>CM053752.1:93965187-94020436 GCA_028658305.1 Pachyuromys duprasi | reverse complement strand
AGTTGGTGGACTTGGAGGGGGCAGGGAGGAAGGAGATGAGGGAGGGAGTGGGAGGGTGGGAGGGAGTGAGGGAGGAGGCTATGCCTGGGATGCAAAGTACCTAACCTGTGATTGATATAAAAATAAATAAATTAAAAAAAAAAAGATCATCCTCAGTGAAGTAGCTTCTTTTGGAATGTATACAATTTACCCTTGTTCTTTCAAATGTTGATTTCTCTCCCCCACTATCTGGTTTCAATCCAGACATTGTATTGTTATGCTTATTCTAAGACTGACCTGTCTTGAATTTGTGTAAACATGCCACCATTTGTTCTCTATATTGTCAATTAAAACAACCAGCCAAGATGCTTAGCAATGGAGAGGATAGGGTGGGACACCCTGGTCCAGAGTGGGAGGAGAAGGAAAGAAGCAGTAGAGAAGAAGAAGGAAGCAGGAAGAGAGGGAGAGGAGGAGAATCTGCAGAAGAGGTCTTGGAACCACGGGAGAAATGAACCAGACCTAAGATATAAGTAAAAGCAAGTATAATGGGTGAAATCTTAATGGTAGGAAATTATGCTGGGTTGGAGGTTTAGGATGGAATAACTATTGTGCTTTATGTTAATTAAATAAATTCTAGTCCCTGTGTGGTGATTTTGTTACACAGTTGTTTAGGAATAACTGCTGTTTAACTAAAAGATGTATCAATAGTAAATACAATATACCACGACAGGTAACCTAGACCTGGAAAGACATACAGGTAAGTATGTACTACTCACTTATAAGCAGATTTTAACCATATAATACAGGATAAGCATATTATAGTTCACAGACTCAAAGAAGATAAGAAGCAGCCAAGGGAGGATGGTTAAATCTCGCTCAGAAGAAGAAGAAGCAGAATAGACAGCTGAAGTGGCTCAAGAGAGGGAACAAGACAGGAGCCTAGCTTAACTATCTTCTCAGAGGCTCTATCCAGCAGCGGATCAAAGCAGATCTAAGACTCAGAGCCAAACATTGATTGGGCAAAGCACAGGGAGTCTTTTGGAAAAGTGGGAGGAAGGACAGAAGGACCTGGAGGTGCCAGGATCTCTGCAAGTAGTCAAAGAGAGCCAACTAACCAGGGCCCAGAATGGCTTGTGGAGACTGAAGCACCAACAAAGGTGTTAGGACCAATTAAAAATGCTGATGAGAGACCAAGAGATTAAAGGTAGCTATTTTTAGTGCTTGAGGCCTAAAATAGTTGGGTGGGGAGGTCCAGTGGAAGAACTCGCCTTACCACATTCTTTACCCACATACTAGAGATACAGTTGCTAGGAAACTGGCCCATCCCCCTAGGGAGGGATTAATGGTTTGGGGACCTTCCTATAGCCAATCAATTCAAACTGTAATGTTTCAACAAATAGGTGCTTGCCAGGTAGGAATCGCCCCTGCCTTGGGCATGCTGGGAGGGAACAGAATCCTTAACTTGCCCAACTAACCTGAGCACGGGGCTCTCGGCTCTTTACTGCTTCGGCGGTGGGGGCTGTGAGCCCAAGCTGCAGCTTGTAATGATTTATAATAAAAAGATCCTCATGTGATTTGCAATGGACTCAGCTCCTGGTGGTCTTTTGGGGAATCATGATTCCGGCACAACACTGATGGTGCACACAAAAGGACCACACACAAGGACTGGACCTGGGCCCCCTGCACAGATATAGCAGATGTGCAGCTCAGGCTTCATGGGGGTTCCCTAGTAAGGGTAGTGGGGGCTGTGTCGGACATGGGCTTTGTTGCCTGCTTCCTGATAACTGTCTTCCCGGAGGGGCTGCCTTGCCAGGCCACAGGGGAAGAGGATGCAATCAGTCTTGATTCAACTTAATGAGCTGTGGTGGGTGGGTAGGGGAACTTCCCTTATTTGAGGAATAGTGGAGGGGAGATTGGAGAAGAGGGAGGAAAGGAGTGAAGGAGAGAGAGGGTAGAACCAGGATGAAAGGGAGGAGACTATGATCCCAATGTAAAGTGAATAAATAAATTAATTAATTAATAATAAGAAATGTGAACATAGAAATAGAGATTTAAAGCCTACACATAATACACACACACACAGAGATGCCTAAATTCTTTAGGCATTTGAAAACAATAGCTTTCTTCACAATATATCTGCATTCCTAGTGTGTGCATGCATGTGTATATGTATGTAAGTATGTGTGTGTGATCCATGTATGCACTTAGTACTTGTTTGTTTGTATGTGCTCCCATTTATGTATGGAGCCAGAAGAAGATTGGGTATTTTCCCTTATAGATTCCCATGTGGTCCCTGGAGGAAGAGTCTCTCTTGGCACCTGAAACTTGGCATTTCATGGCTCTGTTGATAGACAGCAAACATTGCAACACTGCTGTCTCCAGCTGAATTCCCCAGCACTGGCATTACAGATATGCATGGTTACACATGTATACTTGTTAAAACAACATGGGTGCTGAAAATCTGAATTAAGTTCCTCCCATTTGCTCATAAAGTACTGTTACCTCCTGAGACATCTCACTAAACTCTCCTCACAAATATCTCCATGACAAAAGAAAGGATTGCAGAGTTACTTGTACACTGGTTTGTTTTTCTCTTGAGATGGTTTTCTCTAAATGTTTGGAAAGATCGTGGTATATATGAAGGTGATCATGAAGGTGGTATCACAAGGATGTGTTTGTATATACATGTACATGTCTATGGTTTTCTTTACTGGATGCTATACATTTAGGCAATCACAAAGCCAAAGGATGGCAGAAAGACGACATGGACACATCTTCACCGCAAGATGGAAACAGGATATAGAAAAGCAACCAGGCTTGAGATGGGAGATGCTTCTAGCACTAGCTAGGGAAGTTCTGCAGGAGAATGATTTTAGGTTAAAGTGTGAGTATATCTTGGAGTTGGAGGCAAGAACAGAGTCAGATTTTCTGATGTTCAAGTGCCTACATTTGTATAGTCTTTCTCTAAGAAAAACACACACAACACATTAAACTAATGATACAGATTTGAAACATTGCCATGAAAGGAATTGTAATGTTTAGATTTGTCAGCTTCTTGGTAGTCTTGCTTTCACTCCTAGTCATAATGTAATTTTTCTCAGCAACAAATGCCTCTGTGGGAAAAATGAAGGAACCCAAGAAACCTTACTGTCACCTGTGCTGATTCTTGTTTTACACTGGTTTTACATAGGCAATGTCTTCTCACTGTCTAGAGGATGATTTAAAAAAAAATCAAACTATAAAAACCCTCCTGATTGTGTAACTGGGCTGAATTTGTTATAAGATCACCAGGATGGGTCCAATTCTTGAGCTCTGATGGTGACCATAAGGTCATCAAAAATGGGGGGGGGGGGTGAGTTCTACACCAAACTTCTTTGTAATCTGTGAGTCTGTGACTAGTTGGATGGAAGCTGACTAAGTTCTGTCCTTCTGTGAAGGTTTCAAGCTGAGTTTATGTCCCACGAAAGGGTTTATGGTAAAAGGCTTCTCTGTTGCTCCCTAAAGTCCATCTGGTTCTCTGGACAACAGCCACATCACTGCTCAGTAGACAGTATCACTGATCCGTACAGAACAAGGACATACACAGGTCAGTTTGAGCAGAGTAAAAGCATCGAAAGGAGCTAACCTTGAGAGGTGACATAACGCTATACAGAAAGTGACTGGAGGCATTTTTAGTGGGCAGTAAGGTCCTGTAATAACAAGCTTCACTTTCATTTGTACATTTGTCAAATGCATCAATACTTTTTGAGAAGATTGATGAAGCCTGGTACATGTACTCTCAAAACAAATGTATATCCCTACCTAACTGCTTTTCTGTTGCTGTGAAGAGACATCATGTCCAGGGCAACTAATGCTAAAAGGAGGGGGGTGGGGTGGGGAGGTGCTTTATTTTGGCTTCATGGTTCCAAAGAGGAACATGGAGAACATTAAAGTAGGCAGGTACATGCGGGGGTACTATCTAGAGTTTACAACTGGTCCACAAGCTGAGTCAGGGGAGAGTGAAATAGAGAGGGAGGGGGGAGGTGAGCTAATTGAGGAGACTTTGCAACTTCAAAGCTCATTCCATTGACACACCTCATAGTCCTTCCCAAGGGATTCCATCAACTGGGGATCAAGCATTCAAACACATGAGCCATTGTCAATCAAACCACTGAATCTACATTTCCTGTCAGAGTCTTTGCTGCTGAGTCTAACCCAGCCCCACTCCATGTTTACTATCTGGTCTTCTTCAGTTTCTCTGCACTTGAAAGTGACCTTAGGCACCTGAGCACACATGGCCGCAAAATCTGGAACTGTCCCTGATTATCCCAGTTGCAAATATTCATTTTTCTTTAAAACTTCTGATTTTTTAATTTATCTTTTTTTTATGTTTTGCACTGTCCTCTAAAAATATAGTTACTTTTAATTGCTGAATTCTCAGCCAATGAATTTAAAATATCCCTTGGGTAACTTTAAAGCTCTTGGAATTCTGTTTATATGAAGGCATACCTTATGGAAAAACAGAGGCAAACCTAGAGCTGAGTACCTTCAATGGAAATTAAGTTGAGAAACTAATAGTAGGTATCCATAGGGCCTGTGGGAGAGGAGGGAACTTTGACTCATTACTGTCTAAATAATAGCAAACACAGCACCTTAAACACAGAAACATTCAGAATTTGGTACAGAGACGGAGCGTTGTCCACTTAACAGAGTGAATGTGCTTCTTGTAGGTAGACACTGTTAGGATAGCAGACTGAGTGGACTTGATTAACTAGAGAATGAATTCATACCCTTAGAGTGTTCTTCACCATAGAGCTTAGTTCTTCCACTGTAAATGATATCATTATGCACTAACACCCATACTCCACTCTTGAATTTCTCTCTGCTTGTCCTTAGAATGAGCACTTGACACTCAGCAAATGTTGAATAAATAAGTGGCTAGTAACCAGCCAGCCTAATTTTTGCATAGGCATTGTATGTAAGCTATGAAGCTGGGAGAATTTGTCTCCATACAGTCACTAACAGGAGAAAAGGAGAGAGAGGAGACTATGATGTATAGCCCATGTAGATTTTTTTTTTAATATTAAAGCAAATTGTGTATTCAGAAAAGCAGTCACACTTGCACAAAAATGTAAGCCTTGAGGCTTATGAGAACAATTCTTATCTGGTAAAAGTGATTCATGTATTAAAAGTAAGAAAAATACAAATATTCTATGCAAAAATTAAATATTTTAAATAAAGCCAAATTCTTAGAGAAGATATGAAGCCTCTTCATCTCTGATGGGAACAGGGCTTAGAGCAGACTTTTATCTTCGTTGATGAGCTGCAGAAGGGTAGGGAGTATGTCGTATGCTAGGAAGAATAATCCTGAATTGGCACTCACAGGAAAGGTAGGATTTGCTGAGTTCTTTGAACATTAGTTCATATCCTTCATGTTCATTATACTGTAGACCATTAAGCTATTTTATGGGCAAGAGAGAAGTTCAAGTGCAGAACAAGTTGCCAAAAGGATTATGAAGTTCATTTTGATTGATCAATAATTAACTGTACCTTGTGAAATTACAAGCTTGACTAACCGTGGAACGTATTGTAGTGAACAGCTCAGGCTGCCAGAAAGAACAGAGCAGAGAGAAGAAAAAGCAGTGCAGACCAAAACATCTGTCTCTTTTATGCAGCGAGAGCTGGTACACAGGATCTCTCTGTTTCCTTCTCTATCTAAAGTACAAACAGCAAAAAGCAGGATGGGATTGATATGGGACACCACAGAAGAAATTTGCTTATAATTATTTGTAGCACTTTTTTTGAAGCTCAGGGATAAAACGTTTCAAATTATTCATCAATCTCTTGGAACCCATAGGCCTCTGTAATAGGGATTTAGCAGAACAACAAATAGCATACAAAGATACAGATGAAAGGAAGGAATATGAAGGGATTATTACCATATAAAAGCAAATGAGTATTTGATGGAATTACAACAATATATGGAGTCAGAGAGAGAGAGAGAGAGAGAGAGAGAAATAATGCTAATTGATAAACACATAGCTCTTAGCATTGATTTGAAATATGTCATGATTGTGAAACCAATATTACCTGCCATTTTCTTTCCACAAATGAGTATCATATACCTTTTCTGGCACAGTACATTATCTGAATAGCTCTCTTTAGAAAAAAAAAATATGCCCATGTTCAATTACTAATTTCCAGGTTGAAAAATCCTTGGATGAAACACCTTTGAGTAGTAGCTGATACCTTTAGTTTACTCAAAATTCATGATATTTTATTAATTACTGTGGCCTCTAATATGTGTATTTCTAAGCAGTTTTGGACAGAGTCAAACATAAAAGACTGTAAGTGTTAAGCAAAGCGTGAGACTGAATTTCTCTGTTTCTGCTCTAAAAACTTTAACACCCCTTCCTTCCTTTACCAGTACAGAGAAAAGTTAAATTACCTATAAATAACAACAATTATACTAGAGATATGCTTTCAAATCAAACTTACTAAGTAATTAGGACATGAAGTTAGAAGGTAAAAGGAGCGTGTAGATGAATTAAAGGTAGAATTGGGGGCTAAATGTAAAAATGCATTGCATGAAATTCCCAAATGATTAAGGGAGTTATTTTTAAAACATGATTTTATAGCCTTTTAAAATACTGTTTTCTCTGAGTGGAAGACTAAGCTGCTTTTTGGCTACAGGTATCTAAATTCCTCTTTTGGCAGACTTCAAGACAGGGTGGAGTCTGTTTAAATAGTTTAAGTTAACCCTAATTAGTTAGATTTTTTTCTGTTTTGTATAAGATGCTGTAAGGAAAAACTAATACATCCAAAAATGTCAAGATACCACCTCAAAACTCCTATTGTCGCAAGCCAGAGGAACCCACTCTAGATGGCTCTGATCTGTGTGATGCTAAGGAGCTCAACGTCAGTTTATTTTCAACTCTGGTACCCAGCATCTTCAGAATTGGGAAAAAAGCTCCTTAGAGAACCAAGTAGCTAAAATCTGTTGGGTTTCACATAAATTTCTTTCTCTTTTTCTTTCTTTCTTTCTTTCTTTCTTTCTTCTTTCTTTCTTCTTTCTTTCTTTCTTTTCGTTTCTTTCTTTCCTTTTTTTTCTTTCTGTAAACTTGGCCGAACTCTACTTGATATATGACTCCTGTTTCTAGTTTGAGGCACTCATAGCATATTTCGTAGAACAGCCAAGCTTGTGGAGTCCTGATGGCATAATAAAATAAGTCAGCTTTGCTATCTAGTAATGCTGATGACTGAAGGGTTCAAGAAGTCAAACTAGCAGTTCCTAAGTCCTTATGCTTATAATTAGAGTACATGTGCCAGTGTTATACACGGCAATTCTGTACCTGCATTATTGAAGCTTGAACACCAGGACAAATTCCTGGCTTGTTTGGAGTGGGTAGGTAGAAAGGATATTGTGTTATAAAACACAAGAGGAACCCAGACTTCTAGAGTATCAGATGCATCAAGGAATTCATGTGAATAAAATTAGTTGTTTGACTTATTTTTTAACAAAGAGAGAACTTCAAGGCATGGGTGAAGAATAAGATAGAGAAGGAAAGGTATGCAGTCATTGCTATGCCTTTCTCCCTTGCAATTAGAAACGGAAAACAGTTTCAGTTTTACATGTTTTCTTATGGCTTTTGGAAATCAGTTACTTATATTGTACTATAAATAAATGCCACAAAAGACTTTTGTTGTTGTTGTTGTTCACGATGATTTAAAGTAAATGTTTTATGACCAAAATTTAGTTGTATTTGTGACTGCAAATAATTCTTAGAAATAAATATTTTCCCATTTTGTGTTTATACTAACATATCTGCAGCATGTTCCTTTAAAAATGAAATAAAGCTTGTGTTCATAGTGACAGTCAATAACATGGCAGCATAATAATCAATTGCTATTTGTAGCAGCGAGACTACCAGTGGGGGCAGATCAGTGCAAATTACTGTCACTGTGTGCTGTCGTGTATGCAGCCAGCCTGGAGAACCCAAGACAAATGATGCCTGATGCCATGCATGAGACAGTACTTAGTCATACCTGCACAACAGCAAGGAGCATGCTCTGCCATCATATATACAGGGCAGAGATATAAATCTAAAACATTGGTGGGTAGAAAAAATAAATTAATCCAGCTATGACTTCTGTCTCCAAGATTTAAAGTTAAATGGCTGTACTTTTTCTACGAGCTAGAAATAGGTGGATTACTGGTGTCTAGGGATCTACAAAAAAGGTTCAATTGCTTTTTAGTGAACACCAGTGAAGTTAGTGCTATACTTTAGTCCACTGTTGCCGAGAAATGATTCAAATGCCAACTACTCAAGTGTAAATCACTCCTCTGACCAATACAAAAGGCACACTAAAATGATGATTTATTTCATGTACAGATAAAGACCATCTGAAGAGGAATGAACCAAGGTTGTTAGTAGTACCAACCACAAAACTATTTTAGAACTCGTTTCTCTGTTTTACATTTAATTCAAACAAAGAGTGAATCCTCTGGTCTTCCTTAAGCCTTTTAATAAGCTGAACTGGTGATTTTGAAGCTCATATTGTTGAATTTTTTTTTACCCTTGTTCCTTTGTTGCATCAATCAGGCAAATTCCCCTTTCTTGGCAGGTGGGTAATGGGAAGGAAAGGGAAATTGCTTACTCATTCAAATCCACACATGCCTATATTTGCAAGAACCACATTGGGCACATGGTTGGCATGCTTTTTTCCTGAATTCAAAAATACCTCCTAAGTAGCTAACCAGGTTTACAGAGAAAAATTACTTCACAAATGAAAAAATGCTTCAAATGTTACCTCAAGGTGAATAAGAACTGACTGCTAGATTTACTATGCCCTGTATAAAATGAATCCATGGAGGTCACTGGTCCAACAACCTGTTAAGAATGTCACAGTGTCAACAGGAGACTATTAAACCAAGCCAGGGTCCTTTCTAAGTGTGTGGTTCTTTCAGGTCACACAGGTTGTCCATCTGCAAAGTCATCTCTCAGCAGGATGTTTTATCTTCTTAGTTCTTGATCTCTCAGCAAACACTTAGTTTAGTTTATGTTACATAACCAACCCTTGACAAATTGATTTCTTAAACAAGGTTTGAAGACTGATAGCCTTCAGGGACAGCTTGGCCCATAGACATATGAGACATATTTTCTTTTAACCTGATTGACAACACAAATGTATCAACAGAATGACAGCTGTGTTTAGGTGAATTTTACTCTCCTTTTTTTTTTTGTCCATTCATTACCTGTCTATTTTATTGACCTTTTAGTTTTTTATACACACAAAAAAATCATAAAAATCTTTGCTGGCATTGCACTCACTTGAAATTAGCACCAGTAAAGGTGAAAGTTTCATATTGATACATAGATGTTTGTTCAGGCAAAAAATATATTGTGTTTATGAAATGCATATTCTGTAAACTATGCTCTCAGGGGAAAGCGGCATTAACTTAGAATTTGGAACCAAATGCTGATCTAGAGGTAGAAATCCTCAATTTTCATTCATGAATGTGGAGAAACATTTACAATTCTGAAGTCATATGATAAGCCACTCAATACAAAAGGCCAAAGAGAAAGGATTTTTAAGTGTGCCTTAGAAATCAACTGTGATCAATGAAAACTAACAACTAACTTCTTAGATATGAAAACTTCATTAAATCTGTCCTAAGGACTTATTCTTTTTTGTCTTAACATTCCTTGTTTATTTTCTTTTGAGATTTCTTTATGATATGAATATGTAGATCATTACCACAGATTTCAATTTGACATTACATTGATATTTTTATTAATAAACACAGAGAGATCAGATTTTCTGGAAGGCAAAAGGACATGCGGGGTTCCTGGCTTCCATGACTGTTTTATAAAAAGAAGGCTTTCGATTTTCAGCAGAATTGTCATGTACAACACTAAACAGTAACACAGAACATACTTGTCTTCCATGTGGTAGACATTTACATGTGTTTAACTGGAAGACTTCTGGCATGGAGTGTAGAAATGTTTAAAGAACCCAGTGTGCACAGGCAAACACCAGTCTGACCAGCACAAAAGATCATCAAGCACAGAGAATATTTCTAAGTGGTAGTATATAGATCTATTCTTAGAAAATGACAGAAGATTAATTTTTATGTGAAAGTGTTCTGATAAGATGTTGTGTTGATAACACACAGGCTACAGCTCTGTTTGTGTTAGCAAGCTACTATTGGGCATGGTGAATGTCCTGTATGTAGTATGGTCGATATACCCAGTGATTTTTGTGTTCTTCCCTTTGCTCCTACTCCCCAAATAGCATTTCATGCAAAAAAAAAAAAATTCCAAATAACTAATCATGTATTAGAACTCTCACTAGGAGACTATTTATAAAAGGAAACCTATTTCTAGTATCTGACTTTTTTTTTCTAAGGATGACTTTTTTTAATGGTGGAGTCTGCAGAAAATCTTTGGATCCTGTTATTGAGAACATATACCACAGACATTAAAATAAGTGTACTGGAAATGGATGGGTTTTACAATAAACTCAAGATGGATATTATATGTTACAGAAAATGTTTTCTAAGGATCACTTTTCCTTACAGTGATGTGACTCACCTGTCCCTGGGAGGCTGTAAAACCAGTATCACTAGACAGCTTCCTTTTTTTGAGGTTCTGTGCATATCTACTCTTCTTGTCTAGACCGACCCCCTTTTATAGATGAGTTCCATTTCATGTCTTTCGGTAACATACACTGCTTCTCTTGAGTAATAAAGCTAGTTGACAAAAGAAGGAATAAAACTAGGCTTTGACAAGACTGCAAGTCAGAGAGTGGAAATTTGCTTTGCACAAATTCTTTTATTATGTAGAACCATCTGGAATCCCATGGTCCAGGATGAGGCTGACTTTGCAACTGTGTGGTTGATTAACCTGCAAAAATGTACATGCTTAGAAAATGTCAGGGCAAATATCTGCCCCATGCTCAAAGGCCTCACTTACACTTCCCCCTGTGCCTGGCTTTCTGCCTGCAGGCTCTTTGGAAGACACAACTCCACCCTTTAAAGGCCTTATTAAGCAATGACTCAGACAATTTTGTAGGGTATTCTGGTTTGTGTCATGGGAAAACTTATAAAACAGTATATTCAAATTCAAACAGTCCCTCTTTGCCTCATGGCTCCCAAACCATATGAAATGGAGTCATTAAAAAAGGATTATTCCTGTTTTTATTTTATTTTATTTTTTAGGATTTCATATAGCTTTATTTGAAACCAGCAAATAGGATGCCTGAAAAACATGAAACAAAGAAAAGCTAGAAAAGTAATCAAAACACATGCTTTCTCGTCATGTTGAAAGTGTGACACCTCCGGGAGCTTTGAACAAGTTGCAATTATATCACATTGCCCTACTCTTGAACACTTTTTCTGGTCATACCTCAGGGAAGTTTGCATTGAAGCAGTGTAACATCAGAAAACTGGTGATGATACATTGAACCAGTCTAGTGGGGGATGAACTAAAGCAATAGTCATAAGACTGCAGAGATTTTTTTTGCGAGGCAAAGTGGTGCACACCTTTAAGGCAGCTCTCAGGAGGCAGAAATAGGAAGATTTCTGAGTTCAAGACCAGCCTGGTCTACAGAGCAAGTTCCAGGACGGCTAGGGTTACACAGAGAAACACTGCCTCAAACAAAACAAAAACAAAGCAAAACAAACAACTCCTTCAAGAAGCAAAGCAAAGCAAAACAAAACAAAAATCCTTCAAAAAGTAAAACACAAAAAAAGAAGACAGAAGAATGCAGAGGAAACGGGAAAAGAGAGTAACAGAAAGTTTGGATTAAACATGGGATTAGAGTTTGGTGAACTGAGTGGAGGCTTTGTCACAGTAATAGAAATAGAGGGAAACAAAGTACAAATATGAGCCTGAGAAAAGGATTCATCAATGTTTAACTATTTATACTTAAAATATATACCAAATATTTCAACAATAATGCCCATCTTACAACGACCCATGTAGAGATCATTTTTGTGACAGAACACATCTCTGAGATGCAGGTGTAACTCCCAAGCTCATATGAAACAGAGAAAGAAGGTAAATCTAAATGGAACCAGCTGAGAAAGAGAATAGGATGCCAGAGAGCAGCTGAGAAAGAGAATAGAAGGCTGGGTGTGGTGCTCCACACCTTTAATCCTGGCAGGCAGGATTAAATCAGGAGGCAGAGGTAGGAGGATCTCTGAGTAAAATGACAGTCTTATCTCAGGAAGTGAGTTGCAGTCCAGTCATGGCTACATAATGAGACTTTATCTCAAGGAAAAGTTTCTGGAAAAATAAGGTGTAAGGCTACATTCCAGGCAATCTGGGCCAAACCTTAGCTTTGATCTATGCTGGCGTCTGATACTGCCCAGCTTATATAATTTCATCATTTTCTCTGTAAAAATAAGAGTGGTAACACATAACATAAGTTTCTTGGGGTACATAAAGAACCAACACAGTACCTGCACCTCTCCTAAACATTCCATCTAAATAAAATCATGGTTAGTTTTTTTAGTCTAATAGTTTCCTTCTTGAAAGATAACATCCAAGATTTCTTTTTCAAACTACATGCAGGATGCTAACTAAAGGCTAGGAGATGAGCAGAAGAGAAACAGGAACAGGTAGATGACAGACTGCCATCTTTGATGCCTACATTTTTGCCTCTGCTTCCCCTAGAACTCCAATGTTTTCCTTAAGGTGAAGAGAGCAGAAGAACAATTTGGTTCCTGACAGGGTCCAAAGGCATAGTGAATTCACACAGCTGCCCCTCTTCTTTCCTCTGTACATAAATGAAAGCATCACCATGGAAGATGGTTTTCTTCCAGTAAAGGAACATTACCAATCCTCTTCTCCCACCTCCACCCCAACCTCTGCCAAGAGCTTCAGCTTCCTTTTGTTTTCAAAGTGGTAAATTATACATAACTTATAAACAGTTAGAAAAAAAGAAAAAGAATGACACCCATGCTTGTCCTCTAGCCTCCACACACAGGCATATCATCCATGTACAACCTCACATACAAGTATACTCCCCGCCAACACACACACACATAATGTGAAATGGTGCTATCACTGTGGAAAGCACTATCTGGAAGGTCATTCCAGATAACAAATCAAATATAGAATTATAATATATGTGCCTGAAAGAATTCAAAGCCAAACCTTCAAGAGATATTTGCACAGCCATATTTACAATCTATTCACAAATGTACAAGTAACCCAAGCTGATGGATTAATAGATAAGCCATGTGCTGGGTACACATATCAGTGATTTAATTACCAGAGGGAAAAGCAAATTCTGTCAAATATAACAACTTGGGTGGAATTTGAAGGCATCACACTAAGTGAGTAAGACAGACACTTTTAGGAGGCCCAGAGTAGTCACATTTATAGACAGAAAGTAGGACCATTAGATGGGGCTGGAAGGAGAGAGAAAAGGGAAGTACTTGACGGGGATAAAGTTTTACTTTGGGGACTTAAAGAAAGTTCTAGAGATGGGTGGTGATGACAGCTACATAGCAATGCAAATGTTCTTCATGTCTCTGAACAAAATTAAAAGTAGTTTTTTTAAGAAGTTAAGTATATTTTTTATGGATCTATAATGAGATATTTTTGAAGTGACACTTGTAAGGTGTTATATGATCTATTCACTTTGAAAATCATTTCTAAAGTTTTAAATTTTAATCTTTTGAATAAGATACTTATATTTTTCATTATATATTCTGTTATTAAACTTAAATTGCTTTTTCAGAAGTCCTTATAAGGGATAGTTTGTATATAACCAATAGTCATGTTTCTATTCCTGAAACTTGTGTCTCTATGCTGCATAGAGCATTTAAGATAATACATGTTTGGACAAAAGTCTCATACTCAGTCCTATCAAATTTCAGTTACAACCATGAATTTCATGATTATCCTCTACAGGTGACTTCAACAACCTCCTCATTCTCCTCCTCCTGTTTCTTCCTCCTCCTCTCTTCCTCCTTTTCCTCTCCTTTTTTGTATGTTCTTAAAAGTGCTATGCAAATTTAGTGTTGTAGCAACTTTGTCAATTAACTAATTTTACAAACTGTAATTTTATCACAAACTTCCCTAGCAGTCTAAACACTAGTTATTTTTTAGCCCTTTCTGTGTTACAAATTCCCATGTCAGGAAAACAGCAGTGTATTTCACTCACTTCATCATTCACTGGAAATCCTGTTCTTTATAAATAGAGAGAAAAAAGGAACTCTAGAAAAACCCATTTATTTTATGTAATATATATGATAAAGTGCATATCGAGATTTTTATTAAAATAGAGACTCACATTGAATGTTTGCTTGCAATGCTGACACTATGTTCACAATTGTTGGTTTCAAAAGCACTGTGAAGAATTTTAATGATCTGCATTGTAAGAAATGCATTAGCATTAACTAAAGGTGGTGAAAATCTCTAGTTCTAATTTGCAAACTCCTTTTTTTCTCTTTTTTTTTATCACTTCTGTCTTACACTGGATTCTGTAACATGGATAGGTATAGTCTTTTGTTAAGAGGTAAGACTAATTGGGTACAAAAAATTAAAGTTAAGTAAATTAACTAAAAGTCAGGCTAACACAGGAAAAAAAGGTATACTCAATATATATTGAGAATATATACAGAGAAAGGCAAAATAGAAAACAATTTATTTAATATGATAGTATTTAGATTTCTAGTTTTTCCAGGTTGAACGAAGAAGAGGAAAACTATCAGAAATTGCATTGCATTCTTTTCACTTGCAGCATAGTGGCAAACAACTACAACAGCAGCAGCAAACCTGGAGAATCAAACTTCAGCAGCAGAAAGCTCAAGCAGAGAGAGTTGAGGGTATTGTATTTAGGTCAAATGCCTAGGGAGAAAAAAAACCCTCCTACAATTGTAGCCTAACCAAGAGCAATTTGCTCCATCCAAAGAACAAGAGAAAGAAAAGCTCAGTAGCTTCAGCCCTGAAGGAGGAAATGACTCCTGTTACCAACATAAAGATATTTGATGGCAATAAAAGACAATAGTGCCCAGATCCTTAGAACTGATAGTTTTCTTTCTACTCTTCAGTTGGCCCAACACTGTGAGATCATTGCAGAATAAAATAAAACACAGCCCACTCTGGTCATTATGCAAGCAGGCAGAGAGGTAATATTACATCTAGAAGCCTTCTATCTGTTCTCAGTAGTTTGCACAAAGAAAAAACATCAGCTTGTTGCAGTAGTTGCAGCAACTACTGGCTTGTGGTAGGGACCTGTAGATTTCAGTTGAGTTTCTTGTACTCCACACAGTGAATTTTTTGGTTGCTGCTGTCATCAATATGGATCCAAAAAACCCCAAAGCATCTCACTAGCGCCTACTTACAAAAAACTCCAAGTTGGGCGCCAGTTCAAGTTCTCCATGTTTGATGGTATATGTAAGTATTGTCTTCAGCAATAAGGCATTACCATCAGGACATAAAGGCAACCAATAAATAACTTTGCTAATAGCCTGTAGTATTTGGCATCACCCAAGGAATAAAGACAATATAAAGCTATAATTCATCCTGGCCCTAGAGGTTTTACTTAGTATCATAAGATGCCTAATAATGGTATTGTCTGCCCCAGTATATGATGACTCCATTTAGGTTCCTTCCATATATGTTCATATTTTATTCAACTTCTACAGCTGTAGCTTTAGACATAGTGTTCCAAAAAGTCCATCCCTAATCAAGAAGGTATTTGCCATTGATACTCACTGGCAAAGGGAAAAGTCAGTTTACCTTAATGGTATGTCACTAGAAATGTCAAGCACACTTTAGGGTAGACCCAGTCCCATTAGTAGCTGGCAGATGTAAAGAGAACTTCATGTTCTTTTTGTGGGCGTTTTGTATTAGTGGCTGATTTGTTTGTTTGTTTCAGTTTTATTTTGTGTATGTGGTTATTTGAAGAGGGGTAGATACCGAGAGAAAGAGAGGGAAAGATGAAGAGAGAGAAAATGAAAGAAAAGGAGAGTGTGGGTAAAGTTGCGTTGGTAGGGAGGTGGGGGAGAGTACAGGAAGAGTTGGGGAAGTGGTAAAACATGATCAAAACATTTTGCATGATAACTTTCTCTAAAAGAAAAGGAAAGAAAAGAAAGAATGTTCTCAATATGCTCAGCCAATAAGCATATATAATCCCAATAAAGAGAGGGAAAACAGAGCCTTGCAGAATTTAACAGTAAACTCTGACCCCAAGGCAATTCCTCAGTACCAGCACTGCCTTCCTTGCTTTTCTTGGTTTTCAGATGCTTTTCTTGGTTTCACATGATCAGCTTTACATTTCTCACAAACAGATTAAAACACCCTAAACATTAAATAGTTTTGCTTGTAAAATAATTCAGTCATATCAGCATTTTTCTTTAGATATAGTTAACTCATGATTCTGATACATGCCATACATATTTGACTAGAAGTAAAATATTACCATAAATATTTCAAAATATTTCATTTAAAAATTATGTAATATTTTATATTTCCAGGTTTGATTTCTAAAAGAACCTTTAACTAACAGGCAATAAAGAATATGGCTTTTCCTATTTAATATAAGTGATTTTTGCTATTAGTTACCCCAGATATACGTATTTTGTTTGTTTATAAAATGTTGTCTAGTTAAAATCATGATAAGATTGACATTCAAGGAGATTTTGTTGAGTCTATATTTTCATTCATATTTGTTTTCTATCGTGGTCAACAATCTTAAAAGGCCTTCATTCTATTTACTTAGACAAAATGAACAATATTATATTCAATAAAGATCCTTTTATATTGCTAAATAGTAACAATATTAAATATTACTTGGTTTTGGAAAATAATACTAGGTTACAGATCAAAGTCACTACACATTATCTAGAAACACAAAAATAGTGCTGTGATAGCCTAGATTCTGCAGGTGAAGGAGGGGACTGCTTGATAGCTAAGGAAATATTGCCATCCATAATGTATAAGTTTATTAAAATTAAAATTATAAAAACTACTCTATAAGCCTATCCTATCATTTAAGAATTATTTTATTTTTTTAAAGACTTCTGTGGAGATATTTTGAACCACTTAGGATTCATCAAAGTGTAACATTTTTTAAAATGGAAAATAGCCTTCAGTAATACGCCTTTCCCTAAAATGGTGGCGATTGTGGAGGATCTAATATGATTTGGTAAGAAGTGCATTGTGTACTTCAATCAAGAACTGATTTAATCTCATTACAAAAACTATAATGGTTTTATTGAACTCCTATCTACTGTCTACTGGTCTAGTCATGTGGGCAGAAAATTACTTCCTTTTTGTTCTTTTCAACTTAAGATGTTTTTGAAAAGGAAATTAAAGTTATCAAGATAATGTAGTTGATGCTAAAGAAAAAACTTTGAAGTTGTATAGTTGGAGGAAAGTCAGCCTGGCTTCCACAGGGTTCTTAGATGCCTCATTTTTATTACAGTGTGACCATTATCCTTTCACAGAGACACAAATCGTATTCGTTTCTCATTTTCTTTGAAATTATTATCAAACTAGCCTTCTTTCCAAAATAATTTATATCTTACTAACTTCTCACACAAGTTAAAGAGTCCTCTTGAGAAGTGCCAATCTTAAAATACATAAAATAAGCTATGCCTCTCTACGTTTGTATCATTAATTATAAAAAATTGCATTCATTGATCATCATCGTCATGCTCGTGAAGTTAAAATGGTTTGGCAAAGGCCACTGGTAATGCTGAACTACAAGGGAGGAGAGATTTAAGGTTTCCTGGGACATATCCCTTAGTCATTCTCGACTAAGTGGACGTGAAGATTTACAGAATAGAAGAGGTCCTGGTGAGCCTAGCTGACTCAGAACAGGCTTCAGTTCTCAGGATTGGCTCACCAAGCTCCTGGTGTCAATTATTACACAGGCCTGGTTTCTGGAATAAACCTGTTGTCTAAGTGAAAAGACATGATGCTTTCCTTGACATGATATGCATCCTAGTTGTGTTTAAGATATGAAGCTTCCAGAACTGAAATCAAAAGTTTGTTCTAAAATTGAATCCGTGTCTCACATCCTACTTTTAGGGACTCAGCAATTGTCATGCAGGGGTAATGAGGTCCATGTCTCCAAGGACAACCACTTCTCTATTGAATGTGTTTTTAAAATTTCCTTTAGTTTAATTTGTTTTTTGTTTTGTTTTGTTTTCCTTAACATGTCTCTGCACGTGTCCTGGGCTGACCATGAGCTCACAGTTCTCCAGCATCTATTTCTGTAGTAATGGGACTATAAGAGGGAACTTACAGTGGACCATCTTATTCATTGGGACCGGACTTCAGTTATCCATGCTTAGATATTCTAATTTTCTAACAAGAACTTCATCTGGAAGATTTGCCATCTCACAATGTATTCACCTGGCTTTTATTATTTAACACAACTACACATACATATATATTATCGCATATATTTATACAAATAATCATACAAATCACACACACACATTCAAACGATTCCCAAGAACTGTGCAGAAGTTAGAGTGGTTCATCTTTTCTCCAAAATGGTGTTCTGGAATACTACTAACACATTATCAAAATGACTAAAGTTGTTTTTATTCAAAGTTTGTCTTCTCTTAAAAACTAGTGAGGGTTTAGTATTTTTTTTAAATTTAAGTATCTATGCATTTTACATCCTGATTGCAGCCTCCCTCCTCTCAGTCACCCCTCACAAATCCTTTCCCCCATTCTCTCCTCTCTTCCTCAAGATGGGGCCATGGTACCAACCCTTCCTGGCACATTAAATTGATGCATAACTAGGCACATCCTCTCCCATTGAAGCCAGACAAGGCAGCCTGATTAGGGGAACACAATTCAAAGGGAGGCCTCAGAGCCAGAGAGGACCCCTGCTCCAGTTATTGGGGGATCCACAGGAAGACTGAGCTGTGCATCTGGTACATATGTGCAAGTGGCCTAAGCCCAGTCCATACATGATCTTTGGTTGGTGGTGTAGTCTCTGTGAGCCCTCATGGGCCCAGGCCAGTTGACTCTGTACATCTTTCGTAGAGTCATTGACCCCTCTGGTTCCCTCAATTATTCCACCAGCTCTTCCTTGGGACTCTCTGAGCTCTGCTAAAGTTTGGCTGTGGGTCTCTTCATCTGTTTCTATCAGCTGTTGAGTGAAGCCTTTCAGAAGAGGTATCATGTTAGGCTCCTGTAGCAGAGCAATATTAATTGTGTCAGGGACTGGTTTTTTTCCCATGGGATGGGTCTCAAGTAGGGCCAGTCTTTGGCTGGCCACTGCCTCACACTTTAATCTTTGTCCCTGAACATCCTTTTGGGAGGACAATTTTGGGTCAAAGATTTTGTATGTGAGATAGTGTTCTTATTTATTCACTGGGAGTCCTGCCTTGCTGCAAGAGGTAGCCATATAAGGCTACATATTTCTCCGTGATAGTAGTCTCAGCTCTGTATACTTCCTGCTTCCTGGGGCCTCCCCTATCTCAGTTATCTGGCAAAATCCAGAGATGCCTCTCATCTCAGATTTCTATTCTCTCTGGTACCACCCCCCCCCCGAAGCTCTTCCTACCCCTAACTCCCACTCCTCCCCTCCCCCACTATCCCTTCTCCTACCCAGTTCCCTGCCTCTATCCACCTCAAATGACTATTTTATTTACCTTTTTAAGTGGAATTCAAGCATCCTCCCTTGGGCCCTCCTTGTAATTTAGCTTTTTTGGGTCTGTAGATGTGGCATGGTTATGCTGTACTCGATGGCTAATATCTACTTTTAAGTTAGTATATAACATGTATGTCTTTCTGGGTTTGGGGCCATCAGAGCCAGAGAGGGCCCCTGCTCCATTTGTTGGGGGGTCCACAGGAAGATCAAGCTGTGCATCTGGTACACATGTGCAAGGGACCTAAGCCCAGTCCATGTATGCTCTTTGGTTGGTGGTTTAGTCTCTGTGAGCCCTCATGGGCCCAGGCCAGCTGACTCTGTACATGTTTTGTGGAGTCGTTGACCCCTCTGGCTCAAGATGAATTTATTTTCCTTGTTCAATCCATGTTTCTGCAAATTTCATGATGTCCTTGCTTTTAAGTGCTGAGTAGTATTCCATTGTGTAGATATACCACATTTTCTTTATTCTTTCTTCGATGGAGGGACATCTAGGTTGTTTATAGTTTCTGGCTATTACAAATAAAGCTGCTATGAACATATTTGAGCAAGTGTCCTTGTGATATGGTGGAACATCTTTTGGGTAAATGCCAAGGAGAAATATAGCAAGGTCTTAAGGTAGAACTATTATAATATTTTTTTTGAGAAAGTGCTAGATTGATTTCCACAATGGTTGTATATGTTTGCACTCCCACCAGCAATGGAGGACAGAACTGTTCTGTGTATAATAGGCCAGACTTCCACCTTCTTCATGTTAAAAGGGTCAAGTGTGAACTTGAGCATTATGTATTTCAACAAATAGTGCTTACACTTACATATCTATCATAGGTGACAACTAATGACACACAGGGTTTAACTTTTAGTGTGCGTGATGTTTTAGGTGGATTTTTAGTTAATTACTCTGAGTGGAAATGGAAACCTAAAAACGCTGTAGAATGGATGGCTCAATGTGTGCAATATTTTAAAATGACAAATTACAAAACTTGAAAAAGGCCTTAATAGTTGGCAATACTACAGAGTTAGAGTGTATCTGGAGTAAGATTAGGAGTAAAAAGCATGATGCAATAGGTCAATAAAATATAAATTTGTTTCTGGAAAAAAAATCTCAGCTCAAGTAGTAGCCCATAAGTTTATATATCTGGTAAAAGTATAAGGAATTGGTGGCTCCCCTTCAATGAGGAGTAGGGGTGGGAGGATAGGGGAAACATAGAGAGTTGGGTCAGACGTAGAGGAGAGAGGGAGCTATGACCAGGATGTAAGATGAATAAATAAAAATTAAAATTAAGAAAATGCACATATACACTTGGCAAAGCAAGAAATAACCTGTAGAAGTCTGAAAAACAATCTGATAGGATATTTATTCATATCTTGAGTCCATTTTACTACATACAGCTTTACAAAAAATTGAATTCTCTATATTATTCTTTATAAGTACCTTTATAAGTACTTTTTATATCTCTAGAAGAGTATCAGTAAAATTAAAAACAAATAAGGCATGATTTTCAAGATAGAATACAGAAAGACACAGCTCTGCTCTTATGATCCACTTCAGTCTCATGTTCTCCCCACTGTCTTCTCTCCTTTCCTCCCCCTCTTCTCTCTTTCCTATACCGTATCTGGTAAACCAGATGCTAGACTGTGAGAACCCCTTTGTCCAGGCCAATACATTGATGAGTCCTGTCAACAAGAATCTGAATGCAGTCATTTGTGGCCTTAGAAATGTCATCCTCCAACATGGACTCTGGCAGTAGCATATACTTTGGAAACCAATATGGCTTCAGGTGGTAACACTAACCATGGGCATCAACATGGCCCCTGGTACTGCCTTGAACTGCAGACGCTAACACGGCTTCAGTGGGCAACGCAAATCATAGACATCAATATGGCCTCTGGCGGGAGCACATTCCATAGACCACCAAAGACATGGCCTTAATTGGCAGCACAGTTCATGGAGACCAACATGTCTTCCAGCAGCAGCACTAACTGTGGACACCCATATGGCCCCTGGAGCAACATGGTCTACAGGCATCAACACATTGTGCTTGGGACTGTAATGCGGACTACAGACACCAGCATGGCCCCAGATGTAGTACAGACCACATAGAGAAACATGGCCTCTGGCATCAGCAATGGATCATGGTAGTTTTTCAAGGAAGTTGTTGTTCACTACCCTGCTAGGCTTAGGTTTTTAAGGAGGTCCAATCCCGGAGGCCATGTTGATGTCAGTGACCTGTGCTGTGGCAAAAGGCCAGGTTGGTATCTATGGTCCATGCTGCCTTCAGAGGCCATGTCAATATCCACGGTTCACCCTGCCATAGGGGACCATGTTGGTGTTCCTGGTCCATGTTGACCCAGAGGCCATAATGATGTTTGCGATCAGGGCTGCCACAGGAGATGATGTTGATATCTGTGGTCTTTGTCTCAGTCAGGAGCTGAGTTGATGTCTGAGGTCCCTGCTAGGGCCAGAGGGCATGATGAGATCTGTGGAACATGCTGCCACCAGGCACTATGTTGAGGTCCATCTTCCATGGTGCAGCCAAAGGCACTGTGGATGTCCAAGGTTCCTGCAGCCATGAGAAACCATGACTGGTGCTGCTTCTGGCTGTTTTGAGCAAGAAAGTGTCTGTTGCAGTGGTATCAATGAAACCAGACTTAAAATTGAGAATGAGAGACAATGAGGGCTTCTGCAACAACCCATAATCCACCAGAAATAAACAGACTGGACAGTAAACCATTGAAGATAGTCCTTTAAAACTGTGATAAAGGTCCTGAAGAGTAGCTCTTCACAGCTGCTAGCTTATATTGGGTTGGCAGGGTGGGAACCTTTCAGGTGCTTGCCACTGGGAGGTTGACAATGCTCCAATGAGTACATGGGATGCACATTTTTTGTTTTATTTTGTTTTGTTTTGAGGGAGCACAGAGTAGGGGTTGACTTCAGAAAAAATTGGAAGCAAGTGCAATTGGGTGTGGTGCATTATATGCAATTCTCAAATTCTCAATAAAATATTATTTTGGAAAGAAATAAATACCATCCTCAATAGTCTTGTGGCAGTTATGCAGCTGAGTTTGACAGAAGGTCCTCCTTAAGTGGAGACTTGAAAAGACAGTGGATAACCACTCCTGAAAGAAACTATGACCTGGGGGATACCACATGAGCTATGGCAGGATTACCAACCTATAGCATCTTTGACACAGTAAAAAACACACACAAGTAACAAGTTTGTAGCCTAAAGCAATGGTTCTCAATCTTCCTGATACTGAGACCCTTTACTACAGTTCCTCAGATTGTGGGGACCCCTCCACCATACAATCATTTTTGTTGCTATTTAATAACTGTAATACTGCTACTGTTATGGATCATAAGGTAAATACCTGGTATTCAGGATATGTGATATGTGACCCCTGTGAAAGGTTCATTTGACCTCTAAACAGTTTGTGATTCACAGGTAGGGAACAGTTGCCATAATATGTCTTTATTTAGTTTCTTGCTGGATAAAGCATCCTGGGGTCGCATTACCATACTCTCATCCCCTCTTTAGCATCTCATTACAAACACAAACCAACTACATTTCAGCTCCATGGCATATCTGCCTACCTTCACAACCACTGCAAGCATATTCCATTTTGCTCTAAGAAGACATGGCTGCAGGTATGGATAAATACAGATAACTTTCTCGTTGATTATTGTTTAAACAATGAATGGATGCTGGAAAATAGAGGACGGCTGAGTTAGATTTATATTTCTATCTTTCTTCTTGTAGGTCGCAGTCAATACGGTGATGGCTGTATTCCTTGACAGAGAATCTCCTCTTTCCAAAGCAGGTACTATCTCTGAATTCTGGGCTTTTTCTCTGAAGCTCTGTTCTTGCCACTTCCAGTAATGAAAATAATCTGTATTATTGTCACCTGTCCACTGTGGTTTCCCCTATGCTATAACCGTACCTTTGCAATTAAACTTGGAAAATTATCCCACTAAAAAATCCTCTCCTATTCAAAGTTAATAGTTTCTTAATTTCATTTCCATTTCCGTTCTTTCATATACTTTTTCTGAATTTAGAACTTTTCTTTTTACTAAGAGACCCATTTTCTTTCTTTGTTTTACCCAGATTACCTCGATGGTCTTTTTAATGTTAATTTCCATTTCTAATTTTCTTTCAGGACTTATAATTGAGCACTTCAAAAGAGTATCACTTGAAAAGCAGAAGCTGGTTAATCATTTTGAAGAGCTGTTTTTCTTGTCTATGTAACTTTGTAAGGATATATAGCTTTCAAGCACCACAAAATCTCTCGATAATAGGCACAAACTAGATTGAAATCCAAACTAGGCCAGGCTCCACCTGCCACGGCTTGGACTCAGGCATAGAGCAGCCCTGTGTCATAAAAACAGCATATGTGCTTTCTTCTACATCCTCTCTTTGCTGGGAGATGGATAATTTCAGAGGGGATGACCTGCTATGTAGAAGGCATCTACTTTTTAAATATATATGTATATATGTCCTCTCCAGGTCATACTAACTCCCCCTTCTTTCACATGGTTCCCTACGCTCCGCTGAAGGTTTGGTTATGAGTCTCAGCATCTGCTTTGATACACTGCTGGATAGAGTCTTTCAGAGGCCCTCTGCGGTAGGCTCGTGTCCTGTTACTTCTTTTCTCCTACTTGCAAGGTCCGTCCAATTTGTCTTTCTAAGTGAGGATTGATCACCTTACCCCCCATCTTCTTTCTTGTTTATCTTCTTTATAGGTGTAGAGATTTTAGTATGTTTCTCCTATCTTATAGCTCTAGTTGCCCACTTATAAGTGAGTATATACCGTTGTGTGTGTCTTTCTGCTTCTGGGATGCCTCACTCAGGATGATCTTTTCTAGATCCCACCATTTGCCTGCAAATTTCATGATTTCCTTGTTTTTAATTGCTGAGCAGTATTCCATTGTGTAAAAGTACCACAATTTCTGTATCCATTCCTCCATTGAGGGAAATCTGGATTCTTTTATGAGGCTGTATCTCCAACCAAGGACCACATGTGGATATAACCTAGAACCTCTGTTCAGATGTAGCCCATGGTAAGTCAGTATACAAGTGGGTACCCTAATACGGGGAACAGGGACTATTTCTGACATGAACTCAATGGCGGACTCTTTGACCTCCCCCCTCCCCCCGAGGGAGGAGCAGCCCTGCTATGCCACAGAGGAGGACTTTGCAGCAGTCCTGAAGATACCTGATAAGCTAGGATCAGATGGAAGGGGAGAAGGACCCCCCCCATCAGTGGACTTGGAGAGGGACAGGGAGGAAATGAGGGCGGGAGGAAGGGATTGAGAGGGAATGAGGGAAAGAACCACAGCTCAGATACAAATTGAATACATTGTAATTAATATTAAAAAAATAAAAAAAACTTCTGCCACAGTAAAAAATAAAAATAAAAAAGTTTAAAAAAACCAAATTCATGTCCTTAAAAAATAATTGTTATCACATTCATTTATGTGTAAGTATATACAGGTATATTACTCATCTGCTCTGTTCACTCTGCACAGTGTTGCTTGTATGCATGCTTTTGGTGTTGATCCTTTGACACTGGACAAGCAATTGCTGTGCTCTTCCCAGAAGAGGACCACCTGCACTGCTCCTTGGTTTCTCAATTGCCTATATTTCTTTGTGTAGGACTGAGACTGTGAGCTTTAGAATAATCCCTAAATCTATAACCATATGCAATCTATTTACATATATACTTATACCCACAGAAAAGTACAGCCTTTACTCCTTATCATCAAGGAAGCTCCTTGTAACAGATGGAGACCACTACGGAAAACCACAACAAATACACACGCATAGTTGTGAAATCTACACCGAATGGATACATCTAGAAAAAACCCCCACACCCAGAGGCTCAGGAAACATTGCAGAAGATGAGGCAGAAAGATTGTAACACCCAGACTATCAGGGAGTTTGCTGGGAGAATTGTGTCTCCTAGTAACATCAGAATCTATAGTCATACAGTCTCAGAGACATGAGTGTCCAGATGTGAACTGAACAAGAAAGACACCCGGGACATGCCAAGTTGATCTTCCTTTTATATAATTCCCCCAATACGTTCCAAAAAGCTTTGGGTATATTTCCATTGTCGTTACTGTTTTATTCCCATTAATGTATGGGTACAAGAACGTCAATTTTTGGATCAGAGCACAGGAAGCTAAGAAAGACATTTGTGTCCCGAGTGGCAGAACCTTTGTGCTTCCCTTTGGCTAACGAAGGTCTCTTTATTTATAACAGTTCTGTATCTGTAGTCTATCAGATTTCTATAGCCTGTTGAATGGCAGCCAGTGTGATTGGGCTTCAATGAAAACATGAAATTAAGCCATAATGTGAGATATTTTTAAAGCTGATTTGGCACCTCATAGTCAACAAACTCCTATGCACTTAGAGATTCTCTCAGCCAAATAATGTACCCTCATAATTTATCAGTCAAGAGAAATTTAAATGGAAATGACAAACACATACACAGTTTAAGCAGGAACATGAAATGCCATCTTTCAAAAACATTAAGAAATTTGGATCAAGCTCATCCGTGAATTATTTAGAAGCTGTTCATTTCTCATTCATACATTCATGCATTCAACCAGTTCTTATAGCGTCTTTTTCTCTTTGGGGTGAGACATCTCATGGCTTGATGTTCTAGTGTCAGCTTCATTTTCACTGGAGACTTCCGTTTCTTTTTCACTGGACATATAGTGAAGTGCATGGACCAATGATAGTCAGTCCTGGGAAGGCAGAGGTTCTGGGATGCAGCAGTGCTGCTAAGATCTTCCCTGTGATATGACTCTCTTCATTCAGCTAAACCTTTCTCTCTTGAAGCATGATGGCAATAACTTCATCTGAGATAAGACATTGGTGATTAAATGCATGCATACACCTCATTTTTCCATAAAATTTTAATTAGTATGGTTTTAATTTTTCAAAATACTCTAGGTTTATATATCTAATTTCTTGAGGTTCTGCCGTGAGCTTCATTTTCATCAAATGTACCTTAAAATCATCTCTTCTATGTCTTGATAAAATTATAATAAGAATATTGGGTTCTGGCATGAAAGTTTTTATCTGTTATATGAATTATTTAAATGTTTGCTTGTAAAGTAGGTAATGGAAATATACTTTTTTGATTTGGACATAATTAATGTAACATTTTTATTAAAACAAGTAAATATAGATGGGAAACAGGATAAGAATAGAGAATAAAATGTGTTTCAAATATGGCAGTATAATAAAGCTTTTTCAAAATATGGGGTTTTATCTGCCTAAGCTAAGAAACATATTATCTCCATAAACAACTAGATTTTAAAATAGAACTATAGAGCAGACAACAAATATTCTTATAGTTTTAATTTATAAGCATATGAAAAATTCTTTTCTCCATTGTTTTTTACTAGTTGGACAATTATAAACTGATCACTTACAGTTGATCTTGAGAATTTAGTGACCATAAAATTTACAAATGCTGTGGCTGCCAGAGAAAAGGGAAGTACACAAGCAGACTGAAGGAAGCACCACAGGCAATGTTTGGCCATCATTAGTTATTGCTGTGAATATTGAAGAAAACTGAAATGTTTGCCTCACTGAGAATTGAAAATGTTTCTGATTCTTTTTTGTAAAAAATCCAAAGATAGTCATATATACAGCCTTACAATTATTATGATATAATGTTGTATTTTGTGACCATATTTTACAATCCATTTGTACTCAGTAGATCCAATATATTTTAAATGACAAAAACGTCATCTGTATCTTATGAGTGCATAAAATCTCACATAGTGCGAAGAGTTTTTGAACACATATTATGGAGTTTATTATCAAGTTCCCCCTCTCTGCTTCTTTCTTACATTAATACAATGGTCGTTTTGTTATTTGAGCTTACTTTATCAAAATTATTTCATATTCTTCCTAAGTCATCAGCAAATAATTAGCCAATAAGTGTGTTTTTGACAGACTGATTGGGCTTGGAATTATAGGAATTAAAATAATAAATGAACATGTACTCTGTTCATGAGGCATTGTTTTTGGTTTTATCAAGAACTGATAAAGAAAGAAAAGTAATTATCAAATGAGGAAGGGACCAATATACTGAATATACCAATATACTGATTATTCATAATATATTAATACTAAATGCTTTGATCAAAATTTTCTAATAGACAAATGTACATACTGAAAGCATGAACTAAATAATCATTTTACATAATTTTTTTGTTTTCATAGATTTTCACTTTTTCATACAATGAATTAATTTTTCTTTGAATTCATTCTTTTTTGTATTTTGGAAATCATGGAACAGGAAAGGAGAATCAAGAGATAAAATAGATATGTTTAATAGAGTATCTCTTTGTACTCTCTATTCTTTCTCCTACACAATCCCTGAGACTTGGAGAAGGGATGTGATGTAGAAATTCCATTTAGGGATGAGAGCTGTCAAGAGGAGTGGGTCCCTTCAAGGAAATAGTGATTTTCAAACACACCAGCACAGATGCAAATATGAGCTCACAGAGAATGTGACAGTGTATAAGACATGTGTGTGTTTAAACCAGACAAAAGGACAGTGCAGGGTTAAGGAATTGGGCACTTTCTACCACTAGCTAAGAAGCTATCCCTAATTAATAGTTGCTCAGAGAGGGAAAATCAGTTTTCTCCAATGGAGTAACACTAGGTATATCTACTGCACTCCAAAGCAGGGCCCATGCTCAGGAGTAGTTGACTAACAAAATACGGGCTCCACTTTTTCATTGCTTTCTTTTTAAGAGAGAGAGAGAGAGAAAAACACAGAGAGGATAGAGATGGAGAAAGACAGACAGACAGAATGACAGCACTTGAATTTTGGTGAGTAGGGATGTGAGGAGAATCTACAAGTAGTTGGAGAAGGGAAAGTAAAACAATCAAAATATGCTGTATGAAACTCTCAGAGACTAAAGAAAAAAAATAAGAAGTGCTGTTTATGCATATGTGCTTTGCTGATGTTTTTGACTGATGAAAGAAAGCACATTTAATGCCTCTTGAATATTGATTTCCCTGTCTATTTTAATGGTGACTTCATTCTTTCATTCCTATTTTCCATTTTCATGCTTACAGATGACCTCACTGTAAACATCTCTGTCAAGTACATTTCCATAACACCTGTTACAAAATGCTACAGGCCTCCATACACATGTGACACCATATTGGAATGATACAGTTCATTTGACATAATGCAAATAGGTAAAGTGTATGTTGCCTAACAAATTTAAGCAGCATTATATTTTGATCAAGAGAAACTTAGAGATGATATTGGTTGACATAATGTGTAAATATTCTTCATAATACTTATTATTAAAGCAAACCAGCCAAAGAGACATCATTAAAAGCCAAATGCTGTTTTGTTAAAAAAAATACTGTAAAACATATGATAAAAGGTAGATAATTCAATCAGCATTTTCATAAAACCACTATATAAACAAAACCATACAATTTTAAAGAATATGAATTTTTGGTTAAATAAATGTTTCCTGAAGGGATTTTACATAACCGCGCGCGTGTGCGCGCGCACACACACACACACACATACATTAACTGACTTTTTGTTTGCTGCAGTGCTTAGGTAGGACCTTGCTCGTGTGGAGATTTCCTTCTACCATGTAAGGTCTGGGCATTAGAGGTAAAACTAAGTACTGTAAACAAGGGAACATCTCATCAAACCTGAGGGAGTCTAGAGCTTCTGGCAGGGATTTTTTTTCTCTTTGAATTATATTTTATGTGTTGGGAGCCAGGACATATTTAGTCTCATCTATCAATATGGAACTGATAAAATTTATATATGCTATTGATTTCACAGTCAGAATAGAATCATTATGATATAGGATAAAAAGATTAACTATATGACTCTACTTCTTTATTTTTAAATGGCATTTTACTACCTAATATGCAATCTTTGTGCTTGTTTTATTCATTTAAAACTCAAATTATGAAATTCTTATCCTATCTTCAAAGAACCTTTATCACAAATACATGCACAACACACACACACACACACACACACACACACACACACACACCAACAGTGCAGATAAACACGTCCTCTTGCAAAATTTTCTCTCCATTCACTGACAAGGTGGTCTAAGGAGGACTCAGCTATTACCTGACAATAAAAGCTAAATAACAATGTCTAAAACTTCAGAAATATTTTCCCCTGAATATTTCTTTGTTTGAGAGTTGTGTGTGCATGTCCTGGACAGGGAAAGTGGCTGAGACCCTAACAACATTTGGAGAAGACAGAGTGCCCCTATGGGGAGCAGGCACTGCAGGCTAGATTAAGAGCACACTAATCCTACTGTGCTGCAGGCCATACAGGTACTTCTTAAGCACAGGATGTGTTTCAGAAAAATGCTGATGGTAATGGTCATCATCATTGGTATGTACCTCACAATGAACAGATGTTTCAGCATGAGTGTTCCATGTTTTCTGAGTGTGACACTGATTATTTTCTGTCTGTGTAAAATACTGATTATCCTGTTACTAACATCGTTTTGGCTTTGTATGTGAGCAGATCTATCTATCTATCTATCTATCTATCTATCTATCTATCTATCTATCTATCTTCTATCTATCTATCTATCTATCTATCTATCTATCTATCTATCATCTATTTATTTATTTATTTTTGTTTAGAGTAGGCTGGGTTTTGTGTTCCTAAAACATATCTTTTCTTTTTTATAGCCTCTTATTTTCAATTGTTAATTTTTTAAAAACCCACTGATTATAGTTTTATAAATACTCCACCTCTGTGAATTATTGCTTAAATGATAGGTTTCTCATCCCAAAAGCTTCTTAGTTTTCTTGTTTCAAGTGTCACTCCAAGTAGATGCTTCTTGCCTAATTACTTTCTAATACATGTGTCTTCCTATCAAATAATTATCAAGAAGAGCAGTATGAATTGGAAGTGAACAGCTCCACTGTAATGTGCTGTGTTCCCAGAGCATGGCTGGTCTTAGTTCCTTAGCCTTTAAGACTTAGCAAAAATGCAAGCATAAACATAATACACATCAAATAACAAATTGCGTACGAAGGAACATAATAATATTGGATTCCTAAGCTGCATTGCTGTACTTGTTTATACACAGGGCTTAGGCTTGATTAGGTAGCAGAGGATGATGCAAATGGCATAACAAATCTCTATTAATTGGGAAAGATTTCCCTAAGGATGCAGATTTTAAATTCCCTTCTAAAGAAGTTGAGTCTAGCAGGATGCTAGGAAAAAGATTCTTGAATGTATGACACCTTGTTTCCATAAAGGGATAAGGAGAGATTAGGGATGATGAAGGGGAACTGCATATTGGGAATTTATTTGGAAATAATGAAGTCCATACTTCGGAATTTTGTATGTACCTATGGCCAGGCCAAGTTCGAAGACCTGGGTGATGACTGTTATAGAGACATTAGGTAAGAGGAACACTTTAAAACAGAGAGTCCAGTGATATGACAGGTGACTAAGGGTTGTGGCAGTGGTCTCAGTCATGGTGATGATGACGGTGATACATTCTGCATATATGCTTTTTAACAAATAGACAGGACTCAGTTTGTATAATTCTCTCATGATGGTTTTTGTTTGTTTCAACTTTTTTCATCAGCCTGTGTTTAGAACAATTATTAGACATTTTGAATAATAAAGATACGTGTATTGTTATGTCAAAGACTTAGAAAGAGGGAATAGAGGAGGGAAGTGAGACCAACTATTTGCTGTTCAATCTAAGGAACTGTTGGAGAGAAATTAGCAATGCTAAACAAAGTGACAGCTATACCTATACCTGTGTCTTTTGTCCATGCTGGTGACTAATTTTTCTTGTATAAAGTGATCACTGGCTAAAGAAGGCCTTGATGTTCTTCCTGATATTTCAAATTTGTCTACTTATAAATCCCTAAAGAAAAGCAATAACTACCTTAATTACTCTGAAATACGGGCATTATAATTAACATTTCACCTTGTGAAACTTTGTATACTAGAGTAAGACTGTTTTGAACTCACACTTGCGTGATACAGCACAATGATATTATGATTTTATTGAATATTGATTAAATGGGGAGTTTGCCTAAATGGGACTGCACCATTCAACTAAATTTTTGGGTATATGGATCATCATAAGAGATTTTAGTTCAGGAGAGGCCAGACACTGTAGCCTTACAGCTATTAAGTATGTCACTATATCAAGTATATTAATAAATGTGCTGACTGTCAAATATATGGTCTCTTGAAAACACATGTAGTTTTACTAGGTGTGAAAATGCTCCTGAGAATATGATAACCAACACTTCTTATGCAGAGCATTTCTTTGTTATTGGTTCATGGCTTTTATCATTGCATCACTAACTGATTATAGCTCCATTTGTTTTCAATAAGAAGGTCTTCCTGATTGGAATGGCTGTATAAAAAGATTTACCATCTATCCTGAGTGTTAGCTGTGCCATCCTTGAATTACTTGGTGCTGTGAGAACAGTGCATGGTTTCTGGGCTCATTTTGGCAGGATGGGTATCACACTTAGTTTGCCACAAAAAGTTGAACAATAAAATAAGCAGTTGGCACATACAAAATTAAGAGACTGACTTGAGTCCACAGTACATATAAAAGAAACAGAGACAACAATAAATTTAAGAGTCTGACTTGAATCCACAATATATACAAACATCTTTGCTTACAATTACAGTCCATTAAAATTGCTAAGAGGAGGGACACATTTTGTGCTAGCTCCCTTAATCAGACATTTATTTAATTCAGTAAATATCATCTGTACATTCTGACAGACACTGTAGTGATGTCTAACTATAAAAAAAAATCCCCACCATCAGTTCATATATCTACTAAATGGAACCATTACTAGTGAATGGGTTTTAGCAAAGATTTACCTTCTTTAGTCTGAGGGATTTTTTTTCTCCTGTACGGAGATTTAGAAACTTAACTAATTAGTTAACATATAATGATCAAAATCTCAAATGTAACAGGGTGCATTTGTGCAAAAAAACATTTTTCTTTTAAAAACTTTCAAAAATTACACATGTTTGAGGATGCTTATTTCCGACAGCAGCTCTTCCTTTGTCCACCATGAGATTATTTCTGTCCTGCGCTTTTGGAATTCTGGGCTGGTCATGACATAATCAGTTAGTAATTTATACTTTTGTTCATTGGTTCCAAAAACACAGGCTTTGCTGATTATGGAGGCAATACTCAGGAGAAATTAAAAGAAATAGAAAAATAGCAGAACAAAAGACAATTCAAAAATGATATAAATGACAGGATTTTTTTAATTCTGAAATTAAAAAAATCATTTTGTTGATAGCATTTTAAGATGCTTCTGTAATGAGTCATGGGTACTTGCATGTCCTTATGCACAAAGCTGTTTATTTCATACCAAACTATGAGCTGCAGATGATTTTTCAAGTTGTTTTTTTTCCCTTAGACATTTAGCAAAACCTGGTCACAAATAAGGGTTGGAGAAGAATATTTTCCATATTGGTGATTTAGATCGAATCAGGGGAAACAAAGGGTAATTTATAACTTTAATTTACCAAAAGCATGTGAATTGAATGTGCTAGGATTCAATAACAGCACTGTGATGCTTAACTCCAGCTGTATCTGTCTTTGTGAATGGGGTTCTCAAAAGGCAAATTTGCTTACATCTTTCCTTGCTGACACTGAGGTCATTGCTTTATAGGTTTGCTTTCATTTGTTCATCTATAGTCATTTCTGGTTTTGGCTGCTGCTGCTGCAAAAAAAAAAAAAAATCAGATGCCCCAGATCAAAATAGGATTTCATAGCACAGTTGTAACCCCAAGAAAAGGGAAGACTGTGACTGATTTTATCATAAAAGATAAGCAACAACATTATGATATTTAACAAGGAAAAAACATTCCTCACACTTTTCTTCATTGTTACAGACAACACATCCATAAGATTGTTCCTTCATATGAAGTATTTATAAAATGAATAATATAACACTTTACCTATAACTGAAATTATGCTAAATTATTAAAGAAAATGTGTAGTGGCTCCTTCCAAGTAAATCCTCCACAACTTGCTACATTGCTAATCATAAGCATGTTGTACAGTAACCAAGCCTGAAGCTAAGGTAAGCAGGCAGATTAAGGCTGTAATATGGTATCAGAACTCATAAATCAAGCATGTTTGCAGATTTCCTTTCACATATTGCTCCTTCTTACAGTTCAGACAAGTCATAATTACACATCAGTAGGCATTGTGAACAGAGGAATGAGCTACAACATAACGCACAATAAACCCTGTCATATAAAAGCAAACTGGATAAAATAACAAAAGCAATGCTCCATTTTACAACATCACACTGAAGAATTACACTGTGCCATTGCGTATTATTCTGATCAATCATGAATCCATCCACAATTGACAGCTCAGTGGGCTAAAATTTACCACTGAAGAATAGTTTCCAGTTTTACTATTTTCCTGTTTGATTATACACATTAAGTACAAGATTGTGTGTGATTCTGAAAAGCCACAGGTACATAATATAACACTGCCCTGAACACATTGCAATTAAATAAATTCTGCTAATGCTCTTTTAAAGCTTTTTTTATTAGACATACTTAAAATAATTCATGCCAGATGAACTATAAGTGGTTCTTTATTCATGTTTTATTAGTATTATAATTTTGAGTAATTATTCAGGTATTCTTGTTACCTTAGACCAAAGAGATGTTGACTTTGAAGTCTTTTCTGTTATTCTCAGGCTTAGATGATATTACCACTAAGCTCAAAGGGCCCTCCTTCATCACTAGGTTTGAGCTGAACATTGAAAATGGGATTTAATGAAACATGAGCAAATATTGGTTGTTTCAATTCTAATAAAACATTTAAAAGAACTAATAAATGTTAGGTAATTGTTGAATGCTAATCTGAAATTGCTACTACAGGTTTTATTTTCTAGTTTTAACCCAGCAGGTGTTGTGGGGTGTACTTTTCACATTATTTGTCACATATTGTTTTGAGAGTTGTGGGGAGTTTTACTTACTCAGCACTCATAAGAATTGAGTTATGGTTAATCTATCAGAAATATAGTGAAAGTAATTTTAAAGCCAGAGAGTAAATTTAAGACACACTGGCATTTCCTTCCATCTGTTGCTGGTTCACATTCTCAGTAGTATTGGCAGGCATGTTAAGGAGAGCGCCCCTTCTTGAGAAATAGGGGGACATTGCAAATGAGGGGCTAATGAAATTACTTTTACTTGGTGTATTTATTGTTTTGATTTTCTTCTTCATTTGGATGCTGTTTTCTAGATTTTATGATTTCCATACAAAATGAAAATAGATAATGGGGAACAAGTCAAACATATTTTATGCAAATATACATGACATGGGAACAGTGCACCCAAGTTGAATTGACAAGATTCCACTATGCCCATGATGATCAAGTCACATTTCTTTCTCTTTCTTTCTTTCTTTTACTTTTTTCTTTCTTTCTCTCTTTCTTTTCTTTTCTTTCTTTCTTTCTTTCTTTTTTTTTTTTTTTTTTGAGGCAGGGTTTCTCCGTGTAACCTTGACTATCCTGAACTCACTTTGTAGACAAGGCTGCAAGTCACATTTCTAATGTCTGTCCACATAACTTAGTATTCTGTTTGCATATTTGTCATTTTATCCAGATAAAAACATTCACTCTGCCCACAGAAGATTCTGTGCCAGCCTGTGACACTTATACGGTTTTATAAAGTCATGAACTATGTCTTAGTATCCTCTACCCACAACTAAAATGTGCAATTGATTAGCAAAAACGTCAAGTCTCAAATCTGAATCATAATAACACAAATAGTTAGTGATGATTATTTATATTTATGATTTATAGATTAGATGTCATTTTACCTTCAGAAGAAATGGACAGACACATAACTGTTCTAACTTATTATTTCAATTTATTGATAAATACTTAAGCTAGGCACAGTGGCATATACCTATTATTCACTATTCAGCAGGCTGAAGGATGACTCCTTTGAGTTTCAGGCCATCCTGGATTACACAATGAATACTCAATTTATCAGGTGTACTTAGCAAGATTTTGTCTCAAATACATACTAAAATAAAAATTAATCAACTGTGTCATGGAGAAGCCAGAATCTGTGGTCAGGTGGTCCAAGTCTGGAATCCTTACTTGAAAATATTTCCCAATCGCTACCTCTTAGGTAAGCCCCATCATACCAAATTCTAGTAAGTCAATTTCTCTCCTCACGAGGAGGTTTCAGTGTAAATGGCTGAACTCAAATTTGATGCTGGGCCAAGTTGCAGTCTGGCTGAATATTGCCAGCACTTGCACTGTGAGAACCTGCAGAGAAACTCAGAGGAGAGTTTGGAGGCTGGATTCACACAGGCATCACCTGTGCTTTCCTTCCTGAAACAGAGAACACTGCCTTATATGGTTATGGGTTTCCTTTCATTTATCCTTTTGTATTTCATGTGCTGTTGTATTTCTTTTTTGTATTTGCTTATTTTCTGACTTTGGTTTTGTTAAACATTTTATAAAAATCAAAGCTCTATTTCAAAAAAGCTAGCCAATTTTTTCTCTAGGACAGAGGGATAGGTGCTAGTAAACCCTCTAATTGAAGACCACAATTATTTTTGCTGGGATTAAAACAAAATTATGGCTTTTTCCATTAAAAAAGGACATCCATTTGCCTTTACTAGTGTTCTAGAGGAGATTTAGCTGAGATAAATACACTTTAACATCAGAAAGATCATATAGAATTTTGGGAGAAATCTACAACTCAGTACTGAGCTTAAAGCATAATTTCTAGTTGGCAAAATATTTTTAAACTTATGTTTTGATTTGTTGTTGCTGAAATGTGACCTTATTGGGCTGTGGAACAACAATACAAAAGAAGCCCAGGTGTAGTTTCAGAGAGGGGATATTTAAGTAACTTACAGCCCTAAAAATGATTTACAGGCTTGAATTCTCATTTAGGAAATACTCCCCTTTCCTCAGTAACACTTTTATGTCAGCTGTTAATAAACACTTGTAAACAACTAGTAGAAAAGTTCTCCCATTTATTAATTATTCTCTTGAAATTAACAAAAAAGAAATGAGTGAAAATGGGAATAAAGATGGGCATGAGAAGACCCAGTAATCACTACTTTGGGAAAACAACATTGAAGTTTTCTAAACATCCTTTCCTCTCACCTCAATATTCATAGGTAATTAGAAATGTAATACAATACAAAATTAGGTTGTTGATTTGTAAATTATTTGTCTCTATTCAAAACTGTGGGTCGAGTTAGCAATTTATGAATGACTTGCTTAACAATAGTGCTAACATTTCAAATAAGGAAACATGAGTGTTTCAAAGTTCTAAAATCTTTCTTAAACGCTGAGTTAAGTGCCCACCCCCCACAGATTTCTATGTCTGTCAAGCTGAGAGGTGGCAAAGGGTAATTTTGTCTTTATCTAGAAATCTTGCTAACATCAGAAGGAATTGGTACAAAAAGTATTATGAGACATCTGTTAACTGGATCAGCCAAATTACACATATGCATTCTTTAAAATTTCTAAATAGTCATCACTTTTAATGGATATCTATGTGGACAGAAAAACTGTATGAAATTCAGTTGGACTTCAACTGAATGAAAAAGGCATTTTGGCAATAAAAATATCGGCTGGAAACATGGATGCTGAAATAATGAGTTATTCACAGTTGATTTGCAGTTTGGAGTTTATGTAAGTATATGCAGCCATGGGGTTAAAAGGCCTTTCTTCCTCATTCATTTTCTTAGAAAGTGTTATTATCCAGCCTGTTTAAATAGCAACTATGCAAATTTTTTATGCTTTATAAATGTTACAAAAAGAAATTCTCAACCAATCAATTAATTCTATTTATTTTTCTGATTGTCAGCAGATGAATGTGTAGTGAGAACGACATTTTTTTTCTTTTGAAGTTGGTTTGTGTAAAACTATGAGGCTGTTCTCTGTGGAAGCATTTTGTAAGAAAACAGAATAGTGAAACATATCTTTTATCTTCACAGAAATTTAACTTCCGTTTATTTCCTTCATCCCCCTTCTTCTTCACATTTGGAACATGGAGAAAAGAAAAATATACCCTACAATATTTTGTGTTATTTTTATTAAGTTTATTGCTTAGGCTATGCTGAAGGTGCTTAGCAATCTCTAGCATATATTCTTTCTCAACCATCTCCAGTTTTTACCTATCTGTAAATATGTGTAGGAACAGGAAAGTAGAATATTTAAAACAAGGGCTCTCATTTTTTGTCATTGTTGTTGATATTACTGTTCTTGTGCTATTGGGCATTGCTTTGTGGTCTAGTTCTCCTTTAACTCCACCCCTGCCACCTCCTTGTGCTCATACTTACTGGAATCTCACTTTTAGAAGGAATATTTAAACTACATCACATATATATATATATATATATATATATATATATATATATATATACCCTGTAAAGCCATTAGCTCCAATAAAATCTTCCATGGAGTGAGCATGGATTAAAAGGAGATACAATATAATCAATTTCTATGACGTCTAATATTAGAAGACTGGAAAGAAGAAAGGAACTTAATAAAACAAAAATAAAGTTTGGGGAGAAAAGCTAACACTGAGTTTGAAAAGAAATTATGAGTGTGTTATCCTGGAAGCCAAATGAGAACAGTCACATGTCAAGGATGTCAGAATAAACAACAGGATAACAAGGTCAAGGTAATAGGAGGCCTGAATGAAAGATCCGTCAACAGTTTCTCTAACAAAACTTCTTACTACACAGGCTTTTCAAAGAACAGGAGGAGAATAACTGGTCACAGCAATTTTGAATAATCTTTATGAGAAAAGTCTCTATGGTGAGATGAGGCAGTAACTAGAATGTAAAATAATCCTTAAAGAATATAAGATGCCAGAGAAAGCTTGATCAGTAGCAATGAGTCACAATGAGACCAGATAGACTAGGGTAAAATAGAAGGGGAGGAAGACCTCACCTATCAGGGGACTAGGGGAGAGGCATAGGAGAAGAGGGAGGAGAAGTGAGACTAAGAGGGGAAGAGGGAGGGGGACACAGCCGGGATAGAAATTGAATAAACTGTAATAAATGATTATAATACAAAATTAAATAAAAAGAATATAACATAGTAACAGCATGGTTCTATGACAGTGGGAGTCAAAAAAAGAATAAATCCTAAACTATGTATGAAATGACTGGAAGTACAAAATGTTAAAATGAGAAGGTTAGATGAACTTGGCTGAGATTAAATGACATAAAGGGGACAGGTGGTTTAACATTCTACGACTAAGTTGACTACTATATATTATTGTAACTGTGCACATTTTAGCATGCATGCCAACTATAAGTGTACATTGCATTGTAGCATTCATCTATAAATCAAAAGGAATCTATGAATTGTGTAGGTAAGGGGATTGTTCATATTGAATTGAGATAACTCAAGCCCCCCAAAACAAACACTGTATATTCTGTAATCTGAAGCTCTTAGCTCCAAATCTTCAGATATGATCACATATCCAGGAATAAGTACAAAACCCAGCAAAGCAATAAGGCTCCACATCCAAGATAAGAGAGTGGTTGAGAAAAAGAGAGGAGAACAGGATAGTAAAGTTGATCTGATGAAGGAAATAAAATAAAGGAGGCTCGAATTAGAGAGGAAGCAGAAGATAAATGCAGAAAAGGGGAGATATCTAGAAAAGTCATAAGGAGTCATAGTATTTACTACTTACCAAGTCAAACAAAGCAAAAAACAAAACAAAACCAAAAAGCCCCAAATTATAATATATGCAATACTGTTCATTGATATAGTATGTAAGTGTCAATCTTGGAAGGCCTGTTGTTTGCTGCCTTTGGAAGCTTGTATAGAACCTCTTGGCATTCATAAAATCCAATTTTCAGGGAGGGGAATTAAGGTCAGTTCCAGCTAAGTGGTCTCAAGGTCGTTTCTGAAGTGGGACTTATCTCCCACTGATGGGACTAAAGAGAGGCAACAAATAATAATAGTCTATATGTGTTGGGGGTTCTTAGACAACTTTGAGCATCCATTCGAATTGTGTTTCTTAAATTTGATAACCCTAAGGGTGCAACATTAAACAACAGTTCTCTAACTGGACATAAGACCCACTCAGTAAGAGGGAAATGATGCCTGGCATTGGAAACTTAGCCAACAAGCCAGTGCTATTGAGTCATAGATCTTAGAAAATAAAAATTCTTTGTTAAAAATCTGGAGTTTGTAAGTGTGTGGGTTTGTTTCTGGGTCTTCGTTTTGATTCCATTGATTCACCAGTCTGTTTCTATGCCAGTACCATGTCGTTTTTTATTGTTGTTGCTGAATAGTACAGCTTGATATCAAGGAGGGAGATACCCCCAGAATATCTTCTGTTATATGAGGTTGTTTTAACTATTCTGAGTTTTTTGTTTTTCCACAAAAAGTTGAGAATTGTTCTTTCAAGGTCTATAAAGAATTGTGTTGGCATTTTGATAGGAATTGATTGAATCTGTAGATTGTTTTTGGTAGGATGGCCATTTTTATTATGTTAAACCTACTGATCGATCCATGAGCATGGGAGATATTTCTGTCTTCTGATATCTTCTTCAATTACTTTCTTCAGAGACTTGAAAACCAGTGGATCAATGGACTCAAATTGAAGACCTGGAAATAAACCGATACAATCATGGACACATGATTTTTGACAAGTAAGCCAAAAACTGTGGCTTATTTGTATTTTTTACAATGGAAAAAATACAGCATCTTCAACAAATGGAAATGAACTAAATGGATGTCTACATGTATAAAAATGTCAGCAGATCCATATTTATCACGCTACAGAAAATTAAATTCCAACTGGATCAAAGACCTCAATAAAAAACCAGACACTCTAAATCTGTTAGAAGAAAAAGTGGGGAAGAGCCTTGAACTCATTGGCACTGGAGACAACTTCCTGAACAGAATACCAACAGAACAGGCTCTAAGAGCAACAATCAATAAATGGGACCTCATGAAACTGAAAAAGCTTCTGTAAAGCAAAGAACACTGTCATCAAAAGAAAACGACAGCCTACAGATTGGGAAAGGATTTTCACCAACCCTATATCTGACAGAGAGTTAATATCCAGAATATATAAAGAACTCAAGAAGTTAAACAGCAACAAAGTTAATAATCCAATTAAAAACTGGGGAACAGAGCTAAACAGAGAATTCTCAATAGAGGAATAGCGAATGGCAGAAAAACAAAAAAATGTTTAACTCCCTTAGTCATCAGGGAAATGCAAATCAAACCCTGAGATTTCCCCTTTCACCCATCAGAATGGCTAAGATCAAGAAATCAAGTGAAAACACATGCTGGAGAGGATGTGGAGAAAGGGGGACCCTCTTCCACTGCTGGTGAGAACGTAAACTTATATACTGACTTTGGAAATCAACCTGGCACTTTCTCAGACTATTAGGAATAGCACTTCCTCAAGATCCAGCTATGCCACTCCTTGGCACATATCAAAAAGACGCTCAAGTATACAACAAGGACATCTGCTCAACCATGTTTGTAGCAACTTTATTTATAATAGCCAGAAGCTGGAAACAGCTCAGATGCCCCTCAGTTGAGGAATGGATACAGAAATTATGATATATTTACACAATCGAATATTACTCAGCAATAAAAAGCAAGGAAATCATGAAATTTACAGGTAAATGGTGGGAACTGGAAAAGATTATTCTGAGTGAGCAATCCCAGAAGCAGAAAGACACACACGGTATATACTCACTCATAAGTGGATATTAGACAAATACTATAGGATAAACATACTAAAATCTGTACACCTAAGGAAGCTAATCAGGAAGGAGGACTCTGGATAAGATGCTCAATCCCCATTCAGAAAGGCAAAGAGGATGGACATCAGAAGAGGGAGAAAACAGGGAACAGGACAGGAGCCTACCACAGAGGGCCTCTGAAAGGCTCTACCTTGCAGGGTATGGAGGCAGATGTTGAGACTCTTAGCCAAACTTTGGGCAGATGCAGGGAATCTTAGGAAAGAAGTAATACCTGGAAAGGACAGGAGCTCTGCAAGGACAGCAACAGATCCAAAAATTCTGGGCACAGGGGTCTTTTCTGAAACTGATACTCCAGCCAAGGACCATTCATGGAGATGGCCTGGAACCCCTGCACAGAGGTAACCTATGGCAGTTCAGTATCCAAGTGGGTTCCATAGTAATGGGTACAAGGAATGTCTCTGACAAGAACTGATTGCCCTGCTCTTTGATCACCTCCCCCTGAGGGGGGAGCAGTCTTACCAGGCCACAGAAGAACACAATGCAGCCATTCCTAATGAGACCTGATATAGTAGGATCAGAAGGAAGGGGAGGAGGACCTCCCTTATCAGTGGACTGGGAGAGGGACTGGGGTAGGGTGGAGGGAGGGTGGGATTGGGATTGGAGGAGGGAGGGAGGTAGAGGGGAGATACAAAGTGAATAAACTGTAATTAATAAAAAAGAAGTGTTCAGTATCCTTAGTCATCAGGGAAATGTAAATCAGACCGACTCTAGAGGGAGTGCAAACTTGTACAATCACTTTGGAAATCTATCAGGCATTTTCTCAGAAAACTGGTAATTGCCCTATTACTGAACTATACCACTCCTGGTCATATATCTGAAAGATGCTCCAGCAAACAACAAGGACATTTGTTCAACTATGTTCACAGCAGTTTTATTTGTAATAGCTAGAATTTGGAAACAACCTAGATATTCTTCAATCAAAGAATGGGTAGCTCAGTATCCAAGTGGGTTCCCTAGTAAGGGGAACAGGGACTATTTCTCACATGAACTCAATGGCTGACTCTTTGACCACTCCCTTCCCCCACTGAGGGAGGAGCAGCCTTGCTAGTCCACTGAGGAGGACATTGCAGCCAGTCCTAAAGATACCTAATAAGCTAGGGTCAGATGGAAGGGGAGGAGGATCTCTCCTATCAGTGGACTTGGAGAGAGGCAGGAAGGAGATGAGGGAAGGAGGGTGGGATAGGGAGGGATGAGGGAGTGGGCTACAGCTGGGATACAAAGTTAATAAACTGTAACTAATATTAAAAAAATAAAAAGTTTAAAAAAGAGATTGTGGTACATTTACACAATGGAATACTACTCAATTAAAAACAAGGAAATCATGAAAATTTCCAGCAAATGGGTGGAAATAGAAAAGACCAATTTGAGTGAGGTATCCCAGAAGCAGAAAAACACCCATGTTATATGCTCACTTATAAGTGGATAGCAGCCGTATAGTATAGAGTTTTTGTCTTTTAAAGTAGCAACCAAAGTGTGAGATTAACATGGTCCTCAAGTATAGCTTTCATGTCTCCTTTCTTCTTTCAGTTTGATTCCTTTCTCATTCTGCTTCAGTGACCACACACTGTTCCCCATATTTTTTGCTGAATTGCATTCTGATGAAAAGACACTAGTCTTTTCTTTAGTGTCTCCATTAGTCTTGGCAAATGAAGTAAAAATTTACTTCTTGGTAAAAATTTCCATTTTTTAAAATTTAATTTTATGTATATATTTTTTACAATTTATTCACTTTGTATCCCTACTGCAGCCCCCTCCCTCATATCTTCCCAGTCCCATCCATACTTCTTCTTCTTCTCCCCCTGTACCCCTCCTCTAGTCCACTTATAGAGGAGGACCTCTTCCCCTTCTATCTGACCCTAGCTTATCAGGTCTCATCAAGGTTGGCTGCATCATCTTCCTCTGTGGCCTGGCAAGGCTGTACTCCCCTGGGGGAGGTGATCAAAGAGCCAGCCACTGAGTTCATGTCAGAGATAGGTCATGTACCCCTTGCTAGGGAACTCACTTGGAAACTGAGGAGCTAATGGGCTTCCTTTGAAAAGGGGGTCTAGGCCCTCTCCATGCACCGTCCTTGGTTGGGGTATCAGTTTCTTCAGGTGCCCCTGGGCGCAGGTGTTTTGGTTCTGTTGTTCTCCTTGTAGAGTTTCTGTCTCCTCCAGGTCTTTCTATCTCCTTCTTCTTCCATAAGGATTCCGGCACTCTGTCCAAAATTTGGCCCTAAGTCTAAGTATCTCCTTCGATACCCTAGTAGGTAGAGTCTTTCAGAGGTCCTCCATGGAAGGCTCCTAGTGCTATCTCAAGATTAAGCTATTCCACTGCTAGGCATATACTCACAAGATGTCCCACCATTCAATAAGGACATTTGCTCAACTATGTTCATAGTAGCTTTATTTGTAATAGCCAGAATCTGGAAACAACCTAGAGGTCCCTCAACAGAGGAATGGTACAGAAAGTGTGTTACATTTACACAATGGAATATTAAAACAAGGAAATCATGAAATTTGCAGGCAAATGGTAGAGACTTGAAAAGATCATCCTGAGTGAGGTGTCCCAGAAGCAAAATGACACCTATGGTGTGTACTGTCTCATAAGTGGATATTAGCCATATAATATAGGATAAACATACTAAAATCTATAGTCCTAAAGAAGTTAAACAGCAAGGAGGACCCTATAGAAGATGCTTAAAATTTTCCATTTTTATTTTCAAGTTATATATTACTTTTCTTTATTTTTATTGCTACTGGCTTATACTTTTTGATGTGCTTTATCACTGAGTGGTAGTGAATATTGACACATCTGAATCATTAGAAATGATTTTTAAAGTTGTAGTGTAATGTTCATATATTTATATCTTGTGACTAATAGTTTCTTCTTACAATTATAAGTAGACACGTGTTATTATGAACAAATAAGATGAAATGAGAATGAGAACATAGGGTGATGACAAGTGATCTTCAATACTAATTAGCAAATGTTGTAAATTAAATTAATTGATCAGATAAAGTAATAAAATGCAAACAATACTGTAAAATACAAAGTTTCCTTTTTGGAAGTATTGTGCCCTAGTACTTAATAGGAAAAAAGGGTAAGAAGGTAGTACAATGATTAGGGCTGTTGTCAGAGAAGCATACCTCTATATCTATGCTACCAGCTACAAACAAACCCAACATTCTTTCAGCTATCTTTTGCTGCGAAATCCAAGTATTCAATCTCGCAGTGAGACTGATGCGTTTTCCCAGGGTTGCTTCACCTGGAATCCTTCTTGTGCAATGTATGATTTACCTGGCAACATTCAGTCTCGTTAGGTGTAATCTGTCAGGGCTGAATGTTAGTTTGCTCACATAAAAGCGTTTGAAAATAGAAATAAAAGTCCAGCTAAAATTCCTATTAATGGTCTATAGGCATTGCTAATTGTTTGAAGAAGGGATATCTGAAACTATATTTAGATTGTAGGAGATGGAAAGTTAGGCACACATTGGTTTCATTTACTTAATAAATAAACACTAAATTAATGGGGAAAGTAAACATTTACATCAAATCTTCTGCTTTAATAAAAAAAAAAACTGTGTTCAGAGGGGGAAAAAGAGTAACTTTTAGCTCTAGCTATTGAATGGCTACTGGCAATCTGGCATAAGCCCTCATGGTAGGAATGTTCCCATGTCACTGTTCAACTCCTCATGATACACAAAAGTAAGCAACAAAGCATGAAGGCTCTTGTCAACTACTGAAAAACCTTGGCTTGGAAAGTAGCACACAGACATTAAATGACTTACACAAAACCTAAGCCAGAAAGAACACATGAGAAAAGCTATAGAAAATGTAAATGGGCATTGTTCAAATTCTGGAGAACTGGTAACAAAGAAAAGTGAGACAAATGACCAAAATTAGCCAAGCAAATTCTCCCACCATTATTTTATTCACCTTTTCTTTTCTTTCTTTTTTTTTTTACATTTTTATTTTATATTAATCACAGGTTACGTACTTTGTATACCAGCCGTAGCCCCCTCCCGCATTCCCTCCTTATTCCTCCCATCCCTCCCTCATCTCCTCCCTGCCCCTTTCCAGGTCCACTGATAGGGGAGGTCCTCCTCCCCTTCCATCTGACTCTAGCTTATCAGGTCTCTTCAGGACTGGCTGCAATGTCCTCTTCTGTGGCCTAGGAAGGCTGCTCCTCTTCGATCTCCCACCATTCTTAATCTGCAAAGTCTAAAAGAAAACACAACAATCTGAAAAACTTCCACTTTATATAACTTCTGTCATGAATGTCATGGGTAACCATGGCTAAATGTTTTTGTTAGTTGAGACAGCTGTGGTGAACTGTAGTTTTGAACCTATTTTCCGAACTTTTATAGGTCTTTCCTTACTCTTGACATCCATTCAGTGATGTTATTGATTTGGGGTTTTAAATGTTTCAGTTTTCTAGGTAAAGTCTTTTTTTTTCCTACTTTTTAGAAAGTTTATTCACTTTACACCTAAAATAAGGTCTTAACTAACCATCAGTAAAGGTATATGTCTAAAAATAAGATATATAGCAAAGAAAGAATAAGGAAAGCTTTTTAACCCCAAATTATTTCCATACCAATAAACACACACACACATACACAACACACCAGAAAAAAAATTCTTTAATTTAGCTAGCTGTAGGTAGGTGTTTGATGTCTAGCAAATAATACATTTAAAATAATATAGAAACACAATTTTGTTTATTTGTTACAATTTATTCACTTGTATCCCAACTGTAGTCCCCTCTCTTATTCCCTCCCAATCCTACCCTCCCTCCCTCTTCTCCTCTTATGTCCCTCTCCAAGTCCACTGATAGGGAGGTCCTCCTTCCCTTCCCTCTGACCCTAGCCTATCAGGTCTCATCAGGACTGGCTGCATTGTCTTTCTCTGTGGCTTGGTAAGTCTGATCCCCTCTCAGGGGGAGGTGATCAAAGGACAGGCCAATCAGTTCATGTCAGAGACAGTCCCTGTTTCCCTTATGGCAGCTCAGTCTCCAAGAAACACAGTTTAAAAACGTAAAAATTTTGATGTTATTTGATATAAAGGGAGATGTAAGCAGAAGAAATTTTCTATTAGAAAGCATAGAACTTTTGTGCTTACACCCTTTCTTCAGGTGCTAAGTTTATATTATATACAAGGCTGCCTCCAAGAAAAGTTACTAACAAATAAGGGCTTGTTGGAAATAACCTAGATATCTGGCACATTTCAATAAAATCACCATGTGAATTGTATACCAATATTTGAAATTTAAAATTCATACACATTAAATATAAATATATTAAACAACCAAAAAGTTGACATCCTAAACAAATATTGCTGCTTGGAAGTGTGCTGAGCATACAGGCTTCCTTGGCGACCCTGTAAATGAGTATCTCTTTCTCTAATCCCTGTGATCTTCATTTCCCATTTGTGTAATCACATGCTAACTTCATCCATTTGATTTCCCTGACTAGCACTTGTTAGCCTTTGAGTTTAAAACTCCACCCTTAATGGGGTCCTGACCCCCTTTGACAAAGCTTGTCTTTAAGTCCTATGCTGACATGTTAAACTTATATTATATAATGAGGGGTCAGTGAAGTTGTGGACAGGAGAAAAAATTTTGTCAATTTTAATTGACATCCTCAGAGGCATGTGTTGGGGTTTTAACCCCATAAATAATTATTCCTTATATAAAAATGAGGACATTCATTCAAATTCATTAATCAAAACTAAATCAAACTTGAAATGAGATCCATTTGGTAGAAACAGTCTCATTTAGGTATGAGAAATGGGGGGGGGGGCTGAAAAATGGTAAAATGTAAACAAAGGAAACAGAAGAAAACGAATTTTAAAAAGCATCTATATCAGAATTGGTTCAGCCGAGCAGGCTCAAACACATAGCTCAGCTTTGTTAACGGCAGCTGCAATGCCACTTCCAAACGAAATGCAGCAGAATTTCAGAAATACAAAATGATCATTTTTTTCTCATTTGAACCAGATTTCTTGGATTAAATTGCTATTTAAGCTGAATTTGATAAAGATAAAATTCACAAATGCATGGAAAATATATTCATAATGATATTGCACCTTGCAAGAAACGTAGATGAAGTAAATAATATGATATTTTTTTATTGGACCAATAAATAAAAGGCAATTCTCAAGCCCCAAAGCCTCAAGTACATTTTCACTTTAAATGAATGCGCTCAGGAAGCATTTTATTGAAGCATTTTCATGTGGGAATATATAGGTAAATGGTCACAAAATGCGCAAGTGTGTTTTGAGCTCTTGTTTTGCTTTTTTTTTTTTAATTTCTACTACCTAAATGACTTCCATTCTGTCTTCTGTGTGACAAAAGAATTCACATCTGCTTGACAGAATATAAACTTGAAAAAAAATTACTGAAAGTCAAATAACAGAGAAAATGAACGAACACTCAGTATGAAAAAAATGTCATTTTAGCAACAGTGTTAATAAATATAATTATGAATCCATAGTAACAATTAGTGTAATTGTTATACAGTACTATTTTCAGTTATGTAATCATAAGACTAACAACCAACATTCATTAAATATTTACTATGAGCCAATAAGGATTTTGCATGTATTAACTAATTTAATCCTTATGCAAACCAACTATAGGAGTTTTACATTACAAATTGATGATACCTATTCCAAAATACTCAGGAGCAGAAATGTTTCAAATTGTGATGTTTTCAGTTGTTGCATGATTTGCATATAATGACTCACCTACAGTACAGAACTCAAATATAAACATCTAGTCCATTTGCTTAATCTCCAACAGACAAGTATACCCTGAAAGTAATTCATGGGGCTAGGAAGGGCGCCTGGTGCTGAATCTCTGCCATTGGTGGATATGCAGCTCCCTCACAAGTAGGAAGCTCAAGTCCAGAGGGCAGGGGAGCAGAAGAACAAACAAAACCCAGACTGAAGACAGCCCAATGTCCCCAGTTTTTTAATGTCCCCAAATCCCTGTGTGACCAGGCTGGGTAAGCAACAGGCTGAAAAGAGCACCATAACAACTAGAACACATCTTGATTGCCTGAATGCAGTCAGAGAGTCAGCCAACCAGAACCCAGGTGATTCCCAATATATTTGGTAGTTTTGGTTCTTTGAAACCTACTTTTCCTGAGGAACCCCACACTGGAAAAAGACATACAAAACTTCTGTCTTGCTGCTGCTCTGGCCAAGGCCAACCCCAGAAACTCCTGTGACTCCTAACTCAGCCAAGATGAGGAGAGTATTGATAGTGAGCCTTCTGGGCACAGCAGATAGATAAGACTTTCTATTTCTCTACCCTGGTGCTTCTGCCTAAGCAGAGAGCCTGCTGTATTCGCCAGCCAGAACTCTATCAGAAGCTTCAGGCAGAGAGGGTCATTCCTATGTCAGCCATCAGTGACCTGGGACTCTAGATTTCAAAATCCGTCTGTGTTTGATTAGTTGGAAACACTCAGGGCAAAGGAAGATCTCACTACTGTGATCATTGTGTAACTCTGACATACTCCTTACATTTATCAGCGTTTGCTTTTAGGGGCTACCAAAACAAGCCTGTAAGCTTGCAGTAAATGGCAAATGTTTCACATGCAGGAAATCTGTAATGTTGCCTAAGAACCTAACTGTTCACAAATAGGAGTTCAGATGCAGAGTCATTTGTTGACAAATATGAACACAGCTATTTACCCTAGATAGGTTACCAGTAAGATACCAAAGGACTGATTCTACTCAAGTCTACATTAGACACAATGAGCTTATTGGGAGTGGGAAAGACTCAAAGGAAATTGTATCACCAAAATCCTACCCCTGGAGGGGTGGTAAGTCATGACAGCTTCATCTTGGACACTACCTAGACAGCCTACAAGCTGCTCAGCAGAATTCTATCTTCCCAGCTGTATATTCATATTTTTTGAGAGAGCCCTTGCAAATGCTGTGCTTCAGGAAATGCCTAAGACTTGTGAGGTTTTAATGCTTTCTTCTCCTCTAGAAGAATACTGCTTATTTCCAAGCATTTCTTTTTAATTTTTTTTAAAGTTAGCTTTAAAGTTTTTCTATCCAGTATATTTTCATATTCTTTCCTCTCCATCAGATCCTCCTCACCAAGCTACCTAAGCAAGTTTGTATTCTCTCTCTCTCTCAAAAAAAAACAAAAACAAAAACAAAAAACAAACAACAAACAAACAAAAACCCTCAAAGCAAGCAAACAAACAAAAATGCAGAAAGAAATCCCTTTTCCCCAATGGATTAACACTAGTACATCAACTATACTACAAGGCAAGCACCACAGTTAGGAGTACTTCCCCAGTGTAAAGCAACCTTCATAAGTTGGTATGATTTTTGTTGCTTTGTTTTGTTTTGGAATTTTGTTTACTTTCTTTTATTAAAATGAAACGAACAGGCTAGCTTTACAGGTTGCTTTATAAATTCTGTACCCCAAGTTAAAGTAAATTCTCCTAGCACTTTTGCAGAAAGCAGAAAGAATTTGATTTGATTTGATTTGAAACAAGACCCCACCCCTTTGCAAAGGAATGTGAAAGGTCTCCTCCTGCCATGGAGGAGTGTCCAGATCCGGAGTAGAGAAAACATTGCCTAGCAACCGGTCCAGACATCACAGCTCCCCCACCCACTTTGGGGCGGGATCAGTGGACTTGGCGTCTAAAATGAACCAATCATTTTAAAAGTCAACTACCCAATCCAGTGTTGCCAAGCCTGCAACCCCTGAGATTCCCGTGATTCTTCCATTAAAAGCTCTAGCCTTCGGTCTTTCCTTGCTCTCCCTCGCCGCTTTTGCGGGAAGTCTCAAATATAACTTCCTGTTGCCATTGCATCCATGATCTGTCTCCTGAGTTCTCTTCACCCCCTCAGGAAGTTTGGGTTCCCCCAATTGGGCCTAACAAAAAGATCTATCTATCAATCATCTATCTATCAATTTATTTATTATTTATTACCATTTATTGACTTTGTATCTCAGATGTAGCCCGGTCCCTCATCTCCTCTCAGTTCCACCCACCCTCCTCTTCTCCTGCTATGTTCCTCCCTCAGTCCACTGATAGGGGGGGTCCTCCTCCCCTTCTATCTGACCCTAGCTTATCAGGTCACATCAGGACTGGCTGCATTGTCTTCCTCTGTGGCTTAGCAAGGCTATACCCCCTCAGGGAGAGGTGATCAGAGAGCCTGCCACTGAGTTCATGTCAGAGACAGTCCCTGTTCCCCTTACTAGGGTGCCCACTTGGAAACTGAGTAGCCTATGGGCATCTTCTGAGCAAGGAGTGTGGGTCCTCTCCATGCATGGTCCTTCTTTTAGAAAAAGAAGCCAAAACCATACAATGGAAAAAAAGATAACATCTTTAACAAATGGTGCTGGTCTAAGTGAATATCTACATGGAGAAAAAATGCAACTAGACTCATATTTATCACCCTGCACAAAAGTGAAGTTCAAGTGGATCAAAAACTTCAACATAAATCCAGACACACTAAATCTGTCAGAAGAAAAAGTGAGGAAGAGCCTTGACCTCATTGGCACAGGAGACAACTTCCTTAGCAGAACACCAACAGCTCAGGCTCTAAGATCAACAATCAATAAATGGGACCTCATGAAACTGAAAAGCTTCTTTTAAATCACTTTCTGTGTCTTCAAAAATATGCCTCAGTGTAAAATGTTTCAATTCAGAAGATATAGCTATGAATAGCATTGTTGCTTAGTAACAATGTTTACATGATTATTAATACTCATAGTTTTTATTGAACCTATGGTCTAAAAAGGTCATTACTTTTTTAGAAAATAGTATAGGGACATTGAGTGCACTTCTTACCAAAATTGTTCTCATTATTAAAAGTACAATGCATTTATACAAGGATAACAGAGAGTACATAAAATAATACACAGCTCATTTTTTGGTAGTTCACCAGAACATATGTACTATTCTTTTATAAATAATGTTTTCACTTATTCTTTGAGAATTTCATAAAATATATTTTATCATATTCATTCCTCTCTTCCAACTCTTCTTAGATTCTTTCCACCTCCTACCCAGCTAACTCCACATTACGTCACTATAATGGTAATGATAGTAGCAATAACGATATTGATAATAATAATAACAACAACAAATATCAAGAACAACAGCAACTGAAAACAAAACCAATAGAACCCAGTTTATGTTGGCCGGGACCTACCCTAGAGTAGGGTTCTATACCGTTATCACTCTCTTAGAGAAATATGATTCTCCTTTACCTAGCACCACTCAAATGTCACTAGTTTCTTACTAAGGATTAGGATTTGTGATCTCCTCCTCTCCTCTATGCTGAGATTTTGGCTGGCTTGAGCTTGTGCAAGTCTTATACATGCCGTAACAATCACTGTGAGTCCATGTGTGTATCTTTCATTTTTGACCTGGAAAGCAGTTTTTATCTACCACCTTTGGCTCTCACAACCTTTCTGATCTCTTTTTTACTTAAATCCCTGAACCCTGATGGGAAGGCTGTGATTTAGGGCTTAGCCCAAGGAAAAACTTCCCTGATAAGGTCTGGACCATGCATTGATTTATGGGTCTGGCAATAAAATTGTAAGGTCTATTGTTTAGAAAGCAATATTTAAAAGCTATCTCTTTAAATAAGCTACTACTTTACTTCAACTCTGTCATGGTTAAAATATGTTTGGCCCTCATAGCATTATGTGTCTGAAGGCTTGGCCCATTGGGAGTGGCCACTATTAGGAGTTGTGGGCTTACTGGAAGAGGTGTGATCTTTTTAGAGAAAGTTTACCATTGTGAAGGTGGGGCTTTGAGGTCTTAAATGCTGAAGCTCAGCCCAGAGTGAAAGAAACCCAGTCTCCTACTGCCTTGGGCTCAAGATGTAGAAATCTCAGCTCTCCTAGCACCATGTCTGCCTGCATGCTGCCTGCCTTCCACCGTGATGATAATGAACCAAGCCTCTGAAACAGTAAGCCAGTCCCAATTAAATGTTTGCCTTTATAAGACTTGTCTTGGCCATGACGTCTCTTCACGTCAATAAAACCCTAAATAAGACAAACTCACATTTTGTTTAAATAATTATTTTGTAGTTATTAGTCATGGCTAATTTTATGTGAATATGACAGGAGTCAGAGTCATTTGGGATGAGGGAATTTCAACTGAAAAAATGAGTTCATCAGATTGTCCTGTGTAAAGCTTGCTGTTCATTCTCTTCATTGATGTGCCAGAGCCTGCCTCATTATAGCCAGTGCCAAACGTGGGATGGTGGTCCTGGCATCTATAAGAAAGCAAGCTGAGCAAGCCATGGAAAGCACGCCAGTAAGTAACACTCCTCCACGGTGTCTGTGTCAATTCTTGCCTCCAGGTTCATGTCTTGAGTTTCTGCTCTACATTCTTCAGCGAAGGATGGTGATGTGGAGGTCTAAGCAAGATAAACATTGTGCTCCCCAAGTTGCTTCTTGGTTGTAGAGGTCTATCACAGCAAAAGATAACCTAACTAAGGTAAGCTTGCTATTAGGTTGTGACATATTCCTGTATCTGACATCATTTTTTGGAGTGTTATGGAAAGGCTTTGAAATTTGGGGCTAAAGAAGCCATTGATTGCTGAGAGCTCAGTATGTTGTTCTGTAAGAACTTACAAGTGAATGCTGAAAGAAGTGCAGACAATGAAGGCATGGCTTGTGAAGATTCAAAAGGGAAGTGTGGGGGTCTCTTAAAGAGTATTGGAACCACTCGATATTTCGAACTTTAAAAATGTGTAGATCTGGCTAGGTGGTGGTAAAAAATAGGGCGTGATTAACAAGAAACCAGAACTAATAAAGTAAAATCTCATGGGTCAATTTGAGTAGATCAATTTTGTTGCCTAATTTTACATCAACTTGACAATCTGGAGTCATTTGAGAATATGAAACTTCAATTGAGAAAATGCCCCTACCAGATTGGCCTATGGATAAGCACATTGCGTACAGTGGTTGAGGTGAGAGGGCCTAATAAGGCAATAGCTGTTTCGTGATTATGAAGTTTTAAATATGATTAAATTAATTTTCTGACCATATAAACCAACACATATTTAGTTTTTAAGAAAATTTGCCCAATGCTTCATGCTGACATTGAATCAACATATTTGTCCCATGCCACAAATGTGGAATAATTGTTGCTGGGGTAGTTAAGGATGATCAAGTGCCACACACACCTGATCAAATACAAAAATTGAGGTAGACATGGGAGAAACAGTCATCAAGAGACAGACAAACAGATATTTTGCCTGCTATAACTAAAAGTTATTCCACATTTATTGTGATAGAACATTGGCAAATTCCAAACTGTGTATAGTAAGGAAGGACATAGACAATGAAAAGCATAAACTGAAAACAAGATACCATGGAATGGAGAAATGCAAATTACAGGAGGTGTCATAAAAAACGTGTCTCAGACAAGAGGGTGCCTTCTCCCTGGTGCTGATAGAATGCTATGCATGCACTTGTTGGAAAACAAAAACAAGCAGCATGAATTAGATAAGTTCAAGCATGAGTGAAAAGAAAACTAATAACAGAAGTTTATCAGAAATTATTTAGGTCAATGTTATGACATCTGGTTTCCTAAAATCTTGAAAGTCAGATTCTTTCTGTATATGATTACAGAGCACTTGGAAGAATTATATCATATCTGTCAAGTGTCAAAAAATATCTGAGTAAAATATTAAGGTGATGATTAGATTTAAAAATTAATATTTTGTATATGACATGTCATCAAAGTTGTGGACAAAGTAAAGAGCTTATATTCGCTAAGTAGAAAAGGAACTCATTACTGTTAACATATTAATATGTAATGTATGTCATATAATATTTTCAATAGACTTGGTGATATAACTTATTAAGATACATGATACAAAAGATGCTACTGCACTTGTACTGAGAAACTGAAAAGTAAAGAAATGGAAGAGAAGTTTCTGATCCTATATGGAAAGAGTTACAGCATTATCCTATCTTTCTTGTTTAATTAATTTCCTCTTAAATAATCAAAAATACTGTGTGCTTAATTCCAAAAAAAGACAGGTAATAACAAGAATGTAGCTCTGAAGATGAAGTAGAGTCTTCTGTCAAATTGCTTAAAACCACAATGAAAAGCAATTCTACTGAAATTGGAGAAGTGGGCCCAGAGTGAGCAGGGCTAAAATGGACCTTTAGGCTATTGGTAAAATATCTGGGGCATAATGTGGAAACACAATGAATAGATTTGACTACGTAAAATGCATTCCTGTTCTGGTTGACAAAATACAACTAAAAGGAAAACAACCCTTACCACCATAACCAACTGATGGGCAAAGACAAAAAGTCATTTCAATTGTACTGTCTGAAGAAACCCTACCACTAAATAATGACAAGTAATTATGATAATGAAAAGTAGTAGAAAACATAAAAAATTAATATTCTTTGTATTCAACACAGGTCAATCTTGCTGTTTGTTATGAAACATCTCAGCTTAGGAGAAGAAAGGTTATTATAATACATTGTTAATGGAAAGATAAATTAATACAAAATTTCCAGACATAATATAGTTAGTATTATTTGTATAAAGTTGAAAGAACATGGTCATTGACCCAGTAATTTCATTATTTTTGATAAACCTATTAGACAGCTACATAAATGATTTTCATTAAAATGTTGATTACAATATAAAACAAACAAAAACCAAACAAGCTAAATGTTCAACAACAGTAAAAAAAAAAGTAATAATAGGCTCTCATCCAAAATGAACTTTATCTCTGGACACTTAAGTAGGTATGTGGGTCATAGAGTTGTGTTTGGTTAAATTGTTTTGTAAGTAAGTACATATACTATATACATAT
>CM053752.1:93905677-93965087 GCA_028658305.1 Pachyuromys duprasi | reverse complement strand
AGGGGAATGTGTATGTGAGCACAATTGCCATGGAAGCCAGAAGAGGGAATGGACGTCCTGGATTTGAAGTCACAGGTGACCATTAGTGGCTGGACATGAGAACTGGAAATCATACTCTGCCCCTCTGCATGAATAACAAGTGTTCTTCACTCTTCAGTCATTTCTGTAGCCCAACACAGAAGACATTTAAAGTTTTAGTCACACACACACAAACATACACATTATATTTGCACATAATATGTTTTTACAACATTTATTTATCTTTCTGTAGATACCATACAATTTCTTATGATATATATATAATATATATATAATATATATATTATTTGTCAATCATGATTATCTCAGTGTTATAGGAATGTAGGTGAATTTAACACTTTTTGATGCTTACTTATATCTATGTTTTCTATACATGCACATTGCTGTGTAATTAAATAATGTGAGTAAATTGCCTGTCATGAGTTAGCAACTAACTTGGTTCTTTTATATGTGTGATCTGTGTGATTCTGATTAGATTTTGTGCTCAGTTGAGAATAAAAAGTTCCTTCCTCAATTTTAATCAACTCCTGCATTAGTCTCTGGCAGATCGAAAGAATGTTTCACTGATGAACGTGAGGAAACGACTGTTTTTTTGTACAAATGCATCTTTCTGAAGAAACACCCATTGATACTACATTGTAACTCATTAGCGTTGCTCTGTAAACTAATATTAGAAGTAGAGGAGGATAGTTAAGACTGACACTAAAATCACACTAATGAAGTGCACTAAGATTTTTTTTTCCTCCCCAAACTACGGTGGGCAGAGCTGTCTGGATTTGCTTTAAATTCTCTGTAAATATTCTCCATTAGCAACACACTATCTCTCTTTGACTGCATGTCATCCTTGCCTAGTGGGAACCCTAATTTGCTTTGAATTGCCAAAGTGCTCATTATGGAATGCTTAGTAGCTACAGTTTGTACATAATATTTGAAAATCAACCTTAATTTTTTCTGCCTGAGATGAACACTTGGATTTCACAGTAAATATAATCAGAGATTTACAGAAACCTCGTGAACTCTGTTTATTATACTTGCCCAGAATAGCTACAAGAAAGGTCAGAGGTCCAATGTCTTCATGCAGAGACAGATCATGTTCTAGCTGGTTGTGAAGGAGGGAAAAACAGTAGGTGATGCTTTAATGAATGGCTTATCATGTGAAACACACTATGTGATAATAGCAATGTTGGTAAGACAAGAAGCAAGGCTTTTTTTCCCCCTTCTTTTTTTTTTTTCCCCTAAGGGTTTAGTTAGCTTTTCATTGCTTTCATGGCTGCATTTCAGTTGTAGTAGGCAAACCCTTTAGTTCACTAAGAAGCTGTGAGATTCTACAATAACTCCTAAACAACTTTGGCTCCATAGATGACTAGAAACATTTTAAATTATTTAATTTATGTCTGAAAATAAAACTCTAACTTTTATAAATGTAAACACCTGGAATGGAATCCTTGGAACTTGCTAAATCTCTGATTTTTCTTGTTAAAGGGGCCTTAAATGAAGAAAACAGACCCTCATAGTGGAAAGTGTTTTACATAAAAATGGTCTTAAGATTAGTTGCATGAAGACAGCAGAAATATACAAAGACACCCCACATTTTATGAATGCCTCTTTCACAATGCAATGGATCATTGAGATGTTTAGCTTCCCAGAGTCTCTTGTCTACATTATATAGTCTTGTTCCCTTGTGTGGCCGTCACAACAAGGACACACATAATACCTACGTACAATTTTGCTATGTAAATTCCTCTCTGACTTTAGTGTGTGTGTGTCAGTAGAGAAAGGATCCTGAATAGTTAGACCTGGGATGCTCTTTTATAAAGTGGATGGCAATGCTACTTACCAGAAGACCATCCTTTCAGCACTAGGTGAAGAGTGAACAGATAGTGATCAGAAAGACAAATCCATGTATCAGTAGGTCAATAGATCAGGATGGAGTGACATGAATGTGGTTAAAAGATGAGAATTTGGAAAATGATAATGCTGGTGCTTTAATTAATGACAAAGCAAATATTTAATTCGTCATTGATGCTGGGGAAAAGATTATTAGATCATTGAAGAAAAGTAAAATAGATTTGATTTTTATACCTATGTTAAAACCATTGTCAATGCATAAAATTAAATATTTTATAGTAAATCGAGTTATAAATATAGTAAGGAGGCACAGAGTCAGGATAATAAAGATGATTTTATGTACAAAACAAAAGCAGAACCCTAAATAAAAACAAATAGTACATTTGATAAAATTATGTAAAGTTTTGATATTAATATAATTGAGTACAACTAAGGTATGGGGTTTTATTTTTAAACGTCTTTATACCTTTATTTTTGCACTCTGCTTAAATTTTAGAAAAACCTGCCCAGATGTTTCTAGATCGATGTTAATCGATATAGATATTAGTTTATAACAGAAAATAGCTAAATAGTTTGAGAAGGAGATAGGAGATAAAAGATGTAGACTAAAAAGGCTGTGACAATAGAGAAAGGCAGTTTACAGCAGTACTTAATATCACAGGAAATTCTCATGACTATTCTGCAATGTGAAGAAAGGCATAAAATTCTGTTTAACATACATACGCACATGTATATGTAATGCGTATTGTGCTTGTTGGCACATGTATTTATAGTTAGAAAATAAGTAAATGGATGCAACTGCATAGAATAAAACACAAAAGGTAGATTTCAATAAATATTTTCTGTAGATTTGGGGAGTAGGATTGTTTTTATTCCCTTCTATTAATTCTGATTTTCAATATGAAGCCATGCTATTTTGTCATTATAAGAGTCTTGACAGCGTTCTTTTAAATGAGTTAGGGACATTAGTGTCGGTGGAGCATATTCACTGCACTACAATTTCAGTTGCCTAGCAAAGACATAGAGAAGCCTGTGAGTTGGCAGCTGCTCTTTCGACGTCTAAGTAATGCGAAATGGACTCCAAGGAAATACGGCTTCTCTAGATCACTCCCCGAGTTTGTCAATCATAAGGCATTATTAAGCACCCACGATATGTCTAGCACTCTGTTGACGCGTCTGTTAGCATGAACAACCCAATGAATTAGCATGACAAAAACACAAACTTAGATAACAAAAGTTTTTCTGCTGTTAAAGTAAGAGTTAAGGACACTCAGATTCATTTTTCTTCTGTTTGTCTTCGATGCATCTGTGATAGGAAAGTAGATGCATTTGATTCAGGGACTAGAGTACAATACATTCAGTCCACCCTGTTTGCACTACTCTTTGTCATTACAAGTTCTTTGCAAAGCATTCTCTTTCCTTTTGCAGATTCAGTGATTAGGACTTTTTTAAGATCAAAGAAGGAAGATGAAGAGGAGGAGGAGGAGGAAAAGGAAGATGAAAAGCAGCAGCAGCAGCAGCAGCAGCAGCAGCAGCAGCAGCAGCAGCAGCAGCAGCAGCAGAAGCAGCAGAAGCGAGAAAGTTCATGCCAGTAGCTCCTGCACTTAGATTTCTGAGGCTGGATGGTTGCCAGGACTTCTGAGCCAGACTAGGCAATACAGTGGGTTCCAAGCCATCCAAGGCAACAGCCGGAAACTTTGTCTCAAACAAACAAACAAACAGCATTTTTTAAAGTCAAGGTAATAATAAAATTTGTCTAGGAAGGTAACCAAGCTTCTTGTCCTTGTTACACTTCAGTTATTTCAGAGTTTTCCTAAATAAGAGGGAAAGAAAATGAAAAAACCATCCTATACTATTGAGTGTTATGCATTTGCAGCCAGGTGCTCGGTCTGTTTAGCTCCTGGGTATAGTCTGTCCTGATTTCTTAGCCTAACAGCCCTCCTTCTGTCCCCTGAGCAGGGAGCAGACAATAATTGAGTTATTTCTAGTCTGTTTTGTGATTATGGTTGTCCCCCAGGGAAAGTGTCCAATGTGTTCTGTGAACATCCCTCATTTATTAAGCTTCCATGCTGCAGAGGACTACTGAACAAACAGGAGCAAATTCGTAATGAGGAGACAAATCCTTATAGATGTCTAATTGTTTGAAAAGAAGTAGAGATGTCATGGATATTTCTCTCTAATGCGTTTGTATTTCTTCCTCAGGTTATAGGAAACAGGTGCATAGTATTTGCTCCAGTAACTGGAATTTATCCTTCATCTGCCTCCTCTATGCCTTTCACTTAACTGTGGGACACTGATATTTGCATACTCCATAATAGAACTAGCATATATTCATTTAAATGTGGAATAAATCACAGTTGAAAAAGCGACATCAGGAGAGTGAAATGGGTCACGCACAGGCCTGCCTGAGACCTGAGAATGTGTGACTCCCTCCTTGTACCGCAAAAACAGCTATGTGTCTCTTGCTCCTGGTCAGAACCTCTGTAGCTGGTTGTGGTTTATGACCGGTGCTTCCACAAGGTATATTCTGTGTACCTGAAGTTCCCGCCAGAGCGTTCAAGTGCTTTGTTTGTGTAGCGAGCTTGGAAGCTTGTTTAAATCTGAGAATGCCAGTGTGGTTACACTTGTGCTAATGTGATTTGTTCTTAATTTATCTGAATTCCCTAAACCTTCCACCATAGTTCTACAACCCGAGGCCAAGGGAATGTGTGAAGCACTGATTTAGAAAGCATGCACAAAAATGAATGAATGAATAAATAAACAAATAAAAAGAAAAAGCAAAAGAAAAGAAAAAGAAAGGCACACACCTTTAATACCAGTATTCAGGAGTCAGAGGCAGGCAGATCTCTGTGAGGTTCAGGCAAGCCCGGCCTGCATAAGAAGTCCCTTGACAGCCAGGGATACATTGGTATATTCTATCTTAAAAATAATAAACAAACAAATAAAGTATAAAAAATTTACAAATGTCTGCTCTTGGAATTTTAGCTTGGTTTAAAAAAACTGAGAAAATATTCAATGGGTATATTTTATTGGGTTTTATTACTTTTGTTATTAAACTGTTAAAGAGCACTTCTATGTACTGTAGACTACTATACCATTGTATAATTTATAATTTATAAATTATTTTTACATATTAATCCATTAATCTGGTTTAATTCAATTTATTACTATTAACTAGTATTGAGCCTAGATTAGGAAAACAGTCAGAACAAATTCAGACACATCATTAAGATTAAGAGATTAAGAAGAGTCATTCTGGAGCTGGAAATAGGATTTCTAAAGTTCTAGTATAATATTTAGTTGTTAATAAGATTTATAGGATAAGTTCTTTTTTTACTTTTTAAGTTTTTAATTTATTACAATTTATTCACTTTGTATTCCAGCTGTAGCCCCCTCCCTCATCTCCTCCCAATCCTGCTCTTCCTCTTCTCCTCCCATGCCCCTTCCCCAGGTCCACTCATAGAGGAGGTCCTCCCCCACTTCCCTCTGACCCTAGCCTATCAGGTCTCATCGGGACTATTTGCATTGTCTTCCTCTATGGCCTGGTAAGGCTGCCTGCCTCCCACCTCAGGGGGAGGTGATCAAAGAGCCAACCCCTGACCTCATGTTGGAGACAGCCTCTGTTCCCATTATTAAGGAACCCATTTGGAGACTGAGCTGCCATTGGCTGCATCTCTGCAGGGGTTCTAGGTTATCTCCATGCATTGTCCTTGGTTGGAGTATCAATCTCAGAAAAGACCCTATGCCCACAATTTTTGGTTCTGTTGCTCTCCTTGTATACAACAAGGAAATTTGCTCAACCATGTTTGTAGCAGTTTTATTCGTAATAACCAGAGTCTGGAAACACCCAGATGTCCCTCAATTGAGGAATGGTTACAAAAATTATGGTGCATTTTCACAATGGAATACTATTCAGCAATTAAAAACAAGGTGATCATGAAATTTGCAGCCTAATGGTGGGAACTAGAAAAGATTATCCTGAGTGAGGTATCCAGAAGCAGAAAGACACACAGGGTATATACTCACTTATAAGTGGATATTAGGCATATAATATAGGATAAACATACTAAAATCTGTACACATACAAAAGCTAAGCAAGAAGGAGGACCCTGGGTAAGATGCTCAATCCTTATTCAGAAAGGCAAATGGAATAGACATCAGAAGAGGATGAAAACAAGGAACAGAACAGGAGCCTACCACAGAGGGCTTATGACAAACTCTACCCAGCAGGGTATTAAAGCAGATGCTGAGAATCATAGCCAAATTTTGGGCAGAATGCAGGGAATCTTATGAAAGAAAGCAGAGGAACAGAAAGACCTGAAAGGATGGATTCTTTTATTGGTTTGTTTGCTTACATTTAAGTGGATATAGCAACAATATCTATCTCAAAACATTTTTAGAATAATAGAGCACAAAGTTATCCTTTCAGCCTGTAGTGGAAACTATTACTCTTTTCATTTCAATATATCATATAGGGAAATGTAGAATTGAAAGACAGACATTAAATTAGAGGATAACAGTTCCAAACAGTGTATCAAGTACTTTGTACATAAGACCTACACTTTGGAAGCATGTAGTATTTGCACAGTGTCTTGCTTCTGCTAGCCAGGGCAGAATAACTAGAAGGGTTAAAATTTCTTCTGATACTTGGAAGTCAATAGGTGCTAGGGTGCTGTTAAATGACTCCAAAGGCCCACTGGTTAAACATAGGTGTGGTTCCAGTTGAAGAGTTTTTCAAAAGTTGCAGAACTTAGAAGGATGTCTTTAGGACCCTGGAGCATGGACCTGAAAGGATGGACCTAAAGCACTCCTCTTTCTTCTTTTCTTATCAACAATGAAATAAGCATTCTCATGCTACCATGAGCAATGGAGTGTGCTGCCTAGTCACAGGGCCTAAGAACAGCCACTCAATTATAGACTAAAATTTCCAAAATCATGTACCAATTAAACTCTTTCTCTTTATGGACTACTTATCTCAAGCATTTTATTATGGAGATCTGACTACCACTTGAGGTAAGTGAGGTCTGGCAACATAAAATGACAAAGGACTGCAGTTTATGGGACCTGGGGATTACATATGGGAGATAGAAGAGGGTAAGCTATCAGCTCATCCTCCCATGTCGTGATCTTGGTGAGCTTGCCAGCTGCAGGGTAACTGCAAGAGATTTCTGATAGGAAAAATACATGGGTAAATAACATTGGCCATGCTGATTTAGTTCTAATGAGGATGCAATTAAATTTATTTACTCAGAATTAATATTCAAAATATTAATGTCTGTACCAGACTAATAATTTGAAAATATTTAAAGTAGAAGTGGTAGTTGAAGTGAGACTATATGAAATATTTCAGCTATAAAAATGGATGTAGAATATTAGACAAAATATAGTATTAAAAATCAAATTGATCAGAAACTCCCAACCTGAACACTTAGACATCCTGCAATGTTTTTTTTATTTTTTTTGAGGGGGGTGTATGTGGAGGGTAGAGTACAAAACACTGACAGCTCCCTTACTTTCTACATTAGTAACAAAATCTATCCACATGTTGTCAAATGTCCTCTGGCTTCCAAGTCCTGCTCTGGTTTAAAACCAATGAAAGAAGAAAACAGGAGGATGGGACCTTAGGAAAACAAGAGAACAAAACACGAATTAGACAATGAAAGAATCTTTACCATGGTAGATAGAAACTAGTGTTCAGGAAACGTGATACCCTAACATAGTAAGAATACAGTGAATGGCTACTGTTTTATTGGCAGATGGCTTTAAATCCTGGACACAGAAAATTACGTGTGAGATGTGAAATGTGAGTATCTGTGATTGACTTCCTTACAGTTAGCTCATATGGGTGTGGAGGGTAGTTTACTGGAGATTAAGAAAATGTTTGAATTCACACAAAGAAAAAGATGTCATCCTGGCTCTTCCAGGACTTCTTGCAGGCCACAAGCACGCAGGCAGGCCTGCTCTTCCACCCATAGACCTACCCAGCTCCTCTGAGATTTCCCTTCCCTGTGCTACCAGGTAGGCCCTAGGCCTGGTACCTCCAGGATTTCCCTTCCTTTTATAGCCTGGAAGGTTCTGTTCCTGTCAGTTACACAGGGCTGCCAGGCTCCTCTGTCTTTTCTCTTAGCTGCTGGGGAGTCATTGCTTCTGCCAATAAGTCCCCAGGCTCCTCAGTGATCTAGCTTCTACATGCTGACCAGCTGCTGACTCCTCTAGGATCTTTTTTGCTTTGTCTCACCAAGCTCACTCCTTCTTACTAAAGGAAGCAGTCAACTAAATGAAGACCCACTGAATGGGAGAAACTCTGCCAGATATACCTCTGACTCAGCATTAAGGTTTGGAATATGTAAAGAATACACACACACACACAAATAAACTCTAGGAAAACATGCAAAATAATTTAAAAATTGGCTCAGGGCCTAAACCAAATTCTCATATGTGTATAAACATTTTAAAAGTGGTAAGTTTTCTTAACTACATGGAAATGCAGAATGAAAGTACTTGAGATTCCACCTCACTTCAGACACAAAAGCTCCTGAAGACCTGCCCTTAATCGAGTTGTTGAACTATGTTAGCTGTTAGGGAGAGCAAATGACTTCTTTTTAGGAGTGTGGCTCCCCCTGTACTATTGAATTACACCCCTCACCCATGGGAATATAGGCAGCACTAATTAGGCTCAGTGGGCTAAATACAAAAATACATGTTTATAACAAGAAGATATGAAGTTGGGAGCGAGAGTACACAAAAGTGTTGGTAGAAGTTTGGGGGAGGGCAATGAAACTTGATATAATAAAGATACACTGTATATATGAATGAAATTTTAAAGCAACTGAATTAAATAAAATTTAAATAATATACAAATTAGAATAAAGGAAAAGACAGTAGAGGACTGGGGAGTTAGATCAGCAGGTACATTTTTTTGTTGAGCAAGCCTGAAGATGAGATCAGATGCCCAGCATCTATGTAAGACAGGAGTGATGGAACATGCCAATAACCCCAGAGAGGTGGGGATGTATGACAGAAAAGTTGTCCAAAATGGTAAGCTCCAGGTTCACTGAATTTGTCTCAAAAGCTCAGTCTCCAAGTGGGTTCCCTGGTAAGGGGAGCAGGGGCTGTCTTTGACATAAACTCTGTGTCAGGTTCTTTAATTACCTCTCCCTGGGGAGTACAGCCTGCCAGGTCACAGAAGAAGACAATGCAATCCTGATGAGATCTGATAGGCTAGAGTAAGAGAGAAGGGGAGGAGGACCTCCCCTAGCAGTTGACTGGGGAAGGGGCATGGGAGGAGAAGAGGGAGGGAGGACAGGATTGGGAGCTGATGAGAAAGGGGGTTTCAGTTTGGATACAAGTGAGTAAATTATAATATAAATAAAAATAAAAGTTTGATCAATAGATGTCCAGGATTTTATAAGAAAACCAGCTAAGCATGAGCTGAAGAGTGGGCCAGAAAGCAGAGCTCTTCCATGATTTTTGCATAAGTGTTCCTGGTTTGAAATATTGCCATGGCTTACCTCAATGATGGAGTCTGTGCTGGAAGTCTCAACGAAAATGAATCCTTTCCTCTCTGTGTACACATGTAAACCCTGTTGTGTATTTTGTTCTTTTCAGTTACATACCATTTATTTTTTTGGAAAATGTTTAGACAATCAGAAATTTTCTTGTTTACGGACATAGTGATGTGTTTTGAGGTAAAAGCATATTAGGAAAAACTAATTCAATCATCCCATAATTTCTGTGCTGTTATTTTTTCATATACTTCCGTCAAAAGGCTACATCTTCACAGATCAAATATATAACTTAGGTGTTTTTTATTACTATATACAGCGTATCTTTAAAAGTACACAAGCGTAGCTTTCCAAGATTTTTATTTTGAAAATGACAGTAAAATAAATTTAATATTATGAGGTTTGAGTTTATTATTACTTTAAGTAATAAATACATATTTTGAGATGTCTCTCTTTCATTATTAGTATGAGAAAAGTTGAGAGATATAATCAACAGCTCTTTAGGGTGCACTGATAATCTCAAGAGTGCAATGGAGCTTCAGACCAAATGTTGGAGAACCGTTGCCAGCAACCACTCAGAATACAGTCAGTGCCATGACAGCTAATCAGAGAACAGGCCACAGAGAATACTAGGCATACCTTCTCAAAGGAGTCATAGCTTTTATGCAAAAGTAATGTTTTCGTAAAAGATACTGAAAGTGAGCCAGAGGCAGGTTCTTTCAGGGTACGTCTTCCCACCTCTGAGCGGCTAGCTAAAGTTCTTTTATTTTCATAAGCAAGATCTTGCTGGCAAGTGATTGTTTGCAGAAAAAAAATTCTGTGTCCTAAATAGAGAACTCAAATAGCAGTTTGTTTTTTTTCCCCATGAAGTTTTACCTAACTGAGTCCCTTGCTTCTCACTGAACTTGTCAATGGCAACATAAGTCATTCAGAAAAATTCTACCAAAATTAAAATGACTGACTTGAGGTCAACAAAACAGCAATAAATGTTTCTTGTTGCTGACAACATCATCATTTATCTGTGGGGCTAAATACTATATATATATATATATATATATATATATATAGAGAGAGAGAGAGAGAGAGAGAGAGAGAGAGAGAGAGAGAGGTTGTCAGCTTTTAACTGAAGTGAATCATGTAATTTCTCTTTTACAAATGTATATAATTCAAGATATATACTATCATAATGCACACAAATATTTATTTAAAAGAAAATTTCATATGTCTGGTTACATGGTTTTATTTGATTATAAATTGTATAGTTATTTGTGTCTATATTTATTCATCTATTTTATAATAAAAGTAAGACATGGTATTAAAATATACTTTGCAAGTAAAGGTTTTATTGCCACATTACAACTATGAAATTAAGTTCTGTTCGAGTACAGGTTGTCAGAGTTGCTTTGCCAAAGCTAAAATTAGGCAAAGAAACAGGAACTTCTATCTCTAACTCATCCCACCAAATATCAAATTCTTATTACATACGCATGCCATCAAACTAAACTGTGGGTTTAGGTGCTTCAGTCCAAGCTTAAAGTCTATTTCTAGTTTGTTTGTTATTTTACATATCTGTTCATTAGATAATTACCTGACACCTGCTCATGACAGATTGTTTGACAGGTTATATTGGCTGAGATGAGCTTGCCACTGCCATCTGTCCAGAAAAGGTGAGTTCAATAAGCTGGTAGTTGCTAGATCAGTTTTAATTTTTTTTCTCTTAATTCATTTAAATTAAATGCAAGGAGAAATTGTTCTTTATATATAAGAACAAGCTGAGCAGAATAAACATTGACTTATACGGTTGCTTTCGTTGTTGCTTGCATATTTATCTGAACCACTACTGTCAGGACAGAGATTCAGTACCTGTGTTCTAGAGAGACTGTGTACCCAGAAGTGGAAGCCTCAACATCTTCTTGACTTAATTGGAATAATATCTTACACTAAAAAATTTAAGCATTAACACTTGATTTTTAATTAATTAATTAATTAATTAATTAATTAATTAATTTGTATGTGTTTGTGTCAGTGTGTTGTATTAGTACTTTTACGGAGACCTAGGATAGCTTTTGGAAGTCTGTTCTTGCCCTTACAGTAATAATGTGTATTTATTTTTTTGTATCTATTATTCTTGTGGGCTTCCCACTCCAGGCGATTCCAGCCTCCGCTGCATATTTTGTTTTAATACTGCTTAGATTACAGATGCAACTGCTGCAGCTGGCTTACTTCCTTTTGTTTTCCATGGGCTTCAAGGACTGAAGTCAGGTCATGAGGCATGGGTGGCCTGTGATTCAACCTGATTAATCATCTTGTTGGTTTCTTAGTACTTGCTTTTTTTTTTTTTGCATTATAAGGAACTTTAAACCAAATATAATTTGCATTTTGGTAGATCTATAAACATTAATAAATACTAAACACTTTAAATTAAAATAAAAAAATTATAGTACATATGCAATATTATTTACATTATGGACTGAGACCAACTCTACTTTTATGGGTTTTCTGAATCTAAACACAGAAAGTAATATTTAAGAAAGGGAAAGTTGCTAAGTTGCTAAGTTGCTATAAGTCTGATTTCATGTAATAAATCAAACTGCTTCTTGCTGGCAGTAATAAAATGATCTTTGAAAAAAGATAGAAAAACTTGAAAACCAACTATTGAAAAAACATTTAAGGTAAAAATAATTGTCTAAAGTGAACCAATTTCAGATATTTTAGCTCTATGGTTAATTCTAATGAAAGAAATAATAGTTAATATTATCCTTGCTTTTATAATTATTTATCTTATGTAGCTTGAACATTTGCTAAGGACTGAATGTGGAGGATGATGACTAAACAGTTCAGATCTACTTTCCATGCTTACTTTGCTTAAGGTCTAGCTTTCACTGTGTTCCAAAAGTTTTCAAGGATTTTGCTTAGGCTCTCATGGTAAACTAGTGTAATCTGAGTAAGCATGCTTTCTAAAAATGTGTGAATTTACAATAAAACTTGTGCTGAAAATAAAAATAGGACAGCATGAGATATTTAAGGTGCATATAGTAGCTGATGAAAAGACTTTTACTTTAAAAATACACTTATTGGGGAGGATTTTGCTGCCATTGTAAATTCTGCCTAGTAATGTGGCATGACAGGAATCTTTCACAGGCTACTCCAAGAACATAGTCAGCACTGATATAGAGTAGTCTATTGGACTATGGGGACTTCAAGGAAAGGAACAAGGCAGGTCCTTAAAGACCTTCTGGCACAATGGGAAGGCAGCACCAACATAAATATATGAAAAGAAACACAAGTGACTCCAAGAAATAAATATACACAATCAACTGCAGGACCAATGGCACTCTCAGGGGCCTCTTTGTGCTATATGATCTCATGATTTGTTGAATCACAGTTTTCAAGGGGACCATCCAAAAATCTTGAATTTCAAGAAAGTATGAAGCTTGAATAGCTGGGAATCTGACAAACCTCTGTGGAAAATCTCCATCAAAGCCTTGAGTTTTAGGTCATATATATCAGACACACAGCACCATGCTCATCAAAAGCGTAGCCTTGATGTCTACATGCTGCCAAGGTATTTAGCAGAAGAATGAAGAGTACAACCAACTGGGCCGTTGTCTACATAGCATGGAGGAATTGAGGTTTTTTTTTTTTTTTTTTGATTGATGTGGCCAGTTGTTTTGGCATCCTGTCAAAACTGCCTCATACACAAGTTCCCTGTGTGAGTCACCAGAGATTCCAAAGATGCTCAAATTCCAATTTGGCTACATTTTGAAAACTAAGATTAGAGACATTGTCTAATAAATCTGTTGACTTATTTCTGATCTAATTCATCATGAGAATTCTGCATCTTTGATTTAAAGAAAATAAAAGATTTCTCTGTAGCACTCAAGCCATAGCTTCATTATTGACTTTATGACTATATTATATTATCTCATAGAAAATTATGCATGACATAAAATACTAAAAATAGTATTTTCAGAATGTACTTTGATTTTCTCTAATAAAATTCCTCATATGGAAATAGTTACATGATGGCAAATTGACATTTGGGGATAGTCATGGGAATGAGTGTGAAGATAATTGTGCCACACAACCCTCTAAATGGCTTTTCAACTTATTTTATTTTATTTTTACTTCAGTTTGTTTGTATGAATGTTTGTTTGCATGTATGTCTGTGGACCACATGCATGCCTGATGCCCACAGAGATCAGAAGCAGAAAGCCAATCCTCTGGAATTGGAATTATGAACAGTTTTGAACTGCCATGCTGTTACTGGGAATTGACCCCAGATCCTGTACATAATTAAGTGCTCTCTATAGCCTAGAACCATTCCTTTTAAATGACATACATTTAAAGCTGACTCAAGAATTAAAGGGTATCTAAATGACCAGACCAAAAAGGAGCAAATACTAGAAATAAGTGCAAGAGAGAGAGATAGTACCACACCCACTGTGAAGTCAGAAAAACTACAATGAGGTCATTGAAGTTCCATAAAGGAAGATAATTTACAAAGGCTCATAATCTCAGGATCTCAGGTTAGACGGCTACTATTCTTGTTAATTTTTCACTACTGCTTTTTCTTTGGTTGAATTTTGATTTCCTGAAGCAGTTTATATTGCTTCAACAAGGTAGCATTTGAAAACTGAGATAAGAGATCACATCAAATGAATCATAATGTCCAGTTATTTAGACAATGAATTGTCATTGTAGGGGCGCCAATAAGTCTTAGTAATGACTTAATGTTCTTTCCTTCTCAAAGACCTTGCATATCTATGATTTTTTTTCTCATTTATGTCACTTCTCCACCAATATCCTCCTTCTCATTATACATATATGCTAATGAAGCTAACTGGCAAAATAATGTGGTTAAAGAAGCTTAAGGTGGTAGAGAACAGGAGCATACTTCTAATGGAGATGCTCACCAAAAGATTCCATGGCAAGAGTGGCTTAGTATAGATATATGTAAGAGTATTTAATATAGAGAGATCAGATAACAGCAAGGGTTAAAACAGTGAAGATACATAAAAACAATGTTGAAAATTCAAGCCCAAAAGTAATGTGATAGGTACGATGGGTTAACAAATTTCTTTGGGTTGTAAGGCTCTCAGAAAATGGAGAGTCTGTCCTTCCAAGGCTTTTGCCAAAAAAAAAATCATCCTTAACTCCTTTTTCATATAGCTTACCCTTAGCCTGCCACTACGCCTATTCAATCTAATTTCAGAACAGTCCTAGACATTTTTACTTCTTTCTGCATCGTTATAGAATCTCTGAAGGCTCCCTTCTCACTGGCAGGGACTAGAATTAGTGATCTCTAAGGCCTGCACAATCAGCACCCTGAAATTCTTTATCTTTCACAACTTCCTGTTTATACCACCAGCCTGCGTAGCCTCTGGAGATTTGTGCCATGACACTGTATCCTGGGACAATTCCTTGAGCTACATAGGAGATATGTAGTACAGTGTTCTATTAACATGCCATCGTATCAGTGAGCTCTCAAAGTCGTTGACTCATCCTCCACTCCCACTCTGCACTCCTGTATTCTTTCCCTGGCTTTACCTTTCTTGCTAATACCAGTCACTAGCTGTTTTAAGCAGGTTTACATAGGCTGTGTTGGAGCAACTAACAACCATAAAATCAAAGTCTGAATTTCTGTGTGAACATCTGGATCACATATGTCTCTACTGCACATGAACTTCTTCCTGGGGCCCAGGATGAGATGTCACTTCTGCCCAGTACTGGTCACTCTGGCAGAAGGTAATGAAAATAAAATCAGTGAACCACAAGCTGACTCTGAAAGTAGCTTCTAGGAATGCCACATGTCTCTCTCATTCACACACACACACACACACACACACACGCGCACACACACACATTTTTTGTGTGCATAAGTATATACATATATATACATATATTCAGACATATGACACTGTCAATGATGTAAGAAAATATAATTCTTATATACAATAAAGCGACATGGTAGATACATAGAAAGAAATAATAGAGCCATTCCTATTATATGCCATAAATATACAAGTTTTTCTTGGTTATTGCTTGTCTTAATCTTTGAAAATATTTACTTGGCAATGCTCTGAAATGGAGACTACATCGAAAGGAAGAGGTATTTGGACATATACCTGTACCCAAGTGAGAAAGGCCAAGTAATGAGAGAGTGAAACTGAGTTCTCATGTAGTTACAACAAAGGATCAATTCACTTTACAATGAATGCTAAAATTTGGAGGCCCTTCTGGGTTGTTCCTAGTTGAGACCAATGAGCCGCATCTTTATATATGAATCTTGTAGAAATGGATGAACTTGCCCAAAGGCATTTTCTGCTCTTACAGAGGAGGAAATAGAGGATTGTAAATAATGATTCAGCAATAAATACCAAGTCAAACACAGAGTTCAGTGACTGGGGAGGTTAGGGTGTCTCGGGCTGTCAGTTTTGACCAAGATATTTGGGCAGGGAACCTTAGTACCAACAGTCTTTCCATCAGAATAAGACAAGATGAAAGGATTTTGGGCCTGTTTTGTCTATGCTATGCTCGGAGTACCTCTTGATATGAAACATGCTCAGTGTCTGCTGAGCAAATTGTGAATGAGTAAATACTTTGTACAAAAAATATTTAGAATGACAGGTAGGAAAAGGTAAAACAGAGTGTTTGCATTGACTTAATTGGGGGTATAAACTCACCCCCCCCCACAAAGTCTTAGAAATATCTTTCAAGATTTCTTATACAATAGAACTGTGTCCTGTGGAATGCCTGACATGAAGCCAGTGTCATATCATTTCGTAAAGGTAATGAGATATTGATAGAGACTCGCAGCATGGAAGTGAAAGTGTAAAGGGGCAAGGGGGCTATAGGATGTTTAAAAAAATAAAAATAACTAATGACAGTAGAATGAGCAGCAGCGGACAACAACAGGACAATAGGTGACAAAAACAATTGTACCACTTCTAAGAGTCATGTGAATTATTAGATATCAGCTGTTCTTATTAGAGAAACAGTACAAAGAATAGTATATTAAGTGGCAGTATGTGAATTTATTTACCATGATAGCCTTTCGACTAGCATATGTATCTCATAACATTATGTTGTGTCCTTAAGTGCATTCAATTAAAATATTTTAAACACATGGAAAATTTGCTAGGATTTAGCAAAGGATGGAAAAGAGGAATAGAATATCAAGGAGGACATGGGGAAATACAAGGTACACACACACACACACACACACACACACACACACACACACACACAGTGAAGCAAGTGTTCTAATGCCAACCGAAGAAAACTGTCCAGTGTACTATAATGTGGAACAGAAACACTCCACTTATATTTGTACAGAAAATATCACCAAGGATTTAACTATCACATTTTTTCATTAACTTAATGATGCCCATTTTTGGTATCAGCTATACATTGCAAAATTTTAATCTTTGAAGTAGAAATGTACGAAACACCTAAATTCCTTAGTAATTGTAATAACCACCTGGTAGGTGACTAATAAGAAGTATATATTGATGAGTTCAGGGCTGCTGGTCAAGACTTTTATGCAGATGAACTAATTTTAAATAGTAACCTAATTCTGATGAACCCAAAGAAAGGTTGTGACACAGTGCCTTACATCCAATTGGATGAGTGCTAGGAGTAAACACGGACTATAGAAATGTATTCTTTGTGAAATGTTGCACAAAGGTATATAAACTATATTACAGTGCTTGGTAAAGTGAATGGTCAATAAATGTTAGGTATTTTACCAATTAACCTTAATCCACAATATCTTGGAAAGACACTGTAAAAAAAATGGGCCTGTCTTCTATTCAGCGAACACAGCCTACTGAATTTTCAGGAATACTACAAAAGTTTTATCTTATAGTTATCAGCTTAATTAGTTTCTATATTATAAAATAAAAAATGACAGATTTATCACTTTCACTTTTAAGTAAGCTTATTTTATCCTCAATTTAAAAAATATTATATATTATGCGTTTTATCAAATTACGGAACATCGAGTTTAGTAGGACTCAGTTTTACATAAAAATCTGTATCTGATATTTAGCAAGAGAGCTGAAGAAACAGATGTTCAAAACTGTGTTAATGAATGCATGACCAAATAAATAAATAAATAAATAAACAAACCATATAGTTAGAAATGTCCTCAGGTTTTGAGTGTATCAGTTCTACCTATTGATTCTGTTTTTAAGATACTTGTTTCTATATTGTACCATAAAAATAGTACTTGTTTTTTTCTACCTTCATAGATGCCATATTTTTTCTTACATTGATTTTTAAGGCCAAACAAATAAATGATTTTCAGTTTTTTCTAGCCTATGGGTAGATTAGAGCATGATGCATTTCAAAAGCATCCACATACCTTTAAAGTACGGCTGAAGAATTTCTCAAGGCACTGAGAAAAAAATAAAGCCTCCTTTTAAAAGTATTTTGCTCACCTTTCTTTAAAAACATGGGAGGGGTTAAGAAACTTGGGGTTTATTGAATTGAGTAAAGCCTCAATCCTATAGTAATCCCTATTCAGGGGTGATATTGATCAATAGAGTCAAAGACATAAGAACCTAACTAAAATAAACAGTGGCTTCCTTATCCTCAACGGGTTCGTCATGAGCTTCCTGTAGGTAAGAACACAAGTACCGTTTTTCTGTAGAGATTTGTTATTTATTTCTGTTAAACACGTCCCAGGAATGCTGTAACACCACTTAAGCCCACAGTGCCTTCAACTCTGTGGTTTGTTTTTTCGGAGAATTTTTAGAGGTTCAACAAGTTCAGGAATCCAATTGGCTGTAGCCTATATAATCAGCTATAACTCATAAATAAAGTACTATGAGTTGTATTCTGTATGTATTTTACTTTGTTATAATTTATCAAAAAAAAAAAAGCAAGTATGGCTCATCTGCATTTCCAGCACCGTGAGGGCTGAGGTAGGATTGCCACAGGTCTGAGGTCAGCCCAGGTGACATGAAGAATATCAAGCCATGTTCAGCTACACAGCTATGTACTTCTTTGTCTCAATGAAAGAAAAATGTATTTAATAAATATATGTCAAATTATACTGCTTTGTTATAAATGTTCAGTCATGTACACTCATGATCACATGACTGACGTAAATTAGAATTAACTTTATCCATTACATACTAATGACTCAATAATTTAAAAACTGAGAATACATAAAAGTGCAAAAGGTTCTACGGTCTCTCCGTTTAGTGTTTTTTGGTGCGTGTACCTATTGCTTGCTCTGCTGTCTTAGCATTTCACTGTATTTTATTTCCGTGCGTCTTCATGCTCTCAGTGTGTTCTGTTTAATAGTTTCAAGTTTTTTTCTGTTTAAGATTTTCTGTGTAGATGCTTTTCTTTTGGGGGGGGGTTGGGTGAGGGTGCAGCGGTTGTAGGCAAATTGACATATGTGTCAAAAAAATAGAAATATGCCAAAGCACCTCCAGACCCTCATATAACTTGAATCCTCATAGGGCCGTGGAATAACATTAAATGCTGTCATCATGTAATTAAAAATAAACTTTTCAAAATTCCTGAGTTTGTGGTGATGTAGGTGCTGACCGCTCTGGCTTCCTTGACCACTCTCAGCCAGCTGTCACGCGCGCGCAAACTCGAAGTCAAAGGCCTCTGAAGTCTTCCTCGGCCGTGCATAGCTAATGTTTCTCTCTCCCACTTCAATTACGCCCTCTTCATTATGCTCTCTTCCTCACTCTCACAGTTGTTAAAATGAAAAGCCTCCTTCCCAGAGCCACGGCTCCATTATGCAGGCCTATACCTGTGCTGGCAGCATGCGCCTGTTCTCACCTCAGATTGCCTTTTGCCTGGGGAGGAGATCCCTGCCGTGCATCTCAGACTGAAAACTGAAAGAAAATTAAGTTGCTGTTTGGAGTTTGAGCGAATTATGGAAAACTAGCCCCCTTTTTTTTTTTGTCTACCAGGCATGTTGGTATAAGCTATTACCCACCTTCTACCCTTTTCCCTACCGTGGTGGCTGTCAGTATGGAAATCTCATCTAAACTTTTTATCAGTTTGTACCTAAGGCAAGGAAACGATATGCAGGCAAACTTCCTGCAGACTATGGCTAGGTGTAAAACAAGCCACAGAATGTTGCTCTGGCTATACTGTGATGTGAGGAACTGAACTGTAAAGTCTGGAAACTCAATTAAATTTTGTTTTTTGTTAGTATAATTTATAGACCAAAATCAATTATTTGGCGGAAAAGAATGCAAGCAAAACTAAATATGATTTTGCCTCCAGCTAGGCCAGACTGTCTATCACAGAAAGAAATGCTATTTCGTGGCTTCATGATTTATTTGTACTTTTCTTCAGTGTCTGACACCTAACCGCATACATAACCTAACATGTCTGAAGCTTCAGTTTGTGACCTAGGAAAGCTGGGAGGCCAACATGCTTTCTGTTCAGATCGCAACCCAGATTAAGCATTCAGGAAAGTGGATGAGGGACTGCAGATCTTTATGGAAACTACCGTGGTAGACCATCTCTCACAACAATGTCATGACTGATGTCCTTGAAATGCTATTTACATAGTATTTTTTTTCAGAAGATAAAGTAGGTAACAGACTGCTTGAAATACTATGTTATATTTAATAACTCAGCTATTACCAAATTTTTAATTTACGATTGTTTTCAAATTCCTCATACCTGGAACGTGTAGTCTCTGAGGACAAAAATATTATCAGAGAGAAGCAACACAAAATGCTCTTCTCCACTGTGGCCATCTAAATTGATGTAGTTGTTAGATGTTCCGTCTCACAATCATGAGTTGACAACAGTTACATCTCAATGTATTTAATGAGCTGCCACATCCCTGCATGGCTTCAGGGAGTGACCTCCTGGAGCTGAACAGGGAATGAAGAAATGGCAAACACCGATACACAGGTGGTCTGGGTTCTCTGATAGTGAAACCACAGTACCTCAGAAGCTTAGCATTCTTATTACATACAGTTGAACATGGAGGCAGGGTTGTTGCATAAAGCTGAATCATGGGTGTAGGTTTTTATGGAATGCTGCTGAACCAATAAAGCAAGATTAGCCTATGTAGGCAGGGACCGTCTCTGGAGAGAGGTAGTCATCAGTCACTAAAGACCTGGAGGCAGAAAGTGAGGTAGACTTTTTTTGCACACACCGCCAACATAAACATGTGGATGAGGAGTGAAGGCCTTGCCATTTCCCATGAGACTGAGGAGTTGGGGTATTTGACATGGCTTTGCCATCAGCACACCTTCATTTGTTACTTTACTTAGTGCCTCTTCCATGCCCAAGAGGAAGAGTTGGGAGTCTGTAAAATTATGCAAGTGGTACAGAATACCATGAATATTGTGTACGAAATTACTACTGGGTTTTGTTTTGTTTGTTTGTTTTTGTTTGGAAACAGGAATCTAAGGCACTGAGACTAAGCAGAGAATATAAACACAAAAGAAAAGGATTTAACTAGAAAACCAGTGTTATCCAAACTGTTAAATATCATCGAAACTTGCATCAAAATATTTAGAAATTTAAAACCATATGTTCAATTTATATCTCATTATAAACAATTATGCATTTACACTTTCAGTTTTAGATCATGATATATTACATTAATTACATTTATAATATATAAACATCCTAATCATTCATTCCATAGCACATTCCACACATGAATTATTTTTAAAATTAATTTATTCTGTAACAATTTCATATGTACACATACACACACACACACATACAGAAAGAGTATGCTCTTTGATCAAAGTCACATCATTGTAAAATTAATCCTATACATTACATGGCTGCTAGAAACAACATTGAAATTACTTATTTATTTTGGATTTAGGGCAGAGAAGCAGAGTAAGAGGTGAATTCAAGTTTAAAGAACTGTTATAACACCATCAAACGATAAATGATCAAAAAAGCCTTTCAGTTCTGATGCTTTTACATATTTGCTTTAAAGCTTATTCATAATATTCTTTAAAAAACAATGAGAGTACTTAAGATTGCTTTTATCAAGCATATAAAAGAAGTTGAATGTACTAATGATCATATATTGTTATTATACATACATTTATACATAATAGACAAGTAAGCAGGCACGTCCCATAGCCTTGTCTCACCTGCTCCTCCACACCATTCTCAGCCTATGGACATTCCTTCTGGCTTCTCTCACCTTAGATCAACTTCATTTGTTCTTGAACTTTGTACAAATTGAATCATATATTATGGTGTATTGTCTACAGATTTCTGAACTTGGTAAATTATAAATGTTTAACTATACTTATTTCTTTGTATGGGTGTGTGGGGATTTGTGTGTGTACATGTGAGGGGATGGTTTGTGTGCACACATGTGTGCATGTAAGTGTGTTTGTGAATAGGTATGTGCATTCATGTGCCATTGCTCATTTGTCCCAGTAAGTTTCTAGAGCTGGTTCTCTCTTTTCATTATGTATCTTACTGGTTATCAACTTGGCAGCAAACACTTTCATCTACCTAAAAATTTCATTGGCCTCCACTTAATGATTTTTAAAAGTATATCAGATACCATTTTATAAATTCTTAAGTAATAAAATATGGTAGCACAGCCTGGTGAAGCCAGCCAGCTACTCAGGGAGCAAATACAGGAACTATACAAGTTGAAGGCCTGCCTGGATTACAGAGTGATGTCAAGCTGAACCTGGACAAATTAAGAGGACCTATCTCAAAGCAAACAAAGAGAAGCATACTGGGATTTATATATATATATTATATATATATATAATTTATATATATATAATATATATATAATTTATATATAATATATAATATATATATAAAATGCTGAAGTAATTGGCAACTATGTGCAAAATCTTAGTTTCAATCCCCAGTACCATAATAAATAAGTTAATAAATAAATCACAGAATAACATTAAATTGACTCCTCCCTAATTTGTTTCCCTAGTCTCTTCCTTATTGGACAACTTTGGAGGTACTATAACTAAACAGCTGCAATCCATCCTGGTACCAATCTAATTGAATTGTATTGCTGTTTTCTGGAGTAGGAGTTTGCTTGATTTCATGTATATCCACCCATGATTCTCTTATCTAGTTATGCCATTTTATACTCCTGTAAACATTATTTAAAAAATTAATTTCTTCTATGTCCATGCTCACCTTTTGTCCTATGAGTCCCTTGAACTTTAACCACCATAGCTTATGTGAAATGATGTGTAATTTTTGCCTTTATTAGCACTATTTTGCTCAAGTATCGAAGACAGATTCTGTGTTCTAGAAGAATGTTTGTCAGGAGTTATAACAGCAAATTGTATTGGAATATCTTAGACACTATAAAAATGATTAGTAATTGCTCCCAATTTTTTAACTTTTAAATTAATTCTTCCCTTTGTATGCTAGGAGATCTCATTAATATGAATTAAGAAAATTAGAAAGAATATAACCAACAACTACTTTATCCAGAAAAATCCATTTATATCACTGGTAATACTTTGCCATACTCTGTATAAATTTACACTCTGTATAAATCATGTTTGATAACCTTTTTCAAATCTTCACTTATATTTATAGGAACCAAAAGGCTTAAAGAAATAGGTATAAAGTAGGAAAAATTTAGTATGTCAGTGGGTTCTGAGTCATGCTTAAAAGCCTTCTATTTTAATATTAACGTTATGGATGCTCCATTTGATATTTCAATAGATGACAAGAGGTGATGTTTGTGATGATACTTAATTGATAAGCATTTTAGGGTGATACTTTCTCCAAGTCACCATTTTGTGATGGACCCCTAATGCCAATCTTTTCATAGCAGTTTCTTCAATGCTCGACTTTCCTGAAACCTTGGCAGGCTGGAATTGTTTGACAAGTCTTCATCAAATTCACTTCAAATATAGTATTTGATCAGACAATAGTATTAATGTATACATACTATTTTGTTGAGCTCCCTTTCTTCTTCTGTCTGTTAATGTGTATAGTTGGAAGGACTGTCCACTTGTTTGTTTGGGCACAGCCTTGCCTCCAGGACCTTCTCTATTCAATTATATAAGCAATGACTTCTGACTCCAGAGATTTTGAAGATTATAAGTTATTTCCCCACTGGTATCAAAGGAATTAAGTCCAATTTGGGAAGACTTTGACTTTGCAGAGAGGAGTTAAGAGATTTCAGTGGAAATTATAGGACTGTGTAAAAATAACAAAGCAGCAACCACAAGACAAAAATCTATCTGAGTTCTTTAAAGAGTTATGAGTGATTTCCCTTGAATAAACAAGTTATTTTGACAGGGTTCTAAAGTAATTTAGAGAGAAATCCAGGAGAGCATATGAAAATCCACATGGCAAGTGGGAACACTGTTTTAAAAAGTTTGTCAATCTAATGAGCACTTAATTAAAGTCAACAGAGTCTCTAAGTCTCCAAGTAATTTTCAAAAAGAGCTTTTGGGAAAGGGAAATTTTTTTTCTCCATGCTTGTCCTCATTTTCTCTTATTCTCCATTTGTCTTAAAACCGTGGAATGCCTTTATAATATTATCTTTGGGGTTTTGTTCTTATTAACTCTTTCTTCTTGTCATGGAGCTCAGTGTGAGACCAATCAGAATTAAACCCATTTTTTTTCTTTAATGTTACCAATATTTTCATCTTATGAAACTCAGTAACATTTTTTAGATTACTTACTGAAGTTCTTTTTAGATAAATATCAATATCTTCTCTTTCCACTCTTTTCTCTGATGTATTTTGTATCTATTATCAGTGATATAGTTATGTTTTCTTTTAAACTTTTTATCTAATCAAAAGACAGTTGAATCATTTCCCCCTGTCTTCCCTCCTATCCCTTCCATGTCAACTATTGTTCAAATTGTTTAGGTATTGTCTAGGCAGCTGGGGGCTGAACTTTTAATGGGTGTAGCTTTCCTGTCAGAGCTAGAAAATAAAATCTCAAAGCCAACTTTTTGGTCCTTTGGCTCCTGCAATCCACACCCAGTCTTCTGTGACTTTCCCTAGCCTTTGGTGCAGGCTTTGGGTCCTACATATATCAATGGGAACACATCCCCATACTGCTTTCTCTACTATGGCAAGCTAAGGCTCCTTCCTGCTGCTGTGTAAAGAAGCTTCTTTAATGACACTAGAGATCTGGCCTTATCGGGATCTACAACACCTACGGTGACATTGGAGTCCCTGGCAGGAAGCTGGACTGAGGTTTGCATCAAGTCCAAAAGACCTATTTATCATACTACCTCTGTCTGCTTGTCATTGTCTGTGATTATACTATATATACACAGCTTTGATCTGCTTATTTCTTAACACAAATTAGCAAGACAAACAGAGAGATCTAGGATAGCCAAAAATTATAGGATATAGCTTAGTATACCTTGCTAAGAAGAATATAAAATCACTAGTAAACTGAAAACCTATTTTACAGAGCTTGGGAAGTATAAAATTGCCCATTCTCTAATAACCTTATATTATGAAAATAAATACTGTTCTTTCTCTAAATTGTGTGTTCAGTTTATTTCCTCTGCATAAGCTAGAACTACCCTTCTTCTGCTTCTAACACTCAGGTCCTCCTCTTCTACTGTCTATTGACACTGAATGAAAAGTAGGAGTTAAAGTGTTTCCTAAGAAAATAGACATTTTCAGTTTCTGAGGCTCGGATATATACCTGTTTCTCTAAATAAGTTGTGGAATACAAATTAAGTGTCTGAAGGATTATGACATCACTAGGGAAAAATGTATCCTGAGATTGGGTCAGGAGGCAATAAGGTCATAGGGATGAAGAAAAATGTTTCCAGGTGTCTGTTGCTATTACCAGACCAGGACAAAGTCACAACAACATGTTAGAGACAATACTGCTTCAAAGGAGAGAAAAATCCATAAAAGTACGACCCTAAGGACAAAGTCACAAGAAAACACAACAGGGCTCCATCTGCAAGCAGATGTATTAACAGAATACAAACATTTGGAAAAAAAATTCTCCAAAGAAATCATGCATCGAAGCCTGAAAGAAATAAAGGAAAACAAAAGAAAAAAGCAATCTTTGAGCTGTTGTTACTCAGGAACCCACAAAAACAAATTTGGTATTTTTATATGCCTATTTATACATTCATAAATTGACATATTTTCTATAAATTAGTTTATATTATATACAAATATTATCATTCTTTAATAATAAAAGTTAAAATAGTATGTTCTTTTATAAAATATATGTTTCTTCATAATCTGAATAAAAAGTTATAGTGATAAGCATAAATTATACATAATTAAACAAAGTACTCTTGACTGAAAATAATCACATAAAATTATCCTTTTGATTTTACTGAATGATATCTGGAAACTTTTTAAAAAGAAATATTCAACTTATTTTATACATAATTAAACAAAGTACTCTTGACTGAAAATAATCACATAAAATTATCCTTTTGATTTTACTGAATGATATCTGGAAACTTTTTAAAAAGAAATATTCAACTTATATCTCAAATAATCAATTTTTACTGTATTACTTGGACAGTTTGAATCCAAAATATTATAAAAGACTTAAATAAGCTATTGCTAATACCAGTCATTATTTTAATAATCTAAAAAGAAAGGTACATTGTATACAGAATTATAATTGTCCTTCTGAAATAATAGAAGATGCTCATAGCTCAGAACAATTCAACACTTTTAAGAATTGGACTGTATGAGAAACCTGTAATTCCTCTACTGGCTAATATGACTATATTGGATTGGGGTCAATTCTCAAGAAACTGATTTCCTAGAAGAAATCTTATTTGGAATTTGGATATTGATTTACATATTGAACAGATAAATCTATTCTCTACAACTGAGAATTTGAGTTTTGAGTGAATAAGTTTCTCTTTTTTAAATGAAAAATGTGGGAAATAGTAAGATAGGGAGAGGACAGGAGCTCCATAAGGAGAGCAACAGAACCAAAAAATCTGAGCACAGGGGTCTTTTCTGAGAGTGATATTCCAACCAAGTACCATGGAAGGAGAAAACCTAGAACCCCTGTACAGTTGTAGCCCATGGCAGTTCAGTGTCCAAGTGGGCTCCATAGTAATGGGAACAGGGACTGTCTCTGACATGAACTGATTGGCCTGCTCTTTGATCACCTCACCCTGATGGGGTATCAGCCTTACCAGGCCACAGAGGAAGACAATGCAGCCACTCCTGATGAGAGCTGATAGACTAGGATCAGAAAGGAGAGGAAGACCTCCCCTATCAGTAGACTTGGGGAGGGGCGTGTGTGGAGAAGGATGAGGGAAGGTGGGATTGGGAGGGGAGGAATGAGGGGTTTATGGGGGGATAAAAGTGAATAAAATGTAATTAATAAAAATAAAAAAATGTTGGGTTCTGAAAGAGGTCCCATCCTAAGAGTTAAGAACAGTATAGACAGGGTTCCCTTGTTTCCAACCTGTGGTCTGAGGTCCGTTTTAATATCTGTGTCACAAGAAAGTGACCCATGTGGGTAGACTCTTCTCCCAGCCTCCTAAGTCCTTTCTGGAGATACTCATATATAAACATCTAGAGGAAGGTATTTTAGTTGTTGCCAGATGAATGCTATTTACAGTCAAGATTAACCATAACAACCATATATTAATGGGAAAACCCAAGACATCTGTTGGTGGGCTTATATAAAAGAATGGAAGAGGGAGAGAGAAGGGAAGGAGGTGTCAGTTTCTTATTAGGGAGGACATCACACACCACTTGTGTAGGATAAACAGGTATTTTATTTTCACTGAAAGATTTGGGTCTAAACTTGCCAGGACTCATTATCAAATAGTCAGTACATATTTATTTATTTTTCACTTAAAAAGAAGGTCGGAATGTTGTAGATTTTGTATTCACTCACTCTGTGAATCTATGTTCTATATGTGGATTGACTCTATGTCATATGCATGTGATATTGAATCTATGTTGTACATATGTGTATATTGAATCTATGTTGCACACACACATACACATATGTATATCTCTGCCCAATGTAGCTGACAAGGAGTTGATTGTGACTGGTATTTATGGGAATCAGTAGGACCTGTACTAGACAATGTACTCTGACTTTCTCAACCAATAACAACAAAACACCTCATAACTCTCAGCCAGTCCCCACACAACACACACAGAGTCATTTTGGATAACAGCACTAGTTGTCAATTGAGGTGATTCCTGGCTCAGTTTATACCTTTTAGGCTCTTGTGGAGCCTGAAGAAGTCCAAGTGCATCATCCTCACTCACCCATTGGTTTTTTCATGGACAACCCAAGCTTCCTGACACCCACCTGAACGCTCGTAATCTGTGCCACAGGCCTCTGTTCTAACACCACACAATGTCATCCTGATCTTCCTTCACAAACCAGCATTTCCTATGTCCGGCAGATCCCCCATTTTAGAATCGATAAAGACAGCTGTGTTCCCAACCTCTCCAGAAAATGTTTTCCCGTTTCTCTTATCTAAAATCTGATTGTCCCCTAAGGGTAGTCTCTTCTCAGGAGAATTTTTGATTCTTTCACATCCTGTGAATTCTCATGTTGTATTTTGCCTGCTTCTAATTAAAACAAAATCAGAGAGAAAAAAAATCACAAAATGGTAAAATTGCATCCTAACTAAGGCACTTAGTACCAAGCATCCATCTTATACACTGAAACTGCTGACCACTTTACTCCTTTATATCTCTATTAACAATCCATTCTGCATGTCTCTATGAGGTAGGTGAAATATGACAACATATTTCTTTGAAGCCCTTCCCCATAATAGGACCCACAAACATTTTCTTGTGACTCACCCCAGGCTCTCTGACTGCTTGACTAAAACAGGAAGGCAAGGCTACACAACACAATTCCTTGGCCCTATCATTGTGTCCTTCAGATCTCACTCTCTGTTTATCAGGATATATGTCCCTGGAACACAATCAGGATATTTTGATGAAGTTTAGAGAAGGCTTCGATCAAACCTATGCTAGTTGGTAGCCCTGGTCCTACTCACCAGTTTTTGCCAACATCTCCTGTTCATGATAACTTCCGAGTGGATTCTTTTTTTTCTTTTTTCTTTAATTGTTTTTTAATTAATTACACTTTATTCACTTTGTATCCCCTCTGTAGCACCCTCCCTCCTCCCCTCCCAAACCCTCTTTTCTTCCCCCCTTCTCCACGCATGCCCCTCCCCAATTCCACTGATAGGGGAGGTCTTCTTTTCCTTCCTTCTGATCCTAGTCTATCAGCTCTCATCAGAAGTGGCTGCATTGTCTTCTTCTGTGGCCTGGTAAGGTGAGGTACTCAAAGAGCAGGCCAATCAGTTTATGTCAGAGGCAGTCCCTGTTCCCATTACTATGGAACCCACCAAGTGGATTCTTAACCTTACTAGAGTGTCACACACTGTGATCTATGGAAGAGTACTGAATTCTTTCAATGACCATTTTGTGAATTTAATATATTATTTTAAGTCATTACAACTTGCTCAGCTTATTACGTATATTATTATGTATAACATATATGACTTACTATTACTGTGATATATGAATTATATTACTATAATACCAGGATTGCTATTCATACATGTATTTACTCTTACTTGATTTCCTTTATTCTTAGTTCTGTAAGAAGAGTTCCTAATACATTCTTCAATGCGTGGCTTCAGCCTCTTTTCCTCACGTTCATTCAAGTTTGATTTTGCTCTTCTAAAGCCTGAATGTGATTGTAGAGATCTTTTATATAGTCTATAATTCATATTGTTTTTTTTACAGCCTATATAGTTTCCTTTATTTATTTTTAATTTCTTTTTTCTTTTTATTTATTCATCTTTAATACAATATATCCCAACCAAAGTCTTCCATCCCTCCACTCCTTCCAGTTCCTCCTACCTCTCCTCCCACCAGATCTACTGTTTTTCCATTTCCCTTCAGAAAATAGCAAGCCGCCCAAGGATATCAACTGAACAAGGCATACCAAGAAGTTTCAATAAGACTAAGTACAAACCCTCATATCAGAACTGGGCAAGAAAACCCAGGAGGAAAAGGGTCCCAGAGCAGGTAAAAGACTCAAAGACTAACCCACTCCCACTGGTAGGAGTTCCACAAAACGAAAAAAGCCGAACGGTCACACTAAATATGCAGAGGACCTAGGACAGACCTGTGCAGGCTCTGGGTTTTCCTCGTCTGTTCTTTGTGAGCCACTATGAGCAATATTTAGTTGATGCTATGGGCTGTGTTCTCCTGGTGCCCTTGACCCCACTGGAACTTACAATCCTTTCTCCTCTCTTTCATGGGAATCCTTGAAGTCTGCTTAATGGTTGGCTGTGGGTCCCTTCATCTGCTCTGATAGGCTGTAAGAGGAAGTCTCTCTGATAGCAATTTGGCTAGGCTAAAATCTATGAGTAGCAGGATATAAGTAGGGATTATTTCTTTTCTTTTTCTTTTCTTTTCTTTTTGGCCGGTCATGTGTCATTCTACTCTAGTTTTCTGGGCCATACAGCTTCCAGATCCTGGCCATCCAGGGAATTCTCAGGCAAGGGGTCCCTTATCTGGTGTGGGCCTCAAGTTAGACCAGTTATGGTCGGCCACTCTCACAGGCTCTGAGCCACCATAGCCCGCCCCAACAGCCCAACAGGTAAGGCAGGATGTAGGTCCCAGATTTTGTGCCTGTGTTGGTGTTCCAGTCTCACCACTGGAAACCAAAACTGGTTACAGAAGATGGCCTGTTTAGGCTCTACATTCCTCGTTACTAGAAGTCCTCTTTAGGGCCAGGCTCATAGGTTCCAAGAAGTTTCCATTGCACTTTGCTTCCATACTGACACCCAAATGATCCCTAATTCTAGTTGTCTCTCCTGTCTCAGTCCCTCCCTTGCCTGATCCTTCTTGTTCTCATTCCCAACTTTTCCCAGCTCATGAACAGAATCTATTCTTTTTCTCTTTCAGAGGGAGATCCATGCATACACCCCAAAGCCCTCCTGGTTATTTAGTTTCTCTAGGGCTGTGGATTGTAGCATGATAGTTCTTTACTTGACAGCTAATGTCCACTTATAAATTAAGACATAGCATATTTGTCTTTCTGGATCTGGGTTGCCTTTCTCAGGATGATTTTTCTACTAGTTCCATCCATTTGCCTTCAAATATCATGATGCCATTTTTAAATTAGCTGAATAATACTCCATTGTGTAACTGTAGCATATTTTCTTTAGCCATTCTTCAGTTGAGTGACATCTAGTTTGTTTCAAATTTCTGGCTCTTATGAATAGAGCTAGTGTCTTTGTTGTAGTATGCAACATCTTTTGGGTATATGACCAAGAATGGTATAGTTCAGTCATGAAGTAGATTGATTCCCAGTTTTGTGAGGAAATGCTGTATTGATTTCCAAAGTGGCTGTTCAAGTTTGAACTCCCACCAGCAATTGAAGAGCATTCCCTTACTTTATATCCTTGACAGCATGAGCTGTCACTTGTGTTCTTGATCTTAACTATTCTGACAGGTGTAAGATTGAATCTCAAAGTTGTTTTGATTTGCATTTCCCTAATGGCTAAGGATGTTGAACATTTCTTTAAGTGTTTCTCAGACATTTGAGATTTCTCTATTGAGAATTCTTTGTTTAGACCCAAACAGCATTTTTAATTGGATTTTTTTGGTTTGATTATGTCTAGTTTCTTAAATTCTTTATATATTTTGGGTATTGGTGCTCTATCAGATGGAGTTGGTGAGAATCTTTTCCTATTCTCTAGGTTGCCATTTTGTCTTATTGTTGGTGTCCTCTGCCTTACAGAAGCTTTTCAGTTTCTATAGGTCCCAGTTACTAACTGTCAAACTTAGTACCTACACTATCAGTATTTTGTTTAGGAAGTTGTCACCTGTACCAATGTGTTCAAGGATATTCAGTATTTTCTATTCTATCAGGTTAAGTATGTCTGATTTTATGTTGATGTCTTTGATACATTTAGACTTGAATTTTGTGCAGGATGATAAATATAAATGTATTTGCATTTTTCTCCATGCAGACACCTAGTCAGATCAATACCATTGGTTGAAGGTGTTTCCCCCACCCCATTGTAACTTTCTGGTTTCTTCATAAAAAATCAGGGGTGTATTTGTATGTAGATTTATGTCTGGGTCTCTGATTTGATTCCATTGATAAATGTGTCTGTTTTATGTTCATACCATGTGGTCTTTATTATGATATCTTTGCTGTATAGCTTCAGAGCAGGGGTGGTGAATTCCCAGAAGTTCTTTTATTATACAGGATTATTTTAGCTATCATGTTTTTCTTTTGTTTAGAATTTATTACTGTTATTATCATTTATTACAATTTGTTCAATTTGTATCCCAGCTGTGCCCTGCCTTCCTCATCTCCTCACAGTCCCACCCTCCATCCCTCTTCTCCCCCTAGGCCCCTTCCCTAGTACACTGATAGGGGAGGTCCTCCTCCCTGTCTATTTGACCCTAGCCAATTAGGTCTCATTAGGACTGATTGCATTGTCTTCCTCTGTGGCCTGACAAGGCTGCACCACCAAAGGGGCAAGAGATCAGAGAGCCTGTCACTGAGTTTGTGCCAGAAAAAGTCCCTGCTTCCCTTATTAGGGAACCCACTTGGAGACTGAGCCTATCGGCTATATCTGAGAAGGGGTTTTAGGTCCTCTCCATGCATTGTCCTTAGTTGGGGTATCATTTGGTGTGACTCTAACAAAGCAAGTGGAAGACCTATATTAAAAAAACAACAAAAAACAAAAAACTTCAAGTCTCTGAAGAAAGAAATTGAAGAAGATATCAGAAGATAGAAAGATCTCCTGTGCTCAAGGATTGGTACGATAAACATAGTGAAAATGGTTATCCTGCTAGAAGCAACCTACAGATTCAATGCAATTCCCAACAAAATACCAAAACAATTCTTTACAGAGCATAAAAAAATTCTCAATATGGAAAAACAAAAAAACCCAAAATAACTAAAACATTCCTGTACAACAACAGACCTTCTAGAGGTATCTCTATACCTGGTCTCAAGCTGTACTACAGAGCAATAGTAATAAAAACTTCATGATACTGACATAGAAACAGAATGGTGGATTAATGGAATCAAATAGAAGACCTAGAATTAAACCCACACACCTACAGATTTTTGACAAAGAATACAAAACAATACAATGGAAAAAGCTTAACATATTCAACAAATAGTGCTGGTCTAACTGGATATTTACATGTAGAAAAGTGCAAATACATCCGTATTTTTTTTGTCTATCTGAAATTGAGTATTGTGCTTTCAAGATCTCTAAATAACAGTGTTGGAATTTTGATGAGTATTTAATTGAATATTTAAATTGATTTTCGTAGTATAGCCATTTTTATAATTTTAGTCCTACTGATCCATGAGTATGGGAGATCATTTAATCTTATAATATCTTCTTCAGTCTCTTTGTTTGAAGACTTCAAGATATTATCATATAATATGTTTGGTTAGTATTACTCCAAGATATTTAATTGCTTTTGGCTATTGGAAAGGGTGTTGTTTCCCTGATATCATTCTCAACCCATTTGTTATGTGTATTTACTGATATATATATATATGTAATATATATAATCTTGTATAAAATATATATTATAATATCTATTATATTATAATAAAAGATAATATATAATCTTGTATTATATATAGATATATATTTATATCTACATATATATAATCTTGTATAAAAACACTTTGGTAAAGGTGAATTTTAGCTGTAGGAGTTCCCAGGTAGAACTTTTAATTAAGTTTTTAATAAATTACAGCTCATTCACTTTGTATCACCGCTGTAGCTGTAGACCCTTCCCTCATCCCCTCCCAATCACACTCTCTCACACATCTCCTTTCATGCCCATCTCCAGGTATATTGATAGGGGAGGTCTTCCTCTTCTTCCATCTGACCCTAGCCTATCAGGTCTCATCAGGACTGGCTACATTGTTTTCCTCTGTGGCCTGATAAGGCTGTTCTCCCATCAGGGGAAAGTGTTCAAAGAGCCAGCCACTGAGTTAATGTCAGAGACAGTCCCTGTTCCCATTACTAGTGAACCCACTTGGAGACTTTGGAGACTAAGTGGCCATGGGCTACATCTGTGCAGGGGTTCTAGGTTATCTCCATGCATGGTCCTTGTTTGGACTATTAGTTTCATAAAAAAACACCTGGGCCCAGATTTTTGGTTCTGTATCTTTCCTTGTGGAGCTACTGTCCCCTACAGGTATTTTTATCTCCCCCTTCTTTCATAAGATTTGGACACTCTGCCCAAAGTTTGGTTATGAGTCTCAGCATCTGCTTTGATACCATGCTGGGTAGATAATTTAAGAGGCCCTCTTTTTTAGGCTCCTGTCGTGATCCCTGTTTTCTCTGTCTTCCGATGTCCATGCCATTTGCCTTTCTAAGTGAGGATTGATGATCTTACCCCAGGTCCTCCTTCTTGCTTAGCTTCCTAAGGTGTATAGATTTTAGTATGTTTATCCTATATTATATGTCTAATATCTACTTAGAAGTGAGTATATACCATGTGTGTCTTTCTGCTTCTGGGACACCTCACTCAGGATGATCTTTTCTAGTTCTACCCATTTGCCTGCAAATTTCATGATGTCCTTGTTTTTAACTGCTGAGTAGTATTCCATTGTGCAGATCTTCAACAATTTCTGAATCCATTTCTACATTGAGGGACATCTGGGTTGTTTCCAGGTTCTGGCTATTGTGACTAGAACTGCTACAAACATGGTTGAGCAAATGTCCTTGTATACTTGAGCATATTTTGGATATATGCTTAGGAGTGGTATAGTTGGGTCTAGAAGTACCACTATTCTTAATTTTCTGAGAATGTTCTAGATTGATTTCCAAAGTGGTTGTACAAGTTTGCATTCCCCCCAGCAATAGAGGAGGGTTCCCTTTCTCTACATCCTCTTCATGTGTTGTCACTTGAGTTTTTTATCTTAGCCATTCTGATTGGTGTAAGGTGAAATCTCTGAGTCATTTCGATTTGACTTTTTCTGATGACTAAGGATGTTGCACATTTCTTTAATTGTTTCTCTGCCATTCGATATTCCTCTGTTTAGCTCTGTACCCCATTTTTTATTGGATTACTTGATTTGCTGCTGTTTAACATCTTGAATTTTTTATATATTCCGATAGAATTTTTTAGGTCTCTTTTTTCATAGCATTGCAAATAATGATACCATGACTTCTGTCTTTCAAACTGTATACCTTGGTCTCTTTTGGTTGTGTTATTGTTCTAGCTAGAAATTCAATACTGTATTGAATAAATTTGGAGAGAATGAACACCCTTGTCTTTTTCCTGATTGTAATGGGAATTGCTTTGAACTTTTATTTAACTTGATGCTGGTACAAATAAGGTTGGTGCATGTTGCCTTTGTTATGATTAGGTATGTTCCTTGTATCTCCAATCTCTCCAAGATTTTTATCATGAAGTGGTGTTGGATTTTGTTAAAGATGTTAGGTGGTCATGTGATTTTTTCTTTGTTTATATGATTCATTCCATTGAGTGATTTTGTATGTTGAACCATCCCTACATCTCTGGGATGAATCCTGCTTAATCATGGTGAATTATCTTGTTGATGTGTTCTTGGATTCAGTTTTGAAGTATTTTTGGTGAGTTGCATATGTGTTCATAAGAAAAATTAGTCTGCAATTCACATTCTTTGTTGAATCTTTGTGTGATTTGCATGTCAGGGTGACTGTGACCTCATAAAATAAATTTGGCCATGTTTATTATGTTTCTATTTTGTGGAGTAATTTGAGGAATATGGCATTAACTCTTCTTTGAAAGCCTGATAGAATTCTGCTCTAAAACTCTGGCTCTGGGCTTTTTATGGCTTGGAGACTTTTAAGAACTGCCCTTATTTCCTCAGTGATTATGAGTTTATTTAAGTTGTGTATTTGATCTTGATTATCTTTAGTAAGTGAAATCTATTGAGAAAGTTGTCCATTTCCTTTAAATTTTCCAGTTTTGTGGAGCACAGGGTTTTAAAGTATGACCTAATGATTCTTCGGATTTCTTCTGTGTCTGTTGTTATGATCCCCCTTTTCCTTTCTCTTTTTAATTTGGATATTTTTCTGTGTCTTTTAGTTGTTTGGGTTAGGGTTTGTCTATCTTGATTTTCTCTTTGTTTCAGTGATTCTTTGTGTTGTTCTCTTTGTTTCTGTTTTATTGATTTCAGCCCTTAGTTTAATTACTTTCTGCCATCTACTCCTCTCGGTTGTGCTTACTTCTTTCTGTTCTACTGTTTTCAAGTATGCCATAAAGTTACTAGTATGAGACCTCTACAGCTTTTTTTTAATGTATGTACTTAGTGCTATGTATATAGCATACTTATTGCTCTTAAGCACTGCTTTCATTATGCCTCATAAGTTTGGGGTTATTGTGCATTCATTTTCTTTGAATTCTAGGAAGTCTTAAATTTTTGTATTTTTTTCTGCTTTGACACAGTATTCATTTATTAGGGTGTTGTTCAGTTTCCATGAATTTGTAAGTTTCTGTTGTTGAAATTCAACATTAATTGTTGGTGGTCTGATATGTTTCAGGAAGTGATTTCAATTTTCTTGTATCTCTTTAAACCTGCTATGTGATTAAGTGTGTGGTCAATTTTGGAGAATGTTCCATGAGGTGCTGAAAAGAAGGTATATAATTTTGTGTTTGGTTGAAATGTTGAGCAGATATCTGTTAGGTCCATTTGTTATGCATCTGTTAGCTCTATTGTTCTCTCTCTTTAGTTTCCATGTGGATAGCCCGTCCATTGATAAAAATAGAGTACTGAAGTCTCCAACTATCAATGTGTGATTGAAATAAGGAGGGTCAACGTGTGATTAAAGCTTTAGCATTGTTTATTTAACAAGAAATATTCAGGGCATTGATTTGAAGAACTGAAATGTCATCTTGGTGAGTTTATTTTTTCTTTGATGAGTATGAAGTTTTCTTCCCTATTTCTTTTGATTAATTTTGGTGTGAAGTCCATATTGATAGATTTTAGAATGGGTACATCAGCTTTCTTCTTAGGAACAATCCTTTACTCTGAGATAGTGTTTATTTTTTAATTAATTTAAAATTTTTACATTAATTATGTTTTATTTGCTTTGTATCCCAGCTATAGCCCTTTCTCCCATTCCCTCCCAATCCCACTCTCCCTCCCTAATCTCCTCCCACACACCTCTTCAAGTCTATTGATAGGGGAGGTCTTTCTTCCCTTCCATCTGACCCTAGCTTATCAGGTGTCATCAGGACTGTCTGCATTGTCTTGCTCTGTGGCCTGATAAGGCTGTTCCCCCCTCCAGGGGCAGGTGTCAAAGAGTCAGCCACTGATTTCATGTCAGAGACAGTCCCTGTTCTCCTTAATAGGGTACCCACTTGGGTACTGAACTGCCACAGGCTACATCTGAGCAAGGGTTCTATGTTATCTCCATGAATGGTCCTTGGTTGGAGTATTTGTCTCAGAAAAGACCCCTATGCCAAGATATTTTGGTTTGTCTATTTTTTTATGCTCAGTGTATTTCTTACATGGAACAAAAGGATAGATACTGTTTCCCCATCCATTTTGTTAGTCTGTATCATTTTATTGGGGAATTAAGTCCACTGGTATCAAGAGATATCAATGATACATGATTGTCCATTCCTGTTATTTGGTGGTGGTGGTGTAGTGGTGCTGATAGTGTGTGTGTGTGTGTGTGTGTGTGTGTGCGCGCGCGCGTACATGTGTGTGTGGTTTCCCTCCTTTTGTTTTTGTTGGTGTAAGATTATTTCCCATCTTTTTATGGGTGTAGTTAGTTTTTTTGGTTGAAGTTCTCTTTCTAGTAACTTCTGTAGAGGTGTATTCATAGATAGAAATTTCTTAAATTTGATTTTATTGTGCAATGTTTTTCTTTGTTCATCAATCATAATTAATAGTTTTCCTGGGTACAGTATTTAGGCTGTGATTTCTTATCTCTTAGAGTCTGTAGAACATCTGTCCAGGCCCTTTTTACTTTTAGAGTCTCCACTGGAAAGTTGGCATCTAATTTTCATAGGTCTCCCGTCATATGTTATCTGCTTTTCTTTCTTTCTTTTTTTCTTTCTTTCTTTCTTTCTTTCTTTCTTTCTTTCTTTCTTCCTTTCTTTCTTTTTTTTTATTTTGCAGCTGTTAATATTCTTTCTTTGTTTTGTTTGTTTAGTGTTTTGATTATTATGTTGTGAAGGGACTTTCTCTTCTGGAACAATCTATTTAGTGTTCTGTATGCTTCTTATACCCTTAAATGCACCTCTTTCTTTTGATTACAAAATTTTTCTTCTATGATTTTGTTGAAAGTATTTTCTCAAACTTTAAGCTGTGATTCTTCTCCTTCAATTCCTATTACTCTTAGGTTTGTGTTTCTATAGTGTACCAGGTCTCCTGCATGCTTTATACCAGGAATTTTTAGATTTAATATTTCATTTGATTTATTTATCTATGTCTTTTATCATGTCTTCAAGGCCTAAGATTTTCTCCTCTATCTTTCGTATTTTCTGGGTAATGCTTGCATCTGTAACTCTTGTTTACTTACCTAGATTTTCCATTTCCAGAATTCTCATTTTGTGTTTTCTTGATTGCTTATATTTCTATTTTTGGGTCTTGAACACTTTTAGGTTTTTTTTCTGCAGGTGTTTGTTTTGCTTGAATTTCTTTAAGGACTTTAATTATTTCCTTCCATTATTTTATATGTCATCCCTTCTGTGCCTTTAAGGGATTTATCCACTTCTTTAAGGACCTTTATTATCTTTATAAAGCTGGTTTATAGAACTTCTCTTGTGCTTCATCTGTGTTGGAATATTCTGAGCTTGCTGAAGTTAGATATGTGGACTCTGGTTATTGTTCACTATGATCTGATGCTGTTGAGTTATTACAGGTCTAGTTGGTGATTTCTAGGTTTGTCTTTGCTGGACAGGTGTTTTGTGCCTTATTTTCTGTTTCCTTTCCTGTGTTCTGGCCTGTGATACCCTGAGGTGAATCAGAGTCTCCAGCCAAGTTGGGGACTAGACATCTGGTGGCCCTACTGGTTTCTTGTTGAGCACGGGTTCTCTGCCCAAGTTGGGCCTGAGACATGGTGTTGAGGAGGAGAGGAGACATTGAAAATAGTGTGGATTAGGGACACGGAGAGAGTGGAGGAAGTATGCAGGCATGTAGTATACATGGATTCTTTAACTGCTGTTGCCTCTGGTCCTGCAGGGAGTCTTCACCTGAGTTGGGGACTGAAGTATAGTGATGAGGAGAAAAGGCAGGTTGGCAATAAAGACTTGGGAGAGAGGCACCAAGAGTATGGAGGAAATCTGTGGGCAGGCAGCCTAATTAGTCTTCTGTCAAGCATGGTCTATGTTTGAGCATAAGGTATTTGCAGGAGTTGGACACTGCGACACAGTGAAGAGGATGGGGTAAGGGCCCACTGATGGTTGTGTCTATTAGGAGTTGAGAGTGTGGGAGCTCAGTGGGTGGATTGCCTACCTGGTCTTCTGGCAAGCGTGGCCTGTGGTTGGTCAGGGGTTGTTTGCCAGAGAGAACCAAGAGAGTGGTGAGAGATCATGGCTGGGTTTTATGGCAGGCATGATCACTTACACAGCCTCTATCTTAATTCAATTTTATTTTCTTATTACCTTCTGTATTTTCTAAATTGTTATCTTTATTTGTATATTATTATTTTTTCTAAAGAATTTCTTTCCATTTTTCAATTCAGAAATCTCTCATGTGGTTTAAGTATCTATGGGTCTACCCTAAAATATTAACACAGCTATAAATCTCAAACACTTGTCCGGAAAAACAGTGCATCATTTGGAATTCTTTGTGTAATCCTGTTCTGTCTTATTAAGTGAATAGTTTTAATAACTTCCTTATTGATAATATTAGAATTTTCAATACTTTTAATATTTTACTTTTCTTCCTTCATATCTAGACTTTGAACAGTCTTGCTATTAATTATTTCAATTTTTGCAGTTTCTTTTTCTTTCTTTTTTGTTTATTTATTATTTATTATAGTTTATTCACTTTGTATTCTGGCTATAGGCCCTTCCCTCTTCTCCTCCCAGTCTCACCCTCCTGGTCTTCTCCCCCATGCCCCTCCCCTAGACCACTGATAGGGGAGGTCCTCCTCTCCTTCCCTCTGGCCCTAGCCTATCAGGTCTCATCAGGAGTGGCTGCATTGTCTTCCTCTGTGGCTTGGCAAGCATGCACTGTCCCCTTCCTCCAGGGGGAGATGATCAGAGAGCTTGCCACTGAGTTCATGCCAGAGAAAGCCCCTGCTCCCTTTACTAGGAACCCCACTTGGAGCCTTGGTCTATGGGCTACGTCCGAGCAGGGGTTTTTGATCCATGCATGGTCTTTGCTCGCAGTGTCAGTCTCTGCAGAGCCCCCTGGACCCAGCATTTTTGGCTTTACTGGTTTAAATCTCTAAAAATATCTTTTACTCCTAATTTAAAGTAAGATACATTTTTATAACAAAGAATTATAATATTCCCTACATTTATAGATGATATGTCACAGATTTAATAAGATCATTTAGTTCCTTCAATTAGAAGCCTTTCTTCAGGGATTCTTAATTTCATGATTTGCACCTTCATCTATATTTCTAGTGTATTTTACTTTATCTTAATGCTATATGTTTCCTTGAGTTGGTCTCATGATGTAGCATTAACAACCTGGTTTGCTCTACCCACCATACTCACAGTTTATCTGTCTGGCTTCAAATTGAACTTTAGCTCTTCTAAGAAAAAAATTTGTTAATGTAAAGATTTGCCCTTAAATACTCTGATGAGAATCTGAGATAGGGGAACTATTCTTCACCTGTTCACACTATATGACAAATCTAAAGCCAGCATCATACTGAATGGGAGGGAAACTAAAGTACTTCCCTTATGCTGACTCTCAGTATCCTGATTTAGTGTAGTACTGGAAGCTTGACTCACTAAAGTAAGACAGCAGTCGTAAGTGAAATAACATAAAAAGGAAAAGAGGACGTTAAAGTATTCCTATTTGCAGATGATGTGGCTGTGTACGTAGTAAAAATAATACTCTTCTAAAAACGTGGAGACTATTTCAATTAAGAAACACATTGAGTTCATGTCGGAGACAGTCCCTGTCTCCCTTATGAAGGTACCCACATGGATACTGAGCTACCATGGGCTACATCTGAGCAGGGGTTCTAGGTTAAATTCATACATGGTTTTTGGTTGGAGAAACAGTCTCATAAAAGATCCCTGTGCCCAGATATATTTGGTCCTTGTGGAGCTCCTGTCTTCTCTAGGTCATACTAACCCCCCCTTTTTTCATATGATTCCCTGCACTCTGCTGAAGGTTTAGATATGAATCTCAGCATCTGCTTTGATGCACTGCTAGGTAGAGTTTGACTCTTTGATCTCCTCCCACCCGGAGGGAGGAGCAGCCTTGCTAGGCCACAGAGGAGGACATTGCAGCCAGTCCTGAAGATACCTGATAAGCTAGGGTCAGATGGAAGGGGAGGAGGACCTCTCCTATCAGTGGACTTGGAAAGGGGCAGAGAGGAGATGAGGGAGGGGGCTATGGCTGGGATACAAAGTAAATAACCCGTGATTAATATAAAAAAAACTAAAAATTATATAAAAAAGAAACACATTGTGTTAGTTTTTAGTAATCGGTCCGAACATACAAAATTTAGAGTTTATCCACTGATGAGAAATCTTTCCAAATTTTTCCAAATAACTGCATGGGAATAAATCAAACCATCAGGTGGAAAGGCTTCCACAGTGAAAATTATAGGAGGCTAATTAAAGAAATTTAAGACACACAAACAGAAGGGCCAGCCATGTTCATGAATTAATAGACTTGACACTTGAAAATGAATATTCTATCTAAAATTATGTGTATTTCAATGAAATTTTGATCAAAATAGCTGTAATAGTCTTCCCAGAAATAGACAACATATTCCCAAGACTCATAATGCAAAAGACTTTAAAGATCTAAAACAATTTGAGCAATATTTAGAATATGAGTAAAATTTAAAGTTTAACAACATGCAAAGAAATAACTCAACTGAAATTGTATAGCTCAATATGATGGAGCATACTTGTACTTGCAAGGCTGAAGCAGAAGACTTGATATGAGTTCAACAGATAGCTTGTGCTATACAGCGAGTTTAAGACCAGCCTAGACTACACAGTGAGACATTTCCTGAAGGAAAACATTCACAAAAGGTCAAAGAATTTTAATAATCATTTCAAAACAAGAAAGATAAATGATCAATAAGTGCTTGAACAGTGTTCATTATCGTTATCCAATGATAATTTCAGTTAAGATTATGATTATGGAAAAACAATGACAAAGCAAAAGAAATGGATAGAGAATCTAATAAAATTTTGGTAAAATGTAAATCAGTACAGTCTTTCAAAAAGCTAAAATCAGGTCCATTATTTACCCTGTTATTTCTATATAACAAATCGAAAGCTGATATTGTACTTAATGGAGGGAAAGTAGCATATTTCCCCCATATTCGCTCCCATGGTTTACATTCAGATGGCACAAGAAATGAACTATTTGGCGTCGCTATTCCATGTCCTAGATATGTTTCCGAAACAATTGCAATAAATATACTAAAGTCATATCCTATCTTCATTGTAGCACTAGTCACAGCAACTATGATGGAGAGTCAAAGTAGGTGTCTATCAGTGATGAATATGTAATACAGTATAGCATATAGTCATAATGAAATCACAATTGGCCATATAAAGGATAAATGGAGCCATTTGCAGAGAGGAGATAAAAAAAAAAAACCAGAACTGAAGAAACTGTGGTAAACAGAATTGTGCTGACACAGAAGCACAAAAGTCCTTGTTCTGTTTCCTACATGAAATCAAGACCCACCACTGCGACACAACAAAACCCAGCATGAGTATAGAATTGTTATTTCTACAGGTTGAGAAATGATACAAGGAGGGATAAATGACATTGGATTTGACCAGTGTCTGTATTCATGCATTGAAATTGCATATAAACCAGGCAATATGTAGTATGAATACATAAGAATCTGAAATAGAACACAATATTTTATAATGTATTTGTAATATATTAAAGACTTGCTATCAGTAGACATTATTCTTGCCATTTGAAATAATTATTCTGTTATTCAAACATTAAAATATAGTTTAAAATTTTATTTTGATGAATATTGTGTTCTCCAGATGTACTTTTCAACAGTTCTTGAAGCAATATTTCTGAGTTTGTAGTTGCTGCAGTTGCTACTTCTTGACAACAGAAATAAATGGAAAATGGAACATTTGTTCAGTTCTATTGATTTTCTTAATCACTGAACCTTAACACAATTTGTCCACTAGAATTTGAACTCCTGCTGGACAAGAACTGTGTTTTATTAATCTTTGTAATACCAGCATTTTTTAAGTGTTTGGAGAAGTATTATACCTAGTGTTAAAGCTTCTTTGAAAATTCATTGTGTAATTAGTAAATGAAGTCGGAGGCAAACTTACATTTCCATTCTGGACTTCAGAAACCATCAGTAGAATGCAAAGTGCTTTAATGGACTTGGATAAGTGTGAGGCTTTATCAGCTCTCTTGAAAAATGAAAAGGATGCATGTCCTTATTTTCTATATAAATATGATCCACATCTAAAACTCTTTTTTTTTCTTGTATGAGAAACATCATCAGATGCACAAATTCAGGGGCTTCTCAGTCTATGATTTAGTACTTGCAGGGGAAAAATCTATTCACATAATCACCAATGGGATTTTTAAATTATTTTATTTTTTGAGATAGTTTTTCAGTGTAGTCCAGCTGTCCTGGAACTCACTCAATAGAGCAGGCTGGCTCTGAACTCACAGAGATCTGCCTGCCTCTGTCTCCTGAGTTCTGGGATTAAAAGTGCGCATCACCTCTTCCTTGCTTATTTCTGATAATGCATTTGTAATTACTTTTAATTTGAATATAAATTGTCTTCATTTAAAAAAATGTACTCCTTAGTTATGGCAGGAGGTAGGACATGAAAATTAGCTATATAAACATCTAAAATAATGAGCATAAAATATTAAGTAAGACAAAACACATTCCCCATAAAAATACAAATTAACAATCTAATAAAAAATATGATTACCTTTAGAAAATGATGTAAATCACATAATCTTAAAATAATGCAAATTTTGCTAATTTGCTAATTAACTAATGATCTAGTTAATTTTCATTGCCTTTGAATTTTTTTTCTAGAGGAATCAAAACAAAATATTGACCTGTTAATAAGTAGATTTTTTTTTAAAAAGCATCTCTGTTCTGTACAGTCACTTAAATAATCAGTATAAGGAGGGATTTGTTTAAAAGTTATCCGCTAACGTAAAAACCCAGAAAGCACATGTGAAATCATACTGTTCTTTAGGTAAAATTCAAGGATGAAAACAGACACTGGGCACTTCTGACAGCCTCTCAGAGATTTAAACACAGAAATTTAGTTACAGTGACTCCTTAGGAATGATGCTTCCTGCTGCTCACACAAGTGAAACATTTCTTTTTCTAGCTGCTGAGTATTCACCTCTGATAGATCTCAGCTAAATGTCCTTTACAAAATAGCTTTTCCTGTAACTGAATCGAGATTTCTGATTCAAGTTCACCAGTTGGGTGTCCCTCAACCCTACCTCACCTGTGGAATGGTAAATATCATACCTGATGGACGTACAGTTAAGGGTGGTCAAGGTCTGGCCCAGGTATTTCTAAGTTCTTGACATATAATTCAAGAATGGAATAAAGACACATGGTGGGTAAAGTAGCAGGGGAAACTATTCAATGCAAAGTGACTAGTATATATTAGAGGAAATGAAATGTCATGTTTGGCAGCAGGTTGTTGGTTGAGGTACTAAAAGATCTCCACTATTGTTAGGAACTACCTTTCAAGGTTTAAGTAGAAGTGCAGATACTAGCAGGTGGTGATATATTTTGATTGGCATATTTACTTATGTACCTACTCCTACCTCACATGCTCCTTTTTAGAATAAATCTGATTTTAATGATATACATGCTACATTATGCATAGACACAAGATGGAGATGGTAAATAGTAAATCCTTCCTAAAGTTCATTCGGGGCTAGAGATTTTCTGTGTTGAACGAGAGAATCCAAGATGAATCTAAGCCTGAATACCCTCCTCCTACTCTGAACCATTTTACCTGAAGTTGAATTTGTCTGAACTTAATGATCATTAAAGGGAGGAGAAACTTATTCAGCTGTTCAGAGAAGATGGCACTTTCAGTTTGATACAGGACCAGATCCTGCATTGCCAACATGTTGCCAGGTACATTGTTCAGAGACAGCTGTGTGTGCTGCATAGTACAGACAAGTAAGAGTTATAGGTTGCCAAGGACATTATTAGAAGAGGTGTGTGTGTGTGTGTGTGTGTGTGTGTGTGTGTGCGCATGTGGTGCCCTTGGACTAGACTGCTAGTATCCTGACAACTGAGTTTGGTAATCCGCTAAAGACCCATCAACCCTAATAAGCAGGAAGTGATAAAAAAGAACTACCACCCTTTTTCCTGATAATCTCCTACCTAAGGTCTGGGAGATGGAAGGGAGGTAAATGTGTTCAAGAACCCTAAATAAAATAGGTTTGCTAAAAAAAATCTAAGACTACGCAACAGTTGACTGAAAACACAAAAATTTAATTGTAGAATTTATATTATGTTTATAAGGATAATACAATTATTGGAAAGAAAGAAGTCTCTCTTAACCATTTTTAGCTTGAAGCACCTTGGAAGGTGATTGTCTAGAAATATATTGCTCTACGTTTTTAATCAAAGCATTGAACACACACACACAACTATACACTGACAAAGTTGCCTCATGTATCTCAATGCCCTTTTCTAACACTGTTGCCATTTCTTTACTTTCTCTTTTAACAAATGATAGTGTTTGATTTACTACAACCAAATATACTGAAAGTTTGTAGCAGTATAAACAAAAAAGAGCCAGTGATAATGGTTCAGTGGGTAAAGTCACTGGCTGCTAAGCTTGAGAGCCTGACTTAAAACCCTGAATTCCACTTGATGGAAGAGAAATTCAGACTCCAGAACGTTGTTATCTGACAGCCACACAAAAGCCAAGGTACAGAATGTCTCACATACATACTGTCATGTACCACACACATGCTGAAATAAGTAGCTAAATAGATATAAAAAAGAAAATGAAAAGAAGACTGATTTCTACACGTGATAAATGGTGTTTTGATGCTATAAATACTTGACTAAATATTCTTAGTCCTAAGAAATAAGGGCATTTTTTAAAAGGAGTATTTGTATTTTGAGCCATTTCAGAATAACATTTCATTGTTCAAACACTAGCCCATATGAAAAAAGTACTCAAATTAGACAAAACAACAACAACAACAACCACAAAACCAAACAACAGAAACAAGAACATGATCTAAGGAAGAACCCAAAAGCTTAAATTCATAGTTTCTGACACATCTCCAACTTGACTGTACATATTTTGCATGGTGATTCTCCTCACTACCTCTAGACTAGAGACGAAGTATGCCCATTTAAGGAAAGCAGTCCAATGGGTCTGCTCATGGGTCAATTCAAAAGGTAAAAATACGGGTGGATTGGGAGCACTGTAAAGATGAAGCAAGTCATTTCTTTGTGGTAGATCCTCAGGAGCCTTGGAAGATTTACCATTTTGTATAAGAGCAATCTTAGATTTCCCTTTTTTAATATTCATTGTTACTATCATACATCAGACATGTGTAAATGTGACAGAAAATATTGCCTTTGTGTTTATTTTTATTTTTTGCACATATCAACATAGAATTAGCCTTGTATTTGATGACAATTACCACTTCAAGGCAGCAGAGAAGCTTGCACTTCTCACTCCATCACGAAAGATTCCTGGATCAAGCTCTCTGCAATGGTCTCAAATATTCTCAAATTGATCTTCTTTTCATGGTCTTCAGACATGTGTTTTCAAGGCCAGTAAGTGTTCTGAGGATAAAAATGGTGTGATGAGTTGTTGGACAATATCTTGTATAAGACTAGTGAATAGATGGTCTTATTAGATTTCAGATGCATGACTGTTAGGCTAACTAATGAATTGATAATTCAAGGTTGATGATGAGCACAAAAGAGGTGTTTTTAAAGTCTATATATCAAACTCATGTTCTCATTAACATTGCTTTATTGTCTGGTCCTTATACTTCTGGGGACTACAAATGTATAACAGCTGAGTTTGAGACAAATGTCATCTATGCCAAAAATACATCATGTGGTCATATACATATTATATAATATATTTTTATAATAGATGTATACTTCATTTTGCCTTTCCTTATTAAAACGCTAGGCTGTCACTATCAAATGTCTTTATTTCTGGGACTATCTGGAGATAAAACTAACCCCAATATAATTAAATTAAATTAAATAACAACCAACGTGTCAGATAACTTTAGTCAAGGTCTCCCTAGAATTGAGAAGGCTTTGTTACAGAAATCCAAGGCCTCTTGAAACTTCCCTCTGCGCAGTTTTGACTCTTATCTGAATCGAGTACAATTTTCTTTTAAACCCTTAAGGAGATTGCTGATCTTCCTTTTTTTTTTTTCCTAATTTTAAGCCAATGATTAATACTTAGAAGGTTTTCCTTACTGTTAATAATCTTTTTGTAAATAAATTTGAAAAAGAATTATTTGTATAGAAATACTCCCATAATATTAAATGATTTCAAACATCTTTTATTATAGAATTCAGTTCCTGACTAACAGATATTTCCACATCCCATGAGACATGTCTGCAATTTGGAATGTGTGGACTAGACTACTACCTTTTCCCATGCCTGTTAACGACTATAGAGTCCGCGTACCTCTTGCCTGCCTTGATTGTGGATGGGTTTATTTAGAGTGTTTCAGAACTTATGACTAGCAAACTAAGAAGCAAAGACAGGGATTACTCTAGAGGTAATTTACAAATGTGAAATCCATGAACATTGCTTCCACTTTCCTGGAATCTCAAGATTATAAGTGAAACATGAATGCAAAGCCAAAAAAGTTTGTGTCTAGTTGCCAACTCTTTGCAAATATATTTTAAGATCATTTTATGAATATCTAATTCATCCATTCTCAGATTTCATGTATTTGTAAGTTCCGTAGATGTCTTCATAGGAAAATTATTTCTTTGGACCTTTACAGAGTCAAGTTCTGGAGGTACTGGCTGGGACCAAAGAATTTGTACTTCTTGCCTACTCCTGGGAACACTGATGCTATTGCTGAAGCTACAATCTAGAGCATGTTTTGACAACTACAGGGCCTCTGGTTTTAAGTTTCTTCTCTAAACGCCAAACTGAAGAATTTTCCCACCTCACATCAAATACTCTCTGCATACTTTGCAATTAAAAATTGATAATACTAACATATAGCCATATTTTAAAACTACAATAATGCAGAGCTAAAGAAGCCAGACACAAGTTATATTAAATACAAATTTGGATTTACACATAAAAATAGAGGAGAAGTAAAATATAGTGTGAGATAGTGCTGTCCAGCTGTGACCTGAAGATTCCTAGAAGATCTAAGTTTGAGGCCAGCTCCAAGAGTTTAGGAAGACTCTTGCTCAGAAAGTAAAACAACAACAAAACAAAAGAACAAAACAAAATGTACTTAATGTTAGCAATATTAATATACTTAACATTGTGAGGTATTGTAAATGTTTGGTGACTTTATTTTAGTAGCAATATTTTGCTATGTATTTGCTCAAATACAGAAAATTATATGCTAAAGACATGTAATATTTTTGTGTGTGAATTATATTTTAGTGAATTCAGAAAACTAAAAAAGAAAAAATCTACAAAGCTAAATTAGACTAGAGTTCACTGGATAGAAATAATTATGGCTCTCCTTGAGCTGGCAACTTTTTAACAGATGTGTCCCTTAGCAGTGCCTTTTCAGGTACATTAGAAACTCCTGCGGTACAATCTACAGCAGCAAGGAAGACAAGCAAAGCCCACTCTCAGCGGCATTTCTGGATGACTGAATAATAAATTTAGTTTTATTTTTCATTTTCTCAGAGAAGTGACTCATATTTACAAATGGCTCCCTGTTACTACGTAGCCAGGTATGTATAACCCTACCTCAGTGTCTTTATCATGTTAGTATTTTTATAGTGTTATGATTTAACACTGAACTTGTTTCCTTTGTTTTAGTTTTCTTGGCTATTTTTTTAATATGTATGTATGTATGTATGTATGTATGTATGTATATATGTATGTATTTCATTGCATTCACTTTGTTTCCTGGCTGTAGCCCTCTCTCCCATCTCTTCCCTGTCCCACCCACCTTCTCTCTTCTTCCCCTATTCCCCTTTCCTAGTCCATTGATAGAGAAGGACCACCTTCCCTTCTATCTGACCCTAGTATCAGGTCTCACCAGGGCTGGATGCATCATCTTCCTCTGTGTCTTGGCAAGGCTGCACCCCCAGGGAGAGGTAATCAAAGAGCCTGCCATTGAACTCATGTCAGAGACAGCCCCTGACCCCCTTACTAGGAAAGAGACTTGGAGACTGAGCAGCCTAAGGGATTGTTCTGAGCAGGGGATCTAGGTACTCTCCATGCATAGTCCTTGTTTGGAGTATTGGTCTCTGCAGGCTCCACTGTGCCCCCCCCCTTTTTTTTTGACTCTGTTGGTTTCCTCGTGGAGCTCCTGTCCCCTTCAGGTATTTCTATCTCTCTCTTCTTCTATAGGATTCCTGAACTCTGATTAAAGTTTAGCTATGGATCTCAGTATGATACCCTGATAGGCAGAGTCTTTCAGAAGCCCCCTGTGGAAGCTTCTGTCCTGTTCCTGTCTTCTCCTACTTCCAATGTTTATCCTGTTCATCACTTGTGAGTGAAGTTTCAGCCTCTTCTCTAGGGTCTTCTTTGTTGTTTAGCTTCTTTAGGAGTATAGATGTTAGGAGGTTTATCCTATATTATATGGCCAACAATCATATAGTAATAGCTGGGTACCTTTTCACAGAGTCTGACCTAAACTGATAGTAAAATATCTACTTATAAGTGAACATATTCCATATGTGTCTTTCTGCTTCTGGGCTACCTCACTCAGGATGATCTTTTCTAGTTCCATTCTTTTGCCTGAAATTTTCATATTTCCTCTTTTTAATAGCTGAGTAGTATTCTATTGTGTAAATGAACCACAATTGCTGTATCCATTCTTCAGTTGAGGGACATGTAGGTTGTTTCCAGATTCTGGCTATTATGAATAACGCTGCTATGAACATAGCAGAACAAATGTCCTTGTTGTATGGTATAGCATCTTTTGGTATATGGCCTGGAGTAGTATATCTGTATCTTAAGGTAGCACTCTTCCTAATTTTCTAAGAAAGCACCAGATTGATTTCCAAAGTGCTTGTAAAGGAACCATCCTCCATTTCTTGGTTATTTTCATTTTTCTAAACTACAGTGCTGAAAATATTTGATCAGCACTAAGACACTGCCTTGACTACACAAACAATGCCATACAAACTATCAGAACAAAGAAAACTGCAGGCAAGTCTGATTCTAAATACCCCATAGGGCAAACTAAGTGTCCTACTCAATTAAACACAGGCCTTAATTATTTTGAGTAAGTTAGTAAAACGATAAGTCATTTCAGGCCACTTGCAAAGTTCTCGTGGGGGACTGAGCCAGGCAGAAGTAGTGTACATCCTAATATAACCATAGTGCTCTTACAAGTAGGCAGAAATCCAAGGTTCTTGGTGTCTATGCCAACAATCATATAATAATAGCTGGGCACATTCTCACTGAGTCTGACTTAGACTGAGAGAAAAATATCTTTTTATTCTGACACAGTTCTGACCCAGTGCTTTCTCCCCCATGAAGTCACAGTGCTGAACTCTGCCTGGCAGCAGTGAGGAGCTTCCTGGCAGTTCAGCAGTGATATAATGGAAGGTGTTACTCATCTTGCTTTTTTTTTTTTTAAATTACCGTTTGAGGATACACATAATTAAATTTAAGATTTTTTTTAGATTCCACACGTATGAAAATGAAATGTATATATGTATTGAAGAAATCCTAGCCCTTCCCAAGACAATTTTCAGTGACCAAATATACTCATAATCACCTTGGAAACTTGTAAAAACACGGTGATGACTCACAGGAATGTAGTGGGTAGGAACTAGTGCAAACACAGTTCTCAGTGGCTCAGAGTGCTGAGATGGTGGTGGCTTCAATGTTCTCTGCTCCCAGATAAAATTCTCCTTGCTTTTCTTCCTGGGTGCTGAGGTCACAGACAGATATGTAGCGTTGTTTACTCATTGCTGAGGACTGAAGTCGGGACATTGTACGAGAAGACCAAGAGTCAACTAATGTAGGCCAATGGAGACTCACAGATACTGAACCACCAGCCAAGGAGCATGTATAGACTAGACCTAGACCTCCTACACATATGTAGCAGATAGTCAGCTTGATCTTCACATGGGTCTCCTAGCGATTAGAGAGGGGGCTGTCACTGACATGGGTGCAGTTGCTTGGCTCACTTAACCCTAGCTGGGTTGCCTTGTCAGGTCTCAGTGGAAGAGGATGCTCTCAGCCCTTACATGACTTGATGTGCTGGGGTGGGTTGGTATACAAGGCAGCTCCCCTTTTCTGAGGAGAAAGGGAGGGAGATATGGGGGAAGCCGTGAGAGTGTGACCAGCAGGAGAGGAGGGAGGGGCTGAAATCAGGATATAAAGTGAGTAAATAAATAAGTTAATGAGAGTAAAAAAAATAGTCATGCAACTTACATCTAGTAAGACCAAAGTGAAGATTAACCTGACTCTGTTTTCACTTCTTTATGCTTGGGTCACAAGCAATGTTTAGTATGAGAAGGGAAATTCTAGACAAACCAATTATATTAACATCTCAGGCATAATAATTGATGCAGAATATTTGAAACATAAAATATAACATTTGACTGAGAAGTGATATTTGTGCATTTTTATTCACTTAAAATATTCTGAGTGGTTTTAGAGACAGTATTTTGAAACTGTCACCAACACGTAGCATTGTAAATATAATCTAAAGGTAAAATTCTTACTTTTGAAGTATGGGAACATTTTCTCTTATATTTGCTATGAGATAATTTTCACAGGGTTGAATAATAAAATTCAATGAAGAGCTTTTAAGTATTTCTATATGAATTCCTTCTTATATATCAAAATTTATGTGTAAAATTGGGTAACAGCTGTAGGGGTCACAACAGTTTTTTTTAATAAGATCAAGACAATATTGAACCTTTTATGTGAACTCAAGGCAGAAACATGACCCAGTGAGTGAAAACATTTCTGTTTATTTTGCACGTGTAAGAGCCAATTTTAAAATATTAAATTCTATGCTACATCTTTTTCAGCATGGCATTCATCTAGATTCTTTTGCCATGAATCGGGGAGTTTAAAATCAATAATAGACATTTTAAAAATACTAGTAGAAAATAAAGTTGATAGTTTTCCTAGAGAACTAAAAAAGAGGAAGAATGTGTGCTTACATCTAGAGTCCTCTGTTGCTTGAAATTTTCAACTAACAAAAGAGAAAAATATTTGTCCTATCAATTAAACATTTAAAAATGATATTGTTCAGAAAGAGGGTTTACATTTAGAGGATGCATTTGGTGCAATAGAGTCTTTTGAAAGATGTTGCTGTCATCACTATGGGCCATTTGCTTCACCTGCTAATTCCCAAGGACGTGAATGTTAGTGCCTGAGGCAGTCCTGCCTAATGCAGGAGCCAAATCAGTGGAATGGTTCCGGTACATATAAATGTTTTGTCACCTTCTCAGTACCAGAGAGCTCAAATTGCTGAACATTTTATTTCCTCTCATTTCTGAGAAGCATGTGCTCCTTATTATAAAAGGTTTAGGGATGGCATACTGTGTAATAGCTCAGATGAGTGAAAACAAATTTAAATATAAGCAATGCTCTGGCTTATACTTTACATGTTGTAAATACTCTTAGAAACAGTATGGGGCCTTATTAAGTTTGAACCTCAGGTCTTTCAACTTCCCTGAGAATAGGGAACAAATGGTAAATGCATGAGAAAATAAGTAACTAACCTCTGTGATTTCCCACTTCAGCTCAAGCCCAGATATTTTTGTCAGTTGCTAATTACAGCCATATTTCTCTAACGTATTTTCTTTTGAAAGAAGAGAACAAAAAGAGGAGAGAAGCATTTCAAGGAGAAAAGCAGCATCGGGTACTACAGATCCACAGTTTTCTGAGCCGAAAGGGACTGACCAGGAAGGAGGCAATTGGCAAGGCTGCCTGCTGGAAAAGAGAGAGCTGGCATTTAACTAGATTAGCTAGAAGTGGAAATCAGACGGCAATAGGTCTAGAGGAGAAAACTGTAAGAGTTCTGGCTTAAAAGTGTCGGATATCTCAGGCCAACAATGAGAAGAAAGCGCACTAGGCTGTGCATGGATTCATTAAGTACTCGCTCTTTCTTCTTGTGGGATACTTACTTATGTATAATCCATATTGACTTCCAGCACCCTTCCCACTGAGCCATATTCATATACCTCAGCTAATTTAAGAGGAAGAAGTAAGAACACCATCCTTACATTACAAAGAATTAGGCAGATAGAACAAAATGTCAGATAACTCAACTGCTAAAGAGATGTACAGAAATCCAAATTAAGAATGTTAATAACTGAATGTGAACAGAGTTTCCTATATCCTCCACCTTTCCTTGGAGGTTAAGATGCTAAGCACTACACCACACATTAGGATGGGCTGGATGCTGAGAATGCCGCTCAGCATGAGGTCACTTCCAATCAAGGCACCAAACACGTGGTTTTGTTGATCATGAAGTCTTAGTCCTCTTCTGAAATTTCTGTTGCTATTTTTACTTCTTTCTTATTTTTCTACACAGAACACTTGGGCTGTTGACAGGAAAGCCTGTAGCCACCATTCATTGTATTAAAGTAATCAAACAACCGCAAACTGTCACTGTCAGTCTCATTTCCTGCCATGGTCCATTCTCTTTAACTGCATGTTTATCAGGGTAGCTGCCTGTCCCGTGCCACCCTGTGTCAGAAATAGAAGCTGAAATGTGTGCAGGTGCAGAGAAAACATGAGAAGAAAGCATTAAATACCCTTAACTTCGTTGCTGGCTTTGAGTTTACATTATTCACTTGTGGGTTTAGAAATGCTTTTTGTCTGTAGGATCAGATAAAAATCCTTACCTTATTGCTGCAGGATTTTCTTAATCCTTCTCAGTAGTTAAAGACTATCCCTAGGTTCACTTTGTTTGTTGTAGCTTTTTCAGTAGTGATGTGAAGCAAGCTGAAGAGCTTCCATCAGCAGCTATATGAGAAAGTTTTGTGATAGGAAGAATTAGATTTGGTTGTCCTTCACAAGGACCTTCCTCCCAGATGTTTCTCCAGAAATGTATATCTTTATAACTTGGAAGACTATTAGGAAACAGGTGTTTTTCTATTAATAGGCAAGACGGATCAAATGAAGGGGAAGGTACAAAGTCTGTGAGAGTCAGGTGGTCCACAGTTGAATACTTTCTGCACAATAACTAATCACTCCATACTTACATCTGTTTATCATAAAGTCTGTAATTACAAGCCAGGTGGCTGTAGTTAGGGGACTGTGACAATTTTAAACAGGTTATGTGGCTCAACGGTACATCTTTAAAGATAATATGTCTACCTAGGTAGCTGACACTGTGGTATGTGTCTGCCCTGTGCACATCTCAGCCCTCATTTATCTGTGAATTTTCTCTTTAGCTTATTTAAAGAGTGTTCTATGAATATACTGGTCAGTTAAAAAACATTATGTATTATTTAGGTGACTTCACATGAGATTATGTGGAATTTGAGTCCAGAAGTTAGCTGATTGTCTTTCCCCTGACTCGTATACGTGATCAATAAAAATGGACTTTGATGATGCATTATTTAAAAAATCCAAAATGCCATCTAATTAGCTGACTTCCTAGCTAGAGATTCATAAAGTCTGACAACTGTCATGTGGTAATCTGAGTAGTGGCAAAATAGTATTGGCATAATTTGAATGTGAAGCAACTTATAAGCTTTCGAATATTTAGTGATTATTTCCTAGCTACATATGTTGTTAGGGTCTTAAGAAGCTAAAGGAGTTGCAAAGGATCATCCCTGTAGCAATGAGGTTTTGTTCTCAAGGAGGGAACAAGGTCTGATGAGAATTACGCTGTTTACTTTGGCTCTACTCCTGGCACCAGTATCACTCCCTAAAGCTGGTAAAACATGAAGACGCTATTCACGATGACTGATCACACAAGTTAATGTGTAAAAACAATATGGAAGAAACTTGAGTACGCTTGTTGTCTTATTTTGTTTTGTTGCATAGTAAATTCCTGTTACTATGTCACATACACCTATTTATCATTTTACAGATCTTTAGATCCAGTAAGCAATTTAGAAGTGGGATCCTGGCTTTGTTTTTCAAGATTGAACACACATGTGGATTCAAGCAGCACTGCTTTTAATAACGGGATGCTTTTCCATATGCATTTATTTGTTGACCACATTTGGGTTCTTAACTCTACATTGTGTCCCTTTACTTACAAACTGTTGTCTAGTTACTACTCAGCTCCCAGAGGCTTCTCTCATGTTCTTGCTTGTGGCCTCTCTCACTGGTCTCTTAGAACAAGAAAGATGCAAACAGTTAAGTATACTTTGCTTTAAGGATTTCTGGTAAGAAAGGTCTTTGCTCCTCTTTATAAGGCTTACCTAAAAGGATTCCCCTGCATCAGTTACATTTGATGAACTTAAATTCAAAGCTTATGTAATATAAACACATTATATTACATATATAATATGTAATATAAGTGAAATACCATCACATTCATAAACTTTTGGCCCCAATCAATGGGAAATGGCCGTGAGGGTTGATCTGCTGAAATTTAGTGAGTTTACAAGTCAGAATTGTCTTTATCCAGATAACTGCAGAAAACAATTACAAGATAACTCTGACCTGTAATTTGAAAAACTAATCCAGTAAGGACCAAAAATATTTAAATCTTTAAAACAAACAACAAACAAACAAAAAAACCTTGGTATTATGATCTTGGTATGGCATTTAATGTTCAGCTATTTATCAGGCTCCAGCTTAAAATTGTCTCTCATATTGTTAAAAAAACATTGAGAAAGGGAGAGAGAGGACAAAGAGAAAGAAGAAAAATAAGATGAAAGAATGGAAGTCAGGATAATGAAGGAGGAGTAAAAAATGCAGAAGGTAAAGGACAGGAACAGAAGAAAAGGAGAGCAGGATGACATGAGAAACGGAGGCAGATAGAGGTGAGGAAGGGATTGTATGTGGCCTTCAAACTCCTCAAACATGTATTATTTGGCTCTTTAGAGTAAAAGCTAAACTGAACCAAACTAAACTAAACTAAACTCTAAGGCAAAAATAACAACAAAGAAAAACAAGCAAACTAGAAAGCACTATTATAAATTGTAGAGCAAAAGAATTAAAACACCACATACATATTTACACTGAAGCAAAAAGATAAATTGTTAAATGCTTCAAAATAATAGCTAGTACTCTGTCTTTGAAAGTAAACTCAAATAAAAATTGTTCTATGGTGACACTTGTTTGGCATTTACTGAGGCTTTATATGGAAAAAAATTTCCTATGATGCCTAATACTCCCCTCTGACCCCTTTCCCCCCAACACATACATACTGAGAAGACATGTATCTACTCGTCCCAGATAGGGAACGAGTAACAGGTAAAGTAAACAATTCTACCAGAGTCCAGGTTGGTGAATCAATGTGATTAGTGGCGTTGCTTACAAGAGTATGATTGGGTTTTGTTTGCATGAGGCAGCAACATCGCTGAAAAGTCCACCTAAGCCTGGGTGCCACTTGGTGAAAGCTGAAAACCAGGAGTTCTCTGCCCAGTGGAAGCAGTTGAGCAGGTTGGAGTTTGACTTTTCTCTAGGCCACCAGTCTTCTTTCTAAGAGTGAACTCTGTTCATAACTTTGAGAAGTAGCCTTGAAAATCTTGTTAGTTGTAAGCACTTCTTGAGACTTGTGAGTTATTTCCTTCCTGAGTCTTGTGAGCCTCTGATTCCCTCTAAGAGAATGTTTCAAAAGGGAAAAATTATTACATAATATCACATTTCTGGATAATTTTCTTTATTGGTGAGTTGATAATACTAGTGTTTTTTTTTTAAATCCCCTTAAAAAGAAATACAAAATGACTATTGCAATTTCAAACTCCACAGCTTCAAGGTGTTACAGCCATTGTATTTATCTTCACTATTATATATGTTTTTAATTTGTATATTTTCTAGTCTCTTTTCTTCTTCTTCAAGTGAGCAACTCTGATATATCCTACTCTACTGTGATATCTGTTTGCACTCACAATACAGTCAAAACTTTTGTAACTGAAAATTTAATACATCTTATATATCTTATGTACAGTTTGCATTAATCATATGTACCGCCTCTTTTCCAGATTCACCTTCCACTAAAATAGCATTTTCCATGTGTTCTTTGATCTACTCTGTCTTTTGTCACAATAGTTTGCTGCACCTTACATTTCTTTTTCCTTCAAAATCACTTCTGCATACATGTTGTGGTTCTAATTTTAACATCATGAATTTTTACTCTCTATGGCCCTTCTTTTATAAGAAAAAGGAGTTTAAAAGAGGGAATGGCAGAGCTATGGCTCAGTGAGCTTGCTAGCCTGAATTCTAAATAGTAGCTCAGAGAAACAACTCCTCCATTTTTTTCTTTCACTTCTATATCCATGCGAAGTGACAAATAAATAAACATACAAATAATCTCATGTTGTGTATTTATATTTATTGGAAATTTTCTTCTCTCATATATAACACCCTGACCCCTGTTTCCACTCCCTCTCCTCCTGCCAGCTGCCCCCAACCCCTCCTCTCCCAGTTCCGCTATCCATACATTTCTTCTTCAGAAAAAAGCAGGTTTCCAAGAGATGACAGTCAAACAGGACAAAACAAAACACAATATTAGAAGGTAAACACCCTTCTGTTGATACTGGATAAGGCAACCCAACAAGAGGGAAAGAGTCCCAAGAACAGGCAAATGAGTTGGAAATACAACTTCTCCCACTGTTAGGAGTTCTACAAAAACACCAAGCTAACAAACACAACATACATGCAGAAGACCTGGTAAAGATGCCTGCAAGACAATTGCTTGTCACTTCAGTCTCTGTGAGCTCATGTAGATCCTGCTTAGTTAATTTAGTGGGTCATGCTCTCCTTTACTTTCTAAATTTTATATTCTTGATCTTCTTTAGTTGTCTTATTGCTCTAGCTCAAACTTCAAGTACTATATTGAACATGTATGCAGAGACCAAACAACCTATTCTTGTTTTCTTTTAATTAAATTTTTAATTTTATTTATTTATTACTATTATTATTTGTTTTTTATTTTTATTTTAATCACAGGTATTCACTTGTATCCCAGCTGTAGCCCTCTCCTGCTTTCCCTCCCAACCCACCCTCCCTCATCTCCTTCCTGCCCCTTTCCAAGTCCACTGATAGGGGAGGTCCTCCTCCCTTTCCATCTGATCCTAGCTTATCAAGTATCTTCAGGACTGGCTGCAATGTCCTTATCTGTGGCCTAGCAAGGCTGCTCCTCCCTGTGTGTGTGGGGGGTGGGGTGGGGGGAGCTCAATGAGCCAGTCATTGAGTTCATGTCAGAAATAATCCTTGTTCCCCCTTACTAGGGAATATTACGTTACAGTTTATTAACTTTGTATCCCAGCTGTAGCCCACTCCCTCATTCCTTCACAATCCCACCCTCCCTCCCCCATCTCCTCACTGCCCCTCTCTAAGTCCACTGATAGAGATCTGACCCTTACTTATTAGGTCTCTTCAGGACTGGCTGCAATGTCCTCTTCTGTGGCCAGGTAAGGTTGCTCCTCCCTCAGGTGGGTGGGGAGGTCAAAGAGCCAGCCATTGAGTTCATGTCAGAAACAGTCCCTGTTCCCCTTACTAGGACACCCACTTGGATACTGAGCTGCCATGGACTACATCTGAGCAGGGGTTCTAGGTTATCAACCTATTCTTGTTTTTGACACTTGTTTTGTGTCAGATTATGTGGTCAGCTTTGAAGAAATTTCCATGAGGTGCTGAGAACAAGGTATATTAATACTTTTGTGTCTAAGTGGAATTTTCTTTAAATATCTTTAGGTTCATTTTGTTTATAATGTCAATTAGTTCCAGTATTTCTCTGTTTAGGTTTTGTTTGATTGACTTGTCCATTGATGAAAGTAGGGTACTGAAGTCTGCCACTAAGTGTGTGAGGGTCAATATGTGATTTAAACTATAGCAGTGTCTATGTGTTTGGGGCCTAGGTGTTAAGAATTGAAATGTTATCTTGGTGAATTTTTCCATTGATGACCATGTTGGCATCTCCTTTGACTAATTTTAGTTTCAAGTCTATTTGTTAAAAATTAAAATGAGAGCAGCTCTGCCAGGCCACAGAGGACTTTGCAGCCAGTCCTGAAGAGACCTGATAAACCAGGAATATATAGTCGCTTTTGCGAGATGGCTGCCAGGAGAGGACACTGTGTCTGAGGAGTAGGACAGCAGAAACAATGCAGCGACCAGGAGACTGAACTCTGGGACCTAAAACGCCAGTATTTGTGATTGCCAGGTGCACACCAATCGCGTCCACCGGAAACACCTCGGACTAGGAGGGCCTAGGAGACAGTTTTAACCAGCCTGCTTGCACAGGTCCGCTAGCAACCACCTCAGTCCGTGTGTGTGTGTCCACAGGCCAGTCTGAGAAGGCCTTGGGCACCATTTCAGACAGGCCTGCATACAGCGGATGCACACTGCTCGGCAATGCCTGCAACCAATCCAGAACCACTGTGTGTGCCCCAAATATCATCTCAGACCATGGTGCACAGCCCCTGGCCCAGAAGGAGGCGTCAAGTCTCTAGTCCAGGGGAGAGCCCTTAGCAGCAAGCCCAAGGCAGAGCGCAGAGTCCCCAGCTGACATCTCAAAATGAGACACTCAGCATCTAGCACAGAGAGAGGAGCAAAGCCTTCAGACCAGAAGGGTGACCAGCCTGCAGTGCTCACAGCTTC
>CM053752.1:93864518-93905177 GCA_028658305.1 Pachyuromys duprasi | reverse complement strand
AGAAACATATGGTATATACTCACTTATATAGACCTATAGGATAGGAAGGTCATGCTGAAATCTACACACCTAGGGAAGATGTACAAGAAGGAGGACCCAGGTTGGTATGATCAATGCTCATTTGGATGGACTAATGGGAGGGACATTGAATGGGGGAGAAAACAAGCAACAGGACAGGATCATACCAAAGAGGACCTATGAAAGAATCAGTATAGCAATGTATCAAAACAGATATTAAGACTCTCGGTTAAGCCCTTGGCAGAGGGCTGGAAGTAATAATAAATATAGGGGAAGTTAGTAAGACTTGGGGAGAACAAGAGCTCCACAAAGATCAAACTGAGCAGGGCACAAGGGCCTTATATGGGACAGTTTCTCTAACCAGGGACCATGTATGGATATGGAGTAGAACCCCTGCTCAGATGTTGCCCATGATAACTCATTGGTGAACTGAAGACCCTAGTAAGGAAAACAGGGACTGTTTCTGTCTTGAGCTTGATGGCTGTCTCTTCGACCCTCCCCCATACATGCCAGGGAGTAACAGCCTGGCTAGATCCCGGTGGAGGACATTGCAGCCAGCCCTGAGGAGACAAGATGATCTGGGGTCGGATAGAAGGGGAGTAGATCCTCCCCAGTTGGTGGACTTGGAGGGGGCGGAGAGGAGATGAGGGAGGGTTGGGGAGGGTGGGAGGGAGTGAGGGAGTGGGCTATGCATGGGATGCAAAAAACCTAACCTGTGATTGATATAAAAATAAATAAATTTATTAAAAAAATTAAAATGACTGTATCAGTCTTCTTCGGTCATTTTACTTAGAATATCTTTTTATAACCCTTTACCCTTAGGTTATGTCTATCCTGATGTTGTGGTGTGTTTCTTGTATACAGCAGAAGGATGAATCCTGTTTTTTCATCCATTATGTTAACCTGTGTCTTTTTATTTGGGGAATTGACTCCATTGATATTGAGGTATATCAATGACTGAAGATTGTTAATTTCTGGTTTTTGTTGGTAGAGTTCATGGAGTGAGTGTGTGGGGGGAGGGTAGCTTCTGCTTTGGCTTATTGAAGTCATTATTTCCTGTGCCCCGTAATGGGTGTAGTTAAGCTCCATGGTTTGGATTTTTTTCTTCTAGTACTTCTGTGTGGCTGTAGTTGTATATAGGTATTATGTAATTTTGGCTTTATGGTGTATTATCTTATCCCCCTTATCTATGATCTTGCTGCGTATAGTAACCTGGGCAGGCATCTTTTTACATTTTTAGTGTCTGTAATAAAACTAAATTTCCAAAATATATGCCTTTTTAAATCTGTTATATCCTTGTCTGTGTTTTACTTTTAGTAGTTTGAATTTCTGAGTAGTATATAAGTATATGTTTACATACATGCATGCACATGCGCGCACACACACACAGACATACACACACATTGGCAATGATGGTGTCCCTCACATTCTTAGATTTATTCTTTGATGAGTAGTATACTCTCAGCTCTTGATGGCTCTGTTGTCTTTTCCCAGAATATTTCTACATGCATTGTAGTCTCTAGTTTGAGTGCTCACAATTTTGAATTCTCTGTCTTTTTCCAATTCATGCTGTATCTGTTGATGGACTCTCAGGAGGACATTCAGCTGGTGACTTCTTTGTTTCTCACGTCTGTCATTTTCCAGTGCTTCTTTCTTACAGTTTTCATCTCTCCATTGTAAGTATTTTGTTTTGCATGCTGTCAAACACATGCCGTCAGGATGTCCTCTAGGGCTGCAGGAACACATTTTTTTTTCCTCCATCATTTAAAGAAAAAAAAAAAAGGAAGAAAAATAAGTTTTTGGTGTTCAGTATTGTTTAAAATAGCATTTTATTAATTCCTTGAGAATCTTATGCAACATATGTTGATGTAGTCATTCTTTCTCTGCCAACTGGCTATAGATTAAACCCTACATTCCTATGCGTGCGCTTAGTGTCCTGTTTAAAAAGAAAAGTCAAAATATCTGACTGGTAATAACTTAATACTGTTAGGTGTGGGTAATCACCTAGAGCATTGTGGACCTACCCTGAGTCCCATTTCTAAAGAAAAGTAATTGAGAAAGGGTCAGGAGAAGACAGAGACAGAGAGACACAGAGGAAGACAGAAAAATACAGACACAGAGATGAAGAGAAAAGCACAAAGTGGTAACAGGACACAGAGCCAGTGTCAGGGTCTACTCTGGGGGTCAGAAAGGGTTATATCTTTGGAAATACCATGAAGTAACTTTCCCTCTTAGAACTGTTGGGTTTGCCTTATCTCAAGTGATTGATTATGTATCCTGACAAGGCTGGAAAGCTGATAGGTTCCTGACACAGGAGCCCTCCTGTGGGAAGATTTGAAAGTTCCTCAGAACAGCTCATTTCAGTAGCAAAAGCCACTGAGTGTTTTCCTTAGAGAGAGAGAAAAATAGAAAAATGTTTAACTCCATGGAGCTAGAATGGTAGGAGTTGAGTTGCTTTAACAGCAAATAAAGGTAATTTTGAATTTTATTACTGCTTTGACTACAAAAGGCCTCATTATTATCTAGAAATGTATTTGTGTATGCTGGAGGCCAACATCCCAATTTTTTTTAACTGACTGCTCTACCAAAATTTCTATTATGATTTTGACCTGAGTGTTGAGATATAATCTAATTTTATTTATTTATCTATTTGTTTAACTATTTATTTATTTATTTGTTTATTTGTTTGTTTATTTATTTATTTATTTATTTATTTATTTATTACCTGTTTCCAGTAGCAGGACACATATCAATTGAGGAAGATGTGGATGTTCTTTCTTCTTTTCATGAATTCTCAATGCTAGGCAAGAATTGTGGAAAGACCAACAGAGCCAACTAACCAGGTCCCAGAGGGGTTTGCAGAGACCGAAGCATCAACCAATAACTAAGCAAGGACTGGACAAAGGCCATATATACAGATGTAGCCAATAGGTAGGTAGTGGAGAAGGGGCTGTCTCTGACATAGTCACTGTTGCCTGCTTTTTTATTTTTATTATTTTTTAAAAATTAATTACAGTTTTTTCAGTTTGTAGCCCAGCTGTAGCACACTTACTTTTCCCTTCCCAATCCCAGCCTCCCTCCCTCATCTCCTCCAATACCATTCCCCAAGTCCACTGATAGTGGAGTTCCTCCTCCCCTTCCCTCTGACCCTAGGCTATCAGGTTTCATCAGAACTGGCTGCATTGTCTTCCTCTGTGGCCTGGTAAAGCTGTTCCCACTCAGGGGGAGGTGATCAAAGAGCCAGCCACTGAATTCATGTCAGGGACCTTCCTTGTTTCCAATTACTAGGAAACCCACTTGGAGACTGAGCTGCCATGGGCTGTATCTGTGCAGAGGTTCTAGGTTATCCTTATGCATGGTCCTTGATTGGAGTATCAGTAACAGAAAAGATACTTGTCACCAGATATTTTGGTTCTGTTGTTCTCCTTGTGGAGCTACTGTCCCCTTCAGTTCTCTCTATCTCCCGCTTCTTTCAAAAGGTTCCCTGAAATCTGTCCAAAGTTTGGCTATGTGTCTCAGCATCTGCTTTGATACCTTCCTGGGTAGAGTCTTTCAGAGGCCCTCTGGGGTAGGCTCCTGTCCTGTTCTCTGTTTTTTCCCTGTTCTGATATCTGTCCTATTTGCCTTTCTGAGTGAGGATTGAGCATCTTACCCAGGGTCCTGCTTCTTGCTTAACTTATTTAGGTGTACAGATTTTAGTATGTTTATCCTATATTATATGTCCAATATCTACTTATAAGTGAGTATATACCATGTGTATCTTTCTGCTTCTGGGATACCTCACTCAAGATGATCTTTTCCAGTTTCCACCATTTGTCTGCAAATTTCATGATTTCCTTGTTTTTAATTGCTGAGTAGTATTCCATTGTGTAAATGTACCACAATTTCTGTATTCATTTCTATGTTGAGGGACATCTGGGTTGTTTCCAGATTCTGGCTGTTATGAATAGAGCTGATTTGAACATGGTTCAGCAAATATCATTGCTGTATAGTTGAACATACTTTCGATACATGCCTAGTATAGCTGGATCTTGAGGTAGTATTTATTATTCCTAATTTTCTGAGAATGTTCCATATTGATTTCCAGTGGTTGTCTAAGTTTATATTCCCACCGGCAATAGGGGAGGGTTCCCTTTCTCCATATTCTCTTCAGCATGTGTTGTCACTTGAATTTTTGATCTTAGTCATTCTGATGGGTGCAAGGTGAAATCTCAGGATTGTTTTGATACCATTGAGTCACCTTTCTGTTTCTATGCCACTACCATGCCAATTTTATTATTGTTGCTCTTTAGGATAGCTTGAGATCAGGGAAGGAGTTACCTCCAGAAGATCTGTTTTTGTATAGGATTGTTTTAGCAAATCTGGGTTTTTTGTTTTTTCCATATGAAATTGAAAATTGTTCTTTCAAGTGCTGTAAAGAATTGTGTGGGTTTTTTGTTTTTTAGTTTTTAAACCTTTTTTATTAATTAAACTTTATTCACTTTGTATTTCCCCATAAACCCCTCCTCCCTCCCCTCCCAATCCCACCTTTCCTCCCCCTTCTCCACGCATGCCCCTCTCCAAGTCTACTGATAGGGAAGGTCTTCCTGTCCTTCTTTCTGAGCATAGTTTATCAACTCTCATCAGGAGTGGTTGCATTTTCTTCCTCTGTGGCCTGGTAAGGCTGCTCCCCCATTCCAGGTAAGGTGATCAAAGAGCAGGCCAATCTGTTCATGTCAGAGGCAGTCACTCTTCCCATTACTATGTAACCCACTTGGAGACTGAACTGCCATGGGCTACATCTGTGCAGGGGTTCTAGGTTTTCTTCATGCATGGTACTTGGTTGGAGTATCAGTCTCAGGAAAGACCCTTGTGCTCAGACTTTTTGGTTCTGTTGCTCTCCTTGTGTGGCTCTTGTCCTCTCCCTATCTTACTATTTCCCACATCTTTTGTGAGATTCCATTCACTCTGCCCAACAGTTGGCCATAAGTCTCAGCATCTGCTTTGATATTCTGCAGAGCAGAGCCTTTCAGAGACCCTCTGTGACAGGTTCCTAACTTGTTTCCTATTTTCTTCTTCTTCTGATATCCATATGCTTTGCCTTTCTGGTTGGGGATTGAACATTTTAGCCAGAGTCCTCCCTCTTGATTAGTTTCGTTAGGTGTACAGATTTTAGTAGGTTCATCCTATTTTATATGTCTATATGAATGAGTATATACCACGTGTATCTTTCTGCTTCTGGGATAGCTCACTCAGGATGATCCTTTCCAGTTCCCACCATTTACCTGCGAATTTCATGATATCCTTGTTTTTTTTTTATTGCTGAGTAGTATTCCATTCTGTAAAAATACCACAATTTCTGTATCCATTCCTCAGTTGAGGGGCATCTGGGTTGTTTCCAGCTTCTGGCTATTACAAACAAAGCTGCTACAAACATGGTTGAGCAAATGTCCTTGTTGTGTACTTGAGCCTTTTTTGATATGTGCCTAGGAATTGTATGGCTGGATCTTCCTAGTTGTCTGAGAAAGCACCAGATTGACTTCCAGAGTGGTTGTCCAAGTTTACATTCCCACCAGCAGTGGAGGAGGTTCCTCTTTCTCCACAACCTCTCCAGCATGTGTTGTCACTAGAATTTTTGATCTTAGCCATTATGATGGCTGTGAGGTGAAATCACAGGGTCATTTTGATTTGCATCTCCCTGATGGCTAAGGATGTTGAACATTTCTTTATGTGTTTCTCTGCCATTCGATAGTCCTCTGTTGAGAATTCTCTGTTTAGCTCTGTTCCCCTTTTTTTTAATTGGATTACTTGACCTGTTCCTTTTAACTTCTTGAGTTCTTTATATATACTGGATATTAGCCCTCTGTCAGATATAGGGTTGGTGAAGATTCTTTCCCAATCTGTAGTTAGTAGTTTTGTTTTGATGACGGTGTCCTTTGCTTTACAGAAGCTTTTCAGTTTCATGAGGTCCCATTTATTGATTGTTGCTCTTAGAGCCTGTGCTGTTGGTGTTCTGTTCAGGAAGTTGTCTCCTGTAACAATGAGTTCAAGGCTCTTCCCCACTTTTTCTTCTAAGCAATTTAATGTGTCTGATTTTATGTTGAGGTCTTTGAGCCACTTGGATTTTAGTTTTGTGCAGCGTGATAAGTACAGATCTATTTGCATTTTTCTACATGTAGACATCCAGTTAGACCAGCACCATTTATTGAAGATGCTATCTTTTTTCCATTATATGGTTTCAGCATCTTTGTAAAAACTCAGGTTTCGATGAGAATTGCATTAAATCTGTAGATTGCTTTTGGTAGGATGGCTATTTTCACTACACCAGCTTGTTTTCTGGGCTCATTTGCTTTAGTTTCTGTCATTGTTGCAAAGGTGTGTTTCTTTTTCTTTTCCATTTTTTAGTTTTATTTCTAAATATTTTGTAATTCTTTGTAAAATTTATTTACATTTTTATAAATTACAGTTTATTCACTTAGTATCCCTGCTGTTGCACCCTCCCTTATCTCCTCCCAATCCCACCTTTCTTCCCTCATCTCCTCCCATGCCCCTCCCCAAGTCCACTAATAGGGTAGGTCCTCTTTCCCTTCCCTCTGATCCTAGCCTATCAAGTCTCATCAGGACTGGCTGCATTGTTTTCTTCTGTGGCCTGGTAAGTCTGTTCCCTCCTCAGGGGGAGATGAGCAAAGAGCCAGCCAATGAGTTAATGTCAGAGACAGTTTCTGTTCCTATTACTTGGGAACTCTCTTGGAGACTAAGCTGTCATAGGCTACATCCATGCAGGGATTCTAGGGGTTCTAGATTATCTCCATGCATGGTCATGCATTGAAGTATCAATCTTAGAAAAGACCCCTTTGCCCAGACCACAGAGGGCCATTGAAAGACTTTACCCACCAAGGTATCGAAGGCGATGCTGAGACTCATAACCAAACTTTGGGCAGAGTGAAGGGAATCTTATGAAAAGGGGGAGATAGGAAAACCTGGAGGAGACAGGAGCTCTGTGAGGACAGCAAAAGATCAAAGGTTTGTTTCATAAATGCAGAAGAATATTGGATCTTGTTTTCACAAACATTCTGTTAGTTTGTGTCTTTTTATTGGAAGGTTTAGTCCATTGATGTTCATAAATAATAGTGACCAATGAATGTTAATTCCTTTTATTGTGGAGTTTGTATGCTTGTTTTCTTTCGATTTTTTTTTTGTTGTTGTTGTAGTTGTTGTGAGGTTATCTTTGCCCTGTGTTTCCTTGGCTGTAGTTGATTGTGTTACATTGGAGTTTTCCTTCTAAGGATCTTCTGTAGGATTGGGATTCTGTGTAGATATTGTGTAACATTGTACCTAGCTGCTGTTAGCATTTTTTCTTTGTTCTGTAGATGTACTGTTTTGACTATTATGTGAACTGAGAAGTTTCTTTTCTGGTCTATTTGGTGTTCTGTAAGCCTCTTGTATGTTTAAGGAAAACTCTTTCTTTAAATTGGGAAATTTTTCTTCTATGATTTTCTTGAAAATATTTTCTGGGCATTGGAGCCTGGAATCTTCTTTTTCATCTATTCTTATTATTCTTAGATTTCGTCTTTTCATGGGGCCATTGATTTCTTTCATGTTTTGTGTTTGGGAATTTCTGATTTTATATTTTCTTTGAGAGATATATCAATGTCTGCATTTGTATCTTCAGCACCTAAGAGTCTCTCTTCCTTCTCTTGTATTCTGTTGGTGACGCTAACCTTTGTGGTTTCTCATCTTTTTTCTAAGTTCTCTAGCTCCAGGGTTTTCTCTGTTTGTGTTTTCTTTTTTGTTTCTAGTTCTGTTTTCATGTCTTGTACCATTTCCTTCATCTGTTTGAATGTGGATTCCTGTCTTTCCATGATGACATCTATTTTTTTATTCATTTCCTCTTTATGTGCTTCTATTTGTGTGGCTATATTTGCCTATATTTCTTTGAGAGTTTGGTTCGTTTCCTCTTTACGTGCCTCTAATAACTTGATAAGCATAGCTTTAAAATCATTTTCTGATGAATTAAAATATCCATTGATTTTGGATGTTGCTGGTGAAGCCACGATGTCCTGATTTTTGTTGGATGTGTTCTCACATCTGCCTCTAGCCATCTGCTAGTCAGTAGCCTTTGCTCTTTGTTCCTGAAGCCTGTACTGCAGACTGGGTCAGTCTGTCTTTGGAGTCTGGAGTATTCTTAATGAAGATGAGAGAGGTCCTAGGTTTGAGAGTGGGTGTTGGTGTTTCAGATGCAGCTAGTGGAGGAAGGTCACAGGTGCAAATGAGCAAGTGCAGGAGTGTGCATGGAGGTGTGCCTGCCTGGAAGGGTGAAGTGTAAGGGAAGAGCACAAGCACAGGCTGTTCACAGGCATGTGTGAAGGTGCCCTGGATGGCTCAGTGGCTCATAGCCCTGTCTCCATATTGTGCTTCAAGAGCTCAGATCTGCCTGAGCTGCACTGTCTTAGTTCTAGGAATTCTTTGTCTGGACTGCACTTGGAGACCCACAGAACAGGGGATTCAATGTTGAGAATGCAATCTCAGGGATCCCTATGTTGCCTACAGCTGGGGTGTGGCTGGGAGGGATCCAATGTCTGGCTGTTAGCACCGAGGGACCTTGATCTGGGGATCTGTATGCACTCTCTTGCAGAAGCCCTCACTAGCACACGTGTGTGGAAAACACTGAAGGCCCATACACTGGCAGGAGTATGTGGTAATCTCAGAGAGCCCACAGTTTTCTACTCAGATTTGGGTCCCCTGTTTGGCCCTTAGAGTAAGGAGGCTCCCTATACCCAGGGTTATGAACTCCTGCAGCAGCAGCAGGAGCAGCAGCAGCAGCTGTTGCTGCTGGGGCAAACTGAGCAAGGGAAGATGGACCTGAAAGTGCAGGGGTCAATAGTTTGCCACACTCAGACCCAGGAAAAGTCCACAGGGAGCCTGGATCCAACCTGTCCCAGATCATGGGTTGTCCCTCTGGCCCAGGAAGCCTCAAAGTCATACTCTAGCTTCAGCAGCCCATCCATTTGTGAGTTTTGGAGTTTCAGATCTTCTTCCCTTCAGAAATGGTGCACACTGGTCACTGCCATCTTGGAGATCCCTGATCATTATTAGTATGGTATTATTATTATTATTTTAATAAATCACAGCTCTCCTCTTGTTTTGTTTGTTGTTGTTGTTGACATGTGTCTCTAAGATTGTCACTCCCTGGTTAATATCAATTTTTTTTCTATTTTTCTTGAACTTTGGTTGTTGTAGAAGTATGCAATAGCTGCTCCTAACACATATTCTTTATTATTATTGCTTTGGATTTGGGAGAACAGATTATTCGTAAAACCCCAGCTAGCCCTAGTTCCCTCTCTAGTTCAGGTTTATTTTAAACTATCAATATTCTTTCCTCTGTTTCCTGAGTACAGGGATTTATGATATGCAGCATGATGCCCAGCTCTCTAAAACAGTTTTTAAGGAGAAATAATGATCAGATTCTTCAGATGATATGCACATTAAGCAATTGGGTTTTTCCTTCAAATTTGATAAATATAGGAAGTGATTTATATTTTCAAAGCTGCATTTAAAATAATTCGTTTAGGTATTTCCACTTCAGACAGCAAAAAGATGGCAACAAGAAAATGTCCAGTCCAACAGAGCACGCAAGTAACACATCCAGGCCTCGGTATTTCAATATTTTTTCTCCTTTTTACTCACATTTTTATGATTGTAACTATAATAGTTTAAGTTTTCACTTCTGCATGCTGGATGTGAGTCTGTGTTTTCAGACATGCAGAATGGAAATATAGTAGTAGAATGTGTATGTGTCTCTGTGTGTGATTGTACATTAAACACAAGGCCTTGTATTTTGTAGGGAAGACATTTGCCATCAAGTTGTATTCATGGCCCTCAAATATTAAGCATGTTGAAAAAAATCTCAGTATAAAAATGCGAGAAAACAGGTTAAAATTCCAGAAGAATCTTCTCTCTTTTGGGTAATCTTTATGTTGACAATCTAAATAAATTAATAAGGGCATTTAGTAGGAAATGGATTTGGTGAATAGCAGCTTTGATTTAACTTCTCTTTTTCATGTAGAAATTTAGTTGTGAAAAGGTATAAAATCTTAAAACATTAGGTAATAAAATATTGCTTAAGTCTGCAAGTTGTTCTGGGATTTTGGTTTTATAATTAAGTCTTTATAACTTCATTTTCTTTCTGTACTAATCTTATATCATAAATATACTTCACAATAATAAAATATGTAGTATGTAAGCTGTGCTTTTAAAATGCCAGCCATCAGAGTGCACACCTTTAATCCCAGCACTCAGGAAGCAAAGGACTGTGAATATCTGAGAGTTTGAGGTTTTTGAGGTCAACATCATGAGTCCCACAGAGTTACACGATGACACTCTATCTCAAAAAAGCCAAGCAAACACATTAAAAATCAAACACAAGCAATACAACAAAATTGTGTGGGCTAGAGCACCTGAAATTTCTTTGATCTTGGTAAAGAAAAGATTGCTTTCCTGAAGCTTCTGTTTGTCCCACCAAAACAATAGCAACAACAACAAAAATCTGTAAACACTTTATTTTTCATATTATAAAGTTACTCTTGTAGATTTTTTTGTGCTTACATTTCTCATATTGCTGGTTTCCTCTGAGAGCTGACCAGCGTGGTAAAAGACCTAGATGGATCCACAGTAAAGCTGTGGGTATTTTTCTTCTTAATAAAGTCTTTGTAGGGCTTGTAAATGCCTTAGGCAACATTTCCTTCTTCCTCACCTGGTCATAAGGCCAGGTTATAAACAGAAAAGAGCAAATATTCCTAACAAGTTTAGCTCATTTGTAGACAATGCAGTGTATTTACAGCAGCTGTCTGTTGGGGAGGGGCAACTCTTTTTTCCCCTAGGTGACATGTTAAAGAAAGAAAATTATGATAGTTTATACAGTCTCTTCAGATTTATAAACCTCAGAACATTATAAAACATGGTGATACTCAGTGTTGTAATCTGGAGTAAAGTGTATTCCTATTGCCCTGGGATTTAATAATTTCCTAAAGTTTGTCATGGTCTGAGCAGCAGTGTACCAATTCAAATATAAAAGAATGTGCTAAAATTGGCATTGTTACATTCTCTTCAAAGCTATCATTCTGTAAAGACAACAATGCCTTAAATTTAATATATTTGAAAAACTTACACTATATTTTAGCCATCTTGGCTAGCTGCAGGCTCTCCTCACTCCAGTGCACCTATAGTAATGAGTTTATTACTAATAATTAAAAGATTTTATTTAATATAAAATATAGAACTTGCACCTGAATATTTGAATGAGAAACCTTCTAAAGATCTAATGCAAAATCATCTAGGGCTACTCATTGATATGCAAGTGTGTGAATTAAAAACAAACAAACAAATAAACAACCTGTACCCTCTCTAGTATCTATGGTAGGATATATAGGCCTCTGGAAATTTTATTTTTTGTTTTTTGTCAACTTAACACAAACTAGAGTCAATAGAGAAGACAGCGCCTCAGTGAGCAATTTCCTCCAGCAGACTGGTCTGTAGGCCTGTCTATAGAGCATCTATTTGTGGTAAGACCAAGGCCATTTTAGATGGCTGGGCGGGTATCCTTGGTTACATAAGAAAGCAAGCTGAGTAAGCCATGGATGAACCAATAAATCGCTTTTCTTTATTGTCTCTGCCTCTGTTCCTACTTGCATTTTTGCCCTGACTTTCCACATGATGCACTGTCATTGGTGTCTGTTAGCCAAACAAATCCTTCCCTTCCCAGGTTCATTTTGGTCAGTGTTTTATTACAGCAACCAAGATTAAACAGTATAGAGAATGAGAAACATCTTTTTCTCATGGGAAGAATCAAATGCTGCAGCAAAATCTACAGATTTAGGGTAGCTAAATTCTTCATATGTTGCTTTTATTCCCATCTGTATTTTCATAAATACATGTCCCACAGGAAGAAAGATGGAGTACGTCCTGGCACCATAGTTTCAGTATTTCCTGAGAAAAAAGTCTTGCCCAAGAAAGAAACTAATGTCACTCAATACCCCAGAATCAATGACACCATCAATATGACAGATTATGAAGTTTCAACCACCATCTCCAACAGTTTACCAATTTTGACAAATGCTGAGACTAGACTTTATGTGTAGGTGTCTTGGAGTGCAGTTGAGAAGTCAAATATATTGTTAAAATAAAAATCCAAAATTATGAAAAGCATGAGAATAACAACTTTGCTTTAACTATGCCTTATTTCCATAAAGAATACCAGCTGGCTGCCAGGACAGAAACTCTTCATCTATAATTTCATTTACAGAAAAATAAGACAATAATGAACAGAGTGGTCAGTTAATCCAGCTATGTGGGTGGGCATTTTCCAGAAGTCATGGCTTGTAAGCAACAAAAAGCTCCCCGACCTACTAGTCTTTGGATTTCTGGAGGGAACCCATCCATAGCCTCGTGTGGGACTCCCAAGATCGCCTATGGCAACCACAGTGCTTCAAGTGCCTAATCTCTTTCTCACCCCATGGCTGATACCATGAATGAATACACCAGGTAGGTACTGCTCTTTGTGAACAGCTTCTGAGCATGTTTGCTTCTCATAGTCCTAGCTGACTGGACTCATCTTCACCAGTCAGTCAAAGTGAGGATTCTATTATAGCCCTCTCATAAGCTGGCCTCGTTTCCTCTCAGAAGACCCTTACTAAGATTTAATGCAATCAGTGCATTTTGATAAAACAGCCCACATTGTCATATTGGAAGTACAGATACACATACACACACACACACACACACTTTAGCAGTCACCTTGGACAATGAGGAAGAAAGTCACAGTACCTAGTTTGGCTGTGGAGGGTCTAGAGACCCTATAAAAGTGGCTGAGTTGTGGTTGGGTACAATGAGGAGCAAGAGTGGAGAGGGTAAGATGGAATGGAGACAGTTCCTGACCAAAGAGTAGTTATGGGGTTCTGGAGTGATGCAGCTGTTTTGAATGCAGCTATGGGGATAACATACGCATGTGAAGCTGCTACAACTGGTTGGAACAGAACACAAAGTGTAGGTGACTGAGGAAGTGGGAAAGGCAGACTGTTTGAACATCAGTGCTTTAGTAGTGACACTATAACATAGTTTCATAAGATAGACATGTAAGATAAATGATCACAGAACTGGTAATGTATGGCATTTCTCAAGGCTACTTTGAATATACAAATATGGGTATGCAAGAGCTTCAAATGTATTTCACTTTGAATAAAGAAAAAGAAAAAAAATAATGTGCTGAGGATTGTTAGTAGATCTCACAGAGTGCCCACTTTTACCCAGCCATGTTATTCAGTGTGGGACTTCTGGCCCCACTCCCACTTCGACAGCTTACAGTGGAGGCGACATGATTTTGAAGATGAACAGAGGATAAAATTGTGGAAGCACAAATCTTCAAATTCAAGCACGTAACAGGAAGCATGAGATTTCTCCTGAGACTTTGCTGCTTTCTAAGCCACAAAAAGAACCAGCAAAGCCAGAACACACAATGATATTTCTGAGCTTTGCAAGGTCTATGTGCTGTTCTCAAACAGGGGGGCTCACAAGGTCAATTACCTTACCAGCTGAAAGAATAGGTTTTAAGTGTAAAATCTTTTGGTTTGGCCTTAGACGGTTTTATTGTAACAGAACATTTGACTGTGTACACAAATATAATTACTCCATAACTCACATATAATAAACAAGAAGGGCACTCCTATAATGAACGGTAGTTATAAAGAAGAGACCCATATTTTCAGAGTCCATTTTGATCCATGATAGCAAGTTGTTATGATATTATGAATATGCCATACAATTAAGGAAAGTGCTAATTTGAAGTAAACCAAAACCACATCTTCAAAACCCCGAACAAACGCCACACACTGGGCAGACCCTGCTGCCTATCCCTGCTTCCCTTGCTGAGTGGATCTACAAGGTAAGTCCGGTCTGCCACCGTGTGTCAGGATCCGTAGGCTTCCCCAGGCTTAGCGTTTAAAGGGTTTCACTTCAGAGCTCAAGGGGAGGGGGCAAATCTCTATTTGTTTGTAGTCTTTAGCTCTAATTACATAATTACATTGGAAAGAGGACTAACTTCTGAGACAAAAAGCAACAAAGCAAACAGGTAAAATCGTAGCAGGTCAGTCCGGCTATTATCTCTGTAACCCTCCGGTGTGCGTCTGTGTGTGTGTGTGGCACGTGTGCGCCAGTGCATGGTATCATCAGATAAAGGCAGCCAGGGCAGCACACTAGGCTATCATTTTACCTTTAGTGCACTGCGGAACCCTGATTATCTCATTGAAATTGGGAGGTAAACAGGATGTTGTAGAAACAGAGGGCCTTCATGGCAGGTAATAGAGCAGACCTAATTAGCCTCAAGTACCTGTAATCCTAGGAGATGTGCTTGGAGATAAAAGCCAGGGAGAGTCCCTCAGGTATAACTAATAGGTCCCCAGCCAGGTTGGCTCTGGGTCAGGTGTAGTGTGTCAGCTGTGCTGAATGCTCCCTATTGATCAGGAAAGCTGCACTTTCTGCCACAAATTGGATTCAAATTGCTTACAAGGGAAAGGCACTGGGCTCTACCTGCTTTATATTTCAAAACAGTTTTCTTCCATTCTAGCTGTGTGGTCAATTGTTTGTAGTTTTAAAACATTATTTTAAATCTTGTGAGTGCCTTTCTTAAGCCATTTTTTGAAAATGCTATGGGCAAGTGCATTGCACACTAATTTTATGTTTTAGGAGAAAAGTTTGTTTAAATATTAGGGGCTGCTAGCTAGGTGTAGTGAAACAAGACTATGGACTATGAACAATATTATGAAATAGTATGGACAAATGCACCATATACTAACTTCATGATTTTAAAAAAAGTGTATGTAAATATTAGGAGCCACTTGCTAGGTGATAATTTGAGAAACTATTTTCCAACATACTTCTTGGCTTGTTAACTAACATAGTTAACAGAAGTAATTAGAAGTGCTGGGTTTACTTCTGGCGTAAACAGAAACAATCTCAGCCATACAATTGGGGTCAGGGAGTGAGGGATCCAAGGTCCCTGGAAATAAGTAAGAGTCACTGTGTGCCCATCTGACAGAGCCGATGGCCAACTTCTCTTGACTCTCTTTGGTGACATGGTTTTAATAGAATAAAATGAACCTTGGTGGGATTGCTCCTACCAGAAAAACTAGAACCACTATGGTCTGTTTCCCAGAGACAGTCTACAGGAAATAACATAGTAAGTTTTCTTTGTTTTTTTTTTTTCCAGCGTAATGCTTTTACTGATAATTAGGGAATGTCATACAATGCGCCCTGCTTAGACTCCTTTTTCATTCCTCCCAGGTCCACCTTCCCACCCTTGTGCCCATCTCCCATCCAACACCCCCCAAAAAACTACACCAAGTACATTTTGTGTCGCCTTATACTCATTACAGAATGGTCAACCCCCCCCCCCCCAGTGGCCAGCACCTTCAAGATAACAGTCTTTCCCCACTTACATCCCCATCAGCAACCATCAACTGTGAAGATGCAGTTTAACATCTTTATCACAGGTCTTTTTTGTTTTGTTTTGTTTCGTTGTGTGTGTGTGTGTGGTTTGAGTCTTTCTGCATTGCTTTGCTTTGTTTTGTTATATTACTATTTTTTTTTTACAATTTATTCATTTTATATCCAGGTTGTAGGCCCCTGCCTCAGCTCCTCCCTGTCCTGCCCTCCCTCCTTTTTCTCCCCTATTTTCTTCCCCTAGTCCACTAAAAGGGGGTTCTCCAATACTGACATCTGTCCCTAGCATATCAAGACTCATCAGGATTGCCTGGTCCCTCTTCCTCTGTGGCCTGCAGGAAGCATCCTCCCTCACGGTCCCCTCCCGGGAAGTGATCCAAGAGCAGGCCACTGAGTTCATGACAGAGGTGGCTCCTGCTCTCTTTACTCAGGGTTCCACATGGAGAATGAGCTGCCATGGGCTACGTCTGAGCAGGGTGTCTACATTCTCTCCATGCAAGGTCCTTGGTTGGTGTATCGTTCTCTGCAGTGACCCCTGGGCTAGATATTTGAACTTTGTTGATCTCCTCGTGGGGCTCCTATATCCTCCATGTCCTTCTATCCCCCTTCTTCCATAAGATTCCCTGGGTTATGCAAAAACATTTGCTCAACTATATTCATAACAGCTTTATTTGCAATAATCAGAATCTGGAAACAAGCTAGATACCCCTCAACAGAGGAATGGATACAGAAATTATGGCACATTTATACAATGGAACACTACTCAGCTATTAAAAACAAGGAAATCATGAAAATTGTGGGCAAATGGATAGACCTAGAAAAGATCATCCTGAGTGAGGTAACCCAGAAACAAAAAGAGAGGCATGGTATATACTTACTTTCCAGCAGATATTAGCCATATGATTATAAAATAGCTGTACTAAAATCTACAGATCTAAAGAAGCTAAACAACAAGGAGGACCCTAGGCAGGATGCTTAAGTCTCATTCAGAATGACAAATAGGATAGACACCGGAAGTGGTAGAAGAGAGGAAACAAGATGGAAACTTACTATACGGGGTCCTCTGAAAAGCTCTACCCAGCAGGGGATTGGAGCAGTTCCTGAGACTCACAACCAAATTTTGGCCAGAGAGCAAGGGAGATTTCTTTCTTTCTTTTTCTTATTATTATCATTTATTACAATTTATTCAATTTGTATCCAGGCTCTGGTCCCCTCCCTCTTAGCCCTCTATGCCCCTTCCCAATCCACTGATAGGGGAGGTGATCAGAGAGCCTGCCACCAAGTTCATCCCACAGAAAGAGAACATGGAGTGTTTTTTTTTAATTTAAATTCTTTATTAATTACACTTTATTCACTTTGAATCCCCCCTGTAGTTCCCTCCCTCTTCCCATCCCAATTCCTCCCTTCCTTCCCCTTTTGCATGCATGCCCCTCCTCAAGTCCACTGATACGGGAGGTCCTCTTTTCCTTCCTTCTGATCCTGGTCTATCAGCTCTCATCAGGAGTGGCTACATTGTCTTCCTCTGTGGCCTGGTAAGGCTGCTCCCCCATCCGGGTGAGGTGATCAAAGAGCAGGCCAATCAGTTCATGTCAGAGGCAGTCCCTGTTCCCATTGCTATGGAACCCATGTGGACACTGAACTGCCATGGGCTACACCTGTGCAGGGTCCTAGGTTATCTCCATGCATGCTATTTGTTTATAGTATCAGTCTCAGGGAAGACCCTTGTGCTCAGATTTTTGGGGGGGGGGTTCCGTTGCTCTCCTTGTGGAATTGAGAACAGGGAGTTTTATCACATTTTTTGAGAACTCTCTTCAATGGCTTCCTGTCTGGACTGGGTTGCTTCTTTCTTTCTTTCTTTTTATTTTTTTGGTTCTTATTTTTTTTTTTTTGGTGGGTGTGGGTAGGGATGAGGGTAGGTTTTTCCCAGAAGCCTTCAATGTCTCTCATTCTCACTTATGAGTCCATGGTCATTGATGCCACTAAGAAAGACGCCTCCTTGCCCAAAACAGCCAGTCATGGCATAGATTGTGAACTTCCACATGGTCTCTGGTGGCAGCATGGACCACGGAGGTCCTTCGAGGAGGCTTAATGCAGAAAATGAATCTTGTTGCTCAGAGCCAGCAGCACACTGGTGGGTAGAGCCTTTATGAGTTTCTGGTTCCTGGGACATTCCCAGTCCTTATGGGAGAAGTCCAAAGTCGCATCCCTGAAATTCAACATAGCCTGGATTGCATTTATAGGAGAAACATCCTTTTTTTTCTGGTGGTCTTCTCCAAGTTTCTGTCTCAGGAACAGAGACCAGAACTCTTCTTGACATTTCGCAGTAAAGTGCACAAATACAGAGTTGTATCCTTTGCTACTGTCTTCTCTGTCTTCACCCTCTAAGACTTTTTGTTCTCATTCATAGGTGAGCAAAGTGAGATCCTCAAGCCTCTAAACTGATGTGCTATTCCATCAGGAGTTCTCCATGCGAAGCCCTGTGAGTAGGGTCTAGGCATAACTACTCCTCCTATAAAAAGTCCACAGTCATAGGACTGAATCTCAACAAACCCTGGTTGATTGCAGGTCTGCTAGGTTGTGATGTTGCCACTGTTCTGCTGACCAGTGACTTTTCCAGGCTGCCCTGCAAGGCAACTGCAGCTTAGGGTAATTTTCACAACCCAAAGTACCCAGATGAGGTCTTCCTTCCCCAGTTCCAGGCTATCACATCGTCAGTTTTCAGTGGTTTTCACTTACTGTTTTGTATTTTAGTACCACCAGCATTCTCAGGAAACCTTCTCTCAAAATCCTATTAGATCACTTGATAACCATTTTGATGAATGCATATTTTGTTTCCCACTGGAAGACATTTGACCAGCCTACCAACCTATTTTTAGAATAGCAGAAGAAGCTAAAGTTAAGGCCAAACACTTCATGAAAGTTTTATTTTAAGTAAGCACTTGAGCAATTTGGTCAAGACTATTTACTTTTGTCAGGTTCTGTTTATGTAGAGAACAAGTAGCACTCTAAATAGAAATAGGAATGATCCTTTGAAGCATAAGATTGACCTGATTTAAAAAAAAATCTGCAGGGCTGGAAAGAAGGTGCCGTGACTAAGACCTCCTGGTTGCTCTTCCAGAGAACCCAGATTCAATTCGGAGAAAAACTCATGATAGCTTACACCCATCTGTAACTCCAGTTCCAGGGTATCTGATGCCCTCTTCTGGTGTCCACAGGCACTGCACACATGTGGTACACAAACAAACATGCAGATAAAAGGCTGACACACAAAGTACAATTTTAAAAATGAAAGGCACAAAATGGAGGAAACTTGAAGATAAATAGTGAAATTTGTAGGTGAGAGAAAATGCCTTTTAAGTAACATGCCTCGTAACTTACAAGTTACCAGAACATATGCTGAAGTACTCATTTAGATGGAAGGATTTCTACTTAGCCTGTATTTACTTTTGACTCTGCAACTCAGAATTATGTGAAAGTTTTGTTAGAAATTTTCTGTCATCAAAAAGTACATCTGCTTTCCAATTCACTTTCAGTATTTAGAAGATAATTTTGAAATAGAACACATAAAAAGCTTGATAATAGAGTTTCTCACATATTTAGATTTGAAATCAGGAAGCTGTATTTTCCTCATTGAAGGCATAGCATTACATCAACCATGTTTCTAAGCTGAGACTTTGAAAGGTCCTAGCTTTATACTGTAATACATTTACAGGCACAGAATATGAAACCAGGTTTGTTGGACAAGGATGCCAGATAAAATGAGACAGATGATTTTTTCTCACTCATTTCACTCCATTACTGGCTAACTTAGTGGAAAAAATGTAAATTTTTTAGAGATTTTTAGGTTGAAGATATCTCAGCCAACTTTGATGTGTACTTCACTTGAGGCCTAATTTAACTCCCATGTAGTATTGATCAGCATAGACCACCAGGGACACTTACAATCTTCCTTTGCCAAAGGTAGACAATGGTAGAAAAGTAAAGTGTAATAAATGCTCCTGTCCAGGCCCATGTCGATATCCAGCTGCTTCTGGTACTGTGTGTGTGTGTGTGTGTGTATGTATGAGCACGCTCGGGTGCGGGCGCGTGTGTGAGCCATTTTGAGTGCATCAGTATTTCACGTTTATTGTAGTGTGATGAAACACCTTTCAAAATGGCCAGAGGGACACTCAGCAGTAAGCATTTAGGCAGTACAAATTGGAGTGAACAGGAGGACAGTTAGCAGGGAATATTTCTGAGGTCAAAGTAGTTTAGCTACGAGCTGAATCAGCTAAATGCAGAGTTAAGAGCTACAGTACCTGCTGCAAAGTAAATATAGATTACCTCCTTGATGACAAATTGATCCACTGGACAAGGATCTTTCAGACAAAGAGACAAGTGAAAAAAAATTAAGTGATTCACAACCAGCAATTTTTAACCCTTTGCTCTGTAGCCACACTGTCTCACTCCCTGTCCTTTTTTTTCTTATTATTTCAGTCTGTGACAATCTATTACACCAATAAACTTAAGATTCTATATTCAGCATGAGAATTTTAGAAAGTGTTAAGTCTCCTTATTTAACTTATAATTCTATATAACCACAGTCTTGAATTTCATTTATATACCTTAAGGCCATCAAAGCAGGCATCATTATTTAATTGGTGTACTATTCACATCTGAGCAACTTATATGTGAATACAATATCACCCTAATATGGATGATATATCCTGAATTAATTCAGAAAACAGTTTTAACTCCACTGATGTGCTTGTCTGCCTTTGTATAACATTTTGGACAATTGCTCTGCACAAAAGATCACGTTCAATCTGGTTAGTTTACTTTGTTATTACTTAACATTTCGGCAAGATGGAGGTTGGATTTCGAAGGTGGTTCAGTCATTATTCATTAAGTTGACAATCATATTCAAAGCAGGGTTTTGTTTGTTTGTTTATGTAAACAGGGTGAGAAGCAAATGATGTCATACAAACATACTTTACTGTTTCCCACTCCTCAGTGTTTTCTTGAGGTGCCTAACAGTCGAATAAGCATGACAGAGTAGGCTAGATAGTAAAGGACACTCTCAGCAAGGAGGGGTCCACTGAAGTACTGAATGAGAGTAAATCAAGAACACACAGTTTTGTGAAATAAATGATAAAGTAGAAACGTGGTATCTGAAAGAATTAAAGAGGGAAAAGAGAGAATAGAGGCTGAGGAAAGGAAGAAAGACATCCACAGTGAGCAGAAGAGCAAGGCATGTTGAACAGAGCCTTTCCCAGGAATAGAGAGAATTTGGTAAAGCTATAGCATCTACAAATGCATTCAAGTCCTTAGAGCTGCAACTGGAGCTTGCTAAAGAGCATTATAATAAGCTCAAGTCCATGCTGAAAGTTGGCAGGTGGGAATAACATAAAATTAGCAATATCAAGTGATTGAAATTCTTCCTAAGGCTCATTATCAAGTCTTGGAACTAAACACAAGGGGTAAAAACAAGCCAGACAACTTGCAGTAACTCTTTCACAGATCCTTCTTAAGAGGCAGGTACCATTTACCACAAAAATAACCTTCATGAAGAAGAAAATAAAAACATACATACCAATAATGGGTTTGTTCAAATAGCAACAACTGCTTGAAATTTTGAGCTTAACTTGTGCAATCTTGTGTCTTGTTTTAAGCGAATTTGTGCCAGTAACATTTCTCAGATACCAGCTACCACAATGTTCTGAAATCTTATACATAATAAAATCATCCAAGGATATAGCAAGCACACACCAAAGAGCCCTTTTTATTACTTTTTAAAAATTTTTTAAGCACACGTAGATTTTAGGTTTTGAGAATATCAAGCTGGCATCAAAGGGAGAATAGAATTTCTTGTTCAGACAGCACAGATTCAGCCAATAGAGCTCACAGTCTTTTCACTGTGCTGGCATATTTTTAATTTCTATCTAATAGGCTACAGTTATAAAATTGAAATTAATTTGCTTAAATAAACTAACATATGGCTTGGGAGGTATCTCAGAGAGTAACAGCTATTTCAACAATCATGGTGATCTGAGTTCAGATCTCAGCACACACATAAGCAGGTGGATGTGGCTGAGAGCCCCTCTGTAATAACAGCACTGAGCAGGAAAACACTGGGAGATCACAGGGCTTGCCCACTGCCAACTTAGGACTAAGTTTAGTGATAGACCCTGTTGCAAAGTAATAGGTCAGAAGTGGTAAAGTTAGCTATCTCCCTTACAGGCATGCACCTGTGCAAACAGCACACACCCATGGGCCAAGAACACATTTACAAATCTACACATGTATCCTCTGTCTCATACGCACATACAAATTCATAACTGAAAAACTGAAATACTAGAGTTAGTCGCTTTAGTGAGGAAGTTTGTCTCCTGATTTTTATAGCAAATCATTCTTGTTCATAGGACAAATAAAAACACCACTGACAGACTCAGTCTCACTTAGGAATGGGCAAAAGCTTAAACTAGTAAAATGGGGGCAGTCTACATGTGTCCCTAGAAGACTCTTTTGGAGGTACTGCTTGACAGTACTCAAGTAGTGAACCATATGTGGAGATAGTCAACAAAGTCTAAGATAGTCTAGGTGTCTGTCATGAAATAGAACGAATAAGTTGTATTTATAAATTGTTAAAATGTAGAGATGATCAGGAAATTTTCCTTAAAAAAAGGGATATGCCCTTTGTTGTAGCCAATCAAGTCATTAATAAAAAAATCTTATTTCATAAGGTAATATTTAAAATTAACATATTTGTTAAGCACTACATGGTAGTGAAATTGCTTTCGACTTTCCTAATGGTTCAATCCTTTAATGTGATTCCTCACATGGTGGTCACACCCAATAATAAAAATGTTTTTGTTTCTACTTCATAACTATAATTTTGCTACTGTTATGAATGATAGCATAAATATTTAATATCAGTGATGGTCTTATGCAACTCCCATGAAAGGGTTATTTGGCCCCCAAAAGGGGACCCTGCTTACAGGTTGAGAACTACTGTGTTAGTGTGCCAATAAACAAGGTTGAAAGGAACAAATTGGGAAAACTGTAAAGAGATTGGGATCAAATAGTCAGATATCACTTCCTTTTAAGCATAAAACTTACACCCGTAAACTTATTAGTATGACCTTAAAAGCCAGAATAACACTGACAGTTCTTCAGGTTTGTAATAGGACATCTGTGAATATGTGTGGGCATAGAAACATTTGCTCATGTCTGAAGGAAAATACGAGGAGGCAAGACGGGAGGTGGAGGTATTAGGGAGAGGTAAGTACCTATTCATTTAATGCCAACTTAGGGCTAATACAAATTCTTTGGTTCAAATACCGACTTTAAACAAACAGAAACATTTGCTAGGTGCTTTCTTGGAAATGATGCTTTCATGTATATAATTGCATCCACGGACACATTAGGCCATAGAGTTGTTAGCATGTGTTTCCAAGTGTGTTCCATTATATTACAATTGCAATTTTCTGAACACTAATTTACAGCTGTACTTTAAGCTTACTCAAGCAACACTGAAGTAAATACTGTATATATTTCAGGAATTCTATACAAAATTATATATTTGATAACAGAGTGAAGGCTAATTCAGTCAACATCACATAGCTCCATTTAACACATGGTAGAACCCCTGATTTTTGCACAGCGGGTACATGGAAGAGGAGTATTTGTATACATTAATATTTTGAGATCAAATCTTTGAACCCCCAGACAATCATTCTAGCTATCAATTAGAGAAGCTTGTTGATATCATCAGCTATAAGGTCAGAAAGGCCCATTTTATAGATGAATTGCCTGAGATATTATATTAGTTTTAGTGATAAATAAAAGTAATGTATGAAGATAATATCAAATCAAGAGCATAAAGAGACTAATTTAAAGACCTTCTATCTAGGCCTCCCAGCAGTTGTCAAAGGTTTAGATTTTCCGGGAGAAAAAAAAAAGCTGTTAACTAGAAAGCTCGGACGGAGAAGGTCTGAGGCAATTCAGCCATCTCACCTCTGAGCATAGCATTCTTCACCTTTGATCCAAGGATGCTCATCGCTTCCCATTCTACTTTCTTTGCCCCGAGCAATAACTAAAGAAAAAAAAAAGAGCCTGTGCGTTTAAGGCATTGCAGTTCATAAGTCTCCAATGTATCCAGGACATCTGTGTACACTGGTGGAAAGCATTTTCAATGCAATCACCTTGGAAGCCTGAAAAACAGAGGATCCGGCAGGCTTGCAGCACGGCAGCAGAGCCCCCGCCCTTTGCTTTTATCACCATGAAGCTCAGTTAGCAATTGCACCAAGCATTGATTTCAGTGGCCTGTTTGTAGGCGCTACAGGGGTCTTTGTAGCTGTACAGTACAGACATATGCTGAGCAGCCCTTTGATTACTTTTTTTCACTTACAAGTTTGTTTTACAGGATAGGCCGCTGACAGCGTGTGTTGCTATGGCCGTTATGTAAGATCTGTATCATCACATCGCCTTGAAAAATCACCTGTTCCCGTCCTTTTTTTTTCATCTTTTCCCAGTCATTGGGTGTTTTCTGGCTGTAAACATCCCAAACTGATAACTTCTGGGTCTCTTGTGCAGGTCTTATACAAAAATATTATTGCAGTCAACAATTTTCCTGGGACCACGCTCATCTCTGCTTCACGGGCACCACACTGCATGCTCATTACTGCGCGGCAAATTGTGCATGTGCATTCAGCATTGCACTGCTCCTTAGTGTAAACTTTGCACATAGTAGTCTCAGAAACAACTTTTCAAAAAACCTTGTCTCATTTATTTTATTCTGTTTTTCCTTCTGGTTTGATGTCAGTCATCAATCGAGCAAAAGACAACTCATTTCATTTCTGTGACACACCATGATGGACTTGTGTTGCAACCCTGACTTATTTTGAGAACTTCAATTTCTCAGGCTGAAAGCTTGAATGTCCCATGGTTGGAAGAGCTATTGATCTGATGTAGATGGACGGCTCAAGAGGAACTGATACATTCCTTAGAGCACTTTCTTTTCCCTGCCTTCCTGGCCAGTGTATAATACAGTCTTTCTTAGACTTTGATATTATAGCTAATCTTTCATCTGGCATCATGTATATATAATATTTTCCTATTTTTTTGTTCTAGCTTTGTTTTAACACTGTATTGCTCCATTGCATTACAGATCATGTATGCATTAAATAAAATATCAGCTAATGTTGCGTTTTCTACAACCTGTAGAAAATCTGCACACTAAGAGTAAGTGATATTTTTAATATGCCTCTATAATGACTTTCTCCATAAGAATATATACATATTTTGGTTATAAGTGGGGAGTGGTATAGATAGATCTTGAGGTAGCACTATTCCTAATTGTCTGAGAAAGCGCCAGATTTCTTTCCAAAGTGGTTGTCCAAAATTAGATTCCTTCCAGCAAAGGAGGAGGATTCCCCTTTCTCCACATCCTCTCCAGCATGTATTGTCACTTGAGTTTTTTTTATCTTAGCCATTCTGATGGTGTAATGTAAGGTAAAATCTCAGGGTTATTTTGATTTGCATTTCCTTGATGACTAAGGACATTGAGCATTTCTTTAAGTGTTTTTCTGCCATTTGATATTCCTCTATTGAGAATTCTCTGTTTAGCTGTGTCATTTTTAAAATTGGATTACTTGATTTGTTTCTTTTTGACTTCTTGACATCTTTACATATTCTGGATATTAGCTCTCTGTCAGATAGAGGGTTGGTGAAGAACCTTTCCTAGTCTGTAGGCTGTTGTATTGTTCTGATGACAGTGTCCTTTGCTTTACAGAAGCTTTTCAGTTTCATGAGGTCCCATTTATTGATTGCTTATCTTAGAGCCTGTGCTGCTGGTGTTCTGTTCAGGAAGTTGTCACCTGTGCCAATGAGTTCAAGGCTCTTCCCCAAGTTTTCTTCTAACAGATTTAGAGTGTCTGGTTTTATATTGATGTCTTTAATCCACTTGGACTTTAGTTTTGTGCAGGGTGATAAGTATAGATCTATTTGCATTTTTCTACATTTAGACATCCAGTTAGACTAGCACCATTTGCTGAAGATGCTGTATTTTTTTCCATTTTATGGTTTTTGTCTTCTTTATCAAAAAATCAAGTATACATAGGTGTGTGGGTTTATTTCTGGGTCTTCTATTCGATCCATCATTCTGTTTCTATGCCAGTACCATGCAGTTATTATGTTTTATGCTAGTACCACACAACCTGAGATCAGGGTTGGAGATACCTCCAGACGATTGTTTGTTTTACAGGATTCTTTTCGCAATTCTTGGTTTTTTGATTTTTCATATGAAATTGAGAATTGTTCTTTCAAGTTCTGTAAAGAATTGTTTCAAACATGTTCTCAGCAGCTTTATTCGCAATAGCCAGAATCAGGAAACAACCCAGATGTCCCTCAACTGAGGAATGGATACAGAAAGTGTGGTATATTTACACAATGGAATACTACTCAGCAATTAAAAACAAGGAAATCATGAAATTTGTAGGCAAATGGTGGGAACTAGAAAAGATCATCCTGAGTGAGGTATCCCCAAAGCAGAAAGACACACATGGTATATATTTACTTATAAGTGAGTAGTAGACATGTAATATAGGATAAACATACTAAAATCTGTTCACCTAAAGAAGCTAAAAAACAAGAAGGAGGACCCTGTATAAAATGATCAGTCCTAATTCAGAAATGCAAATGGTGCAGACATTGGAAGAGGGAGAAAACAGGGAATAGGACAGGAGCCTTAAACAGGGGCTTCTTAAAGACTCCACCCAGCAGAGCATCAAAGCAGATGCTGAGACTCGTAGCTAAACTTTGGACAGAATGCAGAGAATCTTATGAAAGAAGGGAGAGATAGAAAGACCTAGAGGGGACAGGATGTCCACGAGGAGAACAGAGCCAAAAAGACTGGGCATTGGGGTCTTTTCTGAGACTGGTACTCCAAACAAGGACCATGCATGGAGATGTCCTGGAACCCCTGCACAGATGTAGCTCAGGGGGGCTCCAATTTGGTACCCTAGTGATGGGAACAGGGACTGTCTCTGAAATGAACTCAGTGGCTGCCTCTTTGATCACCTCTCCCTGATTGGGAAGCAGCATTACTGGGCCACAGAGGAAGACAATGCAGCCAGTCCTAATGAGATAGGCTAAGATCAGAGGGAAGGAAAGAAGGACTTCCCATATCAGTGGACTTGGGGAGGGGCATGGGCAGAGATGAGCGAGTGAGGATGGGATTGGCCGGAGAAGAGGGAGAAGGCTGCACCTGGGATACAAAGTGGATAAACTGTAATTAATAAAAAAATAAATTAAAAAATAACATATGCAGTTTCTTTCATGTATATGCTGATATGATTCTAAAATTGATAATTCAACCTATAGTTAACAGTGATTTTAAAAACTACAAATAACTTATTACGGATATATAGAAATGTAATTTTACAAATATGACAGAATGCAAAATAACTGTTAGAAATCAAAATGTGATGAAGGCAGTTCAGTCCTGAACTGTAGATCTCATCTTGTCAGGCCTTATTTCTTTAGCTGGCTAAAGAGAAAATTGTAATAGAGTGAAGATTTAACACACCCCAGTCTCTCTTCACCAGTACACCAAAGAAAACACAAACATTCACCTTAGCAGAATTCCTGAAAATCTACCTTATTTTAACGCAGTTTCTTCCCTACTGTGGCTAGATCACTAATGACTAATCTCCACATAAGGTAGTTGATGTGCTTTTGTTCACCTGGTTTCAGAGGACCACTATAAAGCTCATCTCTTTATCACACTCATGCTAGCCGTTTGAACATCCATAAGTGTTGAAACCAGGTCTGTGTAACATTGGAACATGACAACGTCTATATGGAAACAAAGTTTACTTTAGGAAAAGGTTAACAATGCAAAAACCTACATTCATACCCAGATTAACAATAATGGAAAACACCAGCTGCCCTAGAAATAGGTGGATATTGATTGCAAAGTCCGCGTAGACTATTGATCATAGTGGAAGCAGAAGACCAAAACTCCAGAAAGATCTACAGCACAGAGGGTTCAGTAACAATACTAAACGTACAGAGCAGTTTAGGGCATATGATTATCAGGAGCCAATATTTCAATTTTCAGAGCAGAGCAAAAGAAATCAGAGAAGAGGATAGGACAGGTAGCAGGGGAGGAGGCTAAGCATAGACTACCTTACAAGCTACCAGCAGTCATGGAGAATCTCAGTTTTCAAATAGTGGAGCCACATTTTCTTGCCAAGGCCTATTTCTTGGCTATATTTTACTACATAAAGGAAAGGCAAGGCAGTCACAACGTATTTAACAAACCATACTCACTATAGTTTGTTGCCATACACATTTACGCCAGTGCTCACATCAGACAGCTCACAACAGTCTGTGACTCTGGTTCTGGAGTATCTGTTATCCTCTTTGAGCCTTTGTGCACTTACATGAAGCACAGACGTGTGCTCAGGAACATAAGTTATCAAGTAAGTAATATTAAAAATGCTTCCTAGAAATGAACTGAGTAGCTTTTACATGGCATTTCCTTTAAACAGTGTTTAACAACATATTTCCTAGAACTTTTGTTGTTATTTAAAATATATTTAAAAGTACAAATTGTTTTGAAATAACTTAAGAAATAATTATTAAACAAGTAAGTCAGTGAAAAATTCTTTATCATTTTCATGAATTGATAACTTAAAACATTCTTACCACCAACCAGTTTTTATTTTTGTTTTTTTAAAAAATTTTTTATAAATAACATTATTGTACTGCTTATTGGCACATTATAAACATAAATAATGGCTAAAAGAAGATTTTGGTTTTTCATATTAATTTCATTATTATTTAGTTTTATTTTTCTCTCATATAGTTCATCTCCCTCCACTTCTCCCAGTCCTTCAACCCACCTCCCCTCTCCCCCAGATTCACTCATCTTCCATTTTCCTTAACACAGAAACAAAAAGAGTAGGCCTCCAAGTGATATAAACCAAACATGGCAGAACAATTACAATGGAACTAGGCACATACCCTCGTATCAAGGCTGGATAGGCAAAGCAGTAGGAGGAAAAGGGTCCCAAGAGCAGCCCAGAGTCAGAGACGCCCCCAGACCCACTTTGGGATTTCCACAATAACATCAGGCTATATACCTTAAGGCATATGAAGAGGAATTAGCTCAGACCCATACAGGGGGGTTGTGTCTTCAGTCTCTGTGAGCACTTATGAGCCCTGTTTAGTTGATTCTGTGGGCTCTGTTCACATTTTTTAAAAATATTGCTGTTTCATTAGTTTAGTTAGCCATATTTCTAAAACTACTGATAAACAGAAACCAAATTATTAAAGACTAAAACACAATCCCTGATTGACTTAACCTACCATTGCCAACTACCTATGAAATGCTAGCATTTGTTTCTACCATTGTGTTTGAAGATTATTCACCCACTGCATGTCTCAGTTTTTCGGAGGCCCCCCTCCCAAAGTGCAGCATGGTAGCTAATTTTTGGCTTTGCTCTGATGGTTTGGCTCTCCTTGGATAACATTGCCTTATAATGTTCTCCATTTTCCTAGTGTTCTTCTAACTAATCTCTCTATGTTTGGTTCTTCATCCCCAAATGCTGATAGGGATATTTTAATGCATAAACAAATACGATTACACTATTCATCCTAACAGCCTGTTCTGAATCTTCAATGACTACCAGATGAAAAATATGTTTCTTAACTAGTCAAGCAAGGTTCTTTATCATCCCTCTTGTCTCATTTGTTATAGGATTGTGACTCATGCACTAGATGCCCACCTACACTTACCATTTTCTTCTGCCTCTTTTAGTTTTTTTCTTCATGATATGCCTGGATAGTTCTTCCTTCCCTTTATTTCTTTGGTGAACTTTCACGATCCATTCATATGCTCATATCCCAATACATTTTGTTTATTTATTCACCCAGCCAACAATTTATTTAATTTGTATATGCAGTCAGGTAACTACTAAGATTTTCATTCAGTTGTGAATCCAGCCAGATAACCCTTTCTAACTTCAAGCTGGATGTAGTTGAAGAAGACACACACCAGTTAAACAATGTCATCAGTGCAGTTACAAACAGAATAAAGAAACTGTGACATGAGGACATTTAAAAAGATAATTCACCTTTGACTGGTGAAAGCAGTGAAGACATGTCCATAAAGGGTTTTCAGAAAAATCAAAACAAAAGAAACAAGCAAGAACAAAAACAAACAACAAAACCAAAACTGAGACATGAAGATGAATAGGAGATAACCTCTTGAGATGAGAAAAGGGAAGCACTTCAGGCAAAGGGAATGAATGGTCAGACATTATGTGAAGCGAACATGAACAACTTCCTCAATTGACAGAATTCTCCTATCAGCCTGGCCTATGATCATGTCTGAGAGAGATTGTCTTGATTCATTATTGACAGGAAGGAGCCTAGTTCATTGTAGCAGCACTACTCTTCTGTAGGTGGCCCTGGGCTTTATACAAAAGCCAGAAAAGCATCAGCCAGAAACTGAGCCTGCAAGCAACATTCCTTCACAGTTTCTGCTTGATTTCCAGCTTTTGCTTCCCTCACTGATGGACTGTGACCTGGAAGTGGAACTCAAATAAGCTCTTTCTTCCCCAATTTGTTTTTGATTATTGTATTTATCACAGCAAAAGAAAACCAAACTAAAACAGCTGGTCAGTTAACTCAGTGATTAAGAGCATATAGTGCTCCTTTGGAGAACCCAAATTTAGTATCCATCACACTCATCTAGTGGCTCCAGATCATCTGGACTCATGTGCATGTACCCCCACAAAGACACACATAATTAACAGCAAAACAAGTCTTTAAAACAATCAATTATTCTGAAAGGCCCTTTAATATTACGCAGGTATGAGAACTTCAGGCTGTCTCTTCTTGTTTAAGGTCAAGCCAACAAAGAGTTCTGGAAAAATGAAGAATACAAGGATCTATTCCTTTATGTACACAAGTGATTTGCCTGTATGCATGTTTGTGCATCACATGTGTGTCTGGGACCAGAGGGGGACAGAAGATTGGGTCAGATGTCCTGGAACTGGAGTTGAAGACATGAGCTGTCTTTTAGGTACTGGCTGAGAACTGAATCTGGGTCCTGTGTAAGAGTGGTAGCTGCCAGGTCATCTCTGTTCCCAAATAGGTATGTTTAAAGAAGCATATTAAGGAAGGAATTTTTATTAATGTATATCACTGGGTATTTTATTAATTACATTACAATATAATACAATAATCCCAATTACATTTTGACACATGTATGCTTCAGGTGTTTTTGCAAACCATTACATTTACACCTATATGTACACGTAGTTTTTGTTACCATTTAATATGAGATAACTTAGGCCTTAGAGAAACCAAGTTAATTAAGTTACATCATTAGTAAGAGTTGAACATGGTTATTTAATCACTGTGTTCCGCTTTCAAAGTTTTGCATTTCTACTATTTCATATCAGTTATTCCTCAAATTCCAACGTGATTCAAATTATTCAATTTCAGCTTCTAGTCTGTTTCCTTACATTAACAAACAATGAATTAAAAATCATGAAGTGATAATTATATTTGGCTTGTTCTGGTTGACTCTTGTTTCTTATAAATTGCCTTTTCACACCCACATTCCAATACTTTACATCTTTAGTGAGTACCCATAGATCCTTTTCCTACACTGGTCATTAGGACTTCTCTCATCCAATCCTGAAAAGATAACGGAGACTGTTTCTAAAGCTTAAATGTATGTAATGGAGAAACGGTCCACATCTCTCTACTGTACAAAATCAAGAAGAAAAGAATAGAAGCAGAGCCTGGTGTGAGGCCTTGTTTCAGTAACTCAATGTTTTTCCTGCTTCTGTTTTATAAAATAGTCCAAAAAATATGATGGTAAATCATGTGTGCTTCGAAGTCCCTTCAAATTGAGCATCTGTTACTTTCATTTTAATGGGAAACTCAGAATAGTTGCCTAGTTCTAATCAAGTCTTAAGAATTTGATCCTTGCCCTACACACTTCTTGTCATCGTTATAAATTAAATATATGACCAACCGCCCTCATTCCATGACAATTAACTAGTACTGTGAAAACAAATATAAAGGAGAAACAGCCTCTGCCTGAAAGATGTTTCAGAGTGATGTGGGATATCCAACATTTTTCTATTTCTGTCCTTTCCTCCTCATTTTATTTCTTGTTTTCAAATTAATAGAGAGAAAATGCTCTGTGAAGGGTACTTGCATGATGAATCAGAGGATGTACCCAGAGCACAGGCTAGAGATTGCATGAGAATGGGGAAAGGGTTTTGTTGTCAGATTTGGGAGTGTAGAGTTGTAGTTACTGCCAGAACACATTTCCTTTCTTTTGTGAAAAGTTTCATACATATAGAGAATCTCCGGAGGCTTTTATTACCCATTTATATCAGCATTTTCTTCCTCGTCAGACTCTGTGACTGTACTTTCTTGGAAGGCCAAGCTTTACTCTTGATGTCCAAGAGGACTTCTGCCAAATAATCGGCATTCTTCCTGGAGGAATAGAGAGCCCAGGCCCGAGTCTCATTCGCTTATGCCAGACCTTGGCTTAATGGAGGTCAGCTAGTAGAATAAAGTACCACCTGGGTTGTGCTAGTGGGAATTATGCAATTAGAGAAGTTTTGATATAAGTGAGGATAACAAGTAACAAAAAGGACACAGTGTCACAGGAACACTCTTATTTTTTCATCATTTATTTATTTTTATATTAATCATAGGTTATGTACTTTGTATCCCAGCTGTAGCCCCCTTCCTCATTCCCTCCCACTCTCCCCATTCTTCCCTCATCTCCTCCCTGCCCCTTTCCAAGTCCACTGGTATGGGATGACCTCCTCCCCTTCCATTTGACCCTAGCTTATCATGTCTCTTCAGGGCTGGCTGCAATGTTATCTTCTGGGGTTCAGCAAGGCTCCTCCTCCCTCGGGGGCAGGAGGAGGGATGGTCGAAGAGCCAGCCATTGAGTTCATGGCAGAAATAGTCTGTGTTCCCCTTACTAGGGTACCCAGTTGGATACTGAGCTACCATTGGCTATATCTGAGCAGGGGTTCTAGGTTATGTCCATACATGGTCCTTGGTTGGAGAAACAGTCTCATAAAAGACCCTTGTGCCCTGCTCTATTGAATGTAGGAGAAAACAAGCAATAGGACAGAAGCCTACCACAGAGGGCCTCTGAAAGACTCTAGCCAGCAATGTATCAAAGGAGATATTAAGACTCACAACCAAACCTTTGGCAGAGTGCAGGGAATCATATGAAAGAAAGGGGAGTTAGTAAGACTTGGCGAGGACAAGAGCTCCACAAAGACCAAAGAGAACAGGAACACTCTTAAAACTTTTCTTTTTAAGATAATGGTATCATTGGGACATTCAATCACAACTTAAGGTGTCCATTTCTACTTGGAATCTACTTTAAGAAAATAAAAGTATGTATAATTTTTTGGCTACGTAAAACTCAGTTATGTTAGATGTTTCAATTTCAATCTCTTTAGAGACTATACTTCTGGATAATTCCTAGGATAAACATTTGGTTCAAACTTGGATAATTAGGGTTAAATTTTTTTGAAATAGCCATTAAAAAACCCAGAAGTTTAAAATGTATATTTGATGCCATTAGGCCTGTAAAGGAACTAGAAGAAAAAAGGAAATATTATCTGCAGATTCCACTTAATGAACAGCAGAAAGCATCAGGCAGATGTTCCAAATGACAGGTGTTTCTTTTCAAAAGTGAAGTTTGATTAGAAATAGAAGTTAAAGGTGATAGTAGGTCAATAATAATGTATCTGGACATAAAAGAACAGAGATAAAACATTACAAATCTGAAATTACTTCTGGGTCATTTGGCTAAGCAATTAACTTGATGAGATACCACTGAATATACTCTTTAGAATTTTATATAGTAGAAAATAATCTTAGAAAGTTCTTGAGAAATTAATGTTAAACTTGTTAAAGCCATAGCATTTCCTAAAGATTTTGTTCAGCCCACCATCTGAAGGCAGTCAGTGAGGTAGTAACTACTCCAATCTGTTCATGGGGGATGTAAGAGATTTTGGTTTTCCTTCTGACTCAAAAAGTAAAATCTTCTTTGAGTGAAACTTGCCCTTTCAGAATTGACTTCTCTATACATACTTTGTTCCTTTTCAATTGCTTTGTAACACCACTTTTCAATTTGCCTTATGATACTACTTCTCAATTGCCCTATGATAATTCATGTATGAAATGACATTCAATTGTTAAATATGATTCCTAGTCAACCATCATTGTTGACTAATTTGCATGTAGCTCATTCAGTTTGCAAGATACTGATACTTGTTTTTATGTCATATGTTTTTCTCAGGAAAAAAAAAAAAGAAAAGACAGCTACTGTTTTCAACTGTGGCTCTCCTGCCCTGTCACATTGAATGTTACTCTAAAGACATGATGAGCTGCTGAGACAAAAGTAAGCATCTATTGATTGATATTTTACCTTACTTCCCCCAAGACAGGATCATTATCTTATTTCAATTTTCTTGTACAGGGGAGTGTTTTAATTTGCAAATGGGTTTGCATTTATTATTTCATTTGCATTTTAATTCGAATTCATTTTTTTAAGTGGGAAGCAAATCAACAACTTTGAGTTCCATTGGTATGATTGACAATATAGCAATATCCTGTTGTTATTTAGTGCCCATCTGTTTTCAGATTGTTAAAAACCAAATTAACTGTGCTTTCATATGGTGGTGAAAATGCATGCAAGGGGTAAGTCACTTTTCAGTTTTCCTCAGAGAACGGACTGTTTCCACTTTCTTGTTAAAGGTTAAAAAGTAACAGAGTGAGGCAGGGAGAAAGTCAGAAAGAGCTCTCTCATTCCTACACTGTCTGTCAGGAATCAGGCAGAACATTCACTGTTTTGGGATGGAAAGTGAAGGAGAAAGCATGCTTCTGAAGGGAACAGAAAATCAAGTGACTGTTTCATGAAAACGAGCTGCTAATTCAATTTGAAAGTAAATGACTAATTCAAATACATTTTGGTTTACCTACCAGCATATTACATTCCCTTCTGTGCTCCTATAGCAGTCTAAAAAGGCCAGATACTGCCATGCTTCACATATCAGCTACCCAGATGGATATACCTTCCTTAACTGCCATAAATTTGATAGTAGTTATACTTGTGAAATAGCAGTCAATAATAATTATTGCTTCTCTTCTCATCTTTAGTTTTAACACAGTTGGCATTTAGAGTAAGGAATAACAATTAATTATATCAATGTTCTAGTTGTGACAGTATAGAGTATGTCAAGATATTGTCACTGGGACAGCTTGATAAAGTAAGACCAAGATCTGTGTGAATTATTCCTCACAGCATGTGATTGTACCTTATCTTAAACAAACATGTTTAATTGTAAAGATCAGCTGAGAGCATTGATTCCATATCATTTTCTACCTCCCCCCAAATATGCAGGTAGAGCATGTTTACACAGTAGCCATCATCATATACAATTTGAAGCTGTATTTAATTTTACTTAAGAGCAATCAATAACCTCTTTTCCTGTTATTTGGTTCTGAGGATTATTACTGTCCACCTGATAGGCCACAATTATCTTCTTTTTTATGAAATCAAAATTTTCATCCTTCACATAGAATGGAACTCTGTATTTAAGCAATAGCAGAGAAAATAAATTAGAAAAGCAAATCAAAAGCTTCATTCTCGTTGCAGAAGGAAAATGGGTGGGAGTTGATTAGCTAAAAGCTGTGAAATCTTGTGACTTAATTGTAAAATAATATTTTTAGGAAACATGCTATTGGTAATATATCAGTTTAAAATGTATTCATTTTTATGTCTATTGATGTTTTGAATGTGTGTGTTTCTATGTACCACTTGCATGCTTCTGTAGTTCATGGAGGCCAAAAAAGGGTTTGAATCCTCTGTAACTAAAATTTCAGACAGTTGTGAGCTGCCATATGGATGCTTGAAATCAAACCTGGGTCCTCTAAATGAGAAGCCAGTTCTCTTAACTGCTGAGACATATATCCAGTCCTATACATTAATTTTTAAGTTAAAAAATCTTAATATATTTTTTCTGTTGTGACACATTGGAAGCAATTATATTATTTTTTGCTTTGGCGTGCATTTCAAATTTTTCCCAATAGATCCAAACCAGAAAGAATCTCATCATAGAGAAGGGAAAATGGGCACCAAACACCACTTCTACTTAACACACTATTTGTTATTAAAAGTTGCTGGGAGAGGGAAAATCTTTTTTTTTTTTCTTTAATGAAGTGACATATGCTAGGACAGGTCTTATGGTCATTGGCCAACACAACATATCAATGTTTTTGTTTGTTTTGTTTTTCTTTTTTAGAGGAAGGAAAGCACTTGAAGTTGGATGGATAGGGTGAGGAAGGATCTAGGAAGAGTTGGGGAGGGGAGAAGAATATAATCAAAATATGTTATATGGAGATTAAACATATTTCCATGTTTCTATAAATAGCTTGAAATATTACTTTGTCAGTTAGCTAAATAAACTATATGACACACTTGTGATAGTATTTTTAAAAGTACCTCTTCATGTTGTAAGCAACATGAGGTATAACTACAGTGTGTGTAGTTGAAGCACTAGAAGAAGAACATAAAGGCTACTAGGAAGATGATTTTATCAATAAAGTGCTTGTCACACAAACATTGCATCCCCAGAACCCACAGAAATCTGTATGGGTTTGGAGACTTACCTGTAATTTTTGCAGTTAGCAGGTGGAGAGAGTTGATCTCTAGAGCAAGCTGCCTAGCTCGACTAGCTACATCTACATGCTTTGGGTTCAGTGCAGAGCCACTGGGGAAGACATAAAATATCAATATCTGTCCTCTACACACACTCAAGTACACTTGTGCACATCCATGTGAACACATGTTCAATTGTCCCCTCCCTTGTGAAGTTAAGAATACCTCATTTAGGTACATTAATTCTTCTTTCTGTCTAGCATTCCATGGAGGAGGTAAGGAAAGCACTCTGGCAGAGTACCAGCTGTCCTGCCAATAGGAGCTTTGAGATTCTCCAGCAACAGGGCTAACACTTGCTAGAGAAATAAGGGATCTTACTGCGAACCACATGGCTTCTGAGAAATACAAAAGACAACATCATCACTGTGGTCTTGGATGTTACATAGATATTTTGCATAATACTTAAGCATTTTTGGAGCTATACATCTATATTCACCAAATCTTTATGGTTATTGTTTTACTTAGACTTTATTGCTTGTTCATAAACCTTCAGTCTAAACACCTTGTATATGGTACCCATATGATTTAGTAAAGAGGGGCCAACTATCCAGTCTTTGTTCAAGACATTGTACCATCACATATTCAAATCACTGAATCATCTCAGTATTTTGCCCTTCATTGGGAAATCTTTCACTTAGAGCCCTACAGATAAAAACTGTCAGAGATATCACTGTGCCCCAAACACATATCACAGAGCTACACATTTTCTTGACTTTATTTAGTACTTCTAGGAACGCTTGTAGGCCTTTTCAAGAAGCTAATCCCTAGGTAAAACTCAATGCTTAAAAGGTATGTTAAATGAGGATTTAAACATGGAAGATTTCCTTAGAATAAAACCAAACAGAATTTAAAGGAATGCATTCAAGATTGGCTGGTATGTTGAAATTAGGTAAGAAAGGACGTAATAAAAGGGTGCTTTGCCAGAGGACCTACACTCTTCACTGTTAGGAAAAGTACACTTGATCATATAAAGAATGAGTGGAGATGAAGGCTGGGGAGCAGCGGTGGCAGTCAGCAGGGCTTGAATCTTAACCGATGAGCTTCTCCTTAGTACAGTGGAGCGAATTCTCTACCTGTGTAGAACTGTTTAACACATTTAAGTATTAATCACCATTTATAGAAAAACAGTATATACATATACACACACACATATATATATATATATATATATAAACAGTAATAAATAAAAGAAAAAACACTTCTGAAAAAGATAACAAAAATATATCATAAGAATTGAATGCCATATATATATTCAAGACAGGGTTTCTCTGTGTATCCCTGGCTGTCCTGGATTCTCTTTGTGAACCAGGTTTTCCTCAAACTCACAGTGATCTGCCTGCCTCTTCCTCCCTGAGTGCTGGTATTATATGCATGTGACACCAAGCCTGGCTAGTTTGAGGTTCTTAGACTTCACGTGCAATCTAGTCAACTTTCAGTGTCTAATGGTATGAAAAACATATATACAGATAGTTCTCTAGACATTGTTTTATAGCATAATCACGGGATGTTGTCAAAGAACTAGTATAAGAAAAATTATCAGTCCTGGAAGGAAATACCTTATCTTAAAGTCGGCCAATGAAACTGTTTCAAGTGCTCAGTAGGTAACCTATTAAAAGCAGTAAAAGTTATCTGGGTCCAGTGCTGAATGCTTGTGGTACTACCTCTTGGGAGATGAAACAGAAGGATTGTAAATCCAAACGTATGTGACAAGACCCTGTCACAAATGACTAACAACACAAATGTCAAAGTATGACTTTAAAATTCTTTGTACCCACTCATAACTATTCTATAACACATTACTGGAAAACATAAAGACTATTTGAAAAACATGACATGGGTATGTTTATGATCCTCAACCAAAGATTTCAACAAAACTATTAGCATTTTGGTTAAAATTATATTGCAGGTTCTTGGTGATTCAAAGTTCTGTTTCTGTGATGATTTTTTATGACTTTTCAAAATTACGTTAAAATTAATCTGAAAAATTATGAATAAATACAACATTGTAAATGAAAATATTAGCTGTGGATATCCATATCCTTGATATTTAGCTTATTGTGAAAGCACAGTAACTTAAAATGACAGTCTTGCTGCTAATATAGATGCCTAGACTCAAGAAAGGACATAGATCATCAAAAACTGAAGCTGGTCTTTAGATTTGTCATGTATTTTGCTTTTGTTAATGTTGATGGCATTCAAAATCAGTGGGGAAATTTAACATTAATAAATCATACTGTGAAAAACTTTATTGAGTTAAGAACAATTATCAATCAAATATTAATAATTGTGTTTATATTACTACCCCAGTAGGAGCATAATTAATTACCCTATTCAAGGAGTAAACTGCCTGCAGAATTTCAAGGGTGATCCTAGGACCTTGCAGATATAAAATAGGGCAATGTTGGTCATCCCAAATGATGCTAAAGTAGAAATTTGAAGGTCTTGATGCAAATAACAAAGAGGCTAAGTTTGGGACAATGAATCCTCAGGTGCTGTTTGTGGGGGTTCCTGGAGTCCCACATGGCTGGGCAGCTAGCTTTTGTAGGATGAGAAGGAAATGCTGAGGTTTCCATCAAGGGCATTTGGCTTTAAACCAAGTTTCTTAAGAGGAAATGAGTTATGTGCTTCCATACCGTGTGATTTCTTTCCATTGGTCATACAAATGCCTCCTCCTTCCTACATGACTACATCAGAATATTTTGTTGTTAGCTTTGAGTGCTGAGGTTTCTGTTTCATCTTGACAGCTCAGACTCTCCTGGCATCCCGGCTACTTTCACACTCTCCGTCTCCCTTCTTGGGTCCGGCAAGTGCCGGTTAAAAACATATGGTACCATACCTGGCATTAAAAAAAATTGAATTGAATATTACTGATATATGTTACTATTTAAAATTAATTTTATCTAAAATTAAGCTTTTTGATAGAACCTAATGATATAAAGTGTTGGAGAAATATGATTTTCATTTAATTAAACATAAGGTTTTAAAATGTGTTCTTTATTTGAAGTTTACAAAACAGTTAAAGAAACCAGCTGAAGAAACTTAAAAACAAAATTCTCTTTTCCATAATTTTCTTCCTGAGGGACAATACTCCAGATTTTGATCAAGAATTCAGGGTACATTATTTGAATATAATGAAAAAGGTCAATTAGGACAGAAAAGCAACCAAAAATTATTTGCATGTATCAATGAAAGAAATGATGTCTACATGTTTTCATTTAAAGATTTTGAATACACTTAACAGTATTTCAAACTGTACTGACAAATAAGAGGCTTCACCCTTCTCCCCTATGAGCAGATATGATTAAAAGTAAACACAACTTCCTATGACCTACAGTGCAATTTCACACACACACACACACACACACACATGCATACACACAAACACACACACACAAACAAATAGGAATTAACATTATAATGTCTCTGGACATGATAAATAACACAAACACACATACATAGTCAATTTGTGTAAGGTGCTGTGTTAAAATTTATTAATAAAAAATGACTGTTTTCAGTGTTAATAAACACTGAAGTTTTTATTTTTCCTTTTTTATGGATAATGATAGTGACAGTTATAGCACTTTAAACTATGAAGCTAATGGCTAAGTAATTATTTGCTTTCTGTACATGCTCAAGTCACTATAAATTAGTGAATTCTACCTCGAGTTGTCAGCATCTGGTTCTATTGATCTCTTATTCTGTTTCTGAGAGCAGAAAGTCATTGTGATGCGCAGTTAATGCTGGTGGCCACAGACTGCCTACATGTCTGTTTTCATTTAAATTATTAAATTAGTGAAAGCTTTGAGCATCTACTTTCAAAACAACAAAACAAAGGTGCTTCCTAAAAGTCTCTGGAGTTTTGACTCTATCTACCCTATGTGTTTCATAAACAGGAATTATAGTGTGACTATGTAGAAAGGGTTTTGTTTGTTTGTTTTTTCTGGCCTGTAAGATTAAAGATGTGCAAACTTCTCACCGAAAAACACAGACAGCAGGGTCCTGGGGAATCAGGAAACAACCTTGATGTCCCTCAACTAAAGAATCGACACGGAAATTGTGTTACATTTACACAGTGGAATACTACTCAGCTATTAAAAACAAGGAAATCATGAAATTTTCAGGCAAATGGATGGAACCAGAAGAGATCATCCTGAGTGAGTTAACCAGAAGCAGAAAGACACATCTGGTATATACTCTCTTATAAGTAGATATTAGCCAAATAATATAGGATAAATGCACTAAAATTTATAGCCCTAAAGAAGCTAAACAGGAGGACATCACAATTTTGAACATTTTTGCCCCAAATACAAGACCACCTACATATGTAAATCAAACAATATTAAAACTGAAATCACACATTGATCCCAACACCCTAATAGCGGGAGACTTCAACACTCCACTCTCAC
>CM053752.1:93845065-93864018 GCA_028658305.1 Pachyuromys duprasi | reverse complement strand
TTCAGGGAAACAGGGACTGTTTCAGTCATGATCTTGATGGCTGACTCTTTGACCCTCCCCCATACAAGCCGGGGAGTGACAGACTGGCTAGATCCCAGGGGAGGACTTTGCAGCCAGCCCTGAGGAGACAGGATAAGCTGGGGTTGGATGGAAGGGAAGGAGGTCCTCCCCTGTTGGTGGACTTGGAGGGGGTGGGGAATAGGGAGATGAGGGAAGGAGTGGGAGGGTAGGAGGGAATGGAGGAGGGGGCTAAGCCTGGGATTCAAAGTACCTAACCTGTGATTGAGATAAAAATAAATAAATTAAAAAAAAAAGAAGCTAAACAGCAAGGAGGATCCTAGGGAAGAGGCTGAAATCTCATTCAGAAGGACAAACAGGATAGACATCAGTAGTAAGAGAACAGGACAGGGAACAGGGAACAGGGCTGGAGCCTTCCACAGAGGACCTCTGAAAGACACTACCCATCAGGGCATTGAAGGAATGCTGAGACTCATAGCCATACTTTGGGAAGAGTGCATTGAACCTTATGGAAGAAGAGGGAGATAGAAAGACATGGAAGGGATAGGAACTCCACAAGGAGACCAACAGAGCCAAAGAACCTGGGCCCAGGGGGCCCTGCAGAGACTGATGCTCCAACCAAGGACCAGGCATGGAGAGGAATTAGATCCCCTGCTCAGAGGAAGCCCATAGGCTGCTCAGTTTCCAAGTGGGATCCCTAATAAGGAGATCAGAGGCTTACTAGGGATCCCAGGCTATCTCTGACATGAACTCAGTGGCCAGCTCTTTGATCACCTCTTCCTGGGGGTCGCAGCTTTGCTGGATCACAAAGGAAGATGATGCAGCCAGTCCTGATGAGACCTGACAGGCTAGAGTCAGATAGAAGGGGTGGACAACCTCCCCATCCGTGGACTAGGGGAGATGCATAGGGGGAGAAGAAGGGGAGTGGGTGAGAATGGGAGGAGATGGAAGGTATAGCCGGGATATAAAATGAATACATTGTAATAAATAATAATAATTTAATTAATTAATTTTAAAATGTGCATCCACAAGAAAAAAAAAGATGTATAGCCTTTATCTAAATAATAGTAAAGGAATAAAATGATAAGCCTATTTTATATGTCTAGAAGATTTGGTAAATTGAAATGAACTGTGAAGTTTAAAAGCTAATCCCTCACTGCATTTATTTTAAAAATAGAAATACCAGTATTTCTCTTCTTTTTGGTTAATTAATTTTTTTATTCACTTTACATCCTACTTGTCAACTCTTACCTCTCTCCTCCAAGTCCCACCCTCCTTTCCCTATCTCTCCTCACCTGTCCCTCAGAAAAGTGAAGGCCCTCCCCCCCCCCACCTAACACCACAGCTCATTTAGTCACATGAAGGCTCAGTTTATCCTCTTCCCCTGTGGCCTGGTAATTGTCCTGTCAAGGGGAGATGATCAAATAGCAGGCAACAGAATCCATGTCAGAGACAGCTTCCACTCCCTTTTCTAGTGGGCCCACATGAAGCCTAAGCTGCCTATGGGTTACATATTTGTAGAGGACCTAGATCTAGTCCTTGTTTGGATCTTCAGAATCCACAGGCCCTCTGCTGTTGGTTGGTACTGTTTGTCTTTTGGTGGAGCTCTTGTCACTTCTAGGTCTTTTAATCCTACCCCAATTTTCTACTAGACTTCACCCATTGTTTGGCTGTGTCAGCATGTGATTTGAAACCTTGTTGGGTGTAGGCTCTCAGAGGACAACTCTGATAGGCTCCTGTTTGCAAGCATAGCAGAGTTACTGTTGATATTGTCAGGACTTGGCTCTCTTCCATGAAAAGGGTTCTGGGTTGGGCCAGGTTTTCTCAGAAAACTGAGAGTAGCTCTATCTCAAGACCCAGATATACCACTCCTGGACATACACTCAAAAGATGCTCCACCAATACAACAAGACCATTTACTCAACTATGTTCACAGCGGCTTTATTTGTAATAATAGCCAGCATCTGGAAATAACCTAGATGTACCTCAACCAAAGAATGGATAAAGAAACTGTGGTACATTTACACAATGGAATACTATTCAGCCATTAAAAACAAGGATATCATGAATTTCCAGGCAAATAGATGGAACTAGAAAAGATCATCTTGAGTAAGGTAACACAGATCCAGAAATACACACATGGAATGTACTCACTTATAAGTAGATTTTAGCCATGTAGCACAGGATAAACATATTGCAATGTGCTGACATCAAGAAAATAAATTACAAGGAGGACTCCATGAAGGATGTATAAATCTCACTCAGAATGGAAAACAGAACTGAAAGATGTAGTGGTTGAAGAAAAGGAACAAGGTAAGAGAGGGCAGATAGAGAGAAATACCCGTATTTCATAGTTTGACATTAGATGTTACGTGCTTTCTGGCCTTTGTCATCCCAAAACTTTCTGAAACCATTGAAATATTTAGCAATTTCCTTGACTTAAGCACCTTCATTTAAGAAATTTTTTGTTTCATTTTCCTGTCAACTGTATTTTTTATTTATTATAATTTATTCACTTTGTATCCCAGCTGTAGCCCCCTCCATCATCCCCTCCCAACCCCTCCCTCCTTTCCTCTTCTCATCCCATGTCTCTCCCCCAGTCCACTGATAGGGAGGTCTTCCTCCACTTCCATCTGACCCTAGCCTATCAGGTCTCATCAGGACTGGCTGCATTGTCTTCCTCAGTGGCCTGGTAAGGCTGACCCCACCCTCAGGAGGAGGTGATCAAAGAGCAGGCCACTGAGTTGATGTCTGAGACAGTTCCTGTTTCCCTTACTAAGGATCTCGTTTGGACACTATGTTGCCATGGGCTACATCTATACAGGGGTTCTAGGTTATCTCCATGCATGGTCCTTGGTTGTAGTATCAGTCTCAGAAAAACAAACAAACAAAGAAAAACAACAAACCAAAACAAACAAACAAACCCTGGGCCCAGATTTTTTGGTTCTTTTGCTCTCTTTGTGGATCTTCTGTCCCCTCCAGGAATTTTATCTCCCTCTTCTTTCATAGAAATCCATGCCTTCTGCCCAAAGTTTGGCTATAAGTCTCAGCATCTGCTTTGATACCCTGCTGGGTAGAGTCTTTCAGAGACCCTCTGTGGTAGGTTCCTGTCCTGTACCCTGTCTTCTCTCTCTTCTGATAACTATCCAACTTGCCTTTCTAAATGAGGATTTAGTATCTTATCCACGGTCCTCCTTCTTGCTTCACTTCTTAAGGTATACTGATTTTAGTAAGTCTATCCTATATTATATGTCTAATATCCACTTATAAATGAGTATATACATGTGTCTTTTTGCTTCCGTGGTACCACACTCACAATGATCTTTTCTAGTTCTCACCATTTTTTCAGCAAATTTCATCATTTCCTTGTTTTTAATTGCCGCATAGTATTCCATTGGCCAACTGTCTTCTGGATGGAGAGCTGGATCTCTTCTAAACTCCACCAGTCATGAACTTCCATATATTCTTTAAAATGTGTTTATTTCTCTCTCTTGCTGACTCTCTCAGCTTTCTGGCCTTCTTCACTCTTTTGTGTTAGCTGTGGATCTGTGGAAACTCTTCCTGCCATTTGGCCACATTAGACTAGGATACAGGTAAGCAATATTTACTATTCTTCCTGTCTTCCATTATGATCTCCTCAAACTTTTAGTCTGTAGAGGCCTGCTTGAAGGAGCCCTTACCCCCAACTTCAACTCACTCTTGGCGAGAATCCAGTGTCGCATTAGCTTTTCCCACCAACACTCTCAGCCTTCCTATTTAGCCCATTCTTTTGAGCCAGCCAGCAACTAAAAGAAGCAATGTCTACCAGAGGCTCCACAGCTGCCCTCTTTGTACAGAATCCAGGGTGAGCAACATCTACATAAGAGCGGAACCCACTCAACATATCCAGAATCATGTCAAACCAATAACAGCACATGCCTAAGTCCCAGCCCAAAACATCATCAGAAACTTCTAAGAACTTCCCCCAGGAGCCAGTAAACTTGTTGGAAAAGGCTCTGAAGAATACAGTAGAGTTGATGCACTAGAAAAAAAGACTTCAAAAGAGCAACAATGCATATGTTCACGAATTTTCAAAAGGATATAAACAAAGACCTTTACAAGTCTGTGAAAATGCAAACAGTTGAAAAAATGAAAACATTTTAAGATAACATAATCAAAATACAATCACTAAATAAAGCTGAAACTGAAGTAAATCTTAAAATTGAAAACTTAAGATGTTAAACACTCAGCGCTAAGACTCGCCAATGCATTACATAACGTGGAAAATAGAATTTCAGGTTTTAAAGACAAGGCAGAATAAAATGGATAGTTCAGTCAAAGAAAATGTTAGTTCTAAAAAAAAATACAGGCATAAAACACTCAGGAAATTTTGCACATGATGTAAAGACCAAACCTACAGATAGGAGAGATAGAGAAAGGAGAAGAAACCCAGTTCAGAGGAACAGAAAATACCTTTAACAAAAATCATAAGAAAATTGTATCAATCTAAAGGAAGTTCCTAGCAAAGGACAAGAAGCATACAGAACACCAAAGAGACAATATCAGAAAATAAATTCTCCATGAAGCATTTGATATATAAAACATTAAATGTACAAAACAAAGAAAATATATTAAATACTTTCATAGTTGGCAAGGCAAAATCCAAGGCACATATAAAAGCAGAACCATTAGATTAGTACATGCCATTTCAATGAAGACTCTGAAACCCAGAAAGGCCTGAACAAATATTCTACATATTCCAAGGTACCACAGAAGCCAACCCCAGATACTGTACCCAGCAAAACCATCAATTACAATTGGTGGATAAAGAAAAACATTCCACAATAAAAACTGTCTATAAGTACAGCTCTATAGAATTTAGTAGAAATTTGAAGAGGTAAATTTCAACCACCAAAATATAAAGAATAAATAATCTCCAAAGAGCAAAGCAAATATGGGGGAAATCCCACATAATAATTGTAAATAACGGGAATCAATGTTCATTGATAACTCTGAATACAAATGTTCAAAACTTCCCAACAAAAGACTCAGACTAAAAGATTAGATTTAAAAAATACAATCCAATTTTTTCTTCTGCATCCAAAATAACATAGCTCAGCATCCAAGCTAGACTTTATTCCAATGTTAAAGGATAGAAAACAAATGATTTCCAGGGAATATGGACCCAAGAAGTAAGCAGGTGTAGGTATTTTAATATCAGACAAAATAAAGTTCAAAGAGACAGTAATCTCCCTAAAGTAGTCAAATTAAAAAGCCTAGAGTTACCTAAAACTAAGAATTGTCTTGAACAGACTGACCTTTGAGCAAGTCTGTGGGACATTTTCTTGATTAATGGTTAATGTGGTTGAGCCCAGTACAGTGTGGCTTGGACGGTTCTTACACAGGTTTTCCTTGACGACTTAGCAAAGTTTCCTGAGCGTTAGCCAGAGAGCATGTCAAACAGCATTGTTTCTCCTTGCTTTTTGTTTGAGTTTCTATTCCAACTTGCTTTAGTAATAGAACGATCTGGTAGTGTAAGCTGAAATACATGCTTCCATTAAGTGTCTTTTGGTTATGTTTGTCACAGAAAATCAGGAAAAAAAAGCATTAGGAAAACATTGGCATAATCTAAAAATTGGAAGAAAGGATGTTCCTGAGAGCATTTTAGGTTATGCTTTTACACATAGACCTTTGTAGCAATCAGTAGCCAGTGTTTTTCAGCATATCAAATATTTTGAACACATTGTTATTAAAGATAATTAAAAGTCAGTTTTGTAAATGTATGCATAATTTCTATTCTATATAGTATGTTGTAATAAATTCTATTACCTGCAGGATCCAGACAATAGTTTTCTTCTTCAACTTTATGTCCTTTATGTGTAAAATGGTAGCTGGGAATACTTTGCTATCTTAACTGTTCTCAACACATATGAAGTATCCTAGGTAAATAAGCAATGCATTTTCATAAACTATGACTAGTGAGTGAGAGCTTATTTTCTTCCTACATGTCTGAGAAATTTTGTAGCAATTAAATGTTAATAACAGTTGTAAAAATCTATTAGTAAAATTTTATAAGTAATGCATAATAAACAGAACAATTTTCAAGTTTTTCAGGATTTTATGATGTTAGAGTAATTTTCGATAGTGACTCTGTTTAACTGCTTATGATTTAAAATCATCCCAGAAGATTAATTGTTCTATATTACTTAAAATTCAAATTAGCTTTATTCTAAACTTTATTTTATTTAAACCGTAAATCACCTGTACAGATTCAATATTTCTGCTTTGAATTTTTATAATATGACTTAATCATGCATTAGGAACAATTACAGAATTTATTGGTACAAAGTTTTGTATGAAATAATAATAGAGGACAATGTCTACTCAGTCTTTGGCGAAAAATAAAGGATACTTCAGTGGTCTATTGTTTTTGTTTTGTAGCTCATCTTTGCTTTCACTTGTACAGCTGAACACAGAATATTTTCATAGGTGGTATCATAGGACCCACAAAAGATGTAGAAAATAAAATTATCTTATAATTAAAATTAGCAATTTCAAGGGTAAAATGGTTAACGTGTAGTTTCTTTCACATGACTCTATATGAGAAAAGTTGGTGCAACCAAAGAATAACAATATTCTGTGGAAATGAATTGAGGAATATCTCTATGACTCATGAAGTAATTTAAAAAAATTACCTTGAAACAAAAAGATGACCCAAATATAAACAGTACTGTTCTTCATCTTCCATAACATCATCAGTGGAGCTGTCTTCAGACTTCTCTTGTAAGAAATAAACTACAACTTGGAAGAGAAAAACAAGGATAAATCACAATTGAGAATCCCTGGAAATGTTTTGCTTCAGAGACACAATTACAAGGTTAAGGATATTCCAGAGTTCCAAACAAGGCGAGGACCTATCACAAATTCACTGAGAATTTGGGCTGTGACAGCAAGGTGGTGTTATGTCCGTTTTGGCAATACTGAGACTGGCTTTGTGAGGTTTAATACAAGGGATTGAATTCTGATAACACTGGAACCAAGGCAAAAAAAAAAAAAAGAAAAAGGCTTAGTTCTCCATGGCTTCTTCCCTCTATCATAGAACACAGCATCATATTTGTCCCCACACATTCTTAGGAGGCATATAGGGATATGCCATGGCTTATATGTACATTCCTAGGTTAGAGAGACTGGAACAAACAAGTGGCTGCCTACTCTACATATTACTAGAAATTTCTAAAATGTGATTAGCAGCAGTTCTAAGGATGTGTGTGAAGAAGCCTGTGCAGCAGGGACAGCCATGTTACAGCCAGGTCTTATGCTTCCATGAGAAAAAGAGCCATCTCTGCAGAGAAATAATTAGCTTTGGAGAACAAATAGGAATGTGCGGCCTACAAATTCAACTCAGTAGTCAGCACACTTGTCATATTTGCCACATTAGAATGCCCAGAAAGAATGGTATCCAGTCTGAGTATCTTAGCCAGGAAGAAATTTTAGTTAATTTTGCTTTTTTTTTCTTACTATAATCTTATTTAAAATTATTCCTTAGTTGGTTTTATTTCACTCATATTTTTACATTTTTAACATTAATCTTTCTGTATTTCATTTCACTTATTATTTCTTTGTTGCTTCTTATTCCTTTTAAATTATTTTTAATTGTAACTTTTATAGAGTTCTATTTATTTATTTTATGTTCTTTTTGACACTTTATTTGCTGTTGAGTCTAGGGAAGCTTGTATTCAAGTGAGTTTATAAGTCTAGATTTTATGTTTTTGTTGTGGTGGTTGTTGCAACAATGGTTTGTTTTTCATCTCCTAACAATACTAAAGATCAAACCTTCATAAGATCACTAAAAAACTCACTTAAAAGTGTAAAATATAGCCATCCCCTTCAAAAAGACATGCAATTGTTGAAATGGAAACACAAATAAAATGAAAAATAAGTCATTGTGATTCTTCTAAAATTAACACCATAGAAACTGACTCAAAAATGTTAAAATGGTTGAAATATTTTTTATTTTAATATTTAAAAGTTTAATTTTTAAATTGTTAATAAATAAAAATGACATCAGTAAAATGCTAAATTAATTAAGGAAGGGAATAGAGGTCATGAAAATTCAACACAAAGTAGAGATTTTTCTCTTTAAAATGAATTGTTAATTCTCTGGAAGTTTCATGCAGTGTTATTTGAATCTGTTCATCCCATTCTCCTCTACTTCACTCCTTCCAGATTCATCATATCTCTCTACTCAACTTAGCTTTACATCATTTTTTAAAAAATAACCTACCAGCTCAAATTTGTGCTGCCAATATATCCCTGAATATGTGGAGAGCTGCGTGTGCCGCGCCTTAAAGATGGCGCCAGTTTCCGCCTTCTGCCACCCAGACAGCAAGCGCGCTTGTGATGAACAACTCCTTATTTGGCTGTGCTATGCCTGATGATCTGCCTTCTCTTGCGTGTATCTATCCGCACTTCCCACGTGGCTACCAGGGGTTGGCTGGCTCAGGGGTACTCATTCCTGGGACGGGCTCTCCTCGGGGCAGAAGATTGTTCAAGGCTCCTGAATAAACTGCTTGAAGAAGAGCTCGTGTGTAGTGTCTTTCCTTGCTGGTCGAGGCGGATGCGACATGAATATGCAGCCTTCTATCAACTCTGGATCTTAAAAAGAGTTCTTCCTTCTCTTCTGTAATGGTTACTGAATCTTCAGCAGCATTGTATTATAGATGTCTTGCTTATGGCTGAGTACTCCTCTGAAACTTATTCTCTGTCCTTTAACTAGCTGGAAATTTCTGTGTTAACTACCATTGATGACACAAACACATTTCTCAAAATATCTGAAAAGGGCATTAATCTATGGGTAGAGAAATATAGATTTAGAGTGCAGTTCTGTACTATGTAAATTTAGCAAAATAATTGTAGTAGGTTCACCCCTGTATAATATGATCTACCTAATCAAGTTTTTGTTTTTACCCCAAAATATATACTACCACAAATGTGTTTCTTCCTTTGGAATAGGCCTCAGATCCAAGCAAAAAGCATGTGATTGTTACCTTAGCATTCATACCACTGTCAATCTCACAGACATATTTTGTCAGTCATCTTCTTATTGGGTCTTTGTAGGTTAAAGACTGGGTAACATTGTTGATGATCCTTACCCCATCATCCTTTGCAGTACATTTCTTTACTACTGAAGCCAACAGATATTAAGCTTTCGCTCCTTGCCAATTTGATTTATCCAGATCCTATAACCAAGTGTATGATATCTTCACCAATATGGTTTTATCATCAAGTTTTGATAGACAAGCAAAAGTAATGACCATAGTATGCATTTCGGGGGAGTACCCAGGGCATCTTAGTCCAACAAGTCAAAAGGAGAATACCATTTTTGGCACTGGGATTTTTGTCTGGCAACTATGATTTCTTGGAGGTATATTGTACTCTGGGTAGGATAACAACTATTGAACCCATACATATATGTTTAAGAAGTTTATAAAATAGTAGGTCTCCATATGTTCTTTTCAAACACACTTGTTAGCAATGAACTCTCCTTCAATCCTGTCATCACTTCCACTCTCCATCCTTACCTCCACTTGAATAATTTTTTAACCTTTTCCCTGATATCACAAGTGTTATACTGTATTTCATCCACTTCACATCTTTTATCCCTCTCCCTCCAAATGGTACCTTTAAAGCTTTTTAAAGATCTTAAACATAGAACAAATTTAAAACCCTGGAAATTAAAGCTCAGTAGGTAAAATTAAAAACTCATTGAAATCCCAATAATAGGCTAGATATTGAAGAATGATGAATGTTATGGAGGAAGACAAGGAAGATAGATTATCAAATTCAAGAAGAAAAATACATTAAAAAATATGAGAAGGGCACACAACACCTAACAGATATGTTTAAAAGATAATGCTTATGAATAATGAACAAAAGGAAACGAGTTAAGTAGAATTTGAAAGCATATAAAACTTAGAGAAATGATAGCTAAGACTTCACCTAAACTTAGGAAATACAGTGATAACGATGTTGAGGAGTCACCAAGTACCCAATATGGAAATGACCGGAAAATAACATTTATATTATGGTCCAGTTAATCTACTAAAAGTGTAGAAGATAAAATATTTCTGAAAACTGCCAAAGATAACACTGAATTTAACTTTAAAGAGAAATCTAATAGGATAAGAACATATTCCCTAGAAGAAACGTTAAGAGCCAAAAGTATATTCAATAATATATTTCAGGGCCTTAAAGAAAATATGTGTTAGTCAATATTAGAAATTCACATCAGAATATAAGGAGAAATAATCCCCCTGAAACAATCATAACTGAAAATTTCATGACTTATAAGGATGCTGCACACAAAAGAAGAAAAAGTACATGTGTAAACCTCAGTAGAAAAACAGATGGACAAACAAGACATAGGAAAGAATCAAATGGAATCAATTCAGCACATCCTGCTAAATGATGTGATAAAACGAGTGAACATGAATGATAGAAAACCATGTGAAAAAGAGTGATAGTATCTATATATAACCTCCTTTGATATAGATAGCTGTAGTTTTCAAATTATAAGCTGGATAATTAGCTGCTTGAGTTGAAAGAAACTTTAACAAATTGCTGTCTGCAAGAAACTCACTACACTCTTAAAGAAATAAACAGAACAAAAATAAAAAAATAGGAAAATACTATTATAACAGAAGAGCTACAATAATAAATATCAAAAATAGATGGTAAAACAGAACTGATCAGAAAAAATACCACAAATCAATAAAGGGAACATTCCTTCAAGAATATATAATTGAAAAATATATATGGATTTATTGTCAAAATACAAAATTTTAGAAAGTGTGTATAAGGGACCCCTGTCCAGTAAGTATAGGTGAATTCTATGCCCTATTTTCAGCATAGGTAGATATCTAAACAAGAAAACAAACAAAGACTAACAATCTTAATCATGTGAACCATGTGAGCTACAATAATGACTGACGTGACAACATGTGCATCAAAAGTGCACCCTAAACACTTACCTTTATACCTTGTGCAGCTCTAAACACACACCAGAGAACATTCCTTCTCTAATAGATGGTGATTAACACAGAGGCCTACAACTGTCTCAGCTCTAAAATAGCACATATCAGACCGCCTACTCAGTATGGCTTGGGAATTATTTTAGATGAGGACAAGAACTACTTTAGGAACAGATGTAAAGAAATGTTTTCCATGCCAGATGGGACACTCACAAACTTGCAATGCTGTGACTATATGCAAACGTCCCCACATGATCAAGTCAGTTTGACTTTACAACATGGGTGGTGGAAGGGGTGATGATGTTCCATCCCAATTTATCTATTGGTAATTTTCTTCTGGAGGAAAGTGGATTCAGTTTTCTTTGGAAGTGGTTCCTGGTAGTTTGCCTATGCTCCACTGGAAAGTCCTACAAAAATGTCCGTACTGGCAGAACCATGGGTTTTCAAAGGAATACATGAAGTTTAAAGAGAAAAGTGATAGGATCATGCAGGAAGGGCGTGAGGGGAGGAAACTGAAGTGAATTTGTCCAAAACACATTATTTGCTAGTATAAAATTCTCACATCCTATTTCTTTTTAATTGTGCTGCAGCTCCGAGGGACTGATCAGACATTTACCGATTCTTCCACACAATAGTGGTTGAATGAACATCTTTTCTATGCATATGAGTCTCCACCCCCTCATGAAGAGATCATAATTTAGAACATGTGTTAACAAAAACAAAAATCATTGTAATGATTTCTTAGGTCATATTATTATGAAAATTGAAAAGCAATTTAAAAATAGTACAGAAATTATACTTGTACATGGGGATTAAATAATGCACTTGGTAAGGAAGAAGTTAGGTAGAGGTTAAAAAATTCTCTAGAATGACATACAAATTCAACTTCTGTGGGAAACAGTAAAGATATTTTTGGTTTTGTTTTGTTGTTGTTGTTTCGAGACAGGGTTACTTTGTGTAGCCTTGGCTGTCCTGGACTCCCTTGTAGATCAGATTGGTCTTGAACTCCGAGAGATCCACTTGCCTCTGCCTCCCCTTATGTGGTAATTACAGGTATGCCTCACAGCATCTGGCTATGAGACAATATCTTAAATTAAAAGAGAGAGGGATGGAGAAATGATTGAGTGCTTAGAAGTACTGTCTATTCTATCAGATAACCCAGGTTCCATTCCCTGCACCCAACTTGTGCTTACAATAATCTGTAACTCAATTCCAGGGAATCCAGTGGGCACTACATGCATTTGGTGGACAACTATACATGCAAACCGAACACTTAAACATATTGAGAATGAATCTTTCTAAATACATTATATTACTCTATACTAAAGCTTGATATGCCAAAGAAGGAAAATATTGACAAGCTTCTATAAACAACCTAGATATCCCTCAATGTAGGAATGGATACAGAAATTGTGGTACATTTACACAATGGAATACTACTCAGCAATTAAAAACAAGGAAATCATGGAATCTGCAGACAAATGGGATCTAGAACAGATCATCTTAAGTGAGGTAACCCAGAATCAGCAAGACACACATGGTATATACTCACTCATAAGTGATTATTAGACATATAATATAGGATAAACATACTAAAATCTATAGTACTAAAGAAGCTACAACAAGAAAGACCCTAGGGAAGATCCTCAATTCTCATTCAGAAGGGTAAATGTGATAGACATCGGAAACTGAAAAAGAGAAAACAAGACAGGGGCCTACCACAGATGGCCTCTGAAAGACTACTGATCGAGGTATGTAAGCAGAGGCTGAGACTCATAGCCAAACTTTGGGCAGAGTTCATGAAAGTTTATGAAAGAATGGGGAGATAGAAAGACCTAGTGGGAACAGGAGTGCCACAAGAAAACCAACAGAGACAAAAATACTGGGCCCTGGAGGACCTGCAGAGACTAACACCAGGCTCAGATGTAGCACATAGACTCAGTCTCTAAGTGCAATACCTAGTAAGGGGATCAGGGGCTGTCCCTGACCTGAACTCAGTGGCAGGCTCTCTGATCACCTCCCCCTAAGTGGGAAGGTGCAGCCTTGACAGGTCACAGAGAAAGACAATGCAGTCAGTCCTAATGAAGCCTGATAGGCTAGGGTTAGATAGAACAAGGAGGACATTCTCTATCAGTGGACTAGGGAAGGGGTATAGGGGGAGAAGAGGGAGGAAGGGTGGGATTGGGAGAAGAAGAGGGATGGGGCCACAGCCTGGATACAAATTTAATAAATAGTAATAAATAATAATAATTAATAAAAATGGAAAAACAGAAATCCATTAAACAGCTTTCTTCCATGGTTCCTGACTTGTCCTTGATGGATACTCTGAGGGATTTCCCTCAGTGGTGGACTGTGACATCAAATATAAGTTAAATAAATCCTTTACTTCTTTTTGTGGCTTTCCGTCATTGCATCATAGCAACAGAAAACAATGTAGAACAAACCCAAAGATCTTTAAAAAATATGTAAAAATTTGATCTAGCAATATAATACAATGATTATTCAGAGTGATTAATGTAATTTCATTCTAGGAATGCATAGATAATACAACACAGGTACACCGCCCACAAAATCAAAAAGGAAAATACAATTATTTCTGTAGAGGTAGACATAAAGCCTTTAATAAAATTCAATATAGTTTCTTGACAGAAATATTAAATAAAGTATATAATGAAGCATTATGCTCAACTATAGTAAATATTGTGTACTACAGATCTATAGCCAGTATTATTCCTAATGGGAAAATAACCGAGACCATTTTCTATAAATTCAGGAAGAAAAACAAGGATATCCAGCTTCATAGAGCTCAGAATTTTCATCAGGCCAACAAAAATAAATAAATAATTGGACTAGGAATAGAAGGTGGATTTTTTTTCTCTGTTAGCAGTTAGTGTGATTCTACACTTAAAATCTTTGAGAATCCTACTGAATGTCTTGACTCTTACCTACAAGTAACAAATTCAGAAAAATACATTGTACAGAAATAACTTACTTAAAAACAGAAAAGCCTAAAACAATAGCCTAAAACAAGAACAACTAAATAGTCTAGGGACAAATGTAGCCAAGATGATGAAAGACTTCTGCAATAAAAATTAAAAAGCACCCAAAGATGTTGAAATGAAAATATGAAAAGTACTCATGTTCTTGTATGAGAAGAATCAATATCACTGTGGCCATACTATCAAAATTGATCTATACATTCAATATTTCAATGCTATTGTTTACACAACAAGAAAAATAATTTTAAAATTCATAGGAGAGAACAAAAACCTCAGAATAACCTAAATTGTTTGGTTAAAAGAAAGGTTTTACAATACCTGGCTGTAATACATATTACAGTTATAGTAACAAAGTCAGAGAGAAATTGACACAAAAATAGATGGGAAGATCAACGGGAAAAAAAACATAAAATAAACCCATGTGGGTACAATGAACTGATTTTCAACAAATATCCAAAAAAATCATTTGGATAAAAGACAACCTGCTTTTAATCAGTGAGCAGTGATTATCTTCAGGTAGGTCATCCTATCTAATATTTAGCCTCATATCCTAGAAATTAAGCACAGCACATAAAAGCGCTTGATGCTGAGCTTAATTTCTTTCACAAGAACCCTTCTGGTGGAAAGACACAATCTACTTCCACCAGCTGTCCTCTGACTGCCTCACTCAGTGATTTAAGATACATGTTCCTCACTCACACTAAAAAAAAAATCAATGCATTTTAAAAATATCTTAAGTAAGATAAAGAAAAATGGGAATTATCTATTACACCACTCCTGGATATATACTAGTAGGAAACAACTTAGGTATACCTAGAAGACACTTTAATGTTCACGTTATCATAGTAGTATTCACAGAAGACTGACTAGGAATCAGCCTGGATTCATGTGTAAAGAAAATGTGGTCTGTACACACATTTGGTTCATTACTTAATCACAAAAGAGAATAAGCCAGATACAGCAAAAACAATGGTTTCATATTTATTCTCATATGGGGAAACATTTAAAACAAACAAACAAACAAACAAACCAAAAAATTCCAAAACAACAGCAAAAGACGGCAGGAAGAAATACTTTACAAGAAGTGTTTTTGCAAACAGAATGTTTATAAAATTGGGAAAGGGGTGAGAGGGTGGGTGTAGATACTGTCAAATCCCAACCAAGTTTGTAAAGCACTCCGTTATTTTATTTGATGATCTAACCTCCAGACCTTGTGTTTGATTTCAGTACTTAAAAAAAAAAATACAGGACGTCTTTGGCTGGCCTTCAAGATATGTGCTTCCATGTGAAGATGTGAAAGTGAAGATAATAGTAATAGGCTACCACATAAACATAAGATAAACCACATAACTTCACATGCAACACTTGCAATCTGTCAAGATGTTCCACATCAGCAGTTAATGGCAAACTGCTCAGTGTAGGAGTCTTTGGAGAACTTGCATGTTGGCTCAGCAACTTAGAGACCAAGAGCCTGTGATCGATGGCTGGCATTCCATTAGCAGTAGAGGTGGCTATATGGACACTGATAGTCAGAAATTGACAGATTTAGATTATTTTAAGTCTAAAATTTTAAATGCAATATATTTGAAGCAGATGCCCTAGAATTGCATCACAAAAGCTGTAACTAAGCATTGCTTCATTTTCTGGGCTTACTGGGATTGACAAAATGAACGAAGTACAAGCCAGCCCTTGGTGGGCTTGGTCTCAAGCCAGTAGCACTGTTTATTTTTTAAACCATGAAATGTACTTGGCCTTCTTCAGTTACCAAGAAAAGAATCAGAAAGGAAAACTCAGTTGGCACAAACTGGCTTCATTTAGAAAACACAAATTATTATTTTGCCAAAACCCTGTCCTATTTGAGTTTCTTATGAAATCAGATGAAGGGGTTGGGATTTTCAGTGCAAGTCAGTTTCAGTGCCATTCACTTTTATATAATGCATAAATGTGAGGTTCTCAACTTCTGAGGGCATAATATACCTTGCAAAAGCCAGAACCATGGCAAACAAGGATGGTAGTAAACTCTGGTTAAAACACACACACATGCTCACACACAAGCGCACGCGCACACACACACACACACACATACTTAACCATGTACATAGAAATAAATTTTCTTGGAAGCTAATACCAATTTAAATTCTTAAATAAGTTTGCAGTTACACATGGAAACCTTGGTACCCCAAATGGGCAATTCTTGAGTAACTCAAAAAAAAAATCAATAAAAGTATACATTCCAACACACTTACTATTCTTTACATCTATCCTTATTAAGTTTTAATAAGACTGAAATTTTGAAACAATAAACTGAGACCCAAAACAGTTTTGTTAAAATTGGAAAATATTCTCAGACTTAGCACTAGAAAGGAGCCAAGGAAGAGAAGAGTGTGATCAGAATATAATTTATAATTTTTTTCCAGGTCCAGTGATAGGTGGGGTCCTCCTTCTCTTCCATCTGACCCTAGCCTATCAGGTCTCATTAGCATTAGCTGCATTGTCCCCCTCTGTGGCCTGGTAAGGCAGTAAATTTTTAAAAAGGAATACAGTAACTAGGTGGTATGTCATGTGCCTTTAATCCCAGTGCCGGGGACCTAGAGGCAGAAGGAGCTACATAAGTTAGAGGCCAGCCTGCTCTATATTGTGAGTTCTAGGCCATCTAGGATGACTGACTGAGAGTCAATCTCATTAAGAGCTAAAATATTACACAAATTCTTGTTCAGATTTGTTGTGGGGTATACCCTAGGTAGTTTTTATTGTCAACTTATTACAAGCTTCAATCACCTGCAACAAGAAAATTTCAACTGAATAATTGCTTCCATCATCTTTGCCTATGACCTTATTTGTGAGAAACTGGCTTGAAAGGTGATTTATGCGGGACAATTCAGAACATAAGCAGCACTATCCCCAGGTATGTGGAATCCTGTACTAACCAGGGTAGTCAATGTCAATAAGCAGCATCCATCCAGGATAGCTTCTAGTTAAGTTCCTGCTTGAAAACTTGTCCTGACCTCCCTCAATGATGGACTGTTATTTGGAAGCACAAACCAAAGGAAACCTTTTCTACCCAAGTGACTTTGGTAATGGTGCATAAGAATACAAGAGAATAAAACAGAGAATATTGTATGTAGGCTAGTAAATAATTTCTACAAAATTTCAAATTCATGGTTAACAAGAATGTACAAGCACCATTTAAAGCATTTTTAGCATGCTAATTTTTTTGATATTAATACATGTTCTTATTATCGAATAAACAGTCACTGGGAAAATAATTCCTGCAATTCAGTTGCTTTTGTTTTTTTATTGCTGTGATAAGATAGCACAAACAAGACAACTTCTATAAGTAAGACTTTATTTGGGCTTGCAGTTCTACAGGCTCGGAATCCATAATGGCAGAGAAAAGACAGGGTGGCAGGAACAGGAAACTGAGGGGACACATCCTGGATTCGAAATACCAAGGAGAGAAATCAGACTGGGAAGGTATGATTTTTGAAAGCTTAATACCCACCTCCAGCGACATATTTCCTGCAGCAAAGCTACAGTTCCCACACATACTCAAATTGTCTCACCAGTCAAGGACCAAATACTCAAATTATAACCTATGAGGAACATTGTGCTCTAAACCACCACACAATGTTTTAAAACACATATTATGAGCTTATAATGGAGGATGTGTTTTACATTTATCACCTTATTCAGCTCTTGACAAGTAGACTGGAAACTAAGCAGCACCACATTATAGACATGGAGAGTATAAAAGATTGGATGATATTTTTAGTTACCAATAGAATAAAAACGTAGTAGGTATGAGTTCAACATTGATATAGAAGTTGATATGTTTCATTACTTTAAAAGGTGGTTACCTGAAGGTTGTTAGATTTATATTAATTGGTTTGCTAGTTCAATCTCTTTCCCTGTCCCTCCCTGATGTAGTCAATAATATGTGTAATTGTTAAATCTGCTTAAAATTAATTTTCTTATCAGTATTTGTTAATTTTGAGATAAAATTGAGAATGGATGAGCTAAGGCTGTGGCTTAACATATATGTGGACTAACATGGATATATTAATTTTAGGCATGATTATGGAATCAAAGTAGAAGTGTCAGAGTCAGTTTTGAGAGTTCACTCCTTAAAGATATATATATATATATATCTTTTCTTTTTTTCTTATTTTTACCATTTATTACAATTTATTCGATTTGTATCCCAGCTGTGGCCCCTGCCCTTGTCTCCTCCCAAACCCACCAAACCCTCATCTTCCTCTATGCCCCTCCACTAGTCCATTGATAGTGGACATCCTCCTTCCCTTCTATTTAACCTTAGCCTATCAGGTTTCATCAGGACCGATTGCACTGTCTTCCTCTGAGGGCTAGTATATTAAGAAAAGGAATAAAGCAAAGAATCAAACCATTATCTCTTTTGGTCTTAGATTATTTCCATTCATGATATATGTTCCACTATGTTCTATTCTTCAATAATAATCTTAGTTTCCTCTAGATAGTATGATGATAATTTTCTGAAATAAAAATATGTAGATAATTGTATAGATTACTCTCTTGAATTAGAATTTCATTTTTAAGAACTGAATTTCATTCTTTTTTTAAGACTTAAAAAAAGATTTACTTATTATGTATAGTGTTCTTACTGCATGTATATCTTCAGGCCAGAAGTGGACACCAGATCTCATTATAGATGGTTATGAACCACCATGTGGTTGCTGGGAACTGAACTCAGAATCTTTGAAAGAGCAGACAGTGCTCTTAACCTCTGAGCCATCACTCTAGCCCCCTGAATTTCATTCTTTTTTTTTTATCTTTTTTTTATTTTTTGTTATCAATCACAGGTTAGGTACTTTGCATCCCATGCGCAGCCCCCCCACTCCCTCCCACCCTCCCCAACCCTCCCTCATCTCCTCCCCTTCCATCCAACCCC
>CM053752.1:93832526-93844565 GCA_028658305.1 Pachyuromys duprasi | reverse complement strand
TAAGGACATTTGCTCAACCGTTTTCGTAGGAAATTTATTTGTAATAGCCAAAACCTGGAAACAACCCAGATGTTTCTCAGTCGAGGAATGGATACAGAAATTATGGTACTTTTACACCATGGAATAGTACTCAGCAATTAAAAACGAGGAAGTCATGAAATTCGCAGGCAAATGCTGGGACCTGGAAACGATCATCCTGAGTGAGGTATCCCAAAAGCAGAAAGAAACACATGGTATATACTCACTTATAGAATAAACATGCTAAAATCTACAGACTTAAAGAAGCTAAACAACAAGGAAGACAGTAGAGAAAATGCTTAATTCTCATTTGAAAGGGAAAACAGGAGAGACATGGGAAGTTGTAGAAGAGAGGGAACAGGATGGGAGCCTAAGATGTCCTCTAAAAGGCCCTGTCTAGCAGAGGATCTAAGCAGCTGCAGAGGCTCAGCCAAACATTGGACAGAGAACAAGCACTGAGTCTTATGGAAAGAGGGGGATATAGAAGGAACGAGAGGGGACAGGAGGCCTACAAGGAGACCAACAAAGCCAAAAAAGCTGGGATCAGTTGGGATTGCAGAGACTGATGCATCAGCCAACCTAAAGAGGACCTAGACCCCCTGCTCATATGTAGCCTATAGACAGCTCAGTCTCCATGTGTGTTCCCTAGTAAGTGGAGAAGAGACAGTCTCTGACATGAACTCAGTTGCTTGCTACTCGATTGCTTCTCACTAGTGAGGCAACCCAGCCAGCCCAAAGAGAAAGAGAATCCAGGAAGTCCTGATAGGACTTCATAGGCTAGGGTCAGACAGTAGTGGAAGAAGGACTTCCTCATCAGTGAATTAGGGGAGAAAGATGGGTGAGGAAGAGGGAGGAAGGGTGGGACCAGGAGGAGATGAAGGAGGGGCCTACAACTGGGATACAAAATGAATAAATTGTAAATGATAATAATAATAATACAGAACTGAACCTTTAAAATTTACAATTAATTAGCTATTTATAGCAATTTTTAAACGAATGCCATAAATTTACAGAGACATTAAATTAATAATCAGGAAACTGTAGAATTGCTCACTGAGACAATCGTTAGGAAGTAAATTATTGTAGACAAGAATTTTAAGCAGACTTGAACAAGCCTGGGAATTGGAATCAGGTGTCTTGCTTCCAAATCTAAATCCAAAGGAGAAGAAATGTATGTGAGAAGTTGATAGATTTAAGTTTAGGCAGAATATTTTACAACATGATACATATTTTCCCTAGTTTTTTTAAAAAAACAGTAAACTGTTTAAAGTAGAAAAGCAAACACATTTATTATTGAATCTCTTTCTAGTTGCAGTTCAGAGGGACGTTTAAAGGAACAGGAGCCAACAGGGTAACAGAAAGGAGATTAGAGTCCAAGTAAGAAAGGAGAGTATCATCCTTTCTTTACGGATGGCCATAATCTGTTTGTCTTTATCTTCTTGAGATTCATAGCCAAACTTTTTGCAGAGTACAGGGAATCTTATGAAAGAGGGGTGGGGGGGATAGAAAGACCTGTAGGGGACAGGAGCTCCACAAGGAGAGCAGCAGAACCAAAATATCTGGGCACAAGGGACTTTTCTGAGACTGATACTCCAGACAAGGATTATGCATGGAAATGACTTTGAACCCCTGCACAGAAGTAGCCCATGGCAGCTCAGTGTCCAAGAGGGGTTCCCCAATAGTAGGAACAGGACTGTCTCTGATATGAACTCACTGGCTGGCTCTTTGATCACCTCCATTTGAGGGGGGCGCAGCCTTACCAGGCCAAAGAGGAAGACAAAGAGGTCAATCCTGATGAGAGCTGATAGACTAGGGTCAGATGGAAGGGGAGGAGGCCCTCCCCTATCATTGGACTGGAAGAGGGCCATAGGAAAAGCAGAGGGAGGGAGGATGGCATTAGGAGAGAGTGGGGGAAGGGCTAAAGCTGGTATACAAAGTGAATAAACTGTAATTAATATAAAAATAAAAATTTAATTAAAAAATCTAAAAAGAAAAAAGAAAGAAGAGTATCTTGGCTAGAAAATTAATAATATGAAGAAGTGGCTGTTTTCTAAGGCTCAAAAGAGTCAACTGATAGGAGCAAAAAAAATTATATTAGGAAAAAAAAATATCAAGCATCATTCCCAAATGTCTAGATTCTGACTCTGGACTTGATGGGAGGGAGAGTACTTCGCAGCTGAGGAAGTTGTGAGGTATTCAATTCCCAGCATAAAGGTAATGATCATACTCACTAACTTAATGTGCCAAGTTTGAGTGACATTTAAAAAAAGAAAGAATTAAATGGACAAGCATGCACAGAGGTAAGAGATTTCTGGCTGAGAATGCATACCCAAGATTGCTGCAAAATACACAAGCCCTGCAGAGATTCAAACCAACAAAATCCCAGCACCGAGAAATGGGAAAGAGACAAAAACTCCAAACTAACTAAGATGCCATTTGGAATTGATATCTTCTGGACAAGGGAAAATCAGTTTTCTCCAATGAAGCGTCTGTGAGTAAACCATCTTCTCTGTTTCCTCCCTTGCAGTCTTTCAGATAGGTTCATATCTGCCTAGCACTCCAGATATGATATGGTAACGCAGGTATGATACCTATTATAAACCCTCTTGCATAGTTTTAGGACAATAAAACAAAATATAGATATAGGTTTATGCCTATTAGCTGTTGATGAAACATTATTAAAAACATAGTGGCTTAAAACTATGTGTCTAGTGTACATCTGTGTTTTTATATTTTGTGCTGGGTTCATTCCCATATTTTTCTGGCCTCTTATGGCATCACCTGAGGGACTACCTCCCAAAGAAGAAAACATCACTCATCCATGTTGTCTTTTGTCTACAAGAGGCAATCTCTAGGGATGTGATATCAGCAACCCACAGTGAAAGAGGGAGTCAGCAAGGCATCTTAAATTTGAAATTTGTCAACTTTCATTCCTCTATCTTGTATTTATTTTAGCAAGTCACTATGCCAGTCCAGATTCAAGGAGTTGAGACATACATGGAACACATGGAAAAGGTGGGAATATCCATGTGTATAAACAAAATCCTTTTTTAAGTGTTGCTATAAAATTTCAACATAACCTTTGTGGTATCCTTGTTGGCCTTTAATTCTTAGTGACTCAACTTAGGATTTCATATGGACTAGGCAAGCTGTACCAGTATTCTTTATTCCTAGACAAAAAGTATTATATTGCTGTCCACTCTCTTTGATATATGTAAATTGTACATTTAGCTTCTGCATGAGTAAAATGTTACAGCAGTACAGTTCTTACTTTAAGCCTAACAGAATGCATGTGTTACTCAGTCTTTGTTTTCTTCAGGGAACTTCCACAAATAAGGTGTGAACTTTTAACGTCACTAGGTGTTATGCTGCCTGTCTCTGTATAATGGCATTGGTCTTCTTTAACCCCTAGAGAACACCCACTTTCTTCATTTTGCCAGTGCCTGGTTCCTCCACTTGGGACTTGTTACTACATGTGGCCAAGAGGAATATTTCTTAGTTGGTAGTTGCATGAAATTTTATGTAATGTGTTCTATAGATTGTAAATGCTTCTCATTATGTAATTATCAAGATAAAGAAAATAATAAAATAAAATTGTTTGTCTAGAAATTTTAGACTCTATTGTTAAACTCAATTTCAAAGAATATTTTTAACTAGAAATGCATAATGCTTTAGCATCTCTTCATCTTTCCTCATGTCTCACCTAGAGACTAATGAACTTGCAATGGCCCACTTAGCTTTCCCCCTGAACTTTGCATTTTCAGCAGTTAATCAGCTGGAAAGCATGATATCATGAGCTAAATTTTTTTATATTTTTAATGTAATTTATTTTTTTATATTAATCACAGGTTATGTACTTTGAGCTAAATTTAAATGATCATGCATCTTGTTGCCCGAGATGTATCTAGGTAGTGTATGTTTTCTTGGTGTGTTAGTAATGTCCTTTTCTATCCCCCAAATTGTTGTAGCATGGCCTATAAGTTACATAGTTATCATAAATATAATTAAAAGTATGCATATTGAAAGTCATAAGGATAGACAATGATTCATTGTTATCATTCATAACAATATAGAGTGGACAGACACATTCACAAAACATCACTGTGCAATGTTTTTCACTGTTACCTAAAAATTCTGTCTGATTAACTTCAGAATAGTCTAGAAAGTTCCAGAAGCACGCGAAATAAAAGTCACAGGAAAATGGCTTGTGCATAAACAATTTTTATTTTGTTGAAGCTATCATAAACAATAAATAATAAGTAAATGATAAACTTCCTTAGAGAGTAAAACAAAATCATTAGAATAAATGCATGATAAAATAGCATTAAATGTTTTAGCTAAGAAGAGGAGAGTTGAGTAGTCTTTAAGCACTTGTCTTCTACATATTCACATGTGACCTAGAATGACAGAGAGCTTAGTCGTTCTTAAAGGGTTGAATGATGGAAATATGTTACTTAAATCTGGCATACAACAATAATGGTGGGTCCCAAGAGTGTACAGTAAAAACAAAAGAATGGATTCAATTGCATGGAGAGTTTAGAGTTTATGTTTTTATATGCACTTCCATGGTTTCTCGCTTATGTAACATGAATCACACTACATAAGTTAACATTTTGGTTATAGCATAATTAGTAAAAATTTTCTTAAAACAAGATAAAGATCAAATTAGGCTACATAGCAAATTCAATCATCAGCCTTGCAAGTAATATACTCTCTTATCTTTATTTTTTCATTTGCTTTTTAAGTTAGCATACTAATAATGGATTCATTATGGCATTTTTACACTTTGTTCTTATTCATCTTCCTCTCCCCAACCTTTCCCCATCCCTTTGATCCCCTTTTGCTGAACCCTCCCATAGACTGCTTTCTGCTTTCATGTCACATGCATTTCATTATCCTCTCTTCTTTCACTCCCTTCTTAAGATATCTTCTTCCCCGTGCATAATCCTATTTGAGTTTTATTGCCAACATACACATATACATGCACAAATTATGACAAAATTTAGGGTTCATATATGAAAGAAAATTTCATATTTGTCTTTCTGTTTCTGGCTTATTTTATCTAAATTATAGATTACAATTTTCATCCATTTTTTCTTTTGTAAGTTACATAGTTTTGTTAATTAGCTATTGCTAATATGTATGCCATATCCTTATCCATTAATCTTCCAATGAGTATATATTGTTGTGTCAAAATTTATTTATTGAAGGTAGCATAATAATAAACTTGAATAAAAAGCTAGAATACTTTGGATAAATACTCAGGAATGTTACAGACAAATCAAATATCAGTACTTTTAATCATATGAGGGACAGCCATACTGGTTTACATAGTGGCTGCACCAGAATATATTTCCATTAGCAGTTTAAGAGGGTCTCTTTATCTTTTTCCATATCCATCATTTCTTGTCATTTATTTTCTTGATGATAGACATTCTAACTGAGGAGAGATGAAATCTCAAAAACAGTCTTAATTTTCATTTACGTTATAGTTGAGGCTATATGCTTTTGAAAATGTTAACTAGTCACTGATGTTTCTTTTCCCTCCCGCGTATTTATGCATGTGTGTATTTTGTGTTTTGTGTATAACTAGGTTTGGAAGTGTGCATGTATGTATGTGCTTGTGAATCAAGAGGTAGACATAGTTTATTTTAATCATTATGTATCTTCGTTTTCAATAGATGTACTGAATCCAGAACTCACTGATTTGGCTAGACTGACTGGTCCTCAGTTATCAGGGATCCTTCCTTCTCTGCCCTTACCCTGGTTTTATTACAGATATAAACACTTAATATCCTCTTTGATGAACAGTTAGCAAGACCTTTACTCATTCTTTAGATTGTATTATTCTGGTACATTTATTGTGAAAAACCTGTTCATTTCATAAAATTCGATTCACCAATCCTTGGAATTATTTTCTGTGCTTTTGGAGTCTTTGGAACTCCACAGGTCTGTGCTGACACCTTGACGTTTTCCTCCAGAAGTTTCAAAGTTTCATGTTTTATTTTATGGATCTAATTTCATTCCTTTACATGCGAAAAACCAATTTTCCTCACACACTAATATATATTTTCTACATTACACAGTTAATCTTCTTTGCCAATTTGACTGGATTTAGGTAGGATGACAATGGATGGGTTTATGAGAGTATTTCTGACCATAGATTGTACCATGTCCAGGGCTGGAATTTCAGGATAAATAAAAAAGTAGATGATGGTACTTGAAGGATCACTCAGTGGTTAGGAACCCTTGTTGCTACAGCAAAAGACCAGAAATCAGATTCTAACACCTATAGCAGGTGGTTCACAATTGCATGTAACTCTACTGTTGAGGGATATTATACTCTTTCCTGGTATTGCTGAGTACCTATAGTTATATGCCAATTGCCCACTGGTAGAGAAACTTACATATGCACAATTAAAATTGTAAATCAATCTTTTTAAAAGGGGGCAGTAGAAAGTAGCTGAATGCCAGCCTTTTTCTGTTGTCTGACTGCACACACAATGTGACCAGCCACTCAGCACTGTTAATGTTAACACATCTGAGGACCACGATGTACTGTAAAATGTATACATAAAGCTTTTCTTCCTACATTGTTTTTCGTCAGATAGCTCATCACAGCAGTTAGTAACTAATACTGAGAAATGGTATTAGCTGGTCATGTCATTGATATGATAAATTTGTAGGGGCTTAGAGGACCAGAACTGTAAGAGAAAGGCAGTGCACATCAAGCTCATGAGGTTCTGCAAAAAACAAGGACTCTGTGGAGAACTAGGAGAGGGGCCATTTCAGTCCTATGCTAATAGAGAATCTGGAGAAAACCAGGTGAATAGAATTTTCCCTTTTCTGTTTCTGGAACTGTCCAGATGTGAACAAACTCCTGCCACCATAAAGAACTTTATGACATAAAGAACTGTACCCATAAATCATGAATCAAAATACATTCTTCCTAAATTTGATCCTTGTTGGGTACTTCCTCACATTAATGAGAAAAGTCACTAATACTAGGCTCACATTAACATTAGGTTTACTAGGTTCAAATTAATACTCTTTAGTCCACAGAGAGGTCAGTTCTTGTAATAAATTCCACCCACTAGTGTAAGTAAATGCATTTTCCGATTCTTTCATCTATTTCAATTTTGAACTGACTACTAACTGGTTCTGATATGCTCTGTAAGTATGCCATTCCTTTCCCATCCTTTGACTTTCCTTAAGATGGAAACAAATGCCTATTCATTCATTCTAGGTCAGGCATCACTGCTAGACAAAAGAAACAATCCCATGAAATTTTAGCTTAGATAACCAGTGAGTTTATTGGGATTACTTACAGGAGGAGTGTGGGTGAGAGGTGAGTTACAACAAAGCATTCAGTCATGATTATCTCTTATCTTTGACAACCAAATATCCTATCTCTTGGTAGCAAGATAATCCTTCTCTAAGTCCTCAGTAGGATTAGGAGTACCTAACTGAGAGGTTGCAGGCATTATATCCCGTGCTCTCTAGGGCTTTAGGGTGCCAGCATGGAGCAGTCTTTTGCCAAATAAATCTGCAGTTCATCATCAGAAGTGGCAAGAACAGCTATCCTGTCCCCAGAAGGTCGACAAGGATGGTATTGCAGATGTCTTGGTGGCTAAGGACAAAAGGAGTTTCTCCATCTACAGCTGCAATTTGAGATCTGGAAGCTAGAGAAGCTTAGATAACCAGATCATTCATCTCAGGTGGCTTCTTCTTTCCTCTTTGATAGAGTACTTCTCACCTTCTGTCTTGAAGATACAGAGTGTCCAAAATTGTAGCACTCTCATCTGGGCCCTGCTTGCCTAGTAGTGTGTATGCAAATATTGTTGAAATGAAGCCTATCCATGTAAAAAGATTTGAAGTGTCGGACATCTGAGTTGTTTCTCTTATGTATGTAATTATGAAATGGAATGCAAATTTCTGGTTTCGTTGAGGACTCAGTTTTGTCTTATGATGTTTTGCTGTGAGCTGTCTCATGCAAGAGGCATGCCTTTGGTCAGCTGCAAACATCAGTGGGTGGACTCTGAGGAGAGCAGATATATAGAAACCCACAGACAGTGAGACTGATTTTTTGACCAACTTTGCTGTTCTAATCTTCGTTCTAAGGTTGGGGGCTTGGAAGGGAGGTAAAGGTGTTTAAGAACCCTACTTTAATTAGGCTTGGTGAAAAATCTAAGCCTACTATGATAAGGCTATCAAAGTGTTCTTTGAGAGTATAAAATTCATGTGCTTAATTGCTGCATCTATATGTATGTAGAAACGGTTCTGTTCCTATCTCTGATATACTGTAGATGAACTGTATCTAGGCAGTTTTAAAATCATCTTAATAACCAGAAACGTTGTGAAATTTTGTGTATGCATATGGAAATGTCATAGTTCAGCCTATCATGCAGAACAGTGGCGTTTTTATGTTTACAGTTCTGTACCTGTCTACATTGGTGATTTCAATGTAATTTAAAATACCCAAATTACTTGTTCTACATGTTAAAAAGTCAAAGACATTTCACTCTTTGCTCACTTCATTTTCAAGCAAGTGATAATATACTTACATATAAGTATTAAATCAACATTCATCTTCTACAGAACCCTATTTATTTCAGTTTAGTATTTTTTTTTTTTGGTTCAGTACATGTAGTAGGGCTCCACACATACTGAGATGTGACAGAATCTGTACTTAAAAGCATGGATTTGAACCAATTGTTCATTAGATGGGATATTTATCTAAGTTTCATATAACACCATTCTTATGAAGAAACCACACAGGGTAATTTAATATTATTGTACTTAAAGAGTGTTTTTCAATTAGCTTTTAATTTTTTGAGTTTTCCTGAATGTATGTCTTTGTACTATGTGTGTTCAATATCTACAGCAGACAGAGGAGGGTATTAGAAACTCTGGGACTAGAGTTACAGACGTATGTGAACTGCCTCAGTGCTGGAAATTGAATCTGGGTCTTCTGCAAGAGCAAGCAGTGCTCTTATATGCTTGCTCTATCTTTCCAACTCCATGTACCCAAGAAATTTGAGAGAAAAGATAGCAACATTGTATAGGGAACAGAACAAGGGCACCATCATCAATACAATTTATTCAGTTTAGTTGTGTTATGAACTTGCATGTTCCAAATCAAATCACAAAACTGAGTTTACATTTTTAATGATAAAGCAGGTATAGTAAGACCTGCACCATAAAATATTTCTCATATTCATATGAGAAAGATATTCAAAGCATGTAATAACATGTAGAAACCATGAATTGCAAAACAGTTTTATACCTTTCTCTTTTCCTACAGTAAATAAACGTACTGGTCAAAGCGATAATGATATTGCTCAGGTGATTTTCTCAGGTGATACTGAAATAAATCTACCTAGCCTCAAGAAGCCGAGTCAAACTAAACTGGGATGATTCATGCTACAGAACCTCCTAGAACTTTGAAGAATTCAAAGAAGACTCTGTAACAGACAAGTTGTTTTCTAAAGACAGAAAATTCTAATCTCCTGACACAACTATAAAGATATCACCTTTTTTTTAATAAAAAAGAAAAAAGACATTTTTTAAAAGAAAGAACCCATTGCTTCGTAGTAGACAATTAGTATATAATTCTCAAATTGCTCTCCTTTATTGTTTCTCCTTGATAAAACCTAGTGGTTGGTTTGCCTTGTCGCAGAGCTCTTTCTATTATTTTAGAATCGAGACTATCCTTCTGTAAGATATTTCACTCCAAAACTAGAAAGAATAATTTCCAAATTTTTCTTCTTAACATGTTTTATCCTTTCATTTATTCAATTATCAATTTCTACCCTAACCAGATAAGTGATCAAGATGACAATAGGATAATTTTTAAAATAATGGCATGGATATTGTAACAGTTGATGTTCATTGTTTTTGTTTTACATTTTAAACTATATAGTAAAAAGAAACAGGATCACAACCCATGACTAAATAAAGTCTCATTTCTTTGTTCTGTATCAATTAAATATACATTGAAATACATATGTGAAGGCATAAAACTTCAAATGAAGTAATTCTGAAAACATGGAACAGAGGTGCCAGTGAGATTCAACAAACAAGGGCCATGACAAAAGGAACTTCAGGTTTCATCAAACAAAGACCCTATAGAGGACCCAGATCCCCTTCTCAGATGTAGCCCATAGACAGCTCAGTCTCTATGTGGGTTTAGTAGAAAGAAAAGAGACAGTCTCTGATATGAACTTGGTTGCTTGATCCTTGATCACTTCTCCCTGGTGGCATGACCTAGCCAGCCCACAGAGGAAGAAGTTCTAACAATCCTGATGTGACCTAATAGGCTAGGGTCAGATAGCAGGGGGGCCTCACCTATCAGTGGACTAAGGGAGAGGGAGGAAGAGGGAGGAAGTGTGGGATTGAGAGGAGATGAGGGAGAGAGCTTGTAACAAAAATAATAATGAATGTGTAGCATTTTATATTTGAAGAAACAAATCCAAACACTAATAATCAATGTTTTTTATGATGCACACATTATTTCTGACACACTCATATTATAAGAGTATAATTCACTTAAGTACATGCATAGTACTTTTAGAATAAATCTGCCATTTATACCATACCCAGGGAATTCTGACCTTTCTGAATTGGGAAGCCTCAAAGGTTCTTTAAAACATATGTATTTTGAATTATTTTTCTATATTGTGCATTAATTCCCTGATAACTGTACCTCCTCTTTCTTTGCATGACCCTCAGATTTGAAAACCTAAAACGGTGGCAAAGCATGTAGAGAGGAATTAAACTCACGTTCGAACACAGACTCTCCTGAAAAATCTTGAAGTAGAATGGATTGAAAAATTCAAGCATGACTAAAAAGTACATTCCCCACTAGTCAGTAGATTTTGCTTTCTATTTGTCACTGCCACCTTGGAGAGCAGTGAGCATTAATAATGCATGGGAGCTAGGAATGTATTAGCAGCCAACCTTGTGAAGAAATCAGCTGGGGACCCAGAAGGGCTATAAAAGGAAGACAGACAGAGGGAAGGAGGGGGAGGGAGTGAAAAGAGGAGAGAGGGGGCATGAGAATATGCATCAACACCAAAAGAATCATTTTTATTTATTGGAAGGATTTGGAAAGCAGTGTCCAGTGTGCAGGCTGCTATGCATCATTGTAAACAAAACCTAGAAATCCTTGGAATGGGGCCATAATTGAGTTCATTGATCAAACTCAGGTCCCACTTCCATCGCACCTTCCTCCCATCATGCCCCACACCCATCAGAGCGCTGCATTACGGGCCTTTACATGTAACATAAAGAAATACACCTGGGGGATCAAGCATATTCATGCACTTAAGCAAATAAGAAGTTTTAGAAAATAGTATATTGGACAGCTCTCTCTTACAGCACCACTACAAATGTCTGCTGCACACTCGTCATGTGTGATTTTAGATTTCCTTTAGGGTGTTTGTACACTGTCAATGGATTTATTGTGCAAATGCCCATTCTTATCCCACATACCTAGTATAGAACCAGCAAAACAAGAAACATTGAAAGATTACTGGCATAAGTGAATGAGTTTGCTCCAATTTTCTGAAGAAAATCTGAATTTATGTTTTTAAAAACCTATACTTCCTTTAAAATTGAGTTTTCAGCTATTGGAAACTAGAAGCAAATCAGTTTTGGTGGGAAATTATGTATAATCTACGATAAAGGCCACTTGTGGCGTCTTGACTGCTGTTCAAAGACCCAGACTTACTTTGTCAAGATGACAACTGGCACTATGCTTTATAATCCTAAAGCCTAACTCTTATTCTGACACCATAGTTGAAGTCTTTTTCATGTGTTGACTCTTATTACCTGATGCTCAACTCTCTTTCAGAAAGGCAAACAGGATAGATATAGGGAGAGGGAGAAAAACAGGGAACAAGACAGGAGTCACAACAGAAGGCTTTTGAAAGACTCTACCCAGGAGGGTATCGAAGGAGATACTGAGATTCATAGCCAATCTTTGGGCATAGTAAAAGGAATCTTTTTTTTTTTTTTTAG
>CM053752.1:93769220-93832426 GCA_028658305.1 Pachyuromys duprasi | reverse complement strand
CTTCCCTTCCATCCAACCCCAACTTATCATGTCTCCTCAGGGCTGGCTGCAAAGTCCTCCCCTGTGATCTAGCCAGTCTGTCACTCCCCGGCTTATATGGGGGAGGGTCAAAGAGTCAGCCATCAAGATCATGACTGAAACAGTCCCTGTTTCCCTGAATAGGGTCTTCAGCCCTACACCAAGTTATCATGGGCCCCATACGTGCGGGGGTTCTGGTCCACATCCACACATGGTCCTTGATTGTAGAAACCGTCTCTTACAAGACCCCTGTGCCCGGCTCAGTTTGGTCTTTGTGGAGCTCTTGTTCTCCCCAAGTCTCACCAACCTCCCCCAGATCTATCATTACTCTTGCCCTTTGTCAGAGGCTTGATCTCGAGTCTTAATATCTGCTCTGATACATCGTTACATTGACCCCCCCCCCCATAGGTCCTCTTTGGCATGCTCCTGTTCTGTTGCTTGTTTTCTCCTCCGCTCAATGTCCATCCCATTTGTTCATCCAAACAAGCATTGATCATACCAACCTGGGTCCTCCTTCTTGTATATCCTCTCTGGGTGCGTAGATTTCAGCTTGAACTTCCAAGGAATCTTATAAAAGAAGGGAGAAATAGAAAGATCTGGAGGGAACAGGAGCTCCACAAGGAGAGCAACTGAACCAAAAAATCTGGACAAATGCATCTTTTCTGAGACTGACACTTCAACCCAGGACCATGCAAGGAGATAACCTCGAACCACTGCACATATGTAGCTCATGGCAGCTCAGTCTCAGAATGGGCTCCCTAGTAGTGGGAACAGGAACTGTCTCTGTTATGAACTTAGTGGCTCTCTCTTTGATCACCTCCCCATGAGGTGGAGCAGCCTTACCAGGCCACAGAGAAAGACAATCTATCCAGTTCTGATGAGACCTGCTAGACTAGGTTAAGAGGGAAGAGGAGGAGGACCTCCCCTATCCGACTGGAGGAGGGGCATGTGAGGAGAGGAGGGAGGAAGGACAGGATTGGGAAGTGAAGAGGAAGGGAGCTATAGCTGGGATACAAAGTAAATAAATTGTAATAAAAATAAATAATATAATATAAAGTAAAATATAAAAGATAACCAAACAAGTGAATACATGTGGACAAACAGGTATACTTCTATACCATGCAAACATTATATTTTTCTTACCAAAAAATTTTTCTGATTAAAAGATTTTACAAGCTTGGCGTTTGTCATCTTAAGAGAAGCACATGAAAAAAATACAGAGCTAATCAGAGATTCCTTTACTGAACCTTTCTTACATATGTTATAGATGATTTCATTTTCCCCCCTCTGTCTCATCCCTCTCTGTCTTTAATTTTTTTAATTTTTTTTATAAATTACAGTTTATTCACTTTGTATCTCAGCTTTTGCCCCTTCCCTCATTCCCTCCCAGTTCTACCTACCCTCCATCATCTCTTCCCATGTCCCTCTCCAAGTCCACTGATACGGGAGGTCCTCCTCCCTTTCCCTCTAACCCAGGCCTAGGAGGTCTCATTAGAACTGGCTGCATTGTTTTCCTCTATGGTCTGGTAAGGCTGCTCCCACCTTAGGGGGAGGTGATCCAAGAGCCAGCCACTGAGTTCATGTCAGAGACAGTCTCTGTTCCTATTACTAGGGAACCCACTTGGAGATGGAGCTGCCATGGGCTACATCTGTGCAGGGGTTCTAGGTTATCTCCATGTATGGTCCTTGGTTCGAATATATAGTTGATTTCTATAGAAATGAATATAAGTTAAATTTTATTGATCTTTGTTTAGCTATTATTATAATAGAGTCATTTGTTATTCCTTATACAAATTTCTCATTTGGGAAAGCATCAAGAATATTTTAATTTTATTATTGTAAATTTATCCTTCGATACTCCTTTCTTCTCCCTTATAGTTATATACATATATACATTTAAAGCAAAGTGAGCTGTTTTCAAAAGATAGTTGATTGAGACATACAGAATACAGCTTCAGCAAAATAATTTCACACAAAAATTCAGAGATATACAAATTAATATTGTAAAAATTAAGTCAAATTTATTTACCTGCATGATATTGCTAAGTATTCTTGCTAGCAAATGAGAAAAAAATAAAGCTCATACAGAGCTCTGTATTTAGAAGTGTATTTAAATATTAATAATCAGCTACTCTATGTGAGAAAATGTATATAACTGCATTGGTACAAATAAATTATATTCTAAAATAAAAGATGTCCTGAAAGTATATATGTGTACACATACAAATTTTGTATTCTTTAGAACAAAACTTTTACAGATTGGTGCTTATCTGTAGTGTATCCATAGAGATGAATTATTTTGATTAAAACCCACCAATATGTACTATTCAAACTGAACTCTTTTCTTTATGGAATACCTAGTGGAGTTCTTGAAAAGAATCCAAGTGTTGCAAATAACTGGTAGCTTTGCACATTTTGTTAACATCTTCCAATATTTTAACAGAAATTCAATTTCTTTGACTCTAAGTGAGGGGTTGTAATTAACTCATTCTTCCCATAGGGGTATAGAAATGTGTAGGACCTTGCTTCCCTTTCCCAGTTAGCTGACACACTGAGATTTCTTTCTTGTTGCATTGAAAAATATTAATACTTTGGGATTTTCAATGTAATCCCACTGGAATATTATCCAATTCCTCTTGATATAAATTTTTTACTTCTGAGCTAATTCAGTCCAGATATTTCTTTTTAGGGGATACACTGCAGTAATCCATTAAATAAGAAAAATAGAATCCAAAGGAAATATTAACCAGAAGAGTTCAATTAAAAAAGTCATTATGGCAGAGTCGTGAACCAACAGGAAGACAAGAAATGTGCAAGGAATACAAACAAGATCTGCATTTCCTTTACAGCTAAACTTCAAGGTGATCTTCTTTTCCCCTGCTTAGACAGTGTTACCCTGCAGAAGTCTGAATGTGTTCTTTTGATGTACTAAATCATGGGTTAATGAACTGTTGTTTTTCATTACATTTTTTAGTATCAAAATTGATAACTGGACATTTCTTCAGACTATTAAAATTTATTTCAATTTAACTACATAAAGCAAGATTCCATTCACTTATCAAATATCGAGGCTAAATCATAAAACTGAACAAAGGGAATTATGGATATTGCTTAGGACTAAAGATTGAAATTTTAAATATGATACATAGGGCATTATGATGGAAGATCTAACATTCAAGAAACTACTTAAAGCCTAGGGCCGTGATGCGCCCCCCTGTAATCCCAGTACTCAGGGAGGTAAAAGCAGGTGAATCTCTGTGAGTTTGAGAGCAGCCTGGTCTAAAAAGGGGCAGCCAAGGGTACACAGAGAAACCTTATCTTAACAGCCCCCCTCCTCGCCCGGCCAAAAAATAAAAAAATAAAAAATATGTGAAAGAAGCAAAGGACAAATCATACTGACATTGAGGAAAGTCTTCTGAAGAAAACCTAGGGCATTTCGGGACTCATAATAATGGAATGGCTAGGATCCATATGCTATGATGAGTGTGAGGGCATCAGCCAAAAGAGGCTGTGAAACCAGAGAAGTGGTACAGAGAGCCCTAAGTTTTCTGATGTAGCCCAATGCTTTAGAGCAAAGGCATTTTGTTTTATATGTCCACTGAATTGCAGCTCCGAAGCCTGCAAATGAGTACTATATGAGAGAGAGAGAGAGAGAGAGAGAGAGAGAGAGAGAGAGAGAGAGAGAGAGAGAGAGAGAGAGAGAGGAAAGGGAATTCACTGATCTTTGCAACAATTGAATCCACTGAAATAATACACACCCACAGTCTATCCATGGATTTATAATGCAGCCAGAATAAACAAACAAACAAACAAACAAACTGGCTATGAAAAGAATCTTATTATAGAGGGAGGTAAAGAAAATACTTAGAGATTTGGGAGATGTCTATAATTATTAAAAGTAATAATATAAAACAATAGCCAATAGTGTCATGAAAGATAAACATATAGATTGAGAGACCTCACATCAAATTGTTCAACAAAAGAAAACAAAGAATAAAAATGTGAGACATATAGGTACTGGTAGTGTTAAAAGTCTTCCTGATTATGATAGTCAACAAGAGTATAACTGTTTACAAATAGACACATAAGCATAATTTTTTATTACTCTAAAAAACAAAAAATTAAAAAGCTCTTGGAGTCTGTTAGAAAATAAGGATCAAATCTAAGTAAATACCATCATACAGTCTCATAATTTTCAGTATTACTGTCATGCTTCCTGAAAGACTTGAAAAGCTTAGAAACTATTGTACTGAGAGAAATTGTCATTTAGTAAAATGGTTTTCAACATACAAGGCCCTTAGATATTTTTATCTGTTGATTGTTCATATAAGAAGGCAAACAGCATGGACATCAGAAGAGGGAGAAAACAGAGAACAAGACAGGAGCCTACCACAGAGGGTCTCTGAAAGACTCTACCCAGCAGGGTATTAAAGCAGATGTTACCATAGCCAAACTTTGGGCAGAGTAAAGGGAATTTTATGAAAGGGGGAGATAGAAAGACCTGGAGGGGATAGGAGCTCCACAAGGAAAGCAACAGAACCAAAAAATCTGGGCACAGTGATCTTTTCTAAGACTGATATTCCAACCAAGGATCATGCATAGAAATAACTTAGAGTCCTTACACAGATGTAGCCTATGGCAGCTCAGTCTCCAAGTGGGTTCCCTAGTAATGGAAACAGGGACTGTCTCTGGCATGAACTCAGTGGCTGGCTCTTTGATCACCAGGGGATGCAGCCTTATCAGGCCACAGAGGAAGATAATGTAGCCAGTTCTGATGAGACCTGTTAGGCTAGGGTCGGAGGAAAGGGGAGGAGAATTTCCCCTATCACTGGACATGGAGAGGGGCATGGAAGGGAATGAGGGAGGAAGGGTGGGATTGGGAAGGGATAAGGGAGGGAGCTATAGCTGGGATACAAAAATGAATAAAATGTAATTAATAAAAGTAAATAAATTTTAAAAAACAATATTTCAATAAATATCCTAAGACTAGAAAAAACACAAAATAACAAAGACAATCATCCTAGAATCAATGATTGCACCTGTGCTGGTCTGTGAAGGGCCATGTCATAAACACAGATCAATTACATAGCAGCTTTATTCATAATAGCCAGAACCTGGAAACAACCCAGATGTCCCTCAGTTGAGGAATGGATACAGAAATTGTGGTACTTTTACACAATGGAATACTACTCAGCAATTAAAAACAAGGAAATCATGAAATTTGCAAGCAAATGGTGGGACCTGGAAACGATCATCCTGAGTGAGATATGCCAAAAGCAGAAAGACACTTGTGCTATATACTCACTTATATAGATCTATAAGATAGGATAAACGTGCTGAAATCTATACACCTAAAGAAGATAAACAAGAAAGAGGACCTGGGGTAAGATGATCAATCCCCACTTAGAAAGACAAATGGGACGAACATTGGATGTAGGAGAAAACAAGTAGCAGGACAAGAACCTACCACAGAGGGCCTCTGAAAGACTCTACCTAGCAGTGTATCAAAGTAGATATTAAGAAACATAACCAACCCTTTGGCAGAGTACAGGGAATCATATGAAAGAAGGGGAGTTAGTAAGACCTGGAGAGGACAGGAGCTCCACAAGGACCAAATATATCAGGGCACAGAGGTCTTTTAAGAGACTGTATCTCCAACCAAGGACCATGAATGGATATAACCTAGAACCCCTGCTCAGATGTAGCAAATGGTAGCTCAATATTCAAGTGGGTACCCTAGTAAGGGGAACAAGGAATATTTCTGTCATGAACTCAATGGCTGGCTCTTCGACCCTCCCGTCCTCCCTCCCCCAGAGGGAAGAACAGCCTTCCTAGGCCACAGAAGAGGACATTGCAGCCAGCCCTGAAAAGACCTGATAAGCTAGGGTTAGATGGGAGGGGAGGAGGTCCTCCCCTAAGAGTGGACTTGGAAAGGGGCATGAAGGAGATGAGGGAGGGATGGGGGGATAGGGAGGGAATGCTGGAGCAGGATACAGCTGGGATACAAATATTAATATAAAGTAAAAAATAAAATATAAAATAAAAATCAAATTAAAAAATACAGATGAGAAAGCAGATGTGGAGATAGGAGGAGGACAATAGATATTATGTAAAATATAATTCTATTTTTCCGTAAGAAGTGTGTGTAAAGGAATGAGGAGTACTCACTGAATTATAGGAATAATTGGGGATTTGATATAACCAAGTTGGAACTTAAAAGAAAATTAGAAATGGCAATACATATGTGTAAATGATAAACATATATATCAAAACCCTGATATAAGTATAAAGTAAATCACATGAGTTAGACTTTAAATTGAACACAACATATTTTATTCTCAAATTTTGACTCACTTGTATTAAATTGGCCTAAGAAAGTGATATATGCATAAAATTAAAAAAGTTTAGTGCATTATTCATTATTTTATTGTCTAATTATATTATTCCTTGTTACTTAGGAAATTTGGCTTAATTTTAGTGTCAATTCAGGGAGCAACTTAAAGTTGAAGGAATAAAAATACTATTAAATTTCATGTTCAGAGTTTAGGATCCATTTTGGTAAATGTATAACATTAAAAAATTGACACTACATACTTGAAGATGAATAACTGTATAGGTCTTGAAGTTAAAACATACATGATTGAATGATGTTGAAATAAAATGTAACTTGAATACCTCATATGTTTGAAATAAGGAGTTATAATAAAGAGAAACAAAAATCCAAAAAGAACTTGATACTTCTATGTTTGAGGTCTAGGGGAAAAGCAACATGTAACAACTTCTCAGCAGGTGTGAGACTCATTTAAAGAACATGAATTATCTGGAAAAGGCTAGAAGGTGGCCTCACAACAATGAAAGTATACTAAATCCCCAAAACCAGTCTGCATAAATATTGCTAATTATGTGTTGTGAATTTCATCTCATTAGAAAGGCCATAGCCATCTCATCTGAGTTTAGAACAGAGGTGATAGAAAGAAGCCACAACTTTAACCAAGAATATGGGTATGCTATAAAATGCATTATCTTAAGCTTGAATTATTCTGTTAAATGCTTAACTTTTAAATGTCATAAATTCAGCCAATGCCAGAGGCAAAATTTTTCTTTCTTCAGAGAATAGAGGAAATGGAAAATAAAATGTCCACTTTATTAGATTATAAATGGATACAATGTGCTTGTGACCTAATGTTTTATTTTTCAAAGCTATAAATGGACTTTAGCTGTTTGTTCCAATCACAAGCTTGTAGTAATAAACGAATGCATATCTATTGCAGATAAGTATAAGAAATAATAAAAAGTCAAGAGAATGAACATCAAATGTATTTCTTGAATTCATCCTAATACTACTGTAATCTCCACTCAAAATTTTGACTTTTAATTGTGAAAAGATATGAGTTTTTAAAATATTTTTTATACTTACCTTCGAGTAATGCCTTGGTAATATTTGCTAAGGGTTTTTGTTGTCTGAAAATTTAAATTACTGTATTCTCTGACCAGGATTCTGCTAAACTATCTAAGATATTTGAGACATTAGCCTCTATTTAAACATAAGAGTAGACAGAAGTATGAAAAGATTACCTCTTGTGACAATATAAATGCAATGTCCTGACGATTTTAGAAAAATAAAATAGCTCTAAATTTAGCACTATTGATTAACTTGTATTGGAAGAAAAAATGAAAATCAAAATAATTATTAAAATAAAATAGGAAAAGAAAGTGTGTGGGTCTTCATTCTTTAAAGATAATTATTTATCTAGCAATATAATTTTGCTGTCAAAAATCATTCATTTCAACCTTTAAAAGTTTTAGGTTAGTTGCTCACAAGGACAGCCTAGGATACTATCTATTTAAGTAAGTAAATTCTGTCCTAATTGACAGTCATGAAACCTTTGAAGTATACACATTTCAAAAATTTAAGATTTGTAAGTAAAACTTAATGGAATGGAAATCTGCTTCGTAATTATACCCAGCTCAGCCTGGAAGTTCCTAATTCTGTCAGTAAGAATGGTCACGGGTAACTAAGCAACACAGATACCTAGCACCTTTATAAAAGATATGGAAGGCTTCGCTGCACATTCTTCATTTATCTATAGGAGGCTGATTTGGTTTCTTTTCAACTTATTTTGAAAATTCACTAATTAGAATGATGGTATTCCTCTACAGAAAAGGAAAATTCAAGTGAGAATTTTCAAAAGACACACTGATCTCCCTGATTTAATATAAAAATAAATAAATTAAAAAATAATAATTTAAACATTGGAGAGTTAATTTTTTATTTTTTGAGAGTTAAATATTATACTTACTTCATTGTTAAAAATGTAAAAGCGGATTTGAAACATTAAATGCAGGGTTTTTTTTTTTATCAACAAGTATAGTTGCAGTTTTTGTTCCTGGATGACAACATATGTTAAATAGCTTAATTTCTTTGCAAATTCAAGTTGATATCATGGTTGACATGTCCATTATTGTTTAATAAATAGAGTATGAGTTAGACCTCAGGATTAGGTTCCTTTAGTAAAAACATTTCTACAGCTGAGTAAGAAGGTAATAACTTGCCAAGAACCTTAAATGTCAGAGTCACAGTGGGCAGAAAGATTCTGGAATACTTAACTGTATTGCCAGACCTTTGTGCTCCTGCTCAACACCTGGGTTGTTTTTAGTGAACACAGAGCACCTGTACAGACATAAACCACACCCCTCCACTCACACCTAATAGGCCTGATAGAAATAATACCTTCTATGAAGTTAACACAATATCCACATACTATGAATCAGAAAACATAACCCAATTCATCAAGCAAATATAACACCTAGAAGTAAAATCTTGTAGAGCCCCTGAGTTAGATGGAGTGCCCCTCCAGTTTCAGTCTTCATCAGTGTAAGTGAGTAGCATTTTTTTTTTTATGATTCAATGTGCTGTGGCCAAGATATACATAAACAGTCACACAGCCACCTGAGTTTTTTTATAGCATCTTTTATTGAAGCATTAAATAAGGATAATTTGCATCAGAACTAGACAGTAAATCAAAAGAGAAGAGAGCACATGTTGATAAAATCTGAACTACTAAAACCAATTACAAAGAAATCAAATCCTAACCCAAAACTAAAAAGATCGTGACTGCTAAGAAAAGAAATTAGTGAAAAGCTTGGAACAAAAATAAGTATGTAAGTATGTGAGATTCATACTTATAGAATATAATGCAAATACTGTACACTCCCAAACTCTAATATCATATTAGGACATGAACGTAATTTCTCATTTTCACAGTGGAGAATAAGTCATCCAGTTTAAAATTGAAAGTCTTACTAGTTTTTATTTTTTAATTTTCTTGACAGTATAAATTCGTCTACTCACTGTACATTGAACATATACCTATAAAACATGTAAATCACTGAAAGTTTAACTTTGTAAATATTTCTTTCAGTTTACAGAACATAATGAGTCCACTGGAGATGACAGATATCTGCCTCAAAATTATCTAATTGTAACTCTTCTTTAATGCAAAGTTAAATGCTGGAGAGCAGGGGGCTTCAATTGTGATGTAAAGTGAACAAATAAATAAATAATTAAAAATCCACCAAATAAGCCATTCGAGTTTTTGTGAAGATGTCAGAACATAGATTAGAAAAGAGACAACATGGCTGAAGTGCTGGGAAAACAAGATCTCTACATGTAGAGGAATTAAACTTGATGCATTTCTTTCAGCCACACACAAATAAATTCTAAAAGAATCAAAGATGTTAATATTGGACCTAAAAGTCTGAAATTTCTAGAAGATGAGGCACACATTTCAGTATATAAGATCAGGGAAACGGTTTCTAATCAATACCCATCACCCAAGAAATAACAACAGCATTCAGTAAGAAAAACCTCAAGAAATTTAAGGCTTCTGTACTGCAGTGAAAACTGCAGCAAAACAGAGGAAATAAGCAACCTAGTTCTAGAAAATCAGTCTCTGTAGCTCTACATTGAATAGGGGATCAGTGTCTAGAATATACAAGGAACTATAAAAACTAAAGACAAAAAAGATAGCTTAATGTAAATGTAGACAATGAAACTGGACAGTATTCTCTAGAAAAGAATTAACATGGCAAAGAAATACACTAGCCTTCTTCCAGAAATATAACTGGTAAATAGTTTTTTTTCCTTCATTCTGCAGAAGACTACTTTGCTGAAATGATAGTGTCCTTATTTTAAAGAAGGCTTTTAGCTTCCTGAGGTTAAATTTATTATTTGTTGTTCTTAATACCTGTACTATTGGTATCTTATTCAGAAAGTATTTTTTTCTGTGCCAATGTGTTCAAGAATATTTTGTACCTTCTCTTATTATAGGCTTATGGTATGTGGTCTTCTGTTGAGGTGCTTGATCCATCTGGATTTTAGTTTTACACCAGAAAGATATCTCTTTTCATTCATATACACGAAGCTATTCACCTTGAATAGCATCATTTGTTAATAATGTTCTTTTTGCCAGCGTATGTTTTGGTTCTTTTTTGTGAAAAATCAAGTGTCCATAGGTGTGTGGAATTATACACAAGTCTTCAATTATTTAAAAAAGGAACATCAAGAAAATAAATAACCTCATATAAAAATGAGGCATACAACTAAACCGGAAGTTCTCAAACAAGATATACTGATACAAAAGTGGCACAAGTCTTACAGGTAAACAACCATCATTTGATTTGATTTAAAGACCAGTCCATGAGATGGAACTCATGTTTGATACTGCTAAGGTGACGAAGAACCAAAGATTAGACAGATCATGGACTTAGGAAAAAAAAACCCACTATCATTATTCTGCTAAAGGAACACAGTAATAAAGTGATTCCTAATGACCTACATGTAGAAAATTGTCTTGCTCAAAACACATTAGGAATTTTTTTTTTGTGGTAAATTGTAAGCAACACAGAGAAAACAGAAGAAAGAGACTTTAGAGCACTCAGTCTTCAGTCCTAAGATATCCTAAGTGGGATATCTTATCCTTGAGGCTCAGGGATCTATATAGCAGAGAAGATGGAAACATAATAAAAGACAGTTTTGGTAGAAAACGCCAAAGAATATCATCTTCCAGCTACAATAAGACTGATACATATATAAAAATCACATAGACTGTGGCCAGTATGTTGGTGTCATTGCAGCATCAGTGGTTAGGCAAGAGCAACGTACACAAGGGTCTTCTGTCAACGTTTTCCCGTGTATTAGGAATTCTCCATGGTATACAACACTGATTTTAAAAGCGTCAAGCAGTGATTAATTTTATGTTGTGTTTTTATAATGCCTATTTGACTGTGGAATGATATCTTTCACTGTAGTGGTTACTTTCGTCCCCAACTGAACAATTCTGGGGTTTTGTATGTGACTTGATCATAGACAGAGGTGTCAGGTTTGAAAAAGTTTCATATTATCATTGTTTATATTTCATAGCTACTAAGTTGAATTTTGTATATCAGCATTTGTGTTTATTGAGTGAGTGACTAAGTCAAAAACCCAAAGATAGAGTTCCTGTAAGGTTACTCAGACCCCAATCAGCACTTGTTTGAAGTGAGGTAGAAGAAGCCTGGTCGGATCAGGAATAATGGAGAGAGGAGGTAATAGCTATTTTTAGCTTGATTTATTCTTGTGGGTTTGTGTGTGTGTGTGTGTGCATATTTCTATTTTTCCTTTCCAGTGTGTTCTGAATAGAGAAGAAGCTGACCTCTGCTAAGGTGGACTTCAGAGGAAGGAAGTCAAATAATGTACTCCATTTAGTTCTGGAGCAGAGATAAAATGAAACAATGGTAATGCTTTTCTCTTCTGACATAAAAATAAATTTAAAAACATTGTTAGGAATGCCACCAATTCAGAACTTCCCCCATCAACTCCTGCCACAGATGCCAATTTCCTCAGGATCCAGAAGCTTCCCAAGAAAAGGTCTGAATGCCATATGGAACTACTAAGTGCAGAATGAGTGATAGGTGTAATCAAAGTCATGGAATAATGCTGATGATAACTCGAAAGGAGGGCATTCACTTGAATTCTTTTATGTGTCAGCAGCAGTGTTGACATGCGTGATATGTATTTAACTACACTTATCCAATAAACACTTTGCTGAATTGTATTTTTTATAACAAAAAGGTACAAATTACTTTAAGTTTGTACATCACATTTCCAGTTCATGAAGATATAAATAGTATTATCAAAGTGGCAGGGCTTTGAGACAGTAGCACAGTGACATGGGAGGGGTTTTCATCATTGGGTCATTTGAGCAATAAAAATAATATCTTGGGAAAAAGTTTGCTTATTTTCTATGCTTTTCCATTTTCAGTTTTATATATCTACAGCTTAAAGACTTAGGCAAGTGAGCTTTAGACGGGATTGAAAACATGTTTCAAGAAAATTAATATGGTTATCTAACTAATAAGCATCTAAGTTCATTTATGCCTCATTTTACATCGGATGGGTTCTATAGCCAATGTCCTGCCATGGGTCAGAGCACGGAACCTGTACTAAAGCAAGAGATGTTTGCAGAATAATAACTTTACTGGCAAGAAAAATCAGTGACTTTTAAAATGTTAAATAATAAACATTTGTATCCTTTCCTCTTATAAACTCTGTGAATAACTAAGAGGCGTGGGAGTGAATGTATATGTGTTACAAAAACTCTCCTTCAGTTCCATCTTGTGCCTCAGCATTGTTCCATGATCTTATAAATGTGGACATGAGGAAGCAATGCAATTGAAATTAATTCACTGTTTTAAAAAATTTTGACTACTAATATGATGTAGCTACTGAATAAAATCAGTCCTATCGAAAGGAATCTGGCCTTGGGGCTGCATTTCTTAATATATGGAAGTGTCATAATTTAGTAGTGCTCTAATACTAATTACCTCTTGTGATATTTTTCCAAACCCTTTACACAAATCTAACTTGAACTAGATTGCGTCTTTTTCCTATTTTTATTTTTTTTTCTAACATAGAAACCTCATTTAAACCTGAGTCAGGTAGCAGATCAAAGTACCTGGTTTTCACATGGATGCTCTGTAATGAATGTTATCCAGGGAAACTGCTTGCCTTACCTTTTGCTGTTGGATAACACCACATTTTATTAAATATCTGCGAAATGTTCCCTGAGATGTTACATAGCCTGCTGTCTGCAGACAGTAAGTTTTGCGAAATCTTCTTGGCTTTGTATAGGTGATAACAGGAAGCAAGAATAATGAGATAAAACCTCCTTGTTCGGGTTTTTTTAATTGAGGAACAAATTATTTCATAGTTTCTCATTAGTTATTCCCATGGATTCTAATGACAAGGTGCCAACTTTCACACTTTAAACAGGTTAATTAATCAGGTAGTAATGAAGTTGGGTGATACCTGAGTGTTGGGGTGCCGAATAATCACAGTTCCTAATAACATACTTAAATGTCTGGAAACTTGAGAGGATAAGTCAAAATTCAGATATCCTGAGATCTGCATAAATAAGCATGTTCAGTAATGGAAACACTAATTTTAATTAATTATACTAGGTATAATCTGTAATTGTGTGATGGATATGTGGTGACTATGCATAAGTGATAGATGCATTAATAATCATATATGTTACTACTTTTCTTCACATGACATAAGCATGATAATATTTCTATGTCCACACATTTATCTATTTCATCCTTTGTACAGCACCATTAAAAAACTTGTTTTCATTGTTATTGTTTAATGGTTATCTCAGGAATGAATCTAGGTCAAAGCGAAATGTTAAATGAAGTTCCACAGTGTGACAACAGTGTATGTTAAATTTCATGACAGCTTTGCTAAGATGTAAGCTGCCTCAGGGATCCAGAGTCTATTTCTCAGAGAGAAGTACTGGGAAAGTCTTAAGACCTTGTCACCAAATTTTCTTCTCTGAAATCCTCAAGAGAGTTCATAAATAAAATTATATACACACAAATATTTTCTCTGTATATGTGATTGATACGTAGTATGTATACATACATGTTTTATATGATATGGCATATTCTATAATCACTAGAGAAGATAACATTTTTAAAATATGCTGATTATATCTGCTGTGCAAAATGTATTGTCTATTAACTCAATGGCTGGCTCTTTGACCTCCCCTCCACCCCCTGACAGAGGAGCAGCCTTGCTAGGACACACAGAGGGGGACATTGCAGCCATTCCTGAAGATACCTGATAAGCTAGGATCTGATGGAAGGGGAGGAGGTCCTTCCCTACCAGTGGACTTGGAAAGGGGCAGGGAGGAGATGAAGGAGGGAGGGGATGGGAGGGAATGAAGGAGGGGGCTACAGCAGGGATACAAAGTAAATAACCTGTGATTAATATAAAAATAAAAACTATAAAAAATAAAATGCATTGTTTAGAATGTTCTGGGTTAAGAAAGAGAGGAGATAACTAGATGTTAAAAATATTTGCTATGAAAGAACAAGGACACGAGTTCAAGTATCACATAAAAAGCCAGCTATAGCTATGTGTGTCTGTAACACTAGCAGTGAGAAATGGAGCCAGGAGGATACTGAGAAAATCGTTTGCCAAATAGCCTAGCTGAAGTCATGAGCTTTAGGTTCAGTAACACATCCTGTCTCAAACTGTAAGCTAGGGAGAGAAAGAGGAACATACTCACTGTTTTTCTCTGCCCTCTGAAAGCGTGCCCGCATATATTCTGGTACACCATAGACAGTGCATATCGTATATGCATACCATCTATATCACAAGCACATGTATACACACACACACACAAACACACACACATACACACACTGTGTGTGTGTGGGAGAACATAAGAGACCTGTGATACAAGGCATTGGGATTTATTTATCCAGGAAATATTCTGTTCTTGGAAATCAAGAGTAAAGATCCAAAAACATTCTTCACAATTGCAGTATTTAAATGTCTGCATTTCCTTGGTTTAAAAAATGATTCTTTCTATCTCCATTTTCTTTCATAAAATTCCATGTATTCTGCTCAAAGTTATGAGTCTCAGCCTCTGCTTCAATACCTCGATCAGTATAGTCTTTCAGAGGCCCTCTGTGTTAGGCTTCTGTCCTGATCCCTGTCTTCACCTTCTTCTGATGTCTATCACATTTGTAGCCTTGTCAGGCCACAGAGGAAGACAATGCACTCAGTCCTCATGAGACTTAAAAGGCTTGGGTCAGGTAGAAGGGGACGAGGTTCTCCCTAACCAGTGGATTAGGAAAGGGCATAGGGGAGAAGAGAGAGGGAGGGTGGGATAAGGGGGAGACAAGGGAGGCTGCCACACCCAGGATACAAAGTGAATAAATTGTAAAATTTTTTAAAATTAAAAACAATCATGGGTGATAACTTACAAAATCCTTTATAAGTTAATTGGGATTAAGAAAAGTATAGATGTGCAGGAAAGTGTTTCACAGAAATATTACTACAACTTGAGTATTAATTTTCAGTGATCAAAAGTGAATCAGCAGTACAGGGAAGCCAGTAATAAGCAGTAATGGTCAACAATATAATGTCCCATGGCCACGGATGTGACTCGAATGCAAAGGTAATTGTCACTGAGTCTGACAGCCTGAGTTGAATCTTCAGAACCCATTAGGCAGAAGAAAAAAACTGATTCAAATAAAGTGTCCTGTTTTTTTTTTCTCTTTCACACGGTATGTTGCACACATACACACACATACAGACCACAGATAAGTGTAATGAAAGTATGACATTTTAACTTTTAGGAAAAAGTTCCAGTGTAAGTTATACTGAGGTCATATTCAGAGTCCTCTCCAACTGAGGTCCATATTACCAAGTTACTAGACTTTTTTTTTTCAGGATAAAGCCAGGGTAGCATTAAGGGTTATGGAAAATAGGATTTGGAGTCACACAGGAATATAAATTATAGATAAGTTGTCTATAACTTAGAACCACCCTGGGCCTCTGGGTACTCTTGCAATGAAAAATTGGAGTCCCTTCCCTCACATTGACTTCCTTCTGAAAATGTACATTTTGCTTGCTCTTCCCTAATACTAAATCTGAAGTCAGAGCTCTCTGACTTTTAGTGACTCAAAACCCTCCCACACAATTGCATACCCATCCCTCTAATGAAAATTTACTTGTGTATGTATTTATTAGTATGGAGATAAGAGCAGACATGGTAAAGATTCATAAAGATAAAGCCAGCCAACTTTTCTGTGTTTGTCCCTATACAAAGCTACTTTAGTTGATATATTGTTAACTTTTGCTTGTACATTTGTTTAATAAAGGAAGAGGTTTTATTTAGTTTGAGTTTGAGTCTTACATTTCTGAATGCCTGCTAACCCCGTCACTCATGGCTTGGTGTGAGTTTACTACCTCATGGCAGTGTCTCAGCATGCAACTTCCACAATGAAGAGAGAAAAACATGCTTCAATATAACTGTTGTAGCAGGTGAAATTCAGAAAATTAATATGATTGATTAAAGATGTGAAGAAGCATAAATGTAAATTAATGACATCAATTTTTTTTAATTTCAGAAAATATGAAGTAAATGAGAAATATTCTTACCATGCTTGAGTTTAAACCAAAGTTGTGTACATTCTAAGTGGTCTGATAGATTTTATTCTACTGAGATGTAATTTATGGCACCTCAGCTACTGAAGTATCTAAACATTTTTCTTCTTCTTTACACATTACAATTAGAAGTCATGATCTTTATTCACAGCTTAATATGTGTAATTGTCAGTAACACTCACTGATAGAAGGATAAAATGAAGGAATCAAAATCTTTCGTGATTGCAAACAGCTTACACTATTATGCACTTTACCTTTTTTGAAAAACATAGAGTGGACAAATCCAAGCCTCAAAATGCCCTTAAAGCTTTTGTTTCAAAATAATAGGGCTTTGCTAAGTTGTTGTCGAAAAAAGAGAAAAATTCAGAAACGTGTATGTCATTAGCACAACTGCATTCCATTATTTTCTTTTGCAAAATAAATTACATAAATGGGGTTTGTATTGTTGGTATACTTCACCCAGAGATTTGGATAATTAAGTTTCAAGAATTGAGATGCTTTAAAACACATTTAATTTAGTAAAATTGGTAAGGAAGCAACTGCAATTAAAAAAAAATAAAAACACCCAAAGTTTTCTATGTCTTACTGGGTAATTTGGAGTGAATTTCGACTCTGGCATTAGAAGTACAAAAGGTAACTAAAAATGCCATTAAATGAAATGTTCCAAGTCCAAGCAATTTCCTTCTTAACAGAAAGTAAAACGCAAACAGAGATTACTACAACCCTGCTGTGTTTAATTTAAGTGTATATAAGCTTTTCACACACAGTCATCTTGTCTGCAGATAATCAAGGCTATCCACAGTGGGCAGGAATGTGAAGTATGGCTTGTCAAAACTTTTTTCCTTATTTGAATTCACCTTGCCTGTGTCAGCCATGGTTCTAAGGAACCAAAGCCAACAACACAATCAGCTTCGGTAGGATGGGGTTCTTCTTTCTGTGATTATTAACCTGTGTTTGTTGTCTTCAAAGTGCTAGTTGCTTCCATTGTAACCTGATACAACATCTTTAGCCATGAGCGCATACATCAGGCATACACATTTCTTTCCCTGTAGATGGCTTATGTAGACCTGCATAACTTTTGAACATAAAATTTCAAGTGGTAAAGCTTGCTAATTTCAAACCCACGCACTGAATGGTAGCAGAATTGTTTAGCTCTTTGCAAATTTCACTTTGAAAAAGAAGCGAAACTTTGGTAGCGATTTTTAAATACAAATTAAAAGATTAACAAATATGCTGAATAACACATTTTCACAGGAATGATACTTTCGTAATATTTTGAAAGTATAAAATATTTTCAAAGTATAAAACTTTGAAGTAAGACTATCTCAAAGATCAAATATGCCTTTTGTATAAGAAAAACTAATATGATTTTACAAAGTCATATTTAATTTTTAGTTGTTAGATTTCCTAGAGAAAGGGAAGAATTTTTTGTTGTTGTTTTATAATTGCATCAATATTTTATTTTGAAAACTAAACATTTTATTTTGACTAATCGCTAAAAGTTCATGAATCCATCATGGCATCTTATATGTATGTATATATATGTAAGCATTTATGGATGCTTACATATATATCATAAATATAACACATTTCTTTCAAAGTTTGTATATATAACGACAAAAAATTTTAATATGCCAATACCACGCAGTTTTTATTATTATTGCTCTATAGTACAGCTTGAGATCAGGGATGGAGATACCTCCAGAAGAGCTTTTATTATATAGGATTATTTAAGCAATTCTGAGGGTTTTTTTTTTCCATATGGAATAGACAATTGCTCTTTCAAGTTCTACGAAGAATTGTGTTGGTATATAGATGGGAATTGCATTGACTCTGTAGATTGCTTTTGGTAGGATGGCCATTTTTACTATGTTAATCCTTCCAATTCATGAGCATGGGAGATCTTTCCAGCTTCTGACATCTTCTTCAATTTCTTTCTCCAGATAATTGAATTTTTTTTTTCGAACAGGCCTTTCATTTACTTGATTAGAGTTACTCCAAGGTGTTTTCTGTTATTTGTGGCTATTGTGCTATTGTGAAGGGTGCTGTTTCCCTAATTTCTTTCTCAGCCCTTTTGTCTTTCGTATATAGGAGGGCTACTGATTTTTTTTTTACATAATTTTGTATCCAGCCACTTTGCTGAAGGTATTTATTAACTGAAAGAGTTCTCTGGTAGAATTTTTGGGGATACTCTTGAACAGGTCAAGAACCTATCATTGAGGGCCTCTGAAAGTCCAATTAGGATATCAGAGCAGATGCTGTGGCCCACAGCCAAACTTTGGGCAGAGGGCAGGGAATCTTATGAAAAAATGGGGAGATAGAAAGACCTGGAGAGGACGGGAGCTCCACAAGGAGAGCACAGCGCAAAATATTCTGGGCCCAGGGGACCCTGCAGATACTGATGCCTCAACCAAGGACCGTTCATGCAGAGGACTTAGGACTGCTGCACACATGTAGCCCATAGACAGCCCAGTCTCTAAGAGAGTTCCCTAGCAAGGGGAGCTGGAGCTGTCTCAGTCATGAACTCAGTGGCTGGCTCTTTGATCACTTTCCCCTGGAGGGTGCAGCCTTTCCAGGCCACAAAGGAAGAAAATGCAGCCAGTCCTCATGAGATCTGATAAGCTAGGGTCAGATGGATCAGTGGACTAGGGGAGGGGCATGGGGAAAGAGGGAGGGAAACTGTGACTGGGAGAAGATGAGGGAGGGGGCTACAGCTGGTATACAAAGTGAATAAATTGTCATAAATAAGAAATGAATTTTAAAAGATTAAATGCATCAAATTAACAACTATAGAGTACAAGCACACAAAATATAGATGTACATATGTTGCTCCAAGTTTCTATGAAAAGGAGAAAAATACTTAGGTATCTAAAATAGTCATTTCTCAACATCTAAAGTACATATGAAAGTCACAATATGCCAAATTTTTGTTTGTTTTTTATCATAGTCTGACTAATTCCTTCCAAAAAATTTCACATGATCAAGACATTACACTTAAGAACCAGGTTAAATTATGCAATGCAACAGACGTGCTCCAAATCACAGGATCACCTAAGAGCTTCAGGCAAAGGACTCATCTTTGTGGTCTAACAGGCACAGTACCAAATGGAATACTAAGTTGTATTTAAGCTTACAGTAGCACTGGATGTCAGCCACAAACCTGGGTGGATTGTGAAATATTAAGTAGTTTGGCATGCCCAGGTAAATTTAAAAGTATCCCAAATACCTCTGAATTAATGTGTCTGGACCATAAAATAAATTATTTAGATTGTGCAGTTTTGCCCCATTTGTTTTACATATGTCTTTTAAATATATCATTACAAAATATTATCCATACTTGATAATTATCATTTGTAGCCACAGAAGAGTTCACTAAGGCATGGTCTGAAACCATAGTATAAAGTTACACAATTTCTCTGGCAGTATGCTATCTTTAAGACATTCCCTGCTCTGTTCAGAACAATGATTCTTCCATGAAAAAGAACAAATGGCGCCAACTTTGATGACAGAACACATGTGACAGCCTGGCAACCTGAAGTGGAGAGGACTTCCAGACTCAGCCAGTTTTGCTGCTGAGATATATAAAGTACAATGTAGAGATATCTCCAAAAAGAAAGAGAGAGAGAGAGAGAAAGAAAGAGAGAGGAAGGAAGAAAGAAATGAAGAAAGAAAGAAAAAAGACAAGAATGATCATGACTAGAACCTTATTAGTGTTTTATGTAAAATAAGTATTTTTTATAAATTTATTCATATAATTCTGGATAGTAATTCTGTTATCTGAATAGATGGCAAATATTTTCCTCTCAATCAGTGGACTTCCTCTATGCTTGCTTCCTATAAACAATTGCCTTTGCTGTACAAAAAGCCCATGGCTGGGAAAGTTATGGGGTCTAGGGTAGAACCTGCTCTTATTAATTTGCTGAATGGTAATACTGTTGAAGTATTTTCTAAAGATTTATGTTTACACCTGTGAAATAGTGGTGCTCTCAATCTTGGTGGAAGAAAGAAGTGTTGTTTGGTGTCTCTCTCTTTCTCATTTCTCTTCATGCACAGCAGTAAAATGAGGAGCTGTATGACTGGTAAAAGCGCAGAGCCTAGGAGACTGAGTGCTTAACCCCAGACAGGACAACCACGTTAATGTGCCTCCCACCAAGACTCAGCGAATATCATGGAGAAAGGAAGTAGACAAGAGTCAGAGGAAAGGAAAATGTGCTGGTAAATGCTTCCTTCTGGACATAGCGAGGTAATCATGAAATCACATACTCATGAGAATAAGGGAGCTGGGGGTTCCTGCACAAGATCAAATGAGCCAAAGTTCTAGCACAGATGAGGTAGAATCCCAGGATCTAAACATTACTGCAGCACACTTGACCATGCATAGTTACTGGGGAAGGAAGAATTATCATTCTTGATTCTGTGAATACTGATAGAATTCCTGTGCCCTGGTAGATAACCCCATACCCATGCACATTTGGTTTTTGCGAACTGAAAAAAATATGTAGATTAACCTATGTTATAATTAATTATAACAAAGCTGAATATCAAACACTCACAGTATGTTTCTGGTATCTTAACTTGTACTAGTTCCATTTCATTCTTCTTAGCACAAAGATAGCCTTGACAGCAAGCAACAAATATAATTAGAACTCTCCAAGAGTTATACTTGAAGTATCAGGTATCACTGAGACACTCATTGAGGCATCATTGAGGCATATATATTTCAATGATGATATATATATAATGATGATATATATAATCTAGTTCCAATTTATGTGATGGACAAAACAAGTCTCCAAATTAAAAGAATATTATAAAACAACCAAAACCAAACAAACAGAAACTAAAAACAAAAACAAGACCTAAACAAGGACAATTCAGGGACAACTACAAACATGCTAAAGTACAACCAATCAAAACGTATGTGGAGGCCATTACCTATGAATATATCTATAAAACTCTTCATGTCTGATATTCAGTAAACATTGGGGAAAAGGGGTCAGAAAGGTTATGAGGTCCAGAAGAGCAAGGAGTTTGTTGTGACATTGTGTCTCCTAGCAATATCAGAAGCTACAGCCATAAAATTGAACAAAGACAACACTGATGGACATGACAAAGTGGACAGAGATAATCTCAACAAGACTCAGTGTTACACAAGGAACTATAAGAAATTGTGGATAGCAGAAAGTGGGAGAGTTGGTCTTCCCCAGGGAAGAGAACACCAATTGTTTCCCCAGTGCCAAATGGTGCTGAAACCAAACATACAAGTAACATATGGACTGATATAATATTAAGGAATGTATATGCGCATAGGCACACACATTCAATACCAAATACTTGATAAAGAGGCCATGAATTTGGAGAGAGGAGAAAGGTATATGGGGGGGTGTATGGAGGGAAGGAAGAAAAGGGACAAATGCTATAAATTGAAACTCCAGAACAAAAAACAACTTTTATTAGTATGAAAAAAAAATGGATGAGGAAAGTATGAAGACTCAACCCTCTCTCTCCCCAAAGAAATACAGACATCTAAGGAATGCTAAGAAAAGGAGAAATAGTCTTCCATACACGTAAGATACATGTAACAACAATTTATAAGGAAAAGGGCTTGAATTTAAAAGAGAATAAAGAAACATATATGGGAGATTTCAGAGGGAAGAACGTGAAAATGATACAATTATATTGTCATCTCAAAAATAATAATAAAAACAAAAACTTATCATGTATGAGCATCTGTGTTATCAGAGAAATGATATTGTTAGTGAAAGTATAGAAAAAAACAGCCATAACTAAAGTGGAAAATTTGCAGTGTAACATGTCCAAGAGGGACTTGAAATCTTTTATTATATGCTTAGAGACTTATAATGTCATACCCATCCACACAACTTTGTCTGTGTCTACTATATATTTGAAAAGTTGTTAAACTAGTCCAGAGATGAAACAACATCTGACAATATATTGTATCACAGACATTTTTAAGAGAATACCAAAAAGGATTCAAGAAATAGACAGAAATTTTGGGCCAATAATTAGAAGGCCATAGATTTAACTGAGAAGACTTCTGTTGCAACACACCAAGTAACTCAAGTTTTGGTGTTCTAGTTTGAGGGCATTATTTTAAAATAGTAACCATCATAAACAATGACAATATTCTAGGATTGTCAAGAATATGGTTAGAAAGTTGTCCAAATGCATCATCTGGTATATGCAACTACCAATGAAAGCAATATGGAAATATACTATTAAGACTACACAGGAAATAAAAATCATAAGTATCAAAATGCTGTCCCTAAGAAGGCTCAGATGATGAACTCACTACTAGTTAGATCATGGATATCACTTACAAGAGAAGCATCTCTCGTCAGTATGTTCAAAGTATTTTCCAAAAGAATGAAAATAATGTATCACCAAGTTATGAATATACACAAAGACATAACAATTACAACTTGAAGTGTAAATTCTTTTTTTTTAAAGTTAACTTTATTTATTTAATTGTTCACTTTACATCTCATTCATATTCCCCATTCTCCTCTTGTCCTGGTCCCACTCTCCCTTCCTCTTCCCTCCTCTCCCTGCCCTAACCCTCAGGTCCCCCCACCAATCCACCCCAGCACTTCAAATTGCATCACTGCTGAGCACATCCTTGTCCAAGGTGATATGGCAAGGCAGCCTAATGAGGAAGAAGTGATCAAAGAGCATGCAACAGAGTCTGTGTCAGAGCTGGGTCCCCAAAGCCTCTCACTCTGTATATTGTCCAGTATTGGGTCTTTAAATCAAGTCCTATCTACTGCAAGAAGAAGTAATACAACCCTCTGATGACGGTTCAGTAAGGCACTGATCTATGGGTGTAACAACATGACATTAGAAGTCATTTTATTCTGTCTTTTAACAGAATAATAGTATATTATAACAATTTTACTAGACACTTGACATACATAGTCTTAGGTACTTGGACATATTAGCAGTATCAAGTGTGGCGTCCTGTCATGGAGTGGGATTTGGATCAAATCTAAGAGTAATTGACTACTCCCATAACGTTTGTGCTACAACTGCATCATTTTATCTTGCAGGGTTTGTAGCTGTATAATATTAATGATTACCCTTATCCCCCAGATGCATGCGAGTAACTAAAAGCACCATGAATACTAATCAGTAGGAATAATGTGTCTAGTTAAGCAACACCTCAACTTCTCCAGCTTAATAATATAAATAATTTTAAACTTCCATTTCTGGCTCTACCTGCCTTCCCAAGGAGACTTGCCAGAACATACCCCAGGATCATCATGCCTTCTGGGGCCCTAGAAACATATGGTTCCAGTCTATGCCCCAAGGCCCTACCTGCCTTACCTAAGAGAGGTGCCAGACCCTAGAAATGTCCAGTCTCCATCCCAGGTCTCAACTCTGCTTCAGGAGGAGACCTCACTAACCAAACCCCATGACTAGCTAGCCAGTCAAGGCTGTAGGAACACACAGCTCCATTCTCTGGTTCAGGGATCTACTTGTCTTTCTGAGGACTCCTGAGAACATCAGAAACACCAAGCCAACACCAGGGAAAACCAGATGGCTAAAGATCAGCATAAGAACACAGTCAACAAGAGCCATGACAATATGGTACCACAAGAACCTAGCTATCTTACTACAACAAGCCCTGGATATCCTAACACAGCTGAAACACAAGAAAATTACCTTACGTCTATTCTTAGGAAGTTGATAGAGGCCTTTAGATAAGAAACAAATATAATACCTTAAAGAAATACAGGAAAGAGGGGCATGGTGGAATATCCCAGCACGGGGAGTGTCATAGACAAGCTGATATCTATGAATTTTAGGCCAGCTAGGTCTACAAAGCCATTCAGGACATCCAAGTCTACACAGAGAAGCTCTGTCTCAGAAAAAAAGAAAGAAGGAAAGAGAGAGAGAAAGGAAGGAAGAAATAAAGAAGAAAGAAAGGAAGGAAGGAAGGAAGAAAGAAAAAAAGAAAGAAAGAAGAAATACAGGAAAATACAAACAGGTGAAGGAAATGAATAAAATGGTTCAAGACCTGAAAATGGAAATAGAAATAATAATGAAAACAGAAACTGAGGAAATCCTGGAGAATGAAAACTTAGGGAATAGAAAAGGAACTACAGACATAACCAACAAAGTACAAGAGATGGAGGGAGTCTCAGTTGTAAAAGATACAACTGAAGAAATCGGTACATATGTCAAAGAAAATGTTAAATCTAAAAAGTTCCTGAAACAAAATATCCAAAAAATCACTATGAAATGAGGAAACCTAAGAATAATAGGAATAGAAGAAAGAAAATATTACTGACACCAAGGACCAGAAAATATTTTCAACAAAACCATAAAAGAAAACTTCTCTATCCTAAGGAAATAGATTCCAATAACACACAAGAAGCTTACAAAACACAAAACAGAATGGACGAGAAAATAAAATCCACCTGCCGCACAATAATCAAAACACTAAATATACAAAGGAAAAAAAATCCAAGTAACATATACAGGCAGACCTATCAGAATTACTCCTGGCTTCTCACCAGAAACTCTGAAAGCCAGAAGTACCTGTGCAGATGTCTTGCAGACCTTAACAGACCACAGATATCAGCTCAGATTACTATACCCAGAAAAATGTTCAATCACCATATGCAGAGAAAGTAGATATTTCATGGCAAAACCAAATTTAAGCAATATCTGTGCACCAATCCAGACCTACAGAAGAAACTTAAAGGAAAACTCCAACCCCCAAATATTAACTACATATAAGAAATAAATAACCCTGCTGCAGCAAAACAAAAAAGAAACACACACACACACAGGCACAGGCACATGCACACACACATATGCACACACAGTACCAACACCAACATCAAAATGTCAGGAACTGACAATTATTGGTCATTAATGTCTCTCAACACCAATGGACTGAATTTCCCCCAATAAAACATACGGGCTATCAGAATGGATGCAAAAACAGGATCCATCATTCTGTTGCATACAAGAAACTCACCTCAGCAACAAATACAGACATTATCTCAGAGTAAAGGATTGGAAAAATGTTTTCCAAGCAAACAAAGCTGAGAAAGTATCTATAGTAGCAATTCTAATATCCAATAGAAAAAACTTTCAACCAGAATTAATTAATGGGGAAAGACACTTCATCAAAGGAAAAATCCACCAAGCAGACATCTCCATTCTGAGTATCTATGCCCCAAAACAAGTGCACCCGCATTTGTAAAAGAAACATTAAAAAAAAACTTAAATCACAATCAAATACCACACATTAATAGTAGGAGACTTCAGCACCCCCCTCTCTCCAATGGACAGATCATTGAGACAGACACTAAACAGAGGAATAATGAAACTAACAGATGTCATGATTCCAAATGGCCCTAACAGACATCTACAGAACTTTTCACCCAAACACAAGAGAATATAACTTCTTCTCAGCAATTCATGGAACCTTCTCCAAAATTGAACACATAGCTGGTCACAAAACAAGCCTCAGAAGATACAAGCATATTTAAAAATCCTTTTGTATCTTATCAGACTATCATGAATTAAAGCTGGACTTCAAAACGGCAGAAACCATGGAAAGCCTACAAACTCATAAAATCTGAATAATTCTCTACCTAATGATGACTGGGTCAGGGAAGAAATAAAGAAATTAAAGGCTTCCTGAAACTCAATGAAAACAAAGGCGTAACATATCCAAATGTATGGGACACAATGAAAGTAGTGCTAAGAAGAAAGTTTATAGTACTAAGTGCCTTCTCAAAGAAATTGGAGAGTTCTCGTACCAAAACCCTAACTGCACACACGAAAGCTCCAGAACAAAAGGAAACAAACATACTAGAGTAGATGGCAGGGAAATCATCAAACTCAGGGCTGAAATCCATACTTTAGAAACAAAGAGAACGATAACAAATTAACGAAACCAAGAGTTGGTTCTTTGAGGAAATCAACAAGATACACAAGTCCTTAGCGAAACTAAGAGACAAATCAACAAAATCAGAAATGAAAAGAGGGACATTACAACAGACACTGAGGAAATCCAAAGAATCATTCAATACAATTTCCCTCAAAATATCAACATAATTCTTTACAGACCTTGATAGAATAATTCTCAACTTCATATGAAAAACCAAAAACCCCAGAATAGCTAAAACACTTCTGTACAATAAAAGAACTTCTGGAGATATCGCTATCCCTAATTTCAAGCTGTCCTACAGAGCAATAGTTATAAAAACTATATGGTACTGGCATAGAAACAGACAGGTTGATCCATGGCATTGAACTGACAACCTAGAAATAAATCCATATATAACTATGGACACTTGCTTTTTGACAAAAAAAAGCCAAAACCATGCAATGGGGTTTGGAGGAAGGAACATCTTCAAAACATGGTGCTGGTCTAACTTGCAAATGCTGATCCAAGACTTACACAGTGAAAGCACCAAGTGACATTTCAAAGTAAATGAGGAAGATCTTATAAGGCTCCACCCCTTGCCTCAAGAGGGAGAATCAGTCTCCTCCATGGCAAGCTCCTTTTGAGGATATCCCATTCCAAAAGGCTAGCTTTAGTGAATAGTCATTCAAACAGCACCAAATGGACTCAGCAATTGCAATGTGTATTATATGTAACATACGCATGCATGTACATGTAATAATAATAATAAAAGAAAAAAAGTCATGTATATGAGAGGAAGTTAAGGGACAAAGGATTTCAGCGGAAGAGTGAGGTCTGAATATAATGTAAGTAGGTACTCTTTTTATTTTTTTATATTTATTATTAGTTACATTTTATTAACTCTGTATCCCGCTCCCTCATTCCCTCCCAATCCCACCCTCCCTCCTTGCCCCTTTCCAAGTCCACTGATAGGGGAGGACCGCCTCCCCTTTCATCTGACCCTGGTTTATCAGGTCTCTTCAGGACTGGCTGCAATGTCCTTTTCTGTTGCCTAGCAAGGCTGCTCCTCCCTTGCAGTGTGGGGAGGTCAAAGATCCCGCCATTGAGTTCATGTTAGGAATGGTCCCTGTTCCCCTTACTAGGGAAACCCACTTGGATACTGAGCTACCATGGGCTACAGACAAGCAGAGGTTCTAGGTTATATCCATACATGGTCCTTGGTTGGAGAAACAGTCTCATATAAGACCCCTGTGCCCAAATATATTTGGTCCTTGTGGAGCTCCTATCCTCTCTGGATCTTATTAACTCCCCCTTCTTTCATATGATTCCCTGCACTCTGCCGAAGGTTTGGTTATGAGTCTCAGTATCTGCTTTGATAAACCCCTAGGTAGAGTCTTTCAGAGGCCCTCTGTGGTAGGACCCTGTCCTGTTACTTGTTTTCACCTACATCCAATGTCCATCCCATTTGTCTTTCTAAGTAGGTACTCCTGAATGATGTTTTCAAAAATAAAAGTAAAACAAACCAAATTGGATTTTCCAATTGGCAACAGATCACTTCAAAACAATACTTCAGCCAAGTTTAGATGAAATACACTTTATTTTAGTGTTCTTCATAAAAATAAAAGTGTGAAATTGCTTCATGATTTGAAAAAGATAAATACCACAGAAAAGTTGAATCAATTTTTTGTATTGAAATATTTTTGAGACAGTTCTTCAAGAACAGTTATAAATGTGAAAATGCAGTTGATTTTTATTGCAATTCATAAACTAAGTAGATCTGACATTATTCATTTGTAATATTTTGCTTGTGTTATTTTCTGGTTGATATGTTTGGGTTGATTCTTTTATCTTTGGAGGAAAATAGTTGACTAATACAGGATGAATTATTCCCTTTTCTAGAAAATGTTTTGTGTAACATGGTCACAGGTGTAGAACTCTTATTTTATTACACATAAGATTCTGACACTGCTCAAATTCCTCTAAACTCAATGCAAGTTTGTTTTAGGGACACTTTTCCTAGAATACTGCTAATTCCAGAAGATTAAAAAAAAAAACAGCTGAAAGTGAAGAACGCACACTAAAATGTACATTTCTCTGTCAAACAATGTGTTCTGTGAGACTGAGTCTCAAGTTATATAAATGGATATGATTGCCCATTATACCTGGAGACCAATCACTGATAAGGTTTTAGAGAAGGAAACATTTCTCAGGGCTAAAGAACACTATGAAGAGCAGCAATGGAAGTTGAGCCTTGAAGCCCATCAAAGGAAATGAAACTCTATAGCTACAGACATTACTTGGATCCCAGAGACTAACAATTTTAAATATTGAAAGGCTCTTTTCAAGCTAAAGACAATACTGATAGGCCATCATCCAACTGTTAGTGAGCACTAAGAATCACCAGTCCCTTAAATCCAAAATTAGGCCTCCAAGTTTCCTTGGGATGACAGGACTCATCTAGTATTGCTTATTGAATAAGGTGTTTCTACTGTGGTCTTCTTATGCAGGTGTTTGTGTGATTTCCTAAAAAATCAAATGTATATTAAAATTAAACTCATTGAAACCAACATCCAACATCATATATTAAAGCACAGCATCAATTTTTAAAACTTAAATTGAAATGCATTTTCAATGGGAATGTATCTGTCTATTTCTAATGTTGCATTTAAGATGATGTTTAAATTTGGATCCATTTTTTCTTAATAAAACTTATCTTCCTTAGCTACCAGGCTATGACTTTGACTTTCATATGACACCCTCATAATATAAACAGAGAGTTTGAGGTTCTGGCTTCTATTGGATGGCTTCTTTGATTTTAATTTTACACCGAATCCCCTAGAACTGGAGTTATTGATGATTGTGAGTCACACTCTGGTACTAGGAACTGAACCTATTTTCTCTTCAGGAGCACCAAGTGCTCTTAACAATTAAATGATTTCCCTCAGCCTTTCTGTTCCTTTATTTGAAAGATATTCTGCAGGTAATTCTTCTTACCAGTATTTGTTTCCATGGCTTCCAACAAAGGCTAATTAAAATGAGCCAAATTAAAGCAAGTCTTACCTTCAAATATTTCCTTTACTGAATTCTAGTCTAAATTTTTTTCTAATTTGCAATTTTTTTATTTTAGTCACTGACCAAGGTATTAAAAAATAAGACATCTGATTATGAACATACCTGTTACGCTTTGAAGTGTAGAATAGATAAATAGTCCTTGAATTATTAAGAAATTAAAATTTATATCATTTATACATAGAAGATGAGGATACTTCACAATTTGTTACTAATTCAATGACATTTGAAAAATATTTGCCATTCCCAAGCATGAGAATAATTCTATATTGAGATTTCTGCAAGGGATTTTAGATGTTGAAACTGAGTAATGTTATACATAAGCAAAATATTAACCGAGTGCTTACTGTCTAACAAGATCATTCAGATGAGAATTAACTAATTCAGTGATGGCTATGTTTTGGTGTTCGCTTTTTTTTTTTAATTGTATACAAAGACCAAAATTTAATCTGAAAATGTTTTTATATTCTTTGGCCCAAGTTTTGAGATGGGAAGGAAAGTGCCAATAAGTAGGGTTTATATTTTTTTAAATTATACTCTGTTTACATATTTCATAAGACTGGGATGTATATAATGATGAAGCTTAATGATAGGAATCTTTCAAAATATTTTATGATTCCTTTTTTAAATTTAACTAAATCATTATTGACTATTTCATATTACAAATCTTAGTTTTTATAATCAAGAACCTGAGTTAACATTTTATAAAAATGTTTGGTTATGAGTCTCAGTATCTGCTTTGATAAACCCCTATAAAAAGCCTGATGAAATTTTTAGGCTGTAAAGTAGAACTCTATGGTGTTTGTGAGAAATTATTTCATAAGCAAACTCCTAAACCAGTTTGTCTTTTATATTTTTCTCTTTTTTGTCTATGGATTAATTATTTATTGGCTGAATCTTTTTATTGAAATTTATTCTTGGTTTTAGGATAAATGTAAAAATAATAACCGAAATTTGCTATATTATAGTTAAAAGCATAATTTCTTAAGATTTTCAAATAAAACAATTCAAAGATTCAGTGAAACCAAGAGCTGGTTCTTTGACAAAATCAACAAGACAGGCAAACCCTTAGCCAAACTAACAGGCAAAGAGAAACTGTCCAAATCAGCAAAATTGGAAAAGAGAAGGGGGAGATAACAGCAGACACTCAGGGAATTCAAACAGTCATTAGGTCTTACTACAAAAACCTATACGCCACAAAATTTGAAAATCTAAGTGAAATGGACAATTTTCTTAATAGCTTCCATTTACCAAAATTAAATCAAGATCAGGTAAAAAGACTTCCAATTTACATTTTAAGGGCAAAAAATGTGACTTTTTCCACCATTTATGAAGAAACAATAAAGACAATTCAGGACATTTTCTCATAACTTTTTGAACAGTGTGTATTATGGATCTACAGATATTTTTGATGCTGTAAATAGGCCTTCTACATTAAATTATGTGGGTTATCTCCATTGTATTTTAGCTTACTGGTCAGTTGAGGAATTCAAGTGTCAACTGAATGTGTAAATGACCAAACGATTCATTACCTAATCAGTTTGCCTAATGGTTGACTCTATTTCAAATAGCTGTAACCAAGGCTTTAAACACATGATACAAATGACCAGGCCATCACTGCACTAATAGAAACGTTCATCCCATGGATATTTTAGTTCATACGTGTAGTGGGAAAAAAAGTGCCATCTGGAAGTAATCCACTGTTATTGCTTCTTATCACCATGGCTAAGGATGGCTTTTTGTATCCAGTATAAATGAATCATGGAGCAGACTGATATATGCTCATTAAACTACAAAAACTTGTTAGAGTATCATCTTACCATGCAGAAGGAAGTCTAATATAGAAGCAGGCTGGATCCTCTGAGTCCATGGCATAAATGTGAATTGTGAAAGGGGAAATGGACTGAAATCTATATGTGCTATTCCAGGAAATTACATATTCTTCTTAAAGTAAAATAAACACTTGACCAAGCTGTTAATCATCCTTAGTGGAAAGGATTTACAGATTCAATATTAAGATGATGAGCTTCCCACTGGTCTCAGAAGCACTATACTCAAATGAATCCATTTTCTAAGGAAATCATTTAGATAAAAATTACAATTGCATTGAAGATGAATAGCTTGAATGCTAAAATGCCACTTTAAAATGCACTGTCCTTTCTGTAGACTTAAATTAGATTTCAGTTAAGATTCAGTTAAGAAAGGAAGACATCAAAACCCAAACTTTTTCTTGACTGGAATAATAAGTAATCTACATTTTCCATATTAAAAAAAAGAAAGAAAGAAAAAGGAAATGCAGGATAACAAAAGAAGCAAGTGGGTGCATGTCTCAAACTCACTTCATATGTATAAAAGAAATTCACCTCACTAAGGACTGTATCATTTCAGGTTATACTTCACAAAATTTGTATCTTAGATTTTAGTTTAGATTGAAATAATCTCTCGGTTATGGCACTCTTGAAAGTCTACCTGCAGTGATAGTGTAGCTGGTAACTCCTATAAAAACAATCAGTTTTTAAAATTTATGAAATTTAGTGACTAAGGATGTGTGAAGTTCAGTACAGAGTCATTTGTTTCCTTGGAAACAAACCAACACTGTGCCCCTGAAGAAATTCATAAACATTAAAAAATACTCTCTAATTTGACCCAAAAGAGAACACAGTAATATATTTAAATTGAATAAACATTTGACATTCTATCCATTTTCTAAATGTACTTTTAGGTGAGGTCTGATATCAAAGAGCTGTATTTTCATAGCAAGAGCAAATAATGTGATAGGTGCATAGGAGCCTTATGTTAACTGTTGACTTGACTGATCTAGGTAGAAGAATTAATACAGGTGTCATCTCGAATGATTGAAGTTATTCAAATCAAGAGGTATAAATGACAGCTACACTGAGTCAAAAACAAACTGAATTTACAATTAAGATTTGATAGCAGGAATAAAATGACAAGGATAAATCATAAGAGCTCAATTAAAAAAATATATATAATAAATAAAAGTTATATATATATATATATAAAATTACTGGAGTCAAAATTACCAGCTATCAAATTATATAGATTCCTCTAAACCATGCTTTCTCGTGGTTAATAGTCAACTTAAAACTATGTTATATGTATACCTCTGGTGGTACCTAAAATTTTCACCACTGAGCTATTTTGGTAAGTTGCCTTCTGCATGTCTTTGAATATAAATGAAGTTTGAATATGCTCCTGTGGCGTTATGATATAGTGGAGTAGAAAAGACTGAAGGTTTGGATCTGACATCACACTTCTTATTTGTAAGGTAAGAATTCTGAAATTTGTTTCACAGAGTTTTGAAATATGATACAATAAATGTTTGTTATAATAAACATTCCACACATATTGATACATACTATCTCCATTATTGAAAATTACTCCTCATATTAGCAGATATTACGTATTTTGGAGCAACTATTATGCACGTGGTCTTTATCTTAGTGAGCTTTGGAAAATGATAGAGGAAAAAAATTGGAAACACATGCAGCATAATATATAATACTACTGATTATTCTACCGATCTTTTTATCTGAAGAAAAATTAGAAAATGGGGAAATGAAGGGAATTTTAAGCCTTGAGGGATTGCTCAGTGTCTAAAAGCTGTTACACTGAAAACATGGAAACTGAGTTACATTCTCCAGCACCCATGTAAAAAGCGGGGAATGGCTGTGTGTGTCTAAAACCCTGCAATGAGATTGGAGATAGGTAGATTCTAGAGCTCACTGGCCAGCCAGTACCCCCAACTCTAGCATCACAAGCTTTCAGTTCAGTAATAAACCCTTTCCTAAGGCCCTAATGTGGAGAGCTTAGAAGAATATACGTGTGCTAGCTCGACATGTGCACACCGGGGGGAAAGCAACACACACACATACATACACACACACACACATGCACGCATACCAAAGTGTGTGAACACAAATTTAGAAGTAACCAAGAGGGAATTTATTCAGGGAAGACCTGAATAGAGAGATCAAAAGAAATCAAAAATTTTACACAATAAAACCATTGGAGGGGGATCCAAGATGGTGGAACCAGGACGACACTGTGTCTGAAGAGCAGGACAGCAGTGACTGCACAGGGACCAACAGCTGTAAAACACCAGCAATTGTGTTTCCCAGGTGAGAGGAAACCCCAATCATGTGGGAAGAAATTGGGTCCATTCACAGGTCACCCAGCTAAATCCTGGAAGAGTTCCCAGGTCCCTGGCAGGCACTCGATTGCCAACCCAGAGCCACAAGCTTGAGTGCTCTGATCACCATCCCAGATTGAACTATGGACACCACAACATCAAGACTGGGATTTCTAGTGGAGAGAAAACACCACAGTGATAGAAGCAATTGGGACCAACCTCAGGTCACCCAGACAATCCTTGGAAAATTTTCCGGCCCCGTAGGGGCTCAGCTGCCAGCATAGAGACCTGCCTGAGAGCCTGACACATGGTCCCAGACAAAACTCTGGGCCCCAGGGCACCAGAGACTGGGTTTCCCTGTTGGAAGGACACCTCATGGTGAGGGAAACATCAGTTTGGATCACAGGGCACTCAGCAGACCCACCAGCCCTGAAAAGTTCTCCAGAAAAGTTCTTGGGTTCCTGCAGGCACCCAGTAGCCAGTGCAGAGCCAATGCCCTGTGCTTGCTTGCTCTCTCAGCATCACAGACTGAACTGAGGACCCCAAAACGCAACAAACTGAGTCTCCCTCTAGAGAGGCAACACAACGGTGGGTCTTAAAGTGATCAGGGATACAATGTAGTCACCTAAACATAGTAAAGGCAATACACAGCAAGCCTATAGCCGCATCAAACTAAGTGGAGAGAAACTTAAAGCAATCCCACTGAAATCAGTGACAAGGCAAGGCTGCTCACTCTCTCCAGATCTCTTCAACATAGTTCTTGAAATCCTTGATAGAACAATAAGAAAATTAAAAGAAATCAATGCAATACAAATTGGAAAGGAAGAAGTCAAAGTATCACTATTTGCAGATGATATGATAGTATACATGAGTGACCCCAGTAATTCTTCCAAGGAGCTCCTACAACTGACAAACACCTTCAGCAAAGTGGCTGGATACAAAATTAACTAAAAAAAAAATCAGTATCCCTCCTGTATATGGAAGACAAAAAGGCTGAGAAAGAAATTAGAGAAATAACACCCTTCACAATAGCCACAAAGGATAGAAAGTACCTTGTTATAACTCTATCCAAGCATGTTAAAAACTTGTATGAAAAAAAGAAAGAAAAAGAAGAATATATCAGAAAATGGAAAGATCTCCCATGCTCATGGGTTGGCAGGATTAACATAGTAAAAATGGCCATTTTACCTAAAGCAATCTACAGATTCAATGCAATTCCCATAAAATTACCAACACAATTCTTTAAAGACCTTGAAAGAAAAATTCTCAACTTCATATGGAATAACAAGAAACCCAGAATCGCTAAAAGAGTCCTCTACAATAAAAGATCTTCTGGAGGTATCTCCATCCCTAATCTCAAGCTATGCTATAGAGCAACAGCAATAAAAACTGCATGGTACTGGCATAGAAACCAGTGGATCAAGAGAATCAAATGGAAGACCCAGAAATAAACCCACACACTAATGGATGCCTGATTTTTGACAAAGAAGTTAAAACGTACAATGGAAAAAGGATAGCATCTTCAACAAGTGGTGATGGTCTAACTGGATATCTACATGTAGAAAAATGCAAATAGATCCATACTTACCAGCTGCTCTAAACTAAAGTCCATGTACATCAAAGACCTCAATATAAAATCAGACACACTAAACCTGTTAGAAGAAAAAGTGGGGAAAAGCCTTGAATTCATTAGCACAGGAGACAACTTCCTGAACAGAACACCAACAGCACATGCTCTAAGATCAACAATCAATAAATGGGACCTCATGAAACTGAAAAGCTTTGCAAAGCAAAGGACACTGTCTTTAGAACAGAACAACAGACTATAGATTGGGAAGGGATCTTCACCAACTCTACATCTGACAGACGGCTAATATCCTGATTATGTAAAGAATTCAAGAAGTTGAACAGCAAATCAAGTAATCCAATTAAAAAAATAGAGTACAGAGCTAAACAGAGCATTCTCAATAGAGGAGTATCGAATGCCAGAGAAACACTTAAAGCAAAGCTCAACATCCTTAGCTATCATGTAAATGCAAATCAAAATGACCCTGAGATTTCACCTTACACTCATCAGAATGGCTAAGATAAAAACTCAAGTGACAACACATGCTGGAGAGGATATGGAGAAAAGGGAACCCTCTGCCATTGCTGGTGGGAAGTATACTTCTACACTTTGGAAATCAATCTGGTGCTTTCTTAGAAAATTAGGAATAGTGCTACCTCAAGAGCCATGTATACCACTCCTAGGCATATATCCAAAAGATGCTCAAGTATACAACAAGGACATTTGTTCAACCATGTTCATTGCAGCTTTATTCATAATAACCAGAATATGGAAACAACCAGATGCCCCTCAGTTGAGGAATGGATCCAGAAATTGTAGTACATTTACACAATGGAATACTACTCAGAAATTAAAAACAAGGAAATCATGAAATTTGTAGGCAAATGGTGGGAACTAGAAAAAGAAAACATGAGTGAGGTATCCCAGAAGCAGAAAAACACACATGATATATGCTCACTTATAAGTGGATATTAGAAATATAATATAGGATAATCATAGTAAAATCTGTACACCTGAAGAAGCTAATCAAGAAGGAGGACCCTGGGTAAGATGTTCACTCCTTATTCATAAAGGTAAAGGGGATGGACATTGGAAGAGGGAGAAACTGGAACAGGACAGGGGCCTGCCACAGAGGGCCCCTGAATGACTCTACTCTGTAGTATACCAAAGCAGATGCTGAGGCTCAGACAAACTTTGGGCAGAGTGCAGGGAATCTTATGAAAGAAGGGGGAGATATAAAGATCTGGAGTGGATAGGATCTCCACAAGGAGAGCAAGAGAACAAAAAATCTGAACATGGGTCTTTTCTGAGACTGATACTCCAACCTAGGACCATTCATGGAAATATCATAAATCCCATGCACATATATAACCCATGGCAGCTCAGTATCAAGTGGGTTGCCTAGTAATGAGAACAGAAACTGTCTCTGACAAGATCCCAGTTGCTGGCTCTTTGATCACCTCCCCCTGAGGGGGGAATGGCCTTACTAGGCCAAAGAGGAAGACAGTGCAGACAGTCCTGATATGACCTGTTAGGCTAGGGTCAGATAAAATGGGAGAAGGGCCTCCTCATGTAATGGACTATGGGAGAGTTATGGGAGTAGGGAAGAGGGAGGAAAGGAAGGAGTGTGGGGGTGAGGGAGGGAGCTACAGCTGGGATACAAACTGAATAAACTGTAATTAATAAAAAATATATAAATTAAAACAAACATTTGACACACAGCATGACACCAAAGTTTGCTCAAAGGAAAGCAAGGGTCTAAATATTAAAAGAAATAAAATTGAGTAATAGTTAAAAGCTGGAAAGAATTAGGGCTTGCTATCCATGGAAAGCACTTTATCTATTTACATATAATGGGAAGTTTTATAAAATTCTGTTCAAATAATACATGAGGTGATTTATCATTTACTTTTAATTGATAGATGGAGTTACAGTCAAATCTAGGAATTTAATGCTGACTGGATGCAGAACCTGTGAGTCTGCTACTTTGTGGGAACTTTGGGAAATGGGTACACAAACAGTTCAGAAAGACTTTAAGTTCCAAGTGTTACTTTATTGACAATATTTATACCTTCAGGAACGCTCCATGATCATATACATAAGAAAATAAGAATCTTTGCTGGAAGTAATGTTTGCCTTTATCTTTAATAATAATGTGTGGCCACAAACAGAGGTAGTCACACATGCTCTTCATTAAGAAAAGGAAATGTTCAGAGGTCAGGGTTTGCCATTATTGTCTCTACAATATACAGCTGGAGAACAGCATGCAGTATGTGCAGAAACACAATATTTTAAATCTAGGGATAGAGTTAGAATTGGGGTTTATTTTTATTTGGGAACATGTAAAAAATTCTTGTATGGTTTTGCACCATTTGGAAGTCCTTCCTACTAACAATAAGGGCAAACTGTAGAAGTTGAATTACACATTATATTACCAGACTCTGAATATAAAGACAGAAGCACTTGTTTTATTAAGCAAGATAACATGAATGGCTACAGCTATACACTTATACAGTGACTCAAACAGGAAAATGTAAGGTACTTTTAAAGGGAGATGCATCGTAAATGTACATAAGCCTTGAGTCCTCTGACTCCATAGCCTCTGAGTTATATCCAATATGCAAGTTAGGGAAAAATCCCCGAGTCACAGAATGAAAATCCACAACTGCAAATGAAAATACCTCAGCATGTGTTATCACTGCACTGACCATAACTGGAGATACTTTCCAGAGATAATGAAATATTTAAAGTTGGTCTTTCAAGCACGATAGACAACTGGAGGCTGAAGAAGACAGGGAACACGTCAGGGGCCTTCCACAGAGGGCTTCTGAAAGCCCAACAGGGTATCAAAGCAGATGCAGAGACTCATAACCAAACTTTGATCAGAGTGCAGGGAATATTATGGAAGAAGGGGAAGGTAGTAAGACCTGGAGGGGACAGGAACTCCCACATGTAGACCAACAGAGCCCAGAAAACTGGGTTTGGGGTGGCAGGCCAGCAAAGACCTGTACTCCAACCAGAGACCATTCATGGAGAGGACCTAGACTACCTATTCCACATAGACTCAGTCTCCAAGTAGGTTCCCTAGTGAGGGGAGTAGGGACTGTCTCTGACATGAACTCAGTGGCTGGCTCTTTGATTACCTCCCCATGAGGGTGCAGCCTTGTCAGGCCACAGAGGAAGAAGATGAAGCCAGTCCTTATGGGACTTGATAGGCTAGGGTCAGATAAAAGGAGAGGCTTACCTCCCCCATCAGTGGACTTAGGGAGGGGCATAGGAGGAGAAGAGGGATGGAGGGGAAAATGGAGAGGAGAGGAGGGAGAGTGCTAAAGCTGGGATACAAAGTGAATAAATAAATAAATTTTTTAAAAGTTAACATCTTGTTTAGAAGATTGCATGTTACAGAGTTGTAAATATCTTATTGTATACTGTTACAAAAACAACCATATAATTTTATATTTAACTATATTTTATATAAATAAAATTAGTTGTTAAGTTAAATTCAATTGTTTGCATTTATCTTAAAAGTAGCACTAGAAAAATCCCATGATTCTCACTTACCAATTGTGGCTGGCCTGATATTTCAATTGGATAAATTGGATTAAAACTTCATTTGACTAGAACCCATTTTGGTTGATACAGAATACATTAAGGCAAAAACCAAGTGCAGTTATAGAAGAAAGAAAAGGAATGGCATTTTCCTCTTAGATAGACATCTTAATCCCAGGGACATGACAGTTCTCGTGTAAACATGACCTTTTATTGGCTTTCTATAAGCTTCAGGATTTTGAACTATAAATAAAAAGAGCTAAGCATTAAATTTATAGGAAACAAAGTCAGAACAGTCCCAGTTTTCAAGTCAGAGTGAGTTGGTAGGTTGACTTTATTTTTTATCTTCTAGACTTTGGGAAAAAACACTGGATGGTGGGTTCCATTTCTAGTAACTATTTTTATGCAGGCTTTTTTTGTTGTTGTTGTTTTAGTAAGTTCAAATGGAAGTGTAACTGATAATCTAGTAACTTTTTGTACTTGTGTGCATTTACAAAGTATTTGGATATTAATTATTCTGTTTCATATGGGACAAATATTTAAGACAGGAAAAAGTATTCTGTGAGGAATTCAAAGTATTTATCAGGACACAAAACTAACTATACAAAAGAAATCAATCAAAACTGATCTCCTTAATGACAATGATATATTTGACATTGAAATGGTGATTAGTATATTTTTAAATTATATTTTAACACAGTTAAAATTCCTATCCTTTTATTTGGAAACCAGGGACTGGAAAGATCACCTTAGTACCTTAGTAGTTCAGAAGGCTTAATATTCTTCCCCCAAACCTGGTTTCAGTCCAAGTATCCATATCTATTGACTCACAACCACTTGTAACTCCAGCTCATGGTGATTGATGCTCACAGACATGGCATATTCACATGTAGACCCACATGTATACAAACACATAAATTTAAAAACTAAAACAAATCTTAACAGGTTTTTTTATCTGCTATCTAAGGTTTATTTGGGGGCGGGTGTTTAAGGAAAATATTGCCATCTATACAATCACAGTAAAATCTTCTTGTAGAGGAATTTTAATCCAGCAACATGGCTACTCTGGAAAGGGATCACATCCAAAAGAACTAGGTCTGTGTGATCTGTCTGGAATATAGATACACCCTTAGTTCACACCTTTAATCCCACTGGCTGGAATACAGACACACCTTTAATCTCAAACAATGACAATTAGACAATTGAGGAGCAAACAAAGTGACTAACCAGAGAAAGATTTGACAGGAGTCAGCTATATGATACACCCAACTCTCAGGAAAACAGCCAACAAGGAGAAGCTACTGAAATGCAGTGCAAGTAGAGAGAGTTGACTTTGGTGCAGTTCAGTTGAGTGTAGTTGCATTTGTGTGGTCTGTGCAGTCAGTGCAGTTTAGATTGTGGAGTTCAGAGGCAATTTTTCCAAGCAGAGCAATTTGTAAGAAGCCAGTTGGAATTAGTTATTTTGGAGAGGATTTTGATCCAGACCAGCTGATTTGAACCAGCCAGCCAGAGTTCAGAAATAAGTAATAGAGAGGGTGAGCTTATTCAGCAGTAATTCTCAGAAGATGAAAACTTATGAGGCCCAGGTTAGCAGAAGGCTGGGATCTGATACCTTTAAGGCCTAGGCTTACAGAAGATTAGATTGTACAAAGGTTAGACGTTTCTAGGCCTAGGGATAGCTAGAAAAGAGAAAGAAACATTCTGGACTCAGCCCAAGCCATGTGTTCTTACAGTGTGGATGTGGCTCTGTCCTCATCCATGCATTGGAGGAAACAAAAACATTTCTTGATTCTTCCTTTTTCTGCCTAAAATTAAAGATATTTTCCCCCTGAATATAATTTTTATATCCATATGAATATCATTTCACTATGGAAGGAGAAGTTTGCCTAATGTTAAGGTGACTTATTGCTCAGAAATAACTTATTCAAACTATCCAAAGATTATTACCGTGACAAACATTTTCTCCCTGAATATTAATATTAATTTCCTTTCTTTTCATTGTAAAGTAAAGGAGGTAAGATAGTTAACATGAGTTTCATGTGAATTCCAATTATGGTCTCTTTGGAAAAATGAAAACAGGAATAAAGTGACTTGTGCCTCCAAACAAATGGTACTCAGAAGAGGAATCCTTATCTACGGGACACTTTAAGTAGAATATTCATGGCTGATGATTACCCATTAGGGGAAGGAAACAACCAACAGAAAAATAAATCAGCTGGGTGCAGTGTCACACACCTGTGATCCCAGGGCTTGGAAGGCTGAGGCAGGCACATCTCTGTGAGTTCAAGACCAACCTGGTCTACAAAACTGCTCCAGGACAGCCAAAGCTACACAGAGAAACCCGGTCCCAAAAACAATAACAACAAAGAAAACAACAACAAGATAAATCTACCATCTTCCATGTCGAGAGACCCTCTCACCAGTGCCATCTGAGCTATTCAATATTGAGGTGCCTCATATAAATTAAACAAGGATGTTTCATAATGAAAAACTCTCTGCTTGTCAAGCAACTTTCTTACAAAGAACTCATATATTAGTCTGAGACAGAAAGTACCTACTAATGCAGACTTGTGTACAGCCCCACACTGGGTGCCCCAAACTTCTCCAGTGCTACTGTTTATGATTTTATATATGTATACAACCAAGAAATATTGTATGTTCATATGGAAAGCACAGGAAAAGGTTTGATGTGTTGCCTGTCTTAAAGTATTAAGAGGTAAATATGATTATACTGTACTGTTATTAAACCTTCCATAACTTGCCTCATCACCTCTTTTGCAACCTCATTTCTGTGCTCATCAAGTTCTTAAACATTCCTATGGAGGCTGGGTCTTTCTCACCAATCAAACCCCATTTTTTTGTAATGAAACTTTGTGCTACTTTATTGGGTTCTTTTTACTACTTCCCTACACTACCCCTTTCTTTCCCAACCACCCAAGAAAAAAACTGGAGCAGGAAGGAATGTTGATATCTTTATCATATTTCCTGCTTTAAGGGGTTTCATTCTTTGGGGTGAGTTTGATCTTTGACATAAGGATATCTCCAAGCTGCAAACAGCAGTCCAGCAAATAGCCACAAACAGCAACCAGCTATAGCAGCAGGGACAGCAGAGACAACAGCAGGGGGAGCAGAAGCAGCCCCAGGCCTTCTCAGGACATTTATATCTCCTCAAGAGTCCCTTCCTAAAGTACAATATCTTAAAATGGCAAAATTACACCTTTGCCAGAGCAAGAGACAAAACATGGTCGGCTGCTGTATAGATTCTGAAGCAACCCCATATCCCACACCTGGGATTAAAATGGAAATATAGTCACATAACATTTCTGTTATTTTTTAAATATTTAAATATTTACTTATTTTTCCAATCTATTCACTTTGTTTTCCTGCTGCAGCCCTTCCCTCCCTCATTCCTCCCAGTCCCACCCCTTCCTCTTTTCCCTCTATGCCCTTTCCCTAGTCACCTGATAGGTGAGGACCTCCTCCTCTTCTATCTGATCTTAGATTATGAGGTCTCATCAAGGCTGGCTGCATCATCTTCCTGGGTGGCCTGGCTAGGTTGCACTCTCCAGTTGATCAAAGAACAGGTCACTGAGCTCATGTCAGAGATATCCCTTGTACTCCTTAGTAGGGAACTCACCTAAAACTGAACAGTTTATAGGCTTCCTCTGAACAGGGGTTATACTTCCTCTCCATGAATGGTCCTTGGTTGGATTATCAGTCTCTGCATTCCTCCCAGGGCACAGACTTTTTTGCCTCTGTTTGTCTCAGTATGCAATTACTATCCCCTCCAGGTCTTCCTATCTCCCTCTTCTTCCCTAAGGATTACAGCACTGTGACCAAAGTTTGGCTATGAGTCTCAGTATCTTCTTCAATACCATAGTGGGTAGAGTTTTTCAGAGGTCCTCTGTGGAAGGCTCCTGTCCTGTTATTTGTTTTCTCCTATTTCCGATGTCTATCCTGTTTGCCCTTCTTAATGAAGATTAAACATCTTCCCTAGGGTCCACCTTGCTGTTTAGCTTCTTTAGGACTGAGTTAAACAGACAATTCTCAACCGAGAAATATTAAATGGTAGAGAAATACTTAAAGAAATGCTCAACATTCTTAGTCATTTGGGAAATGCAAATCCTATTACCTTTAGATTTTAGCTCACACCCATCAAAATGGCTAAGATCAAAACTCAAGGGATGATGCATATTGGAGAGGATGTGGAGAAAGGGGAACCCTCCTCCACTGCTGGTGGGAATGTAACCTTGTACAACCACTTCAGAAATCAATCTGGCGCTTTCTCAGAAAATTAGGAATAGTGTTACCTCAAGATCCAGCTATACCACTCCTAGGCATATACCCAAATGATGCTCCGCCATTCATTAAGGACATTTGCTCAACTAAGTTCATAGCAGCTTTATTTGTAATAGCCAGAAGCTAGAAAAAAACCTAGATGTCCATCGTTGGAAAAGTAGATACAGACACTATGGTTCATTTACACAATGGAATACTACTCAGCAATTAAAAATAATGAAATCATGAAATTTGCAGGCAAATGGATGAAACTAGAAAAGATCACCTTGAGTGGGATAACCAGAATCAGCAAGAAACTCACAGTATATTCTCACTTATAAGTGGATATTAGCCATAAAATGTAGGATAAACACACTAAAATCTATAGCCATTTCTCTCTATATATATTTTTAAAGAAACCAAAAATTCTGACTGCAGTCTTCCACAGGTTCCTCTATTGCTATGCATGCGAAAGTCTGTTACTGGAATGTGTGGCCATTTCCTCACCAGAGTATTGCCTTAACAACTGTGCTCCTCCCTAGCATTCTCTGTATACTATACTTCTCACTTATGGCAAATGTCACTTCTTCAGGGAAAACTTTCTGTACTAGTCTGCACAATATTCTTTCTGATTGTTCTTTCTTATCATTGCTTTTGTTTTGTTTTACATAGCTTTATATCATTGCTATCTGATACTGTCCATATTGACTTGCTAGCTTTTTAGTTATCTGCATTCCCTCACTAAAATAGCACTTCCACAGAGGAAGTTGAGTTGCTTAAACAATCTCATCTATTTTTAGCTCCAAAAGTGTTCTGGACGTTGTAGGTGCTTGGACAGTTAAGTTCTCTCTGACTCTGCTTTGAGACCTTGAGAGCCGGCAAGTGAGATTCATTTCCTATTCTTGTTATCAATGTCATAACTCTTTTTGTCTTGGTCAACAAATTTATATTATCTAATCATTTCTAAGACAGTGATATCTCTATTAAGATAACTGGTTTAGGGTAGATTACATAGAGATGCAAAGAGGGATGAAACCATCTTCTTGTTCATTGGAAATGTGTTCCAAAATTTCTGATGCATGGATAGAACAAAAGACAAAAAAAGAACCTATATGTATAAATTTGTCTTTTCTTTTTTAATTAAATTTTTATTTTTATATTAATTACAGTTTATTTACTTTATTTACCAGCTGTAGCCCCCTTCCTCATTCCCTCCCAATCCTACCCTCCCTCCCTCATCTCCTCCCTGCCCCTCTCTAAGTCCAATAATAGGGGAGGTCTTCCTCCTCTTCCATCTGTCCATGTGAATTTTTATTTCTGAAAGAGTATTTTTACATATGTGTATGTGCCTCTGTGAATACATATCATATGTGTGCAAGTACCACCAAGGCCAGAAAAGGGCACTGAATCCTCAAGTTCTGGAGTTGTTAGTGAGTGTAAGCCATTGGACATGAGGCTGGAAGCCAAACCCAGGTCTTCTGGAAGAACAATAAGAACCCCTAACCACTGAAATATCTCTCCAGTCCTATGTATCATATTTTTCAATACACACATTTTGTTTAACAAGAATAGTCACCAAAAAAGTCAGCAACTAATAATAAAATAGAAAATTTATAACACATAAATTAAAACATAACTGCTGCCCTCTGCTCATCTTTCTGTGATGTGAGATGATACATTACCTACATGGATATACAAACTTTAAGGTAGATGAGTGATTTGGGCACTGTAACATAGCATTAGCCTACTGTGTGTAGGGACTATTTATACATAAGCATTGTGATAGTTAAAGAGTCAATAACGAAGAATGGTAATTAGTGCCAGGTAATATGTGCAGCAGGGATATCAGAATAATAAATGGTTCACACCTCTAGCAGAATGGAGAACAGCAAAAGATGATTTCCTCAGCCTACACAGAATGAGTATGCAATATACGGAAAGGATTCCAAATTTAAGAATTTTTACTTCTGGAATTTTTTTAAATAATATTTTTGACTATATTTAAGTACAAATACCTGAATCTACAGAATTATAATCATAACTAAGATACCCCTACATACACCTCTACACACGCACACACACACAGTATCCACAGATGCTTGGGTATATTCCTCAGTCGGGTTGGTGAAAAATCTAGATTGTCGATTTTTATCGTACCTACAACTTAGATTGGTTTTTGTTTTTTTGTTTTTTTGTTTTCCTGTAAGTTGACTTTTTATTGGTGAAGGAAAACACCTGTACTTTGTTTTTCAGATCATGGCTGCCCAGACATTTGAAATGTGAGAGTAATGTCAGATGCATAAAGGAAACACTTCCTACAGTAGCTCTGACAATGTTATTGTAAACAAAGCAACTGCCTGAGATGTTTGAGTAGCTAGTTTCACTGAAAAAAAAAATCGTAATGATCTTTTGACATTGAAAACGGTAGTGCTGTAGTACATGATTAAGGGGCTTTGCTTCCTTGTGGATGAGCAGCTCACTATAAAGGCATTGCATTGCTATTCCAAGAAAATATGCCCCAGTACAAAGCCACGTTGTCAAGGAGAGGGTAGACACCCGCACTGTAACAGTGCGTCCTCAGTGCCGTTTTAAATGAAACTTTAAGAGAAAGATGTTACAGCAAACTTATTGATAGGAAAGGGTCTCAAAGCGCATACATAACAACTGCAGAGGGAAATGCTTAGGCCAAAAGGAAGAGAAAAGACTAGGAAAGGACCATTCTGGGTCACACATATCCGTAAAAAGGTGAGAGAGAAGCAGGAAAATGATCTGCGTTGCAGTTGTTTTCTGAAACGATGCAATGCATAAAGGACATCTCCTGGTGAGGATGTGATTTATATGTGTATATTTTATCTTTTTCCTGGTTGCCTTTTGCTTTGTTTTCTTTTGTTAAATGAGATTAACTATCTAAGTACATAAATAATGTCTTGTGCCTTTGGCTATTTTTATGATGAAGAGTTATTTTAAGTGAGCACGCTGAGGTTTTAGAAGAAGTATTAAGGCTAAAAGTTCAACCCAACTTTCTCTGGGGAACAGATTTAAGATTGACCACTTAGCGATTCATGGAGTAAGATCTCTTCTACTAATATTTTAGATTTGATTCCTTAATGCGATTTGACAAATAAATGTACTTCAACTGTACTCCTCCACCTTCAGCATGCCAAAGCACCATGATTAAAAAAAAAAGGCTTAAAAAAAAACAACAGGGAAATATTGTAAAGGAGTAGAAATGTTTGTGGGAAACAGAACAAACAAAACCCCAAAGTTCAGCTTTTATTTATTTTTATCAGACTTTTATATCACATTGCTTATGATTATTAATTTTTTAAAAGTCAAAGGAAATCTATACAAAGTATGTTCTTAATATTCAACAAGTATATTACCTACTTGGATGAAAATTGGCTGTGAATCTAACCAGCCATTTCTCTGAAGACTAATAATATCTCCCATCTTCCATGGCGAGTTAAGTCTATGTTTATATGTTAGAGTGATGACTCAGGACAGTGTTAGAATCAACTTTATCAATTTTCTTTAAATAAGTTTATGTTTATAGGTTAGAGTGATGACTCAGGACAGTGTTAGAATCAATATTATCAATTTTCTTTAAAAGATTTTTAAAACATATTCTAACAGGCACAATGTTCAAATTTCATAGCATAGTCTTCCTACTGTACAGTGGTCATTGCCTATAGTGGTTGTAGGAAACAGTTGAGCTTGTATGGTAAGTAGAGACAGAGCAGGAAAACTACTGGGAAATGAGTAGGAGTTGAGAATTTGGCTCCTGGGTGACACATATGGAAGAAAATTGACTGAACTACCACTATTTATGTGGAGTTAGCAAGTTCTGTGGTATAACAAATTAAACTTATATTTCCTCTCAGAAGTAAAGCAGTAACTGACAGTGCACAAAAACACCCAAAGGAACAACAATAACAAAACAGGCTTTCAAAAATCCACCTGATGATTTTGTGTTTTCTAAATTATCAGTGTCAAGGAAAGGACATAATTTTCATAGCATAATTAATACAAAGCTATTTTAGACTATAACAATAGTCTGAGAAATCCTTTGCTATTTTAAAATAAGTATTTCAAAACTATTATAAGCAAAACTTTTTAAAATTTACTTCTTATTGGAAGAGGTTATATTGCTATTTCTTGAATGTATTCATGTTGTCCAAAACACGTTTAGGTAAAAAATTATCAGATTATAAAAAATGCAGTTTGTTTGATGTTTTGATGTGAAACACTGCCAGTTTATTTTGAATTTATTTGTCTTTCCAATTTAAAATAACATGTCTTTAGGGGAAATAAGGTTTGTACCTTTTAAACAAAAAGTTTGGATTACATTACAGAAAAAACAAATCTTATGATAGAGGAAAAGTAAGGTTGAGTAGCAAATAAATTAGATTCAGACTTGAGATAACAGAAATAGCTGCAATCAGAAGATATGTTTTATTATTACAGATGGAGATAATGGTGAGAAAAGAGTGGGAGAATGTTGAAAGCTTATTTTAAGACAAATGTACATGCCTTATTGTCATATATGTGTGTTTAAAGAATGTCCTTTATATAATTTATTTTCTAATAATGAAAAACAACTTTTATCATCATAGATCATTATTGGATTTTTCAATACCTATAATTAACAATGTCATTTTCTATACACAGCAGGGAAATCAAACTAGTTACAAATATTTCCAAAAGAGAGTACCTAAGAAAATTATATATACTTTGAGAGAAGGCATATTTTAAAAGAATAATGAGTTATATCAAAATATTTGGTAATAGATTTTAAAATTAAAAATATTGAAACACGAAAGTAATAAACATGTTTGTTTTCTGGACTCTGAGGAATTAGATTGTGAAATATTTTAGGAAGAAAGAACACTTTTAATAGAAAGTATGATGGAATAACGTAAGAAGTAGAAGACAGACACAATAAGGTTGTGATAAAAGATGATGCTTTGAGGAGAGGTGAGAACTATGCATACCTAAAGATAAGTATTTCAAAGAGTTAGAAGCTGTATTGATGTAGGAAGAAGAGAGAAATATTTTCCCCCTGGGGTCTACAACATTAGCAGCCATGAGTTCTTCAGTAGATTTAAAGTTCCAGACATCAGAGCCTACCTGTTGGTATGAGAGGCATTGATCATACCCAAAATAGGAGCCACTGTTGGGTGTTTGGGTCTATCTTGTAAAGATGGTTGTTTTTGTAATTTACAGGCTTTAGAGCTGGGTAGGACTGTTGATACATTTTTCCCCCTTGGCAGCTTGCATAGCACTTCCTGGTACTAGCCCACATGGCGAAGGCTTCCATGTTAGCATCGCTGATCCTTCACTGTGACAAGCGTGTGGTGTCTCCAGCAATAGTGCCTTAACTTCAATTTCTAGGAGGTAAGTGAAGGCAATAGTAATAGCCTATTTAGTTTTGGGCATTTCTTGGACTACACTGACCTACAACTCTGGGCAAGGTTTGACATGCCTGGAACTAGGGTTTTTGTAAGATAGTCTGTAGCTCCTGGGCAGAGACTCACAGATGTTCAAAAGGCAGAGAATGAGTCATTGAGGGTTATTCGTCTATTCGTCCCAGTTCAGACAAACATGACACAACCTCTACACCTAATGTTCAGGGATTTATTCACTTCATTTTATATGTAAAAGGAAGCAGAGAGGCTACAAGAGATAAGGACTCTGGCAAAGCACTGAGAGAGAATGCCTTTTGAGCAGGAAGGGAAGCTTCACACATTAACTGGTGAAAGTGTGCTGACTTGCACAAAACCTGCACTAATACACACTAGATAACATGACAGAGTCAGTGAACTTTAACAAGCCCAAACCCATTGGTATATAGTCATTGCTGAAGGAAAGAGAATCAGTTTTCTTCTGGGAGGAGACCCCTGATAGCTTTCTCTATCCTAAGGGGTGAAGCCTAAACTTATGTGCATAGGAAAATACTAACTGGACTCAGTAGGTTGTAAGAAAAGGTCATGATCTGAAAGGATGTAACGGGACATAGGACAAATTGGAAGGAAAGAGAAAAGCAGAGAAAATTTGTAGATACAGGGTATTCATGTATGAAATTCTGAACAAAATAATCTAATATTGTGTTATAATTTAGAAAAGTTTTCTGACTCTTCTGGGTTTGGGGGTTTCAGTTTCTTCTAAGAAGATCAGGGAGTTTGCCATGGATCGTCTGTTTCTAGGAATGCCAGGAGCTCTTTAAAGTCTCACCAAGATGACTGCCCAAACATGAATTGAACAAAAACAACAAAGGTGGACAGGAGAGTTTCTACCAGGCCTTAATCCTACACAAAGAACTACAGACAACTAAAGACCAATGAAAGTGCAACGGTCTTCCCATGGAAAAACACAGCAATTAGCTATACAATACCACGGATTCACCCCCTAAAACATATGTAATAGTAATATCATACACACTTAATATGTATGTATGTGTGTATGTATAAATTCAGCAATGTACATATTTATATAATTGTATATAATTATAAATGGTTACTATATTAATATAAATATCTATCTATATAGCATATAATAACAATTAATAAAAGGAGACTATGAATTTGATAAAGAACAAGGAAAGGGGAGGGTTAGGAGGAAGAAAAGGGAAGGAAGAAATGATGTAATCAGACTCTCAAAAAATAAAAAAGTCTAAATTTGACAATAAGTGAATTTCATATTAATAGCATTGTAGTGAGTCAAGGGTACATTAAAGTACTATTGGAAATACTCATAAAAAGAGCCATTATAGAAGTATACTATGAGAGAAAAGAGGGAGAGAGTAACTAGGGGAGATTAGAATTTGTGGAGGGGGTATCTTTAGGATGATCTAGAAACCGAGCACAAAGGAAACTTTCAGGAATCTGTGAGAATGACCCTACCTAAGAAGCCAACATCAAACTCAATGGAGAGAAACTTAAATCCGTCCCACTGAAATCAGGGACTAGGCAAGGCTGCCCGCTGTTTCCATATCTCATCAACATAGTACTTGAACTCCTAGCTAGAGCAATAAGACAACTAAAGGAGATCAAGGGGATACAAATTGGAAAGGAAGAGGTTAAAGTATCCATATTTGCAGATGATATGATAGTATACATGAGCGACCACAAAAATTCAACCAGAGAACTCCTTCAACTGATAAACACCTTCAGCAGAGTGGCTGGATACAAAAATCAACTCAAAAAAATTAGAAGCCTTCCTGTATACTAAAGACGAAAGGGCTGAGAAAGAAATTAGGAAACAACACCCTTCACAATAGCCACTAATAACATAAAGTACCTTGAGATGACTCTAACCAAGCAAGTGAAAGATCTGTTTGAGAAAAACTTCAAGTCTCTGAAAATAGAAATTGAAGAAGATATCAGAGGATGGAAAGATCTCCTGTGCTCATGGATTGATAGGATTAACATAGTGAAAATGGCCATCCTGCCAAAAACAATCTACAGATTCAATGCAGTCCCAATCAAAATACCAACACAATTCTTTACAGACCTTGAAAGAAAAATTCTCAACTTCATATGGAGAAACAAAAACCCAGAATTTCCAAAACAATCCTCTACAACAACAGATCATCTGGAGGGATCTCCATTCCTGACCTTAAGCTGTACTACAGAGCAATAGTAATAAAAACTGCATGGTATTGGCATAGAAACAGAATAGTGGATCAATGGAACTGAAAAGGAGACACAGAAATAAACACACACACCTATGGAAACTTGATTTTTGATAAAGAAGCCAAATCCATCCAATGGAAAAAAGACAGCATCTTCAATAAATGATACTGGACCAACTGGATATCTACATGCAGAAAATGAAAATAGATCCATATTTATCACCCTGCACAATACTAAAGTCCAAGTGGATCAAAGATCTCAACATAACACCAGACACATTAAATCGGTTAGAAGAAAAAGTGGGGAAGACCCTAGAACTCATTGGCACAGGAGACTACTTCCTGAACAGAACACCAACAGCACAGGCTCTAAGAACAACAATCAATAAAGAGGACCTCATGAAACTGAAAATCTTCTGTAAAGCAAAAGACACTGTCATCAAAACAAACGACAACCTACAGACTGGGAAAGGATCTTCACCAACCCTATATCTGACAGAGGGCTAATATCCAGTACATATAAAGAACTCAAGAAGTTGAAAAGCAACAAACCAAGTAATCCAATTTTATAAAGGGGTATGGAGCTAAACAGAGAACTCTCTGTAGAGGACTGTAGAATGGCAGAAATGCTTAACATCCTTAGCCTTCAGGGAGATGCAAATCAAAACCCAGAGATTTCACCTTACACCCACCAGAATGGCTAAGATCAAAAACTCTAGTGACAACGCATGCTGGAGAGGATGTGAAGAAAGAGGAACCCTCCTCCATTGCTGGTGGGAATGTAAACTTGTACAACCACTATGGAAACCAATTTGGCGCTTTCTTAGACAATTAGGAATAGTGATTCCTCAAGACCCAGCTATACCACTCCTAGGCATATATCCAAAATATGCTGAAGTACACAACAAGGACATTTTCTGAACCATGTTTGGAGCAGCTTTCTTTGTAATAGCCAGAACTTGGAAACAACCCAGATGCCCTGCAGTCGAGAAGTAGATACAGAAATTGTGACACTTTTACACAATGGAATACTACTCAGCATTTAAAAATAAGGAAATCATGAAATTTGCAGGCAAATGGTGGGATCTAGAAATGATTATCCTGTGTGAAGTATCCCAAAACAGAAAGACACACATAGTATATACTCACTTACATAGACCTATAAGATAGGATGAACATACTGAAATCTATACACCTAAAGAAGGTAAACAAGAAATAGGACCTGGGGTAAGATGATCAATCCTCATAAATGGGATAGACATTGGATGTAGGAGAAAACAAGCAGTAGGACAAGAGCCTACCACAGAGGTCCTCAGAAAGACTCTACCTAGCAGGGTATCAAAGCAAAGAATAAGACACATAACCAACCCTTTGGCAGAGTGCAGGGGGAGTTAATATGACCTGCAGAGGACAGGAGCTCCACAAGGACCAACTACATCAGGGCACAGGGGTCTTTTATGAGATTGTTTCTCCAACCAAGGACCATGTGTGGATATAACCTATAACCCCTGTTTGAACGTAGAAAATGTATCTAAGTGGGTACCCTAGTAAGGGGAACAGGGACTAGTTTGGACATGAACTCAATGACTGGCTCTTTGACCCCCGCCCCTGCCTCCTGAGGGAGGAGCAGCCTTGCTAGGCCACAGAAGAGGACATTGCAGCCAGTCCTGAAGAGACCTGATAAGCTAGAGTTAGATGGAAGGGGAGGAGGTCCTCTCCTAAGAGTGTACTTGGAAAGGGGCAGGGAGTGATGGGGGAGCTATGGAGGGAATGCAGTTATGGCTTATGGCTGGGATACAAAGTGTATAACCTGTGATTAATAAAAATAAAATAAAAATGTTAAAAAAAGAATCCTAACAATTGGGATACAGAGCCTGAACTATGCATGTCCTATAGCCAGGCAAATCTTCCATTAGAGGGATTGGGACATGAACTCAGCCACAAAACTATATTGACTTAGAATTTGTTAATATATATGTGCAGTGGTAAAGGTAGTGAAGGAATTGTGAGAGTGGCTAACCAATTTCTGGTCCAGCTTGAGACTTATGCAATGAGATGAGCCCACCCATGATCTTGTCTGAATGGCTTGGAACCAGAGCCTCGTTAGCCCAGAAGCCTACAATAGAAACAAAACAAAACATGACTGGCAAAAATAAATAAATAAATGAAATGATTCTTAATGATATTCTGCTATAGTCATAGATTGGTACTTAGCCCAGTTGTCACAAATCATTCGTCCCTCGGCAACTGACAGAAAGAGATGCAGAAACTCACAGACAAACAGCAGGTGGATCTTGGCAATCCAGCAATGAAGGATGGTGTGGGAAAAGAGAAGGAAGGATTCTAGGGAGTCAGGGAGCTCAAGGAAACCACAAGGAAGCCCACAGATTCAACTGGGCTCAAGGGGCTCACAGAGACTGAACCACTGAGGGAGACTGCATGGGACTGACCTAGGCCCTCTGCATATGTTACAGTTGTATAGCGTGATGTTCTTGTATCCTACTCACAGTGAGAGCAGGATCTCTCTTTGACTCTATTGCCTGCCTTTGGGACCCTTTTCTCCTATTAGGTTGCCTCATCTAGTATTATTAGGGGGCAAGATGCCTAGTCTTACTGCAAATTGATATGCCATGGCTGGTTGATATTTATGGGAGGTTTGCAGATCAGGTTAAAGGGGAAAATGAGTGGGAGGAGAAGATGGAGATGAAACTGTAGTCAAGCTGTTAAAGAAACAAACAAATATATATATATATATATACATATATATATATGTACATATGTATGTATATTGTACCATGAGGCTGGAGAGATTACTCAGTGGTTAGGAACACAAATTGCCCTTACAGATCATACCAGATTTGGTTCTCAGTACCTACACTGGGTGATGCAATATCTCTGGTCTCTATGGTCACTTACAATTACATGCATATACTCATATACAGACATGTATACATACTATCAGATATTAAAAATAAACCTTTCAAATAGAATATAGTGAATACTCATTAAATAAACAGGCATATTCCTTGGGAATTATCATTTTAACCATGCTGTAACAAATGTGCAAATGCTTTTTAATTTATTTTTTATTAATTACACTTTATTCACTTTGTATCCCCCCTGTAGCTCCCTCTTCTCTCCCCTCCCAACCCCTCCCTTCCTCCCAGTTCTCCGCACATGCCCCTTCCACTGATAGGGGAGGTCTTCTTTTCCTTCCTTTTGATCCTAGTCTATTAGGCCTCATCAGGAGTGGCTGCATTATCTTCCTCTGTGGCCTGGTAAGGCTGCTCCCCTCTCAGGGGGCGGTGATCAAAGAACAGGCCAATTAGTTCATGTCAGAAGCAGTCCATGTTCTCATTACTATGAACACACTTGGACACTGAACTGCCATGGGCTACATCTGTGCAGGGGTTCTAGGTTATCTCCATGCATAGTACTAGGTTGGAGTATCAATCTCAGGAAAGACCCCTGTGCTCAGATATTTTTGGTTCTGTTGCTCTTCTAGTAGAGCTCCTGCCCTCTCCAGATCTTAATATTTTCCACTTCTTTCATAAGATTCCATGCACTCTGCCCAAAGGTTGGCCATAAGTCTCAGCATCTGCTTTGATAGTCTAAAATTGTTGTCATAGTATGACAGCATCTGAGAGTGGCTGAATACAGCAATCGTATCATTTGGGAGTCCAAGCTAGGAGCATCACAAGTTTGAAAGGAAGACGCCTTACACAGTAAGTTCAAGAGTAGCCTAAACAACATAGTGAAAACCTGTCTGAAAAATGCAGCAAAAATTATAATAGAATGAAGAGAAATACATAACCATATCTCTAAACCTTCCCTCATACACCCATATGAACTAAATGCCTAATGTGTAATAGGCAAGATCTATGAGTCTTCACCTACAAACATCTGGGAGAAACATGCATACACAGAAATTTTAAATTAGTGTTGTATATAATGATTAAATAAAACTGTAATAATTCACAAGGTTGCATCCCATTCCCAATCATCATCAACAACAACCAAAATAAGATAATGGCAATAAAATGAAGCCATACTTAAAGTTAATAATAAGTAAGCATACTGTGAATATCACATCATCAATTTTAATTTGGGTGATGAAAGAGCAAAATAATATAACAACATGTTCTAGAGTTGATAATAATGACAACTCTGCCAGTAGTAAAGACCCACATTCTCTCTCGCTAGCTCGCTCACACACACACACACACACACACACAGCATGCATGGACAGCTCTTTATACCTCCTGAAGCCATCTTTCTTACCTATGCTGGCTAAAAGCCTTTCATCTCAAACATCACTGTGACAAGTCTGTGGGTCTGACCCTCCCTCAGCTCTCCATAATTCACAGCAAAAGGTCTTCATTAGACCCTTTCTATCAGTAACTGTACTCCAATCATTTGGTGGAAGACTGTAACATTTCTTCTATTCAGGATGCTATTTTAATTCAAGAGTTCGGAAAATAATTTCAAAAGGATTTGTAATTTTGCAAGCATGATATCATCGTTTACTTGAGGGATATTTTGACGAAGGAAGCTGTAGCCCAGTGTTTCTGGCCCAAGTTAAGCTTATGGATCTTGTCCATTATATACTAGGCTTGAATTTATGTGTGTGCATAATGGAGGTTTAGGTAACAGGAGTAAGCCTACAGACTCGGTTTCTTTTTAAAGTTTGTGGGTCCTTTACATTATTCTAAAAGGTTGTTATTTTTCTTGGATCTTTATAAAATAGAAATTTAAAACCTCACAGAAAGTAAGGATGCAGTAGTAATGTGAACTGGCTTTACCTTTTAAACTTCTCGTTGGAAAGTCTTGCCTTCTCCTGAATTTTCTGCTTTGGGTCCAATCAATGTACAACTTAATTAAGATAAACCAAGTGTGAGGAGCCTTCTCCTAGCTTAAAGTGTCTGTTAGAGATAAATTAATTTACAGTCAGATGGATTTTGACACAATGTGAAATGTATTGTGACATATGGGAAGTATTGCCTTTTTTTTTCAAAATAATGCAGGTGGTAGATTTACAGTAACCATGTTCCTTTTAATATCTGTGGGATAGTGAGGCATGCTTGTGTCATTATCAGATGCCAGGATGAAGAATTCATGCTCACTTTTCTGGGTTCTTGGTCTTGGAGTTAGGAAGCATTCTGAAAAGACCATAGATAAAAGAGAGCAAGACTGCCCAAGAAAAGATAACTTTTTATTCCTAGAGAAGAAATTTGATCTAATTTTACAAAATTAGATCAAACACCCTTTGTGATAAAAGTGGATACATTGCAAGAAACAACATTAACTAAAATTGAATTGGCTGTAATATGGGCTTAATTACTTGCAACTTAAAATTACTAAAATTGGTTCATGGTGAGGAATATAGGTCAGTGCCATGAATGAGGCCCTGCACTGGATCCCAGGCACAAGGACAACAAGCAGAAAAAAAAAAACCAAGTCAGAGAAAATAAGTAAACAAAACTATTTAACAAACAAGAGTCGAGAGAGGCATATTTTTTGAACCTAAAAAGACAGAGCTAAAGGATGCTGTAACCTTCAGCTGAGTTTAACTGAACGCTTCTTAAATTTGTCACTCATGAGGTATCTTAGAAACTGCAAGGAGAGAAAAGATTCTCAGGCCATACTCTTTGGCAAAATCTGGCTACTTATCTCTAATTAATCTTAAAATTAACATCGGAGACATTTTATTTATTCTGACCTTGATATTTTGGTCCTGTATTAGTGGTGGAAGCTTTTGTGCACAATGTGTGTCTGTGTGTGGGGGGGGTCATTATGGGGTTTGCCACGGGTCATATGTAACCAAAGAAAAGTAACACAGATCAGATCTTCCTGTTTAGTGCACATCTCTTGAGAAACAGGAAAGAAGCCAAGATACCCAGTATCTCTGTGTATCTCAGTCAATTCATGTGCGTCTCAATTTTCTTAGGCTATATTATTTCCTAAGTCTGCCTTTAAATCTATTTTTAATAATACTATGTCTAAAGTCTATTTCTTGAAAAGAGCTTGTTTATCTTCTGTGGATTCCAATGCATGCTTATTCTTAGGATTTTTTAAGTCTAAACGTGAGACACTTTTATGTGGTAAGTCTCCGTAGATTTAAAATTGCAGCATCTAGCTGTGTTTACGGTTGTGGCTACATTGCAACTTATTTCACTTGTCGTCAGTGGTGCTGTTATCAACCTCAACCTTTCCGTGTGACAGTTTCATTAAGAATCCGATCATTTTATAATTATTAGTTTCGGAACCCCCAGGGAGCAGACAGAATCATCCCCTTTGTACTTCCATTGTTGTCTTTCTTTGAAGAACAAATTAAATTTTCATCATAGCCAAAGTAAACTTTTAAACGGCAAAATAAATCCAGACTTATGTGAAAGTTAAAAAAAAAAAAAAAAAAAAAAAAACAACAACCAGGGAATGTTTGACTCTGGATATCCTAAGTTCAGGTGTTATTTAAGATAATTTAGTACTGTGTTTTCTTTTCTTTGTTTGAGACTCTGGTGCCATATGCTCACTTTGTAGTAGAAACGGGAGGAAAGAGCTCAGGTCTGAAACACATTACTATAAAGCAAGCTGAGGAAACTAGTTAGTATATCATTCTAGTCTGCCCAGGGAACAAAGACTCAAAGATGCATTCTCCCAGCACACCCCCCACTTCCTGTCTTTTGTCTGTGCTTAGCCTACTAAACATTAAGGGCATTGTATTAAGTTCAGTAGAGTATATAACTTGTTATATAAACGTATTTATGTATACTGTGGGTGTGTCTGTTTAGGATCTATAATGTAAATATATATCATTAAATTCATTAGCTTAATATATTGATACACCAAACTTCATGTTTAGTTATGTCATCTTTTCCCAGTTCATTCACCTCATAACTAAAAGAGAAAATTATCAAATTCAGATGATATGACAAAGCAATTCAAGTGCTTTCACTTTATTACTGCTTGGAGTTGCTTTCCACCTAGAATGATGTAGTACACTGTCTTGTCTCTGTTTCTTCAAGTTGCTGTATTATAGAATCATTTTTGTTCACTTTCATCACATGGCTGAAGTAAATCACTCCACTCTTTTCTTTGTTATGCCTTCTCTTGTGCTTTTGTTTGATCATTTTGTTTATTTATCCATCCCTTTATTGTTCTCAAGTTTTTAACCTTCTTTATTTCTGAGCACAAATACTAATCAATCTATAAGGATAAGCTAGCCATATTTAGGTTTGCTGTTATGGAGTCACAGATCCTTCACATTTAAAGTATTTTTACCTTTCAGAAGCAGTCAGTCATCAAATCTAGTTAAGTTCTGGCACAGAGGATGCACAAATTCCGTAGGTAGACTCTATTTGTTGCGTTGTGCGTAAGTGGCTTTCTTTATGTATCCTTGGCTTTCCTGGACTCACTTTGCAGACCATGCTGGCCTCCAAATCACAGAGATCTGTCTATCTCTACCTGCAAAGGTTCTGGGATTACAGGTGTGTACCGCCACCCTCAGCTCCCCTTGTGGTTTTACTGAACTATATTTAATTGAATGTCATTCATCCTATTTCTTTAGCCTTGTTTCCGTTTATCTCCCCTTTGCTATTTATGACATCTATAACCCCCAAATCTGAAAGTTTTCCTCAAGCAATCCAGATGTCACCGTGAGAGGCATGTGAACAGCTTCAAGGGAGTATATTCTCTGTGAGTGAGCATGAACAAGTAAGTTATTAAAGTAAGGAGAATTTCCATAACTCTCCTCAAGCAGCCTTAGGAAGTTGGCTGTATCTGCATCCAGTGATGGAACTAAAGGCAGCAGCGACATGACTGCAAATAAGTAAGCGATAGATAAGGTCCTAGAGTAATGCGACCTTGTGAGAGAAAGGAGCTGCATCTCCCATCTCTTCCCTCAGCACCAGTGATATATTTAACCTAATACACTCTGTAGATTGCCATGGCCTAGCCTCTGAAGAAGAGACCCTCTACACCTGTTTGCTGTTTGCACCAGGATAAATGGCAGCATCAACAATTATATAACTGGCAAGTGACCCTTTCCTCAGTTTGGGCTTGGACTCCAAACTGCTTGAGTTTTTTCTTCTGCCTTTTAAATGGCATAATAAGAAGAAAGAAAGAAAGGAAGAAAAAAAGAAAGAAAGAAAGAAAAATTTCCTCCAGTGGCTAACTCTGATAGCAGTTACGTACAGAAAAAAAAAAAGAAAGAAAACATAGCTATAGCTGAGGTGACCCACTATAAAGCAACCACAAATGGTTTTCATAACTTTCACACAGCTAAATGCATTCTGAATAAGACCTGACCATTCACAGTCCTGTAACTGCCCTTACCTCCTGTCAGCAGACATCCTGCTCAAAGCCACGTAGTGGCTCACCTCAGTGACCTGCTTATTTGAGACCTACATTCTGCCCAACTTGAGCAGTATCAGGCAAGACCCCCGTATAACTTCAAAACATGGTCCCTTCCTCCTCATTTTAGCAGTAAATAAGCAAAGCGAAATGGTGAGAAAATTCTTTGGAATACTCATACTTGGAGTACTCATAGGTAAGAATTCTGAGTCTGTGGGATAGGCTTGGTTTAAATCATAGCCTGCACCCTTCCTAGTACATGCTGTGGAGTAATTTACTCAACCCCTCCATGTTAGTGTTCTCATTATAAAATAGGGATAATAATCATAATTGTCCCATCAGGTTCAGGCAATGAGCGTTTCAGATATGTGAAGTATTTAGATAGCTGTAGTGTTTAATAAATTTTGACAAATATAATTACCCTAGAAATCCACTTGAAAAATATTTAGTCACATAGCATATCAACAAAATCCACATGATTGCTAAAATTAATCTGCCTTATGTTTTCAAGACAGTGGCATCCTTAAAAGATTGGATATTACTGAACCTTATTTCTGTACCTGTGAAAGACTACTTTCCTGAATCAGTTCTACTAAGCAACCAGATCCTGCTCATCTGTCTAACTCTTCGTGAGCATGACAAAAATTGGGATGTTTTTCATTTCTCTCTACTTCCTTAATTTTACAAGTTTGAGCCTATGAGCTTGGCTTTGATAATATGTCACCCGCTGCTTAAAGATCAGAAGGATGCAGCCTTGGAAGGAATCATTTTATCGGCTGTGTTAAACAAACCACAATGACATATAGACTGTTTCCACTGAGTCAGGAACCCACACCAGCCCCAAAGTGTTGATTTCTTGATGGCCGAGGGGAGCCTGCCTGAAATGCACACTGGATGTCGGCACTCCACCCCACACTTTATTGATATGTGTTAACAAGATGTGGCTAGGAAGCCAGGACGCTGTCTTTTTGAGCTCTCAAAGGAACAGATTGAAAGTTGCAGCCAAGCTTGCCCACATTTGACCATTTTCACCTTGTGAAGCTGTGATGGAATTTATCCCATACATTAAATGGAAAATATGAGTAATTGCATTTGCTTCAGTGAGTAAAATATATATTTTATTATCACTCTTAGAACTGGGAAAATTATGTTTTCTAGCTTTGTTGTAGAGAGATCAAAGAAGAAAACCCTCATTTATGCCAGACTTCACTACATATTAAATGAGCTATTTTTGGCAAGATTATGAGGTAACCAAAACTCCTTTTAGTTTAATTTTACCTTTAAATGAATTCAGATTGCTTTAACTGAAGAGTCAAAGGCCTTGACCTCTAATTCATTAACATAATCAGAAGCACATGCAAGCTACTGGCTGCCAATCTGCTTGCAAGCTGGTGACTGCAGGACTGATGTTTTACATGGTGAATTTCTTAGGGTGTTCTTAAGGTCACAGGTAGAAGAGAAATGTAGAAAGAAAGTGAGAGAAATGGGAAAATGCCACAATCTAAGTAAAGGTCTGCACACACTCTAGTCAGATTCTTTAGAGGTTCAAGTCAGTTTCTCCTTTTGGTGGAAGAGATCTGTCTTGTCCCTATAGAGCTCTGTTCTTTTATTTCGTCTGTTGTTTGATAAATACTAATGAATCTGAAAATTCCATGGGGTGGGGAGTGGAGCAGCACCCAGAAGACAAGCTCCCTTTCCAAGTACTAGTTCTCCAAGGAAATTAATGTAGTGATTTAAATAGCAAAGGGAGCTTACGCTTCAAATTTGCCTTGTGACCATGTATAAGGAGTAGGAGAGCAGAAAGTAAAGGTTGGTTGAGATGAAATAAGATCACATTACAGGGAGTGACTGATCCATACAGGCTGGTTACAGACACTGCCCTGGGAGTTTTTTTCAAATGTTCTCCTCTTCCTCTTCCAGTTTACATTTGTACTTTGACAAACACATCTCTCTTTTATAGAAGAGAAGTGGAATCAACCATACCATTAGGCAAATAAGATCTACCAAAGCACATTTGCAGCTTTCTTTTTCTTCTCTGTTATCTGGATAAAGGAGTCACATGTGTGCCAACAGAAATTCAGAGAAACAGTATTAAGAGGTCAAAATATAAAATAACTGTCCCATGCAACCCTTTCCTTATGGACTAGGGTTACTCAGTATTAAGAGAAGCTGTAATGATGTTTAATTTATGTCATAGTCTAACCACTGAGCTTGCTTTCCCTAATCAGGGAATGGCTTTCTAACAGACACCATGCCTTATGGCCAATGAGTTGTCCCTGGAGCCATAATCCCTGAAAGATGATCTTGGTTTTGAAAATTTTTATATTATTATTATTATTATTATTACAATTTAGATCTTGGTTGTTGTATTCACATTACTTTCTATTCACATTTAATTGTATTTCTGAAATGTTTCTTTTTCTCACAAGTCAGCGCAGAGAAAAATATTCATGTGTTTGTGGTTTGAAAAATATTCATGAATTTGTGGTCCTGGAATGTTCTTTCATCTTAAAAAGACCAAGAGAATGATTTCCATCTTTTTTACCTTTGTGAGACTCTTCTAATGTTATTAAATTCATCTTTGCTAACCTTTAAAGTGTTTTAATATACTAAGACGTACCATATAGTGCTTTATTAACCTAGTACATGACATACTAATCCATAAGTAGTAGTTACTTCAATATTTAAGTGGGCTGTTTTTTTAAGTGGGCTCTTCCTTCCTTTCTTTCCTTCTTCATTAAATCATTCATTCATTTTGCAGTATAAAGATTAAACCTAGGACCTCATCCATGCCAAACAAGTGAAAGAACACAGAGGCATATTTCCACTCTGTGTGTATTAAATTGTGACTCAGATTGCGCAGGCTGGTTTTAAACTTACTCTATAGCCTATGCAAGCCCTTGAACTTGTGATCCTCTAGCTTCAGCCTCCACAATAGTCAGGATTGCCGACCCTAGTTTGCCTGGCATATTAAATACGGCAGATGAGACTGGATAAAAGCCAGTAGTGAATGAGACACAATTAACTTTTTTTACCCAGCATCCCGGCCTCACTTTCTGCCTGGTCAACTTTCCCTCCCGCTACACACTTACTTCTCCAGTTACAGTTCACTTAAATCACTCGATTTCTCCTTTCCTTCCATAGTTGTGACTAGCTAATGTTTTCAACTCTCAATTTTGTTTTGCAAGTCCTACTTAAAGGGCCAGAGCTATAGTTGGCAAACCACAAACTTTGTGGTGAGAGAATTTATTTTCACATCTCCACCATCTATAAACTGGTATTAATATAAAGTACATAAATTAAACCTACGGCGATTCCTCTTTGTCTTTAAAACTGATTCAAGAGTTACTTCACAGGACTCTAACCAGTAAAACAGTAGATTTTGAAGAAGTATCCCTCTGTGGATGAGAAGAGCATTTAATATTGTGCTTAGAGTACAACCCTCAGGGTCTGTGTTTGATCTCCAGAGGCAGTATTGAAAAATATATACAATGCTAGTGATGTAGAGGCACTGACCATCCCAGCTTAATTTGTAAACTCAAGGCCAATGAGAGACTCTTTCTCAAAAAATGGCTCCTGAGGCTCTCTCTCTCTCTCACCCACACACACTCACAGAGAGTGAGAGAGAGGCACACATGCATATGAACACAAGTACATAAAGCATCCATTACTTGCCTATTCCTTTACTACCTTTCTTGCTGACTTTGCTGCTTCTTTTATTTTTGCTCCTGGAAATTACATCTGTAAATTTATTGCTTCTTTCTGAATTAAAACGTATTTAGTTTTTAGTCCATCACTTGTCATTACCACACCATTTCTCACTATCATAGTGATATCCATTTTCTTCTTTGTTTGATGATAATCTCCGTATCTTTTTGATAATGACTTGAATGCACATTTCTATAAATAAAAGATTCATATGTTCTTAGCATTCAGTTCTATTTTTTATTTTTATTTTATTTTATTTTATTTTATTTTATTTTATTTTATTTTATTATTTTTTATTTTTTTGTTATCAAACACAGGTTAGGTACTTTGCATCCCAAGCGTAGCCCCCTGCCTCATTCCCTCACACCCTCCCCAACCCTCCCTCATCTCCTCCCCGCCCCCTCCAAGTCCACCAACAGGGGAGGACCTCCTTCCCTTCCATCCAATCCCAGCTTATCCTGTCTCCTCAGGGCT
>CM053752.1:93716214-93768720 GCA_028658305.1 Pachyuromys duprasi | reverse complement strand
CACTATGTTAATCCTACCAATCCATGAGCACTGGAGGTCTTTCCACCTTCTAATATCTTCTTCAATTTCTTTCTTCAGAGATTTGAAATTTTTTTCATATAAGTCTTTCACTTGCTTGGTTAGAGTCACCCCAAGGTACTTTATGCTTAAAAGCAAAACATTATATTTGTTCTAACCTGGTTTCCAATAACTCTTTCATTTAATCCTTGGGAGAAATGTGTTTCTATTTTCAAATATTTTTTCTAAGGAAGCTTTAAAGTAAAAGGAAAGTAGAAAAAGATAGTTTTCACCAATATCCTTTAGAACTGTAATGAAAGTCTTGATTATTCAATAGCTAACTCTGCCTCCATTAGCATCTGTGCACAGTGGGCCATTGCTAGAAATTCTAAATCTCAAGTCCCCAAAGAGAAAAAAAATCAGCAATTTTCCTTCAGGATCCCAAGGTCAAGATGCAGTTTGGGAAGTGCTGTAGAGTCACTGATTTAAAGAAGTGAAAGTGATTGCTAACATGGAAAATTATCAGAAAACAGAATGCTTAACCATCATTCATGAACTGATGGGAGGAAGCTAGGGGAGCTGAAAAGGTATCTTGCTTTTGAAACTTACTATAATGTAGATGATAAAATAATGGCCAGCAGACGTGACAGCCGACATCTGCACTGACACCAGAGAGGGGTGTCGATTTCTCTGCTTACTGACGAGACTAAGCTGTGAAAAAAGTTTTTAGCCTCCATCTTGATGATGTGAAGAAAAAAAAATTATCAAATGACTTATTTCCTGATTAAAAGGAAATATTAAAGCTGTCTTTCAATATTTAAAGCTTATTTAACTGGGAATACTTTGCCTGGTGCTGACCCATGTTATTTTATTTCATTCTCTTCGTTTGATCAATGCAAATAGTTACATGGCTTAGAATGTTTTACCATATCACCTTTGTGAATAAAACACATAAAAGAAAAATTAATGCTGAGTGATGACCCCTGTCTATCAGCTGTCAACAGACAAATCCTTATAGTGCCCCAGGCAAGAAGAAAATTTTACTTTCCTTTAAAAAACAGAAAAAGATACAATGTATTGGGGATATTTGAGATTACATTATTTACTCATAATATTAATGAACTGAATGTCGTATGACTACATGGTTGAGGTATTTCCCTGCATGTTAAGATATCAGTGCAATTTCAAATTTGATTATAAAGATACAATATGTATCGAAAGTAATGTTAATATAAAATAAAATTAATCCTGTTTTCTTTTAAAACTAGTTGGGTTACTTCTTTTTCCTGCTCCACATCTGAGGCCCTTGCTTCCTTTCCCATACTTGGGATGTAGTACATCTTTTTTCTCCGAGTTAATTCTCCAAGTCTGGTCTGTCAGCCAGTATAAACAACACTTGATGAATGAGACTCAAGGTGTTTAGTCACCTGAAGCAGCTGTTTGAAGTAACTCTACACACAGCCTGAGGCCTGTGTTTTCACAGCTGTGAGAACTCTTCAAAAGCTTTCCCTCTTGGCCTCGCTCTTTGCTGCGGCTTTAAACTCTTAGCACAAAATCTGGACTCTCTCAAAAGAGCAGAGTGAAACTAGAGACAGTAATTTTGTATGACTTTGAGCCAAAAATTGCCTAAAATAAATAAATGAAGTACATTTGAAAGTGCTTTACCTAGGTGGGCTATCTATCTGAGAATTGTTCCTTCCCCCTTTCTGGATACCCAGATATTCCCTTACAAGAGAGATACGTGGCTAAAACACTATGTTCTGTTTTGTGACAACGTTTTCATTTTCTGTTATGATTCTATGACACCCAAATCTTATGAGTTTGGAACTACACGTACCTGAATTAAGCTCAGGGGATAGCTAGATGTTTGATAGAGTTCCAGGCTCATAAATAGAAGCAAGGCGATTAAAATGGCATTCTTTGCTAGCCTGCTTAAGTGACTCAGACCTTCAAAGTACTTCTTATGTCTTCTATTGGCTTAGCATGCTGAACTTTCCCAGGAGACTTGCCTATAACCAGGATATGGTCATGAGGCTTTGAACTGCCTTAACCTTATTTCAGCAACACCTATTTTCTTCCTTTTGTATGTAGTCCGAAGGGTTTTATTTGTAAATTATGTTTGCATCACACACTTTCATATTGGAAATATGCAATCACCTGGCTGGAGTTTTCAGTGATAGAGAGCTTGCCTAACATGCGCTGTGTTTGTTTATGTGTGTATCAGTACTATTTTGTTTAAAATGACAATTATGTTTTTTATTTGTTTCAATTTGGGAATTTTATTTCTCAATTTGGAAGCTATTCTCCTGTTTCCATTTTGTAGCTGCTTGGTAGTATGCCAAGTAAAGTATATTTGACTTTAATAAAATTTTCATGTGATTCATAATAATTATTCTTCCAACAGTCTTCTCCATTTAATTAAATAGAATCATATTTATAATTTATCCATTCACTTTACAAATACATATTGGGTATCTGACAGATACCCAGAGCTGTGTTAATTGTTGAGAAGACAGAAGTAAAATAGACATGGTCCTTACCACCACATGGCTTAATATATAATTGGGGAAATACTCATTAAATAATTATCCAAACAAATAATGAATGTTTTACAATCACGATTAGTGCTGAAGGTGTAGACTATACTGAATTCAAACAAACTATTTCCTTTAAAGGCAGGGTGTGACTGGAAAATTCATGCTGGACTTGAATTTTTGATCCTTTTGCTTCTGTATCCTGAAGGCTGGGATTACAGGTGTGTTCCAACACACCACATGAAGATGCAATCTTTGACTCTAATTTTATCTAACAATTCCATTCAAAGATAAGTGCAACACAATCAGTGGATTTGTTATTATATTTTTGTAGTTCATTAGCACTTTTAAGAAACTACAACTTAATACTGTACCATTCATATTAGCATTCTATCTCAGATATTTTCAATTTTATTTTTATTAATTGGTTTAAAAGTTGAGGAATTCTTTCATCTTCAAATGAGTATGTGAGTATGTTTCCACTCCTTCGTGTGTGTGTGCCTGTGTGTGTGCATGCATTGATTTCTATATAATCCATTTCCCATATAGCAATGATGAATGCTAGAATTCATGACATTTTGTTTGGCCATCACACTGACCCTTCATCCCTTCAACAAAGAAAAACAGCAAATAAATTTTCTAGGACAATTTATTTGTTCATCATATCATTATCCACTGCCTAACATGTATATTTGCTTTGGGGAATAGAAACATGAATAAATGATAACTCATATTTAGAAGCTAAGTGTAATTTTAGTGATTCAGGAACTCTTAAGTTTTAGTGGTCAATATGGATGAGCATATTATAAACCCAGAGTGAACCTGAATTTTGCATACTTCTTAAACCTTAAAAAATTGGAAAGAGTCCCGGGAAATAGTTAAGTAGCTAAAACACTTCACACTTACTTGTGAAACACAGTGATTATGTTTCTAGAATACAAGTAAGATCAGGATTGGCCTTGCAAGTACCCTGTATCCCCAGGGTAGGTGGGTGGGGGCAGGGGCAGAGACGGGGATCCCTGGAAATCTGGCTAGTCAGACTAGTTGAACAGGCAAGCACACCATCAGTGTATGCTCCTGCTTCAGCATATGAGATGAGGAAGGATGAGAAAGTCATCCAACATCAGCCTTAGGGTTCTGCATGCATACACGCATGCACCATTTTTGTACACTTATTTGTACCAACACCCATACACGTGGACACTCATGCACAGCACTCCCCACACATACCACCTATGTATAAAAGTGAAATAAAGTCATGGCACCAATATTATTTCATGATCTAAAAACATTTTATAAAATTCAAATTTCAGTGCTGTAAGAACAGTTGTGTTGAAGTAGCTGTGGCCTATGGATGTTTCAGCTCTACAGTGGAAGAGATTTGTAGCTCCAACAGAGGCCAAATGGTTCATAAAGATACTGAGACTCATAACCAAACCTTGGGTAGAGTGCAGGGAATCATATAAAACAAGGGGGAGTTAGTTAGACCTGGAGAGGACAGGAGATCCGCAAGGACCAAATATATCTGGGCACAGGGGTCATTTTTGAGATTGATTCTCCAACTAAGGACCATGTAAGGATATAACCTAGAACCCCTGCTCAGATGTAGCCCATGGTAGCTCAGCATCCAAGTGGGTGCCCTAGTGAGAGGAACAGGACTGTCCCTGACATGAACTGTGTGGCTGGCACTTTGACTTCCCCACCCACCGAGGAAGGAGCAGTCTTGCTAGGCCACAGAGGAGGACATTGCAGCCAGTCCTCATGAGATCTGATAAGTTAGGGTCAGATGGAAGGGGAGGAGGACTGCCCCTATCAGTGGACTTGGAAAGGGGCATGGGAGGAGATGAGGGAGGGAGAGTGGAATTGGGAGGGAATGAGGAAGGGGGCTACAGCTGGGATACAAAGTAAATAAACTGTAATTAATATAAAACATGAAAATTTTATTAGGAAAAAAAAGAAGATTGTGACTTTAGTTTTAGACTTCAGCTCTGCTATGTACGGGCTTGTTTCTTATTTATCAAAGAGTTATCCTGGTTCAGGATCCTTTATCAAGGTAGTGTAGGAAGGACCTAACCTCACCCCATATTGGTCTCTATTACACTACTTTAAGTTGTGGTATATATCTGAAACAGGCTGGAGGAAAACGGCCCCTGAGGAAAATGTATAAGTAGTATTTTGAATCAGATTTAGAAATGGCATTGTTCAAATCAGACTGTTTCAGTTGGAACTCAATTCCTAGCCACTTTTAACCACAGATGATACCAAAATGACATTAAAATAAAAAGAAAAATTGTGCAAGCATCTGTCAGTGTTACTGCAACTTTGTACCCTCAAGTTTATAACATGTTGAGAAAATAAATGTGGAAAAGCAAGTACATATTCCTATTGATTTTATCAGTAGTGTTAAACCATATGTAGAATGGAATCACAAAAAATATATTATTTGATTATTTCAAACAATGATAAATTTAAAGTATTTATGATAATAGTGCAAAAGAGATTAAATGAATAATGATTACTATATAATTTTAAAACTCCCATTACAAACATTTGTAGACTGGGCTAAACACACTTAGAAATATTAGTGGGCATATTTAATATGCAGGTATAAGTAAGGAAGCTATTTATAAAACACCTGCCATTTTTATCAATGAAAACAATAGCCAAATATTTTATGAGCACATTGTATGTTTAAGATGTAACAGGATGTCTCATGTATTATATACTTTATCAGTTATCTCATATTTTTAAGGTAAATTCTACTGTCATTTTATAATTAAAGCTGCAGAGACTACAATGCAATAAATCATTCTGTTACCTTCATGCTTACTGTAAACAGGATCTTACAGCTATTTTTATCTTTATTTAAAATTTGCACTTTTACCTGACAGAGTGAATACTATACGTAAAATGCACAATAGAAAAGACCACTCTTTGTAGAAGATAATTTGTATGCAAATAATGGGCCCTGATAAAACACATGTAGAACAGCGGCTATGTCCAGCTGACTGGAAACTGAGACATGGGGGCAGGAAGAGTACAATGGCACAAAGGCTAGTTGAGCTTTAGCTTGTAGCTGCGGAGCTTCCAGAAATACAGAGACATGTACTACTATTTGACTGTACAATTGGAGGTTATATTTGACTGGCAAAGGTCAGAAACATTTGAATGAATAGGTAAAATACACATATTTTATAGGCTCAATCAAATTTCTTTTAAAAATGTTCAGAAAAAAATATTTTAAATTCCCACTCATGCAACAAACTTACCATAATCAACAATAAAACCCCGATAGTCTTCATTTTTGAGGAAAAGTAGCATAAGGCTTTTTCTGTGTTACCTTATATTTTATATCATCATTATTGGTTTAGTATATGATAGGTTAGTATAGATCAACAAGGTAACTTCTGGACACCTGGGGAGAGAGTGTTCACTCTTAAGGCATGTAAGGCAAAGTAGGATCTTCCCTATTTTCATAGTCAGAACTCTGTAGAGCTGAGAACAGCAAAACCAAAACCCCTCTTGGACACTAATGCAAACATTACCTGGCAGTCACACAAAAATTTTATGAGTTCTTTCTCACCATAAAGGGCAGTGGTTTTTTATTACCCAATTTAATTAAAATTTGTTCCAGAGACCACCTATGCAGCATAAGCACCTCTTAGCTCCACGGACCTGGAAGAGGAAGCCCCTCAGGCCAGGGCTCTGCTTATCTTTTCCCTTTTCCTGAACCCTCCTTTCTAGGATTGTGGGGCAGACTGTCATTACATTAAAATCTTTGCACCTAGTCCCTTAGTTTGTAGTTTATAGGTTTCCTGGTCACAAGACCTAAGTGACATCTGTACGATTGGATACATCATGAGGTTTTATAGGGCTTGGTGTTTATATTTTCTATGTTTCTAAGCACAAACATGTTTTAGATACTGTATCAATGGCATCAATTTTGAATTTGTTTTAATAGAAAGTCTACTCTGAGGAAATAGGACCCCAGGGTCCACCTATGCTTTGTGAACATATTCCCTGCACTTCCAAGTTCTCTAAGCTTCTATCAGAAACTTGTTTTACCTCAAGTGATCTGATAAGAACAGACATTTGTGTTTCCTCCTTTGTTAACATTGTAACTGATAACTATAATCTCTCAGGGTGATACTTAGTCAATACATATTAGCTGCTGCTATTTCAAATAAGGATAATGTTATATTTCAAGCAATAGATGGGCCCCAGACATGGCTCAGAGCATGAGAGCATATGCCTTTCAGCCTGAATCTCTTGGTGTGACCCCTAGAGCCAAAATATGAAAAGAGGGAATGGAGTACTGAAAATTGTCTCTTGGCCTCCCCACAGATACAGTGGTGTGAACACACCACCGATGTGAATAAGTATACAAAGCATGTCATTTTGAGTACAGGACTTAGAAGAAGATGATAATTTTAGGATAGTGAAGACAATTTTTATCCTCTTCTTAATATTGAAACCAATGCATTTTGGCAAAGTTTATACATGCATGCACACACATACACACACACTCAGAGACAGAGGAGAAACATGGAGAGGAGAGACAGAAAAACACATAAAGGAAGTAGACAGAGAGACAGCTAGGTAAGAACTTATAAATATGTGTGTTTGCTAGTAATAAAAATATAACCACACCTAGCATATTTATGTACTATCATTATCATTTTTCTACATTAATATCTGCATCTAAAACTGATATCTTAACTTTACTTTGTGTTTTCAGATAGTCTCTCAGTATAACTACTTTTGCAAAATAAATTAGTGGAGAGGCAAGTATGTGTACCTGCACCTCTTGCTAAATACCACAAAGAAAGTAAAGGATAAAGATTGCATACTGATAGATATTAAAATTTTTCCTATATAAAATTTTGCTTAACTTCTTGTTTAGAGAACCTTATTGAGCTAAAAATAAATAAATAAATAACCCTGTAAGATGGACCTAGCTCTGAACAGTCAGAAGCCAGTACTCCCAGAATCCAAAACTTCATTTTTTTTTTTTTTGAGTTAGCCGGGATTTAGACCACAGAATCCATTTTACTCAGATCTACTTTCTTCCTGTTTTTTTCCCCAGTACTTGATAATTTTAATAGCTGCTATACACTTCAACTGAAATTCCACAGGTCAATTAGATGTCAATAATAATAATCTTGCTACTCAAGAATTTGCATTGCAATTATCAGTTTTGTGTCTCTATAACAGATAGCCAAGATAATGAACTTTTGAAAATAAAAGGCTTTTTGGTTCAAAATTTTTACAATATAGCCTGTGATCTGTTGGCCTCGTTGCATTAATGCTTGTGGTGAGAAGCACATGATCACAGGGAGCATGTACAATGCAAAGCCAATTATTTCATCACTGGCAAGTGATGAAGGAGAGGAAGAAGATAGGTTGGTCCCTCACTATCCTCAGCAAGAACATGATTCCTATGACTTGAGGGCCTCCCACTAGGACTTTAAAAAATATTCACTTTACATCCTGATCTTAACCCCGTCCATCATCTTTGCTTTCTGCCTACTTTCTTCTTAGAGTAAATTCCACTCAACTGGGACTAATATTATCAGAATTCTGGTTGCTCACCTTTCCTGAGAAATTTTAAATAAAGGCTAATAATAAGAATGCAGTTCTCCATAATGCAAGAACTTTCAAGTTCTTATGATAACATCACCCTTCTCAAAGACTCCAAACAGCATCTCTGCTGCATTTAGGTGGCTTTTTCAATGAGAAGACACAGATTTGAGAAATACTGAATACCCAATAACCAAACAACAGTGAGACCCAGATTATGCACTTTTCTGTTTTTTTTTTTTTAATAATTGATGCTACTGACCAATACACAAAATTGTATGCTTCCTTCATACATTTTGGAGAAAATTGTTCTACCAACTTAATGCATGAACTTAACATGTTTCTAATTTCTGGGTTCAGTTATACAAAAAGAACAATGTAATAATTCTCAGTCAGAGAATAAAATTTCATGAGACTCCTCTTCCCCTTCTATCTGACCCTAGCTCTTCAGGCCTCATCAAGGCTGGCTGAATTATCTTCCTCTGTGGCCTGGCAAGGTCTAGCATCCCCAAGAGGGAGGTGATCAAAGAGCTGGCCACTGAGTAAATGTAAGAAACAGCCCTTGTACCCCTTACTAGGGTACCCACTTGAAAATTGAGCAGCCAATGTGCTTTCTTTGAATACGGGGTCTAGGTCCTCTCCTTGCATGGTCCTTAGTTGGTGTATCTATCAGTCTCTGCAGGCTCCCCTGTGCCCAGGTATTTTGGCTTTGTTGTTCTCCTTGTGGAGTTCCTGTCCCCTCCAAGTCATTCGATCTTCCTCTTCTTCCATAAGGTTTCATGCACTCTGCACAAAGTTTGGATATGAGTTTCAGTATCTCCTCAATACCCTGGTGAGTAGAGTATTCCAGAAGTCCTCTGTGGAAGGCTCCTATCCTGTTCCTTGTCTTCTGCTTCAGATGTCTATCCTGTTTGCCCTTCTGCATGAGAATTAAGCATCTTCTCTATGGTCCTCCTTGTTGTTTAGCTTATTTAGGACTAGATTTCAGTATGTTTATCCTGTATTGTATGGCTGATATCGAATTATATGTGAAAATATATCATATGTGTCTTTCTGCTTCTGGGTTACCTCACTCGTGATGATTTCTACTAGTTCCACCATTTGTTTTTGAACTTAGCCGTACTGATGGGTGTGAGGGGAAATCTCAGGGTCATTTTGATTTGCATTTCCTGAATGACTAAGGATGCTGAGCATTTCTTTAACTGTTTCTCTGCCATTCGATATTCCTCTGTTGAGAATTCTGTTTAGTGCAGTACCTCATTTTTTAAAATTGGATTACCTAATTTGTTGGTGTTTAACTTCTTTAGTTCTTTATTTATTCTGGATATTAGCCCTCTGTCAGATATAGAGTTGCTGAATATCTCTTCCCAGTCTGTAGGCTGTTGTTTTGTTCTGATTGCAGTATCTTTTGCTTTACAGAAGATTTTCAGTTTCATATGGTCCCATTTATTAATTTTTTATCTGAGAGCCTGTGCTATTTGTGTTCTGTTCAAGAAGTTGGCTCCTGTACCAATGAGATCTAGGGTCTTCCCCACTCTTTGCTGTAACAGACTTAGTATGTCTGGTTTTATGTTGAGGTCTTTAATCCACTTGGACTTTAACTTGGAGTAGCGTGATAAATATGGGTCTATTTTCATTTTTGTACATGTAGACATCCAGTTAGAAAAGCACCATTTATTGAAGATGGCTTTTTTCCATTATATGGTTTCGGCTTCTATGTCAAAAATTAAGTTTCCATAGATGCGTTCGTTTATTTCTGGGACTTTGATTCAATTCCATTGATCCACCAGTCTGTTTCTATGCTATTACAATGTGTTTTTATTACTGTTGATCCATAGTACAACCTGAAATCTGGGATGAAGATACCTTCAGAGATCTTTTATTGTACAGGTCTGTTTTAGATATGTTTTTGTTGTTGTTTTTCCATACAAAATTGAGAACTGTTCTCTCAATGTTTGTAAAAAATTATGTTGGTATTTTGATGGCAATTATATTGAATATATAGATTACTTTTGGTAGGATAGCCATTTTCACTTTGTTAATCCTACCAATGGATGAATATGGGATATCTTTGCATCTTCTGATATCTTCTTCAATTTCTTTCTTCAGAGACTTGAAGTTTTTTTCATACAGGTTGTCATATAGGTTTTTTTCATACAGATTTTTTTCATACAGGTATTCATATAGTTTTTTTCACTTGCTTGTGGCTATAATAAAGGATGTTGTTTCCCTAATTTCTTTCTCACATCATTTGTCTTTGGTATATAGGAGGGCTTCAGATTTTTTTGAGTTAATTTTGTATCCAGCCTCTTTGCTGAAGGAGTTTTTCAGCTGAAGGCATTCTCTGGTAAATTTTTGGGGTCACTCATGAATATTATCGTATCATCTGTGAATAGGAGTACTTTGACTTCTTCCTTTCTGATTTGTATCCCTTTGATCTCCTTTAGTTGTCTTATTGCTCTAGCTAGGACTTCAAGAACTTTGTTGAAGAAATAAGGACAGAGTGGGCAGACTTGCCATGTCCCTGATTTCAGTTGGATTGATTTAAGTTTCTCTCCATTTAGTTTGATATTGGTTATAGGCTTGCTGTATGTTGCTTTTATTAAGTTTGGGCATGTGCCTTGTATCCCTGATCTCTCTAAAACTTTAAACATGAATGGGTGTTGAATTTTGTCAAATCCTTTTTTGGCATCTAAGGAGATGATTTTGTGGTTATCATTCACTCATTTTGTTTAAATTGTGAGTTACATTGATGGATTTTTTTATGTTGAACCACCCCTTCATGCCTGGGATTAAGCCACTTTGGTAATGGTGGGTGATATAATTAATGTGTTTTTGATTTCTATTTGTGAATATTTTATTGAGCATTTTTGCACCAATGTTCATAAGAGAGATTGTTCTGAAGCTCTCTTTGTAGGGTCTTTGTGCAGTTTAGGTATCAACATGATGGTGGCCTCATTGAATGAGGTTGGTAATGTCCCCTCTGTTTGTATTTTGTGGAATAGTTTGAAGAGTATTAGAGTTATCTCTTCTTTGAATTCTGCCCTGAAACTTTTAGGCCCTCTGCTTTTTTTTGGATGGGAGACTTTTGATGACAGCTTCTATTCCTTTGGGGATATAGGACTATTTAATTTATCTACCTGATCTTGATTCAGCTTTTGTAAATGGAATCAAGAAAATTGTCCATTTCAATTACATTTGCAAAATTTTGTTGCATATAGACTTTTGAAGTAAGGCCTAATGATTCCATGGATTTCCTCAGTGTCTGTTGTTATATCCCCCTTTCCATTTTTGATTTGGACAGTGTCCCTCTGCCTTTTAGTTTTGGCTAAGGGTTTGTCTATCTTGTTGATTTACTCAAAGAATGAACTCTTGGTTTCTTTGATTCTTTGAATTGTTCTCTTTGTTTCTAGAGTATTGATTTTAGCCCCGAGTTTGGTTATTTGCAGCCATCTACTCTTCTTAGGTGTGACTTCTTTTTCTTCTTCTTCTTCTTTTTTCATTTTCTTCTTCTTTTCTAGTGCTTTCATGTGTGCCATTAAGTTGCTTGTATGAGATGCCTCGAATTTATTTATTAAGGCATATAGTGCTATGAACTTTCCTCTTAGCACTGCTTTCATTTTCCCATAAGTTACGGTATGTTCTATCCTCATTTTCACCAAATTCTAGTAAATCTTTAAATTATTTCTTTATTTCCTCCCTGACCCAGGTATCATTGAGTAGAGAATTGTTCAGTTTTCATGGGTATATAGGCTTTTGCTTTGTTCTGTTATTGTTAAGGTCTAGTTTTAGACCAAGGTGGTCTGAAATGATACAAGGGATTATTTCGATCTTCTTATATCTATTAATTCTTGCTTTGTGCCTGGCTATATAGTCAATTTTGTAGAAGGTCCCATGAGGTGATAAGAAGAAGGTATACTCTTTTGTGTTTGGGTGAAAGGATCTGTAGACATCTATTAGATCCATTTGATTTAAGACCTTTGTAAGTGTCATATATTTCTCTGTTTAGCTTCTGTCTCAATGGTCTTTCCATTGGTAGAAGTAAAGTGTTGAAATCTCTCACTATGAAGGTGTTGGGATCAATGTGTGATTTAAGCTTAATAATGTTTCTTTGACAAATGCAGGAGCTCTTACATGTGGTACATAGATGTTCAGGATTGTGATGTCCTTCTGGTGAATTTTTCCTTTATTGAGAATGAACTGTCCCTCTCCATCTCTTTTGATTAGTTTTGGTTGAAAGTCTATTATATTAGATATTAGGATGTGTATTCTAGCTTGTTTCTTGTGTCTGTTTGCTTGGAAAACCTTTTTCCAGCCCTTATTTCTAAGGTAATGTCAATCTTTGTTATAGAGGTATGTTTCTTGAATGCAGCAGAATGTTGGATCCTTTTTCTTCAACTGATCAGTTTTTGTATGTCTTTTTATTGGAGAGTTGAAGCCATTGATGTTAATAGATATTTTCTAAATAATAGTGCTTGGTATATTCTGGATTACAACGAAAGACTAATGTGTACAAATTAAATGGAAAAAATCATGTAGTGGTCCATCTTTAACACTTTTAAACCACATTTTATATGTTTTTACAACCATGCAGATGCAAAACTAAACCATGCATGCAGCAGAAACAGAAAACAAACAACCAAACAAACAATAAAACCTAAAGGAATACAGGGTTCAAGACATAGCCCATTATGTAAAGATGTCTGCTGTCAAGCTTGAGTCTTGAATTTGATCCTTGGGCCCTATATGGTGGAAAGAGAGAACTGATTTCTTCAAGTTTTTCTCTCACTTTCACACATATTTTATGATATCATGCAGTTTCCTATAGAATCTCACACACATAAGCACAAAAGAAATAGAAATACAATTAAAATTGTGAATAGAAAATAAATGTAAGCTGCTATTGTCTTCTGGTCAGTTCTACCATACAAATTTTAAGTAGAATAAAATTTAAAAATATTGATAATATAATCTTAGACAATAGGGACCTCTGCTGTAACTATGTTAACATTTTGTGTGGGTGTGAAGGTGAAATAGGTCACTATCAATAAAGAAAAAAAATAGCTGTAGCCAATAAATAAAAAGAACAAGGACCCTCAGTTGTAGTGGGCCTGTATTTTCAAGAATTAGAACAGAGAGAAGAGATGGCCCAGTAAGAAAGAGACCACAGAAACCAAATCCCCAAATCCTTCCTATATGTTAGCCATTGACTTTTGGGGGGGTGGAAGGGGAGAATGAATATATATATATAATTTCAGTTTATTTACCTTACATCCCTAGGTGCCACCTTCCACCTTTCCTCCCAGTACCATCTTCTCCCCTTTCCCCCTTTTCTTCGCCCCTTCCCCCAAGAGGAGGAGAGCCCCCTTCTCCCCATATTAACCCTCTCCAGCAAATCAAGTCACATGAGGATTGAGTATATCCTCATTCCCTTACACCAGGCAAAGCAACTTGCCAGAGGGCATTGATCTAAAAGTACTAATACAGTCTGTGTTAATAAACACCCACCCCCACCACTCATCAGGCTCCCCATATGAAGACTGAGCCGCCCACCTGCCACATATGTTCAGAGGGCATGGGTCCAGACCAGGCATGCCCCTTAGTTGATGTCTAAGTCTCTATAAGCACCCATGGGTCTGGGTTAGCTTTCTCTGACCTTTCTTTCTTTTGCAGATCCTTCCATCTTTCCCACAACACTTCCCCCTTTTCCCAGAGGACAATCAAGTTAGGCTCCTGTCTACAAGCATAGCAGAGAATTATTAATTGTATCAAAGGCTATCTCTCTATCATGGAGTTGGTCTCAGGTTGGGCCAATTATTGGTTGGACATTCCCTCAATCTTTGTTCCCTCTTTATCCCTGCACTTCTTGTAGGCAGGGTAATTTTGGGATAACAGGTTTTGTTAGTGGGTTGTTGACCCCCTCCTTCCACTAGTCCTGCCTGGCTAGGAGGTGCTCACCTCAATCTTTATGACCCCAACCCTTGTTAGGAGTCTCAGCTAGAGTCACACCCATATCCTCAGAGGAACCTACCCTGATGCAGGCCTCCAGCTTGACAAAGAGATGTCCCCCTCAGTTTCCTTTCCTGTTCCCAGTCCTCTCATTTCCTACCCCTGATTTCCATATCTGATCTCCTCCTTTGTCTTTCCATTCCATCTCCTGCCCAGTTTCCTTTCTTCATCCCTTTTGCTGTCTATTCTATGCCCTCTTCTGAGTGACATTTGGGTACCCTGCCTTGAGCCCTCCTTGTTACTTAGCTTCTTTGAGTCTGTGGATTGTAGAATGGTTATCCTGTACTATCAGTCTAATATCTGCTTATAAGTGAGTACATAACATGTGTACCATTCTGTTTCTGGGTTACCTCACTCAGGATGATCTTTGCTAGTTCCATCCACTTGCTTGCAAATTTTATGTTTTCCTTGTTTTTACTAGCTGAGTAGTATTCCATTGTGTAACTGTACCACAATTTCTGTATCCATTTTTTTTTTTTTGGTTGAGGGACACCTAAGTTTTTTCCAGTTTCTGGTTATTAACAATAAAGCTGCTGTGAACACAATTGAGCAAATGTACTTGTATGGGGGCACACTTTTTAAATTTATGCCTAAGAGTGGTATAGATGGCTCTTAAGAAAGAACTATTCTCAATTTTCTGAGAAAGTGCCAGATTTTTTTGAGGGAGGTTTTACAGGTTTGCACTACAACCAGCAATAGAGGAGTGTCCCCTCTCTCTAACCCCTCACCGGCATGTGTGGTCACTTGAATTTTTGATCTTGACCATTCTCACTGGTATAATATGGAATCTTAGAGTCATTTTGATTTGCATTTCTCTGATGGCTGAGGACTTTGATAATTCTTTAAGTGCTTCTCAGGTATTCAAGATTCCTATGTTGTAAATTCTTGGTTTAACTGTACCCCATTTTAATTGGATTATTTGATTTGTAGATGTTTAATTTCTTAAGTTCTTTGCATATTTTAGATATTTTCTCTCTGTCTGATATAGGATTGGTGAAGAACTTTTTCCAACTTGTAAGCTACCATTTTTTTCTATTGACAATATCTTTTGACTTATAGAAGGTTCTCAGTTTCATGAGGTTCCATTTATTAATTGTTGATCTCAGAACATGTGCTTTCTATTGGTGTTCAGCTTAGGAAGTTGTCTCCTATGCCAATGAGTTCAAGACTTTCCCCCATTTTGTCTTCTAATAGATTTAGACTCTCTGGTTTTATGTCTAAGTTCTTGATCCATTTGGACTTGAATTTTGTGCAGGGCGATAAGTACAGTCATATTTGCTTTTGACTTTTGCTTTGTTTGTTTTTGTGAAGTTAACTCATTTTCAGCAGAGGAGTAAAAAAATCTGTCTTTCTTTTAAAGTAATCTATATTTCTGTTGTGCTGAGTATAGTATAGACCTAAAAATTGGAAGCTCAGGTGTGAGCAAATCTGTTTGGAGGCTTGTATGGTATATTAGAAAGGAGATAAAGGTGAGATTTTGACAGCTGCATAATTGGTAATAATGTCTAAGACTCTTTATGTGTTCAGATGGAATATGTATTCAATATTCTGAATGCCAGAATATTATGACTTAATGAAAATTTCAGGCTTGATTACAATTTTAAGATGGATAAGATGGAGGTCAAATAATTCATTGGTTGGAAACCATTTTCTCTTATTGGAAGGAATGCAAAAGAGTGAGCTTGTTGTTGGGAGAAGGTTGTTAGAGTAGTTTCTTGAGGTCATCCTTAGATGTCTTCAATAAAGTAGCTAAATACATGGATTTCAAGGGAGAAATCCCAGATGAAAATATCCTATGTAGGCAAAGTAGAGTTCTGGGTTTACAAAATGAAAAGAAGTGTAACAAAAAGCAATCGGAGTAAAAGTTGAAAAGAAATAAAATTAAAATTTTTTTTATAAAAAGTGTGCATTTAGGTTTGTGGAAAGGTTGGAAACTTGAGAGGATATAATTAGATCATTTCATCAATTAGGCCTATTTGGAAGATACAACATACTCTTTTCAATTTATCTAAAAATAAGCACTCTAATATCCTTCCTTACAGTCATAAAATTATGCAAGAGCATATGTAGACCACAGATCTCCATTACCTACAAATATAGAAATACGTGTTCAAAATAGATGATGGCTTGCTGAAGTCAGATTTTCTTATGCAAATAAGTAAAACACTTTTTTTAATTAAAAAATTAAACACTTTTATGTTCCCTTGATGATGTGAGCGCTGTTGTCCTACGGAATTCATGCTTCTGAATTTTTGCTTTCATCTACTTCAGGTAGTCTCTCCTCCCTGGAGACTGATGGTAGATACAACAATTATGAGGGCAATGCTGGGAATAATTCGTCACAGATGTTAAATTGCAGGTTAAATGAGGAAAGCTTTTCTTTCTTCCGGCCACCCACTCTTCATTTTCTTGAAATAGGTACATGGTGCTGTGTGCCCTTTGCTGTAGGTATGCCAAATCTCTAGCCTGCTGTTCATCTGGTTTAAATGACTTCCATTTGCTGTTTTAAAGGATGACAGAATGTTATGTTCAGAGTGCTTTGCAGGTACCAAAAAATGCAGTAATTCAGTCTCGATGTTTAACTGGCAAAAGGAAGCCCCCTGGGTCTGGCGCAGACATACGGACTTCTCCCTTCTAATAAATAACATTTGCTATTGCTAATATAACAATGAAATGGTCTGATAACTGATTTGTTTCAGAATAATGTAGGAAAAGTGCAAGTATATTTATTTAAAAATTGTGAATGGACAATGAGAATATTTGGTTCTGTAGCTCTCCATATCTAGCTTTCCATAAAAACGCAAGAAAAATAAAAATAGTGATCTGTTATTTTAACCCTTCGCTAATCTCTATGTCCTCAGAGGTAGGAAATACAGAAATTCCACACACACACAATTTGTCTTTTGGTTATTTACAATAATGAAATCATCTTTACTTGGTTATTCATATTGGTCCAACCGGTTCTGATAGGACATTCCTTCAGTTCTGCATTTATTTTTCTAAGTGAGTTCACTGCAGTGTTCAACAGGGACGTGAGAAAGGATTTTGGGGTAATGGCAGAGGAAAGCAAAGGAAACTTGGATTGCCAAGTAAACACAGAAGATTAGACAGACTAGAAAATAAAGTTGGGGATTTAAGTTTTAGCTTCACTCAATAACTGATGTGCTATAAGCTAAGAAAATGTGATCTGAGTTTTAGTTGAAATTTCTCCACCTGAATAAACTAGGGATGACTATTTGAAATATTCTTACAGAAATGCCTAGAGGTCATAGTAGGTATGCATCCAGAAATTACAAAGGTTCTGTATTTCCTATGGCATCAAGATTGCATTTAAGCACTTTTTATTCTATGTACAATCTTTATACAGTGTTTGTACCCATGTAGAAATAATATAAATTGTAAATTTCTTACCTCTCATTGAACAGCATATTATCACATATGATATATATCATATATATAAAACAGGATATCTATCTCTATATGATATATATCAAAGATATATACATATATATTTGTAGATATATCTATAAAATATAACTATATATCACTGAGGGTATATTATTATATATTAATATATAGCATATATCCATAGTGAGAAAAAATCCTTCCTTTAGGTCCCTTGCCAATATCTCGCATTATCATACTGAAGAAATAACTCCAAATGTTTAATTGAAATTAGATGTTCCACCACATTTTTTATTAATTTCTTCATTAATTATACTTTATTCACCTTATATACCCTTGTAGTTCCCTTCTTCCTCCCATCCCTATCCCTCCCTTCCTCCCCCTTTGGCACCCGTGTCTCTCCCCAAGTCTACTAATAGTGGAGGTCTTCTTTTCCTTCCTACTGATCCTAGTCTATTAGGTCTCATTAGAAGTGGCTTCATTGTCTTCCTCTGTGGCCTGGTAAGGCTGCTTCCCCACTCAGGGTGAGGTGATCAAAGAGCAGGCCAATCAGTTCGTGTCAGAGACAGTCCCTGTTCCATTACTATGGAACCCACTTGGACACTGAACTACCGTGAGCTACATCTGTGCAGGATCCTGAGTTATCTCCATGCATGGTACTTGGTTGGAGTATCAGTCTCAGGAAAGACCCCTGTGCTCAGATTTTTTGGTTCTGTTGCTCTCCTTGTGGAGTTACTGTCCTCTTCAGATCTTACTATTTCCCACTTCTTTCATAAGATTCCATGCACTCTGCCCAAGGGTTGGCCATAAGTCTCAGCATCTGCTTTGATAGCCTGCAGGGCAGAGCCTTTCAGAGGCCCTCTGTGGCAGGCTCCTGACTTGTTACTTGTTTTCTCTTTCTTCTGATGTCCATCCTTTTTGCCTTTCTGGATGGGGATTGAGCATTTCAGCAAAAGTCCTCCTACTTGATTATTTTCTTTAGGTATACAGATTTTAGTAGGTTTAGCCTATATTATATGTCTATATGGTGAGTATATACCGTGTGTGTCTTTCTGCTTCTGGGATAGCTCATTCAGGATGATCCTTTCCAGTTCCCACCATTTACCTGCAAATTTCATTATACCCTTGTTTTTTATTGCTGAGTAATATTCTATTGTTTAGATGTACCACAATTTCTGCATCCATTCCTCAGTTGAGGGGCATCTGGGTTGTTTCCAGCTTCTCGCTATTACAAATAAAGCTGCTATAAACATGGTTGAGCAAATGTCCTTACTGTGTACTTGAGCCTCTTTTGGGTATATACCTAGGAGTGGCATAGCTGTATCTTGAGGAAGCACTATTCCTAGTTGTCTGAGGAAGCTCCTGATTGATTTCCAGAGTGGTTGTACAAGTTTACATTCTCACCAGCAGTAGAGGAGGGTTCCCCTTTCTCCACAACCTCTCCAGCATGTGTTGTCACTTGAGTTTTTTTATCATGGCCATTCTGACAGGTGTAAGGTGAAATCTCAGGGTCCTTTTGATTTGCATTTCCCTGATGGATAATGACGTTGAGCATTTCTTTAAGTATTTCTCTGCCATTTGATATTCCTCTATTGAGAATTCTCTGTTTAGCTCTGTTCCCCATTTTTTAATTGGATTACTTAATTTGTTGCTGTTTAAGTTTTTTGTTCTTTATACATACTGGATATTAGTCCTCTGTCAGATATAGGGTTGGTGAAGATCCTTTCCCTGTCTGTAGCCTGCCCTTTTGTTCTGACAACAGTGTCCTTTGCTTTACAGAAGCTTTTCAGTTTCATGAGGTCCCATTTATTGATTGTTGCTCTTAGATCCTGTGCTGTTGGTGTTCTGTTCAGGAAGTTGTCACCTGTGCCAATGAGTTCAAGGCTCTTCCCCACTTTTTCTTCTAAGGGGTTTAGTGTGTCAGGTTTTATATTGAGGTCCTTGATCAACTTGGACTTTAATTTTGTGAAGGGTTATAAATATGGATCTATTTGCATTTTTCTACATGTTGACATCCAGTTAGACCAGCACCATTTGTTGAAGATGCTGTCTTTTTTCCATTGAATATTTTTGGCTTGTTTGTCAAAAATCATGTGTCCATAAGTATGTGGATTTATTTCAGGTTCTTCTATTTGATTCCATTGATCCACCAGTCTGTTTCTATGCCAGCACCATGCAGTTTTTAGTATTGTTGCTCTATAGTACAACTTGAGATCATGGATGGAGATACCTCCACAAGATCATTTATTGTAGAGGATTGTTTTAACAATTCGGGCTTTCTTTTTCCATATGAAGTTGAGGATTTTTCTTTCAAGGTCTGTAAAGAATTGTGTCGGTAATTTGATGGGAATTGCATTGAATCTGTAGATTGCTTTTGGTAAGATGGCCATTTTTACTATATTAATCCTGCCAAGCCATGAGCACAGAAGATCGTTCCATTTTCTGATATCTTCTTCTAATTCTTTCTTCAGTGTCTGGAATTTTTTTCATACAAGTCTTTGACTTTCTTGGTTAAGTTCACACCAAGGTACTTTATGACCTTTGTGGCTACTGTCAAAGGTGTTGTTTTGCTAATTTCTTTCTCAGTCTTTGACTTTTGTATACAGGAGGGCTACTATTTTTTTTTTTGAGTTAATTTTGTATCCAGCCACTTTTCCAAAGGTATTAATTAGCTTTATTAGTTCCCTGGTAGAATTTTTGGTTTCACTCAGGTATACTATCAGGTCATCTGCAAATGGTGATACTTTGACTTCTTCCTTTCCAATTTGTATCCCTTTGATCTCCTTCAATTGTCTTATTGCTCTAGCAAGGACTTCCAGAACTATGTTGAAGAGATATGGAGAGAGTGGGAAGCCTTGCCTTGTCCCTGATTTCAGTGGGATTGGCTTCAGTTTCTCTCCATTGAGTTTGATATTGGCTATAGGCTTGCTGTATATTGCTTTTACTATGTTCAGGTATGTTCCTTGTATCCCTGATCTCTCCAAGACTTTAAACATAAATGGATATTGGATTTTGTCAAATGCTTTTTCAGCATCTGAGGAGATGATCATGTGGTTTTTCTCCTTCAGTTTGTTTATGTGGATCACATTGATGGATTTCCATATATTGAAAGACCCCTGCATGTCTGGGTTGAAGCCAACTTGGTCATAGTGGATGACATCTTTGATGTGTTGTTGTATTTGGGTTGCAAGTATTTTGATGAGTATTTTTCCATTGATGTTCATAAGGGAGATTGGCCTGAAATTTTCTTTCTGTGTTGGGTCTTTGTGAGGTTCATGTACCAAGGTGATTGTGGCTTCATAGAATGAGTTCGATAATTTTCCTTCTGTGGAATATTTTGTGGAATATTTCAGAGAGAGTTGGAGCTAGTGCTTCTTTGAAGGTCTGATAGAATTCTGCACTGAATCCATCTGGCACTGGGATTTTTTTGCATAGGAGACTTTTGATGATGGCTTCTATTTTCGTAGGGATATAGGACTATTTAATTGATTTACCTGGTCTTGACTCAGCTTTGGCAAGTGGAGTCGATCAAGAAAACTGTCCATTTCATTTAGATTTTCTAATTTTGTGGCATATAGGCTTTTGAAGTAAGACCTAATGATTGTTTGGGTTTCTTCAATGTCTGTTGTTATGTCTTCCTTTTCATTTTTGATTTTGTTGATTTGCATAGTGTCTTTCTGCCTTTTAGTTAGTTTGGCTAAGGGTTTGTCTATCTTGTTGATTTTCTCAAAGAACCAGCTCTTGGTTTCATTGATTCTTTGAATTGTTTTATTTGTTTCTAATTTATTGATTTCAGCCCTGAGTTTGATTAATTCCATCTGTGTATTCCTCTTTGGTATGTCTGCTTCTTTTTTTTTTTTCTGGGGCTTGTTCAACCACATTTTAATGTCATTAACCCAATAAGGTGTTTTCATCAATCCTATTTTATTATTCTTATTGTGTTTTTAATGATAGTATAATTCCAACAGTTGTGTATAAATCCTCTTAATACCTTAAGTGCCTAAAGCCTGATTTCTCTGTACTCATCACTAATCTACATTGAACATAATCATTTATCAGTTTTACAAATTCTCGGTGACCTCAGTTCAACAACTCATCTCCTTCTTCAGTGTTTAACATTGCATACAAATATTGACTAGTCTTGGAATGTTATTGCTTTTAGTGTAGTGAGTCTGTGTTACTTGGATCACACCTGAGAGTCGTGAACCATAATGGTGGTCATGGATTACATCTTCCTATTATTTCTCCTCATCCTCTTTCATGAAAACTATAAGCAAAATTACACTATCATTAAAACATACATAGAATGATAAAATAAGATTGATGGAAACTCATTGGCCCAGGACATAACTTCCTGTACAGAACACCAAGAGCTCAAGCTCCAAAATCAACAATTAATAAATTGGTCCTCTTAAAACTGAAAAGCTTCTGTAAGGCAAAGGACACTGTCAATAGAGCTAAACCATCTACAGATCAGGAAAAGACCTTCTCCAATCGTATATCCAATAAAAGACTAATATCCAAAATATATAAGGAGCTCAAAAATCAGCACAACTAAATAAAATAACCCAATTAAAAATGGGCCACAGAAGTATTCTGTTATGTAAATGTACCACAATTTCTGATCCATTCCTCAGTTGAGGGGGATCTAGGTTGTTTCCAGATTCTGATTACAAATAAAGCTGCTATGAACATATTTGAGCAAATGTCCTTCTTGTATGGTTGAGCATCTTTTGGATATATGCCCAGGAGTGGTGTAGGTGGATCTTAAGGTAGGAATATTCCTTATTTTCTGAGAAAGCACCAGATTGATTTCCAAAGTACAGAACTCCTGCACAGATGTAATGCATGGCAGCTCAGTGTCCAAATGGCCCCTTAGTAAAGGGAACAGGGGCTGTCTCTGGCATGAACTCAGTGGCTGGCTCTATGATCATCTTCCCCTCAGGGAGACGGCGGCAGCCTTACTGGGCCACAGAGGAAGACAATGCAGCCAGTCCTGATGAGACCTGATAGGTTAGGGTCAGATGGAAAGGGAGGAGGACTGCCCTTATCAGTGGACTGGGGGAGGGCCAAGGGAGGAGAAGAGGGAGTAAGGGTAAGTTTGGGAGGGGATGGGAGGGAGCTACACCTCTGATACAAAGTGGGGCACAGAACAAAACACAGAATTTTCAACAAGAGAAATCTTGAATGGATGAGAAGCACTTAAAGAAATTCTCAACTTCCTTAGTCATAATGGAAACGCAAATCAAAATGACTGATAACACTCCTCCTCTGCTGTGGGAGTGTGTACAAATGCTTTGAATCCCAGTTTTGAAGATAAGCCCATTGTCAGAGACAGCCCCCGTGCCCAGTACTAAGGAATCCACATAAGATCAAGCTGTCCACCAGGTACACATTTATAGGGAGACGAAGTCCAGTCTACGCATGGTCCTTGGGTGCTGCTTTTCGATCACTTAACCCTCGTTGGGTTGCCTTGCAATGCCACTGAGGAACAGCATTGGGAAATCCTGATATGACTTGATGTGCTGGGGTAGGTTAGTGTTTGGATGGTTCTCTACTTTTCCGATAGGGAGGGGAGGGGAGTAGGAAGGAAAGGGAGGGAAGGTAGGACTAGGAGGGGAGGAGAGAGGGGGTTATGGTTGGAATGTAAGGGGAGTAAATAAATTAATAATAATAATGAAGAAAAGTAACATGTTTAATGTGGACTTAAGTATTACTGACAAAAAGCAAAGCAAAACAAAACAGATGCTACTTAAATATTGTTCTTGTCAAACCTTTTTTGTTGTCGGAAATGAACATCTGAAATATGCTCACCATCTCAGATCTTTAAGTATTAAGTTCTTCCAGGACAATAGCACTGCAGTGACTTTTCTCAGCATTGTGATAACCCAGACAATTCCCAGATTTGTTTAAAGTTTGTTAAGACAGTGCAATGTCTTAGCATAATACTATGTAAAAAAAAAGTATCTATTTACTTATTTAATTTTGTTTTAATATCCCTAATAAAGGTCTGGCTACATAGCACAAGGTGGCCCTGAATTATTGTATAGCTAATACTATATTTTATCACTGTATTTTACTAGAGCTATCTCCCTAGTTGATGAATTATGTTTTCAATGGATAATGGATAATTTCTCGTTTTTGCATCATTATTTAATGTATTTGTTTTATTTTTACAAGTGTCTCTGGATTATATCCCCTCAAGTTGTAGTACTGAACTTTTAATGTGCTTAAAATGTAAAGTGCTTATTTAAACAAATATTTTTTTTCTTTTTTGCACACAACTACAGTGAATTAATTTGAAAGATTTATTTTGTTAGTTTTTTCCTTGTTTGAATGCCTAACCTTTACTTGTTTGTGTTCTCATTAGAAATTAAGTCCCAATGAATAGTATTTCGATACAAAATGTAATCTAACGAGTTGTTATTGTAAGGGGTGAGAAATACTTACATAGCTCTATGCCAAGCTTTCTAGATATTGCAAAATAAGTCCCAGTCATTCACATGGTCCCTGTCAGCTTTAAACTGAGCAGTATTTATCTTAAAGTTTCTCTACAGGAACTGATTCCGGTGCTGAGTTTGTTCAAGGTTTCTGCTATGAAGGGGCTATGAGAGCAAGCAAGCACATCTTTGTTTATTGTTATTAATTTTCATTAAATATTATTTGTAGTAGCTTATGAGTTAGTGATTATAACATGTAAGAGGATAGGGAGATGTTACCCCATTCCAAAGCTGATAATGTTTAAGTGACTTGTGGAGGGTTAGGGACACGCAGCTCAAACTCCAATGCACAGTCCTAATGGTTAGGGTGGTTAAGGTCTTCTTAGGATGATTTGAAGGCCTTTACTCAAAGATGACACATGTCAGAAAGTTTAGATAAGTTATGGTGTATGATAGAAAGTATGATAAATTCTTCATAATGTCACATATGGAAATAGTTGGTGTAGCTGATAAAATTTCTGTGATTTGGAGCTAATTGCTCAACTAAACTATGGAATTTATAGCGAATTTCATTTACACAAAAATATAAAACCCATTTTATTTTACTTTTGACTAGCACTCATTAAACACAATTTACATATGAAAAGTATAAAATGTGCTAATTTTATAATCAAATATGCTTTATTTTGTGTTAGATGTTTTAGATTGAGGACATATATCAATTCATGGGATTTAGAAGCTCTGAACAACAGAGTTTGGTTCATTAATACTGGTATAAAAAATTACCAGAGGTTAATTAATTAATTTACATACAAAGATAATAATGCAAGTCTTCCTGGAAAAGACAAATTAGCTTCTGTTAAATTCAGTATTTTAGGTGCTCAGGAGATGGCTTAGTGTGTTAGGTATGGGGTGTGTAACTTCAGATTCTCCAGCACCCACAAAATGCTCAGGTATTTTGCAGTCTTTGATACTCAGTGCTAGGAAGACTGAGACAGGAGGATGTCTGAGAGTTGCTGACCAGGGACACTAGCCAAGCTCCAGGATCAATGGGACATTCTCAAAATTAAAGGATGAGTGATGAGCAAAGAAGGCATAGATATTGACCTTTTATCTCCACATGCGCGCCTGCACACACACACAGTCATACACATACATACATGCATACATTGCACATACATAAACACACACTGTATGAAAGTTAGGTGAGCATTAAGGGTGAACAGAATTTCTCTATATGAAAGAAAAGATGAAAATCATTGTCCTGATTGATTTTTTTTTGTGAACTTGACAGAAACCTAGACTTACCTAAGAGGAGAACACCACATTTGTTTGCTTAATGATTGATATGGGAGGGTTCAGTCCACTGGGGGCAGTGATATCCCTGTCTAGTTGACCATGAGTTGTATAAGAAAGCAGGCTGAGCAAGTCCCTGAGGAGCAAGTCAGTAAGCAGTGTTCCTCTATGCTTTGTTTTCAATTCCTGCCTCCGAAATCATATTTTGGGTTCCTTCTCTCATGTCCCTTCATCCTAGACTACAAATGAGAGCTGAAATAAATGCTTTCTTCCCCATGTAGTACAGCAACACAATAGCAATAGAAACGGCTAAGTCAGATACTTTGTCAAATAAATGTGTAAACACAAACCAGGAGAAAGTCAAATGAAGCACATGATTAGAGCAGTATAAGCAATCTACTATAATAAAAATGATATGCAGAAAATGGTTTAATATGAATGTGGAAAATATGAAAGATCTGTGACATGATGTGAATCCTATAGCAAGGTAAGAATTGAAGGCTTTGCCTTGTGGAAAACTGAGATAAGAACAAATTGACTTAATGATATATGATTGTCAGATTGCAATAAAATATATAAAAAAAAAACTAAAAAATGACTTCCAGAAGTGCAAGTTGAAAACCTGAAAAAAAAATCACCCATATCTGAATACTCATCAGTGACTATGTGTGTGTGTACATCTCAGTGCATACATGTTCACTGTGAATACTAGAGCAAGCAGGTACATCTATATATGCCCATATGGGTAGACACCAGAGTTTAATGTGAAGTGCCTTCTTCTGTTGTGAGCTCCTTAATTTTTGAGGTGGATTCTCACTGAAATTGGGCATCATTAATTCAGCTAAAATGGGTGGTCAGTGCTCTTCAGAATCTGTCTTTATCTACTTGGTGTCTGGTTATTTTATTAACATTTATTTTTTAATTTTTATTAATTACAGTTTATTCACTTTGTATCCCAGGTGTAGCCCCTTTCCTGGTTCCCTCTCAAACCCATCCTCCCTCCCCCTTCTCCTCCCATGCCCCTCTCCAAGTCCACTGATAGGAGAGGTCCTCCTCCCCTTTCCTCTGACCCTAGCCTATCAGGACTGGCTGCATTGTCTTCTTCTGTTCCCTGGTAACGCTACAAGTTGTAGTGTCTGGTTATTTTTGTAGTTTTTGTTGTTGTTGTCATGGAATTCTGGTGAACTGAACTTTCTCAATCTTACATGGCAAACACTACCAACTGATCCATCTCTCCAGCTCTGAACTTTTGATAGAAACACAAAATAGGTTCTGGTTTATTTTTTGGGGTGGGGGATTGCTTGGGCAGGTAACAATATCTCAGCTAACAGAAGCCCTTGTCTGAGCACATCTCCATGACCTGAAATGTTTTATTTTTTTCTTTTCATAACATGCTCTTCATCTAAAGTACATGTGAACTCAGTATACAGAAGATGTGTTTATACTGTGGTCAATAGAAATTTCTGTCTTAAATATTCAATACTGACTTTCTTTGGTCATCGTTTGTAAACTAGTCCAATATTCTTTTAATTTTGTAATTATATTTATGTACAGAAAACTTAGCAGTGTACATTTAACTCAGTTTACCAGTGAGCTCTTTAGCCTTTGCCTTTTCCAGCTTGTCAATGTGAGCCACTGATTTACGACCCATGATATCACCTCTCCAGTGGCGGCAGATTTCATTGTATCTGCCATTGTATTTGGTCCTAATAGCTTCCACCAGCTTAGTCAGAGCACCCTTGTCTGCTGAGTTACCTGTGTGAAGGCGACAGTAGTGCAAGTCTTCCTGTGGACCAGTCGCCAGGTGATGACGCAGTAGGGGACCCCACATCTTTCCGCACAAGGCAGCTGGAAAAACCACCAACTCAAAGGAGTCTTAATCATGGGCAATCACCACCAGCTGAGCCTTCACAGAGGTGGTGACTCTATTGACCTCAGATCGAAGGACAAGTTGTCTCTTAGTTGGGATGTCCCTTTCCCAACAGCTTTCTTCTCAGAACGGGCCAGTAGCATTTGATTCTTCTCCTGCTTTGCCGCTGGCCTGCACTTGTGGGCAAGCTTAAGCAGCTTGTAGCTGTTTGCCGGTCCAGGACCAGGGTGAACTGGTTAAGGGGAGGTTGAACTTTGAGATGCTTATAGAGGATGGCCCTTTGCTGCTGCAGCCTGATGTAGTGGGGCCATTTGACAAAGCCGCGAGCTCTTTTGGGCTGAATATCCTCCCCAACTCTGAAGTTATTTGTCCACTGTTACACAATGTAACTAGAAAAATATATTCCCAGAACAGTAGACCAATGCTTCAAATCTCAGTTTAGACAAAGGCATTTGCTTATTTTAATTCATGGAAGGATTTATATTCCTAACTACAAATAGATATCCATAGATAAAGATATTTTATAGCTTTTTGACATTCAAATATTACATAGGTTTAAGGACTCCAAAATATGGAGGAACTATAAAAGCTGAATAACTGTCCATTTGTAAAATATTTCTTAAAGTATAGAACACTCAGATTTAATACTTAGTTTTGCTTGTTTAAGCACATGGTAGAATATGAACACATTTTTCATTTGACAGAACAATACTGATTGAATAATGTAGTCTCTATGGGGATAATGCCAAAGCGAAGAAAGAAAATGACAGGCATGTCTTTTTAGGAAAGACCATTTAAACAATGTTTAGCATGGTTGTTCTTTATAGCAAAATATTTCATTTCTCTTTTGACAGAAAGAAATGATTTCCTTATTCTTAGTGAATGTATTTTTACATGATTGAGACACATTCTCATCCCTAAAATGAAGACACATTTGAGCCAGCTGCAATACCTGATGTGTTGCAGAAATATCAAGTATAAAATACTTTCTCGATGACCCATACAAAAATAGTTTCAATATTCCTAACAGTTGAATAAAGGTCTAAAATTCTAAGCTCAACAAAGTTACTAAGGCAGGTATTTGCCATTTCATAGTCACTGAAAATAAAGAGGATTTATATCTTTGGTTAATACAGACAATAGAAAAAATTCTAAATGGTGTTTAGTTCCTGCTGCTTCCAGAGTAGTAAATCACAAAATATGATCTTTACTTTTCTTTTCTTTTTTTAAATTTTCCTGGAGATGTTATAGCAATTTTGTTTGTTGGAGGTAGGACAGGAAATGTAATTAAAGGCTAAATTTAGATTCACATTTCATTTTAACCAAAAGAGTATGTGTGATTTGGACACTAGTCACCTAAGCACTTCCTATTTTTAAGGCAGCGTATGTTGTCAGCAAATCAGATTATCCAATAGCAAAAATACATCTGCCAGAGTTAACTGTACCAGGTAACCTGAAACAGGAGCTTGAGGGTAATTAGCTATGTTTTAAGATTGGGCTGTGCTAGATGAGTTATCTGAAATCTCTCTTTGTAGCATTGCTATTAAAGGAATACAGCAGAAAGAAGAGGAACGAAAACACTAGGCTTGTGAGTGTATGTGGGAGTTTTAATGTCTCCTTTGCATTTGAATGTGCTAATAACAGTGTAGTTAAAAAGAAAGCAACCCTGGTTTTTATTATATATACTTTAAATTTTTTTTAGGCATTGATTCTTTTGCTTGTCCATATGGTCCTCATAAAATGAAGCTTTAGATCACAGATTCCTTAACAAAGGTCTGCTACACATATCCACATTTACATTTGAGAAATAGAGAAGCTTTCAATTTATATTGACTTCAGGTACCTCTCTCATAAGAAAATACCCAATCGGATTATTTTGGCCATTTGTCATTAACAATGCAGAGGAAAAGCTTTAATTTATAACTTTATGAAAGAAATGTGTGGAGCACTGTTTATAAAAAATATTTTAAAATATATGCTGTTCAAAGGATGGATCCGTATTTGTGGGGTGTACAATAGAGTCCAGTGCACACATACATATAACTCTGGTCTGGTTAGTTCAGGTTTAATTACACATTTTTCATTGATGAGATTTAAATTGGGTTGAACTGTCCATTTAGCTTGCACCACTTCTGTTTGTCTCCAAACTTTGCTTCTCATTTATTGAAGAACCCACACTTGTCTGTACGCAGTGTTGTAAGCAAATGTGCCTTTTAAAATTATTATTATTCACCTTAGATCACAATTTCCGTCCCCTCTCTCCTCCTGGTTCTACCCTCCCTCTCTCTCAACCTCTCACTCCTCATAAAAAGGGAGGCGCCCCTTCCCCCCACCCCCAGCCAACCAACCGACCTCTGCGCAGCAAGTCTCATTAGGACTGAGCTGCATCCTCTTCCATTAAGTAAAATGATTGAAAAGCAGGCAACAGAGTCCATGTCAGAGACAGCTCCTGCCTCCCTTACTAGGTCACCCATATGAGGACTAAGTTCCCCATTGACTATAGCTGTGTAGAGGGCATAGGTCCAATCCATGCAAAGTCCTTGATTGGTGCTTCAGTCTCTGGAAGCATGCCTGGGTCCTGGTTACTTTACTCTGTTGGTCTTCTTGTGGAATTCTTGCCCCTGCAGGTCCTTCTGTCCTTCCCTCAATTTTCAATAAGGACCCCATGTTCTACCAAAATTTGGCTATGAGTGTCAGCATCTGTTTCAATCTGCTGCTGGGTGAAGCCTCTCTGAGGACAACCATGCTAGACTCCCACTTGCAGGCATACCAGAATATCATTAATAGTGTCAGGGATTCCCATGGGGCCTCAGGGTAGGCTAAGCATTGGTTGGGCATTTCCTTAATCTCTGTTCTAACTTTATCCTTGCAAATCTTGTAGGCAGGGCAAATTTGGGGTTGAGTTTGATGCTTGAATCTGACTCAGAAGGGTGAATAGAAGAGGCAGTAAGGATGGATGAAGAAAGGGAACAGAGTCAGAGAGGGAGTATGGAGAGAAATGAGAGTTGGGGTCAGATGTGGGGAACAGAAGAGGGGAGTGTGGGGGGGGAGGTCAGAGGGCTTTGAGAGAGAAGAAAAACAGGGGTTGAGGGTGTAGCTGAGACAAGCTGGAGACCTATGACAGGGTAGGCTATTAAGATATTATGGGGTGACTCTAGTCAAAACTCCTAGGAGTGGGGTCATAGAGACAGAAGAGGACACCTTCTAACCAGCCAGACAGGACTTTTGGTGGAAGGAGGGAATGCCAAACCACCTGCAAATGTGCTTTTTTAAAAAAATATTTTCTCACACATTACATCCTGATTACAATTTTTCCTTCTTCCAGTCATCCCAGTCTATCATCCCCTATCTCTCCTCCCTGCTACGCCACCCCCAGTTCTATTGCTCTTCCATTTCTGTTCCAAAAAAGAGCAGCTGTCCCAGAGATATCAACAAAACACAGCATAACAAGTTCAATTAAGACTAGGCACAGGCCCTCATATCATGGCTGGATGAGGCACCACTGTAGGAGGAAAAGGAGAAGACAAAAGAGTCAGAGACACTCCCTTTCCCATATTAGGGGTCCCACAAAACACCAAACTACACAACCATAAGCTCTAGCTCAGACCGTTAGAGGGTTCATGGTTGTCCCTTCTGTCACTGTGGTCCCCAATGAGTTCTGCTTAGATGACTCTGTGGGTTGTGTTCTCATGGTGTCCTGGACCTTCTGGATCCTGCAATCCTTCCCCTCCCCTCATCTGGAGGTTTCCTCTGGCTCTACCAAGTGTTTGGCTGTGTGTCTCTGCATCCGCTCCTATCAGTTATTAGATGACTCCTCTATGATGACCTTTGGACGAGGCACTGATGTATGAGTATAGCAGAATATCATTAGTAATCATTTCATTGAATTTTTCCATAGTTATTTTTTTTTCTTGCCATTGGTCTCCAGGCTGTACAGCCTCTGGTTACTGGCGACTGAGGCAGAGTGAGGCTTGGCATCCCTCTCTGGGCCTGGGCCTCAAGTTTGACTAGTCATTGGCTGGCAACCCCTGCAAATTCTGTGCTACCATTACTCAAGTTCATAGTAGTGTCAGGAAAAACTGTAGGTCTAACGATTTGGGGCTGGGTTGCTATTCCAGTCCTACTGCTTCAAACTTTTCTGGGTGATATAAGATGGCTGGTTTAGGCCCTGTATCCCCAGTGTTAGGATTCTTCACTAGGGTCACTTGCAATCATTCTATGGAGTTTCTGTTGTACTAGGTGTCCACACTGACCACCCCCGCAAATACCCCCTAATTCTAGTCCTCTCTGCCAGTATGTTCTTCCTCCCTCAGCAAGTGTGTTCTTATGCATTTTACTCAAATTGTCCCATATTCTCTGCCAACACCATACTGTTTCAGCAAGGAGCCTGGTGTTTCTTTCAAAAAATAAAGAAATTTAAAATTTCACTCTGCTGTCCCTTACAATCAAAAGAAGCCAACTCCTTCTTCTCATTAGTCCAGTTATTATTGTTCCATCCATGAACAATTTTAGGTCTTAATCCTTATTTCACACATTCTGAGAGAGCTTGGATTTAGTCAAATATATATGTGTTCTCAATTGCAGTAGAAACTTGAGACAAAAATAAAAATAAAGTAATGTGGAGCATGAGATCAACAATGTCACAAATTTGTGAATCAGCTTCTGAATGACCTGCCTTTGACACCCAAACACGCTAGTCCATTCACCCTCAGAATGTCAATTTTGTAACTCAAGAGCATTTTTAAGGGCTGAGAAACAATTCGTTTATGTAACCTGGTGTTGTTTTAAAGGGCAATGCCCAGATGTTCTGGGTGTGTGATAAGGAAAGAACTAATGAGTCTGTCTATTCAACTATAGCCTACCTATGAGTACATGGATGCCAAAGGTTGGATACAATGTGATGCTGTAGATGTACACAAGGGCTATGAGCGTCATAGGAAATAAGAGGTTTCAATCAATCTCTGCTTTAAGTGCTGTTCTTTTCATAAGCATATTCTGGGATCCTTTCAAATCCATAGTCTTATTTTTTTTTCTTCTGCTTCTCCTACACTTATAAAACGTTAAAGCAATCACTTCTACTGATGCAAGTTGCATTGTGTGACTATACTGCTTTGGCCATAAATCATACTATAAACCAAATAATCAGAAATGATAGATTTATTTACCAAGTCTATTAACTCTCAAAAACCCTTTTGTCTTTTTCTTAAGTAATATATATATATGTATATATATATATATATATATTGAAAATTATGTGCTCTATAATTTTATGTCAGTTTGACCCAGACTACAGTCATCTGAGAGGAGGGAACCTTAATTTTAAAAAATGCCTTCATAAGAGCCATAATATCAGGTTTAAGACAGGCTTGTAATATATTTTCTGTACTAGTGATGGAGAATCAGATTATTGTGTGTGGTGTTATCCACAGCCTGGTGGTTCTGTGTTCTATAAGAAAGCAGACTGAACCTGATAAGCTATGGTCAGATGGAAGGGGAGGGAGACCTCCCCTATCAGTGGATTTGGAGAGGGGAATGGGAGGAGATGAGAAAGGAAGGGTGGGATTGGGAGGGAATAAGAGAGATGGCTACAGCTAGAATACAAAGTGAATAAACTGCAATTAATATTAAAAATTTTTTAATTAAAAGAAAGTACACTGAGCAATCCAGGAGGAGCAAGCCAGGAAGCAGCAACCCCTCCATGACCTCTGCATCAGCTCCTGCCTCCAGGTTCCTTCCATGCTTGAGTTCCTGTCCTGACTTCTTTCCATGTCAAACAGTAAAAGAAACAAACCCCTTTCTCTCCAACTTGATTTTTGATCATAGTTTTTCATCAAAGAAATAGAAACCCTGCCTAAGAAAGTATGTTTGAATAGATGTCGAAGATCTGATTGAACATCTCCTTTGACCAAAAACCTTCTACTCTAGGCAAGACTGAAGTCATGTGGGTATTCTCAAAGTGTTTTCAACAAAGTGATGTTATTTTCTTTGTTTTGTTCATTAAGTATTGAACATTAGCAATATGACAAAAACACATTTTACATTCATTTTCTTTTGTCATGTGAACTCCTGGTATCTTCTACTTCAGATTTTGGAATCCCTGAATTCTCCCTGAAAGCCTCAACATTTCTTTGGAAAATTGTTCTTTATCAACTAAGGAATATTTTTTTATGTAAATCCATTTCTACAATGTGTGAAAATTACAGCGTATTGAGGTGGGAATGTTCTTCATAACTTAGAAATTACAACTTGTAACAGGTCTTTTATCCTGTAGATCATAATAATTTTATAGTGCAATTAGCTAATCTCAATTTACTAAGTTCAAATAAAATTATTTTTATTAATATCCAACCGTCTATGTTAGGAAATCATGAGCATCCATTGATAGTTAACTATTTCAAAGCCATTATTGCTGTGGCTCATTTGTGAAAGTGTTTAGAAAAATTAAAAGTGATTAAATATTGACATAAAATAAGACTTGAAACTATCATGGGACAGAAAGGCTAAGAATTCCAGATATTTTCTTGATTTTATTTTTCTTGAGAAATATGTTAACTTATTTTTTCTTAACTATAGACTATTTAAATTATTTTCCAATACATATTTTTATTCTAAAATGTTTAAGGATATTTCATAGTTTCCCATATTTTTTTTCCTTTTATTGAACTTACTGACTACACTGCTTTAAGAAACAGTCAGGAGACAGTTTACATTTTAGCATTAATGGAAACACTTTACTTAATATTTAACTTTATAACATTTTAGTATGTTATTATAGAAAAATTACTTAAAATATTACTCAGCTTTAAAAAAAAGAATAATGAAATTTTTGGTAAATAGATGAAACTGAAAAAATATATATAACTATATATATATATATATATATATATATATATATATATATATATTCTGAGTGAGCTAACCCTGGCCCAGAGAATCAAATGTTGTACATATATTTTTATGTGATGGCCAGTGATACAGATATATTTTTATATGTTTAATTTGGTGCATAAGAGTAAACCAGAAAACTAGAAGTGGGCCATTGTAATTGAGAGTAGATAAAGGAAGGAGGCTAGTGGATTGTAAGTAAAATGAAAGCAAGGACAGAGAACACAGAGAAAACAGGCTTAACCAGTGAGGAGTAAGAGAAAATGGGGGGAGGGGGAATAAAGGGTGGGAGAAAGAGCTAACCTAGACCTATTCATCACAATTTTCAATTACACATATAATAAAAGGTGATAGTAGAGCAAATGTGGTATGAAAGAATGGGGGATACTTGGAGTCAGGGGGAAAAGCTAACCACCAACCAAGCTTCAAATCCTGAGATCAAGAGTGACTTGCCTCTATGATACACTGGTGCAATAGTGCCCATCACATGTACTAGCCCATACTGGATGCTTTGAGTGGCCAAGGACCTGAGACTAGAGAGGCCATAGGTCTATGGGAAAACCAAATACTGTTGTTCTGACAAAGGAAGATAGCGATAAAATGACTCCTAGTGACATCCTGCCATACTCAAAGTGACTAAATTTGAAATGTACCATCCTAACTGGGGTGTTTTCATCTAACTCCACACTTTAGGTTCAGGAAACTGTGCCAAAGAGGAAGCAGGAAGATTGCAAGAGCCAGAGGGGAAGAAGGCCACTGAGGGAAGATCAATGTCTTCCAAACACAACAGGAGTGATGCACATATGAACTCATACACTATGACAGCCTGCAGAGGACATGCAGAGATATAAGCCACATACGGTCCCAGTGTTAAGAGGGGTAGTGGACATGATCTCTCATCCTTAACGAAGAAACGATCTCCGACTGATAACTTTGTGAGAAGGAAAAATTAGTTTTCTCCAATAAAATCTCACTGCGTATATAAGCCACACTTAAGTGTAGGCCTTATGTCCCGCAGTAGATGGCCAACAAAACTCAATGGTATTTTTTTCTCAAATTGCTTTGTTTTGGCATATCTCATCTTAGTGATTTTTTGCTTATGTTATAATTTGCAATTTTGTGATTTTTGTGAAGTATGTGTTTCTTGTGCTTTCCCACTGTTTTGTTTTGCTTTTTTTTTCTTTTCTACTTGTTTGCTTTCTAAATTGAGAGATAGAAGAAGGCATGTTGTTCAATGTGTGGAGAGGACAATCTGGAAACAGACTGGGGAGGGGAACCATCATCAGAATATGTCATATGAAAAAAACTATTTCCAATAAAGACTTAAAAATTAAAAATAATAACAAAAATAAAGAAGAAAAAAGCTTTATGGAAATACACTACTTAGACAACTGATTACAATATAATATCAATGAGTGGAGAGTGTTGTTTTCATAAAATATGAGTTATAATATGAAATTTTCAGTGCGACACATGGGATATTACTTTAAGAGTCATTGATTATGGAAGAGAAAGACTTATACAAAAGAATAAAGCCTGTTGTCATTGCTTTTGGTAAGTACTCCATAACTACATGGTAGAACCCTATTGCTGAAGTTAGCATACAGTTGACAGGTAGGACTCAGAGAAATCACTCCCAATCCAATAAGAAAACATTCTGGTGTAGCAAAGTGGGACTTTCCTTGGGGGGCCATGAACGTACCCATGAAACCTCTGACCCAAAATTTGTCTCACCTACGAGAAATGTAGGTATAAAGTTGGAGCAGTAACTGTGGAAATGGCAAACAAATTGGGACTCATGCCATAAAGGAGAGAGCCAACTCCTGATAATATTAATGACACTCTGCTATGCTTTCAGAGAGGAGCCTAACCTAACTGCCTTCTGCGAGGTTCCACCCAGCAGCAGACAGAGGCAAATTCAGAAACTCACAGCCATACAATAAGCCAAGCTAGGGGAGCTTTGTAGAAGAATGGAAGGAAGAATTGGGTGAGAGAGAGGGGTCAAGGATAATACAAGAAGGCTTACAGAATCAACTAACTTGGGCCCACGTGGACTAACACAGATTGAACTACCAACCAAAGAGCATGTGCAGACTGGACAGAGACCCCCTACAGCAGCAGCTTGATCATTACATGGGTTCCCTAACAATGCGAGTAGAGGCTCCCTGTTGCCTGTCTTTAGATTCCTTTCCCGTAGCTGGGATGCCTTGTCTGGCCTCAGTGGGCGGGGATGTGCTTAGTCCTTCTTCAACTTGAGGTGCCAGCATGGGTTGGTACTACGTGGGATCCTCCCCTTCTCTGAGAAGAAGGAGAGAGTGAAATGGGGGGGAGGTGAAGTGATGGTGGGACTGAGGGGAGAAAAGGGAGGAGGCTGGGATCAGGCGATAAAGTGATTAATAAACAAACAATTAGATGGTGGAAAAGCAACATAGAAAGATGAGAAAAACCACAAGAAAAGAAAACATCCTCTTTGTTGTAGCTTTTGTATTGTGAGAAGATTGCTATGTAGATTACTGAGTGAGAAAAATTTATCATGCTCTTATCAAGCATTGTGCTTACATTCTGTCATGCTGAATTGCAAGGCACGATATGCCAACTGGCATAACAGTGATGTGATTGTGGTGGGGCAATCAGCCACTTTCTGATGGATTTTAGGCCTACTCCACAGAAGGAAATTATGCCAGGTATTGAAACCTGTTAAAAATTCCATTACTGAGGAGGTTATGTGTCCTAAGGTAGAACCTAGTATTGTCATTTCCCTAAATGGTTGTTTTTTTTCTCAGACTGCCTTCTGAATTTTTATGCTTCACCCATAGTTCTTGGCTCCTTTTGTGCTTTGTTTGAGAAGCTTCTTTGTAATGGGAAGCATTGACTACAGATACTAAAAACTGGTCAAAGTGCTAAGAATAAGTGAATGTGAGTATTCATCCCTGACTGGAACATCTTTTATCCACCTCCGTTTCCCCTTCCAAAGGTAGTGGAATATGCAAATAAGAAAGCAGAAAGAACTTAAGATCAGGATGACTAGAGAAGACCTCTGAGCACTGTCTTTGAGAAACACATAGCTTTTCCATACATGCACTCACAGCATCTCTGGTTATACGAATAAGATAAATCCAGCCTAAATTCCAGCATAGTCTAGAGAAGAACTCATGAGACGCTACTGCTACTAGAGAAGTTATTGATGCTTAACGGCTGTTGGTGGAAGGATGATCAGTCTCATTTGAGGCTTTAGCCCTTGGCTAAGGTCAGTGACAGGTTACCAATATACAGTGGATGCCCTCATAACCATGCACATAAAGATAGCACCAAATGTTCTTAGCGGGTTATTAAAACATAAGAAAAGAATAGGACATGATGGACTGGAGGACTGACTTGTGTGAGAAGCTACAGGAGGCCTTAAAGGGTGTGTGGGGTGTGGTAAATGACTCTCATATTTCATTATACACACATATGATATTCTCAAGTATATAGTTTTTAATAATTAGATTTTTGTTTTTATTTGATATTTATTACAGAAAATCACTAGCACAGTTTTTACATATAACCTAGTACTTTGTGAAGCACAGCCTACATGAAAATACCAGGTAGTCTTTTAGAAATATGTACAACTTTAATGTCTTTACCAGTTAAATTAGTATAATAGAAATAAAGTTTATACTTACATTTATTGAAGTACAGATGTAGAGAATATATGTAGCAAAGTAGACTATATAGCAAGACATCAAAAGAAGAAAAAAGAAAATTACTTTACTGTTTTATTTTACACATAGTCTAATTAAAATGTTCACAATCTTGAAGCCTATGCCTAGTAATAGGACATAATTCTGATAGTCCCTTAAGTGCATGAAGAAATAATGAGTTACTTCCCAAATTGATTGGAACACTAAATCTACTTATAACGTTTAAGTTAAGCTTCAGGAGAAGTGAACTTTGTTATCCTGTTTGAATGATGTAATTAACATAATTTAGAACAGTAAGGAACACTGTTTGATATTATATATATAATATATATATATAATATATATATACAAACTTGTAAAGTAATCCAACTTGAAATGTATGGAATGTCATTTTTCTTTTACAACTGTCATCTTTTTAATATATTTCTCATCTCTGTGTGTATGTGTGTGTGCGTGTTTAATTTCTGCTTTGAACTAGGCAAAGCTAGATTATTTTAAAAGTTTATGTTGTTTTGGATTTTCAAATTAATTTTCTCTGTTGGAATCATGAGCTACTTAAAGTATATCTGAAAATATCGGCTAAACATTAAAACTTTTAACAGTCATACAGCTTTATGGGCAGAAATCATGTAGTGGAGAGTATAAAATAAGGAAGGAAAAATGATATAATTCAAATGTTCCTCTGCCCTGATGGTCTGGTTTCATCTGTACAAATGATCTGATTTTCCTTGTCAGGCATCAGAGTTTTTACCATCTTTCCTATTAAGTCTGTGTTGGAATGTGTATTAGTAGCACACATTTTCATTCATTTTCCTATTCATGGTAAGGCCTTTCTTATGTAAAACCCTTCCCTAGGACATTCCCCTTGCTGTACATATCTTCTGACTAGATTTTTTTTTGCTTTATTAAAATTAAATGCCACATTCTGACTGATATTTTTGAATCGCAACCTAAAACACAACATGCTACTCTTTTGCCATTTTCAGCACTAAGTATAGCAGATGACTGATCTTAATTTCTTGACCTGTTTTCTTATGAGGAAGTCACTTTTGAGGCTTTTAGAATAATGCCATGTAAACGTGAAGCTTGGGCTTGCTTGAATATCTTTTCTAGAAAGTACAGAAGACAAACGTCAGTTTTGATTGAACTATAGTTGGTGGGCTTTATTATCTAGAAAAATAACAGTGGTTAATCAAAATATGAGAGAAATGAGGAAAAAAGATAAAAGAAACTAATTATGAGGAGAATTTAACCAAGTAAAGTCCTACCACTGACAGAAATATGTACTAAGGTGAATATACTAAGCATATAGGCCAATGTAGAAGACAAAAGAGGCCTAGTTTGGACAGTTCTGCTATGATGAATTAGAAGCAGGAGCTAGAGGTGGTGGTTGATAAAGAACAGGACAGAAATTCTGGTGGACAAAAGGCCCTGCTGGGCTCAGGCCAGATACACACCTGTACTCTAGCTTTTTTCAATCCTATTCTTTGAAAAACCATTGGGCTAAATTAGAGACCTACAATAAAGACAGAAAGAGGATTACCTTTAACGAGAGAAAAACAGCATCCTCTTGCTCATGAGAGCAGATATCCAAGCCATAAAGTATAGATTAAGATAGCACTAACAGTAGGCAACGTAACTTCTGTTAGGTTTGCCTAACCCTCAGTTCACATTACACTGTCATTAGTCTTTTTTCACTTCTAATTTCACTGTATTTGACAAATACAAAATACATTAGCTACCTAAGTTGAACAGGGACCAAAAGTCTAATTTACCCATTTCTTTTTCTATAATTATTTTTTTACTTATTACAATTTATTCACATTATATCCCAGCTGTAACCCCCTCCCTATTTTCCTCCCAATCCCACCTTCCCTTCCTCTTTTCCTCCCATGCCCCTCCCCCAGTCCACTGATAGGGAAGGTCCTCCTCCTCTTCCATCTGACCCTATCCAATCAGGTCTCATCAGGACTGGCTGCATATCTTCCTGGTGTGGCCTGGTATGGGTGCCCTCCCTGCGGAGAGGTGATCAAAGAGCCAGCCACTGAGTTCTTGTCAGAGACAGTCTCTATTCCCCTTATTTAGGGAACCAATTTTGAGCCTGAGCTGCCATGGGATACATCTGTGCATGGGTTCTAGGTTATCTCCATGCATATTCCTTGCATGGAGTATTAGTCTCAGAAAAACTCCTGGACCCAGATTTTTTGGTTCTGTTCCTCTCCTTGTGGAGCTCCTCTCCTCTCCAGGTATTTCTATCTCCTCTTTTTTTCACAGGAATGCACTCTGCCTAAAGTTTGGTTATGAATCTCAGCTTCTGCTTCCATACCCTGCTGGGTAGTCTTTCAGAGGCCCTCTGTGGTAGGCTCCTGCCCTGCTCCTTGTTTTCTCTTTCTTCTGATGTCTATCCTGTTTGCCTTTCTGAGTGAGGATTGATCATCTTACCCAGGGTCCTCCTTCTTCCTTAACTTATTTAGGTGTACAGATTTTAGTATGCTTATCCTATATTATTTGTTTAATATCCATGTATAAGTGAGTATATACCATGCGTGTCTTTCTGCTTCTGGGATACCTCACTCAGTATGATCTTTTCTAGTTCCCACCATTTGCCTCCAAATTTCATGATTTCCTTGTTTTTAATTACTGAGTAGTATTCCATTGCGTAAATGTACCACAATTTCTGTATCCATTCCTCAGTTGAGGGGCATTTGGATTTTTTCCTGATTCTGGCTATTACAAATAAAGCTGCTATGAACGTGGCTGAGCAAATGTCCTTGTTGTATACTTGAGCATCTTTTCAGTATATGCCTAGGAATGGTATTGCTGGATCTTGAGGTAACACTATTCCTAGTTTCTGAGAAAGTGCCAGACATGTGGAAATAGTTAATTTGTACTATCTTTTATTTAAAAAAATACAGGTGTGAGTAGATGACAAAGACGACAGTTATTTCTCATGAAGAGAGGGAAAAAGGAAGATAAGATACTTGAAGAAGATAGGTCCCAAAGAAGAAAAGGATGAGGCACAAGGGCATGGGAGTCATTTATACTATGTCTCTTTCTTCTTTTTCTTCTTTCTTTCTTTCTTTCTTTCTTTCTTTCTTTCTTTCTTTCTTTCTTTCTTTCTTTCTTTCTTTCCTTTCTTTCTTTCCTTTCCTTCTTTTCTTCCTTCTTTCCTTCTATTCTTTCTTTTATTGCTTTTATTCACTTTACAGCATAATCGCAACAACCTTCCTTCCTCTCTTCCCAGCCCCCCCCCTCACCCCCCTCTCCCATTTCCCAGTTCTCTTATCCTCAGAAAAAGGTAGGCCTGCAGATGGGTACCAACCCACCTTGGATTCATCAAATCAGCAGTTCTAGGCAGATCCTCTTCCATTGAGGCCAGACAAGACCGCCTGGTTATGTGACAGTTATTCAAAGACAGGCAACAGAGTCAGAGACAGCCCATATTTTTTATGGGACCCACATGAAGAACAAGCTGCACATGTGCTACATATGTGTAAAGATCCTAGGTCCAGCCTATGCATGCATGCTCTTTGGTTGGTTGTTGAGTCTCTGTGAGGGTCGCCTGATACTGCTCACTTTCAATTCATAATCTCTGAAGACTCCTTAAGAAAGCCCCTTGTATTCAAACTAGCACAAAGCAGAAAAGGCCTAAAAGTAAGGTCCTGGTATGTGGAAAATATTTTGTTTTGAATTGTAAAACAGTTACTTGACCATACAATCATCATAGTCTTCAAAAATAAACACAACAATAATGACTTGGAATTCAGAAAAGATGATTCATATGGAACAATGTCATTTCTTCTGTTAGATGGCTTTAAGGCCAGCATGAATCAGATAAGCCTATGAGCAGTGTCATAAGAACAAGGTTCTCCACCCTGTTTCTCTGTTATTTTCTTCTCCTCCCAGGTCGCTTGAGCCAAGAGTCCTCCACAGCTCATCTGCTGCTGATAAGCAAGGCTAAACTGACTCTCCACAACATCCTTGGAACTCTTACTTTCTTATAACCTCCTCCCTTTTCCTCTCCAACAGAGGGCTTAAGATGAGGGCTTTCAGAAATGAACAAGTTTATTGCTCCTGGCATTGGTTCACATTAACCCCATCTAGAATTCCTGAGGAACCATGACACACTGGCATCTCTCCCTGACTTTCAGTACCAGAAGCACTGTTTCGGAGCCTCAGTAATGTGGGTTTTGATGTTACCCTTTAGGCAAATTTAAATATTTAAACCAGCAACTTTAGGGTACTGATTGGGAAATTACAGCAACTGTATGAAATTCTCTCCACTGTTTATTTTGGTACAATAATACACATTAAGTATGATTTTAACATTATAGATGATTTTAAAAGGGCTAACTAATAATAATTTCTTAAAAGTGAATGAAAATCAAATCCCAGTACCAAAAATTATAGCTTAATTAGAATACAGGTGTGCCCTTTCTTTATTGTCTCAGCTGCTTCCATTAGACTCATTGCTCCCAGTTGCTGTCATATCATGCATGCTGCCCCCAAATCTTTAACTAATTTAAACTCTAGTCCACAGAAAACACTGGTCTTTCAGGTGTGAGTGAAATGTGCCTTTCTAGAGTCAATGTATGAAGAGTACTCATCTTCCCACTCATAGGCTTTGCCCTCCTGGTTTAGATTACCAGTGCCAGTTCTCCCCAGCCAGCTGCTTCTATTCACCAATGCATGCTTCATAGGGTTGCTTCAGAGCAAGGAGTATGTCATCACAGAGGGATTGCCTTCCATTAGATTTAGAGCTGTGCACTGGCAATATTCCATCCGACTTTAGCTGAGGGTCTCAAACTTTGTTGTGCATAGAACTTTTATGTGATTGACAAAATCATCTGTTTTTCAGGGCAAATACACCAAGATCCTAACTAGTAGTTTATGGCTGAGCAATGAGAACCTGTGAGTAACTCAGCTAATTGTGGCTCTGGTGGTCTAAAGGGTTGTTTTTGAGAACCACTCATCTGTAGGAATACTATAAGGAAATGATCACTGTTGTTAGACAGGAGGCTGATGGTAATAAAAATAATCACTCTTGAACTGGGCTCTTGAAGAATCCTCTCCATTGTTTTTGAATAGTGATAAGTGGCCTTTTTGTCCGAGATATAAGATTTAGGATCAGAACGCTAAAAGACAAAACTTTACACTAAAAATTCAGGAAAGCATAGTTGGGTTAATGAGCCATCCAAAGCAATTTGACCATCAAGACTTTAGAGTCATTTTCATTCCAGTTACTTCATCTTTAGTTATTTAAGATTTCCCTTTATTTTAAGCATGTTTTGTACTACCATTTTTTTCTTTACATTTGAATATCATATTCAATGTTTCTCTGTAACAACATCCAGTCTACTCTATGGCATTGTCCTCTTCCTAAAAGTTAATATATACATTATACACTGTTTCTAATTTCATTTACTTTTTTCTAGTATTTCTTATATGACAGAATTTTCAACATACATTCTAGTCAAAAACCTTTTATTAGGTAAATCTAGATAATTTATTTTATTCGCATGAAACCAATATTTTTAAAAAGCTTTTGTTAAGTATGAAAAGTTTAGATGATGTTCTATACGCTATTAATCATAAAATTAAAACATAGTAATTAATATTTCCTTTCTCCTTCCCTCCCATTTTCTTTGCCTTCTTTCTTTCTTTCCTCTTTTTTTTCTAACTCCTCACATGGCAATTACATAGAACATCTGAGTAAACAGTTTGAGTTCTAGATAATGCTCTTTAAGCAGTCTTGAAGTCATGTTGGCCGGCAATATTCAATCTCTGTATGGCTCGTAACTCGCAAGTCTTTGGGCAAATGATCCTGATGTTGTAGAGAAGTGTTCCCTCATCCTTCTACAACAATGAATGCTTCTAATATTTCATACATCATACCCTGGGGACTGAAAGTTCTTTTATTTCCTGCTCCCAAAATTTTCTTCTAGTCTATCTCCCAACATATCTGAGAAGAGAATGATCCCAGCCAAGAAAGTGGACATGGCTAGCTCTCTGTGGCTAGTTTTCACAGAGGGAAATTTTATTTATCTATCGATCAATCTATCTCTCTATCTATTTATTGTTTCATGCCTGTGTTTTTACAGATTTATAATGTTCAGTATTGGTCTTCTGAGTAGTTTTCAGAAAAAGAAAAAAAATGAAATCCACATGAGGAAACCAAGTCTCTTTTCCCAGACTGCGCAGGTACCCACCCACTCATCCAAGGCACAAGCTCATGGTTTACATATCACTTCTCTTCCAGGGAGTACAGATTCCTGCTCCAGCAAAGAATTATAGCAACAGAAGGATGCACTTTACAGTGAAAGGCCATGTACATTATATCTGGGTACCAAACCAGCTAATGTCTTCAGGTGTTCATTTTTGTATTTTAGAAAGTTTGAATCACTCTTGATGCATTTTCTGCTAAGAAAGAAGAGGATGAAGTAGAGAACTGAGCTTTGGGAATGCATCCCCTTTTTGTTCCTATGCTCTTCCCAAAGATAAGTCTTTTCTGAAAATAACAAGTTCATGGGTCCCATGTCATTTTCAGGAAATTGGACAAATATTAACTTTATTATTTTCTGTCTCTTGTATATGCACATTACTTCTTTTAAAATGACAAGTCCAAGGAATGAAGAGATCATTGCAACATCAGCAAAGTGATGCCTAATGATCTGAGTTTGATACATGAAGGAAGGTGGAAGAAAACAAATTTCACATATTTTTCCTCTAGCGTACACATTCATGCATCACAGGTAGACATTCATATACATGTACACAGAATTATAATCATTACCATTGCTATAAACTTATAAAACATATTAAAATTTTTTGCTTAAAAGGAGATCATCACAAACATATGCTGTATGTTTAGGTGTGTGTTTTGGTTTGTTCCTGTCTCTTTAGTAAGTTTGTAGCCTGCCACTTTTTCTGCATTCTGGTGGAAAAAAAGACTGTGAAACAAGAATGAGAACACAATGTACCAGAGCCACTTATTGCTTTATATTACTAGCATAAAATACATGCACATTTACATCAAATCTTATGTGCTAATAAGAATCATAGAAGAATATACATGCTCAAATTCAGAATCCAGCCAATGCTGGGCTCTCTGCTTTATTATGTGACTTAATCCACCAGTCTTGGACTTCAAGACCCTTATTTCATTACATTTTGATGCCAGTTTAGAGCTTTTGTTTTGTACTGTTATATAATCCACCGGGTGAATTTCTTCTTTCTCTGCTCTCTGTTTGTACCTTTTATCTTATGCCTTATAAAATGACTTAGAATCATTTGAAGAGCACGATAGCACAGAACATTAAACCTCCAATACCTGGAAATCATTCGGCCGGAAACCTTGAACCAGACTTTGTATCCCATTCCACGCCATATCTTCCCACAATCTGCTAGGAAAAACAAATGCCATGAGGTCAAGTTAATGTTCTTAAGGATTTATAGCAGTCATTATAGGAATGCAGAAAAACAAAAGAACATTAATGAGTGAGTCTGAATTATGTGAAAAGAACAGGTTTTGAAATACGATCTTAAATAGCATAGAGTTTTCTTCATACTCAGACACTGAAACTCCAAAATTAAGTTTTCTGAGACTGCAAAGTCAGTTATAACTCTGCGATATTAGATACCTGTTTATTCTGTCTAGATGCTGTGTTATTTCTGTTATACCACCTACTCTGTTTATTTCTCATGATATTAATTAAAGAAATATTTTATAGCATGGAATATTATTTAGATGCCAGTTATCCCAAGCTCAGCAGGCATCCTGGAAGCCTGTCCAAGAACTGAATATTGATCTCTAGACACACACTTGGGAATTTTACTTACATTAGAATTAAAAACTAAACTAAACTCACACAAATTAAACATTTTTCTATGTCCTTTCTCTTTTAATCATATTTTGATCATATTTAATATTAAAACACTTTTCCTACTATAATTTTTATTTTCTAAAATTCTAGTTTTTTCTTATTAGTTCTCTCTTGGGTGATTATGTTCCTAAACAGCAAGATATCCTTTCCTTGATTACAGATGTCAGTCCATATGCTAATCTGTGACATCACATCTGTACCCCACAGAACCTAAGGAAGATTGATATTTAAAATAAAAGAATAAAAACAGGACAATCAAGGTGAAAAATTGCAAGATAAGAGGTCTACTTCCTGTCCTGTAAGACTTTCGATAATGTAGAGAACCCATGGTTTGTTCCAAAATATTTCTGAGCAATTACATTTCAAGAAGCCAACTTTGTCACTGAGAAGACAATCTTATCATGGCAAGTAACAGCCATAAACAAAAACACAGACGAGTGACTAACTTGTTAGCAATAGACATTTTTCAAAAACATTTGAAATTTCAATACGATGTGCTTATTTACTCTCTGAGCAGTACAATCTACTAATTTTAGACTAAATATTAAGTAAAAATAACAGTGTTCCTTTTTTCTCAAGAATTTTATGATTTATTTGTTAAAGTAGAATATGTGAACAAGTTACACACCAAACACAAATGCATTGTTATTATTGAAATATAACATAGTTAATTGTAGAACTAAATTGCTTTTATTATTAAAATGCTATTTTCTTTCTAAGTAATTAATTAATTCCATAGTTTGGAGAGATAAATGACATACATTTTGTTATTGTGAGAAAAATTCAAGATCCCTGCTTAAATATACAGTATGGCCAATTTTAGCTTGCTGCTAATACCACACATGTCCAGCTGACCACCACTTCACCACTAGATGCAACTCACACGTGCTATCTTTTCTTCCATTCTCCTCACCCTCATTTCTCTCTTCTCTTGTCTCCTCTTTTCTCCTTTCCAATCCTTATGCCTCTTCTGATTTCTGTTTTTCTTCTTCTTCATCTCTAATATACTGAAGCTAAGTAACAAGAAAGGACTTTAGCCCTAGTTGAAATCAAAGTCACCTGCTTTCTGATGAATGTCATTTTTTCTCCTATACCTGTAAATAAAAAGATAAAGTTGACTGCCCTCTTTGCTATCTCTATGTTGTTTCTTATCATTAACAACAACAACAAATCGGTTGGGCAGTTGACATGGTTGTGTTCCTTCCCAAGAACTGATGATCCTCTCAAATATTTTCTGAACAAAGAAATTCACTTTGAGAGCAACCTCTGTTTTTCCCCTGCAAGGAGCCCCTCTGGATGGGGAGGGGAGTTGTCAATGGACTTAAGTAAAGATACATGAAAAAAGAACATATTTTAAAAGGCTATTTATGGTTATAAAATTAGTTTAAATTAGAATAATAGTATCTTGGAAAAAGTTTGATATTCTCCCATTATAAAAAGAGTTAATCTATATGTGCCAGTTTCAGAACTGCTTAAAAACAACAACAACAACAACAACAACAAAAACAACTAAAAGAAAATTCTAAATCACAATAATCTTTCATTTTTCAGTCATAGAAGACCATTTACTTGAAATGAATTACATATTAATTTTTTTCTTTGCTTTGCCTAGCTAAGTAAACCTTTGTTCTACATGCTCTGTGGCTATCAGTGTTTTTGATTATGGATCACACCACCATTTTATTTACTTTTTTCTCATGGGCAATATATTTCTTTCATTGAGCAACATCCTGAAACTTGGAAATCTAACTTGTGTCTTACTCTTAAGAAAAGAACATTCATATGGTAAAATCCTCCCCAGTTGGACTTGGTATTCATTCAACTCTTAAACACTTGATTTCAGGCCAGGGTCAATTATATACTCAATCTCAACTCAAATAGGATTGTGGAATATAAAATCTGTTCTAGATTTTACGTGCAATAAAATAATAAATTTTTAGATGAACAAAATTAGAAAATGTTTATATTTAATGGGGAAGAAACAATTCTTAAGTGTAATTATATAGAATATCAATTTATTATTTTAAGTTAGAGACATCTCTTATTCCTACAATCTATGCACATCTCTTCATGAATTCTACCAAAAATTTGATGGAACGAAAGAATTTTAGTCCTTTTATCATGAAGCAAAAGCAAATCAGATAATGAACCTGAATGATTTATGTATAGAAAAACAATTATACACACCATTCCTACCTCTGAATTTACTTTTTTGCCTTCACAGAATTGTGGATACATTAAAACACAGTTTTCAGGGAAGTATTTTTACACATTCTGAATTGCTTGTCTAGTCATCTTCTCATATCACATTACTCATGTCCCTTTGCTGGAGGAAATTCCCTCTTACAAATGCTGTATCACTGGGAAGTATGTATATTTATGTAACCCTGGTGGCTCTGTTTCTTCTTAGATAAACTCAGTGCCATTATTTCCTGAGCTGAATTCCATAGTCTCCATTAATATTAATTTCACATTTACAAAAGGCAAAATGCCCATGAGTCTCCCTGATTCTTTTCCTCAGCATTTTTATAGCTAAATCTTTGATTTAAGGGCTTACCAGGGTTTTCAATTTTCCTAGAAAATTCAGTATTTGGTTGAATATTTGTGAGGAAACTCTCTCTTTCATATAACCATGCATTTTCTCTCTCTAAGTTCTCCAGGACAAGGTTGTATCAGAGATCCCTATCTAGCTGAAAGAACATGTTTTTAAACAAGTAAGCAGGAAAGTTGAGCATTCCAAAGAGCAGAGACCCTCAAGATTGTCTGCCTAATCTGAATGACCCAGAAAGGTTATGCAGATTTCTTGTCTTACATGTGCCTAAGATAGCCCTTGGGGACAGCTAAAAGCCCAACCATGCTCGCTTGCTTGTCAAAACATACACTGAGTTCAGAGGACTGCCCTCTAGCTGATAACACATTGGGACTTCATACGTTAATTGGCCTATAACCAGGATTCTTGAAGACACAGATTGAAATGTTTGAATTTTATGATGACATGAGTCATCTGTCTCCTTATTGGGAACTGTTCAGGACATTATTGGGTGAGATCACTGTGAAATAATACTTAGGCCTGCTTTTTTTATGACTGTAAAATCTTAGAACATGTGTTTATATATACATGAACAGTAAGTTGGCCTTTAAATAAATTAGAATGATAGTCATACCTAAAATATCTTTTAAAAAATATAGTTTGGATTTATAGGAAGTGATATGACTGCTGGATTTCATTTCTCTTTCTGAAACTTTCACATAAGACTACTTTCCTAAACTTCTATTTAAGGTATTTTTCTGAATATTTTTGTTTGAATCATACGTGAGTTAAATAGGACATTTAGTAGGGAAAAGAAAGCTACATGTCTTCCTGTCTTAATTACTGTCTAAATATTCCATCATTCAGGATCCCACATAAGTTTCTGTGGGCATACAAATATGACATTTTTCTAAATATTTAAGTGAGAAGGGTACATGCTGTCACTTCTCCAAACTTCTTAGACGTCCTGTCTTTAAGGTATCAGGCTGATTTCATAGTTTTCTGTACATTTTGTGATCTCAATAGTGAAGGAATCTGCCTGAATCCCTTTTCATTACACACAAGAGGTTGATCAGGCTAAGAGGCTTAGAACTGTTTGGCAAACATTCCATGTCTCATGATTTCATGCAAGACAGAAGAAAGCCAATTATTATGGAATTTCTTTTATAAAAATATGAAGTCTTTATTTGATTTCAGGGATGGGTGGAACCCATCCTAGAATGTGTCTACACTTTTATTTTTCTGTTTTTGGTGGAGTTTATTTTCTCATAGGATTCGTATTTCTTAGTTACAGACACAAAAAAGACATATATTGATAAGATTATCAGTAAGTATATACTGAGAATTAAAAATTAACTTTGTAATCACACAGAATAATAGGATTCATCATGATGTTTTCATAGATATCTATTATTATACTTTTATCTTATTCATTCCTCTACTGTCATTCCCAACCACATTTGCACATGTCTTTGTTTCTGAACCCTATAAATTATTCCCCTTCTGCTTTCATGTTCCTCTTGGGAATTATTAACTCATTTTTAATCTGACATGGAATCAAAAGACAACCTGGAGTTTTGAGATTTTCTGAACAATTAGAAGTAACAGTTTTAGAAGATGGAGTTATAAAGGAAGATGGTAGTAAAGTGGGGGAAAGAAGCTACTTGAACACTGACATGTGTCTCTCTGTTTACCACTATGAATTCAGGGGTCTCCTGTTGTACCATAACAGCCTTTAGCCCAGTTGATGCAAAGATAACCTAAGTGGCCAGACTAAACAAGAATTAAAATGGAGTCTTGGACAAGACAACAATGTGGAAATGTTAGTTTTGATATCCAGAGTTTATTATATTTGAACAAAACAAACATGTCTTATAAATTAGGACAGGACTCAATACTATTTCTTATTCTTTTCCATTGGACATGTGTATCATGCAGCATTCTATACTAGATTTTCACAGTTCATCCTTGTAGAAAAATCTGTACAGGGGGTACATGAATCCATTTTTTATAAACAAGTAAGAAAACGATAACTATAGAAATAGTAAAAATAAAAACTTTCCTTGCTAACGAATACATTTTCATTCATTATATCGTAATTCCATTTATTCAAAGAAGGAACTTAATTTTTAATTTACTTTTAAATTTGTGTAACCTCTATACCTCAAAAGTAGCACAACTGCGCTATACTGCAGTGTAATTTTTTCTTTTAAAATGGCTTCCATGATGGTCCCTTTCCAGTGGATCCTAGAAGGCAAAAATGACCACTGGCCTTTCCATGTAGCTACTCCTCATTCCAGACCAAGCAGGCTTACCCTATTTTCCTGTTGCCCAACACAAGAAAAACAAATTCCCAATCAGAAACATTTCTCTGTCACCACCAATTTAATCATCCATAAGCTAATATGTAAATGCTTTAAAACAGCTATCACATCTTCACAACTTGGGACCTTTTCTCCTGTGCGTAGTGAGCTTTCTTGTATGTTTATAAAAAAATTAGTCTTTTTATTTAGCTAAAAATATTGATAAGCCAATAAAAAATCTTCCAAACACAATTATTTTCCTTGTAGTCTCTTTGATACACACACACACACACACACACAACTTTTAGGTATAGAAGCTATTAGCACAGTTCCATAATTACAGTCACTACTGTATCTGACCCCTCATTCAGGAAAGCTCCTGCTGCTTAGCCTTAAGCTATTGGGCTCCTGTCATTTCCCACTGAGCACACTGGGGTGGATTTGGGTGTCTTGCCCTCATTTACAATCTGAACAAAAGAAATCCAAGCCAAGAAAGCAGCTGGCACCATAAAAACAGTAAAAACTCTAGCTGGCATCTCTGGTTATCAGTGACTAGCCAAATACCCACAAGATTCCTGCCAACGCAGATTTCTGGGACAAAACAACAAAATAGATTTTATTCAATAAACATCTATTTGACAAGAAATCAGACAAATCCATCCATACCAAGTGACAGGTACCTCTACAGAGTTCCAAACCACTGAGAACATTATGGACAAGTTGAAAACCTGCCTAAGCTAGATTCATACGTTGCACATGTTCTCAAAGGTCTTCATTTGGCAAATATGCTTGTATTCTAGGTTTCAGTGCTACTCTCATATTTGGCAATCAGTTGACAAGATAAACCATGGACACACAAGAAACAAACATATACCATGGCACAGAGGTGCTATTTTTACTGTTTTGTCTTCTGTACAAGACAATGAAAAAAACATCCTTTATATTATAATCTAAAACATACATGAACACATATACAACACATTGAAATAAAATTTTGTAGATAATGTTAATACGGATTAAGTATATTATGCTCAATTTTATTATTCCTTCTCCACTTTATTCATACTTTATTGTAGGCTTAGATTTTCCACCAAACCTACTTAATTTAAAGTTCTTAAGCACCTTTACCTCCCTTCCAACACCCCTGCAACAGTAGATAGGAGAATAGTAGGGAAAAGGACTGTAGAATTGTTTTATCTATTTCCTGCTGATTAGGGTCTATGAGACATTAGGAGATTACCAAAATCTGTCATCAGGATACCAACAGTCCATTCAAAAGGGCACCACCAAGCAGCAACAAGATTCAGATGATCAGCAAAAGGCACAAGACTCAGAGAACCTGACCCAGGAAGTTGTCTGGATATCTCTCTCTGCGAAGTCAAATGTTGAAGCACTAAGATCAGTGCAGCAATGACTATACAAATATCAGTGTGTATATAAGTCTATACAAGTGAGTATATACCGTGTGTGTCTTTCTGCTTTGGGGATACCTCATTCAGGATGATCATTTCCAGGTCCCACCATTTGCCTGCAAATTTCATGATTTCCTCCTTTTTAATTGCTGAGTAGTATTCCATTGTGTAAAAGTACCACAATTTCTGTATCCATTCCTCAACTGAGGAACATCTGGGTTTTTTCCAGGTTCTGGATATTACGAATAAAGCTGCTACAAACATAGTTGAGCAAATGTCGTTGTTGTGTACTTGAACATCTTTTGGATATATGCCTAGGAGTGATATAGCTGGATCTTGAGGAATCACTATTCCTTTTTTTTTTTTCATAAACTCAGTGACTGGCTCTTTTATTTATTTATTTATTTATTTATTTATTTATTTATTTATTTATTTATTATATCAGTCACAGATTAGGTACTTTGCATCCCAAGCGTAGCCCCTCCTTCCTTCCCTCCCACCCTCCCTTTCCCTCCTTCATCTCCCTCCTCCCTGCCCCCTCCAAGTACACCAACAGGGGAGGACCTTCTCCCCTTCCATCCAACCCCAGCTCATCCTGTCTCCTCAGGGCTGGCTGCAATGTCCTCCCCTGGGATCTAGCCAGTCTGTCACTCCCTGGCTTGTATGGGAGAGGGTCAAA
>CM053752.1:93685886-93715714 GCA_028658305.1 Pachyuromys duprasi | reverse complement strand
TATGACCTGGAGAAGACAGGAGCTCCGCAAGGACCAAATATATCAGGACACAGGGGTCTTTTATGAGACTGTCTCTCCACTCATGGACCATGTATGGATATAACCTAGAACCCCTGCTTGTATGTAGCAAATGGTAGCTCAGTATCCAAGTGGGTACACTAGTAAGGGGAACAGGGACTATTTTGCACATGAACTTAATGGCTGGCTCTTCGACCTCCCCCTGTCCCCCCTAGGGAGGAGCAGCCTTGCTAGGCCACAGAAGAGGACATTGCAGCCATTCCTGAAGAGACCTGATAAGCTAGAGTTAGACAGAAGGGGAGGAGGTCCTCCCCTATCAGTGGACTTGGAAAGGGGCAGGGAGGAGATGAGGGAGGGAAGGGGAGGATAGGGAGGAAATGCAGGAGGGGGCTATGGCTGGGATACAAAGTACATAACCTGTGATTAATATAAAATAAAAATGTTAAAATTTTAATAAGTAAATAGATAAATAAATATTTAAAATAGAAAAAAAAACAACAAATATCAGCGTCTTCTGTGAGTGGGCCTCTCCTCTTCTCAGAGTCCACCAGCTGACCAAAGTCACACCCCTTGTATGTGAGAGCTCACAGCAAAACATCAAGAGCCCAGACTGAAGTAAACATCAGAATACAAAACTGAGTCTTCAAGGAAACCTGAAATTTCCACTTCACTGTATTTTATACCTTTGGTAATATTAGCTATGGAAATGTTCTTTGAAATAGGTTATATCCCAGCAGGAAATCCTGGCAGTGAAGTCAAAGCTGGTATTCTGATGAAACATTTTTCATCCTTCAGAGTTTCCTTATGTGTCTCAATAGTTCTTTCCCACTTTTTGGTGGCACATGGAACTATTATTTAAAACACACACACATATATAATTAAGTTGCTTATTTACTTTACAGCCCAATAATAGCTTTTCTTATCTCCTAGGCCAAGGAATAGCTTTACTCTTAAGTCTTAGCACATACATCATTCAAGAGGATAAATATCACTTAATTTATTATACATTAGTTAACTACCTACCAAAGTGTGATTCTTTGACAAGAGGTCTCTTACTACTAAAATCCCAATCAAAAATTGTAGCAGAAAACAGCCTTTATATATCAAATACTTAGCTCTCTCTTTAAAGAATTACAATCAATTTTGGATGTTTTTGAAGTGAATTATTCTCTAAAGTTGACCTACTGGAAGAATTAAGTAATTATATTGATGGTAAATATAAAAACCCAGCATTATTGTGTCAAACTGTTTTTTTTTTCTCTAACGTGAAAGTTCTACATTACAATCCATGGATTTGGGGATAATAGTTGTACATAGGACATGATGGCCATTTGGGGCTTGCAGATTGTCTGGAACACCCAGTCTCTTTCTCGATTTATGCATTCATGCTGGGAAAGAATTGCATCCTAGCACATAAAACAAACATCAAAATTGAGTTTGGACAATATACTACTGGCTTTTTCCACCCCAACTAAGTAGTTAAAAACAGCGTAATACTATAAGGACAGCAAGGGCCAGTCCTATAAGTCAAAATCTACATGGAAAAAAAAAAAACAGTCACAATTTTTAAACCTTCTTGCTTATTTTGCTACCTAAGGTATTACAACAGCTTAAAACCAAAAAAAAAAAGAGGAAACATATGTTTTAGAAGAAAGAAATGTGATGACTTTTGTTTCAGGATCTGGTTGGACTCAACAATTAAATTGCCTTCAGGACCACACAGTTAATAGTAGAGAAAACTCATTTCTAAAAAAATAAAAGAAAGAAAAGAAAAAAGGAAAGAAAAAAGAAAAGGAAGAAGTAAAGAAAGAAGAAAAGAAAAAGATCAGGCATCAGTAATTATACTTACAATGGAAGTAACAGAAAAATCCTCTAAGCTACCTTACGATGCTCAAATGTTTCAGATTTTTTGAAGTATTTAGTCATTTCGCTACTAAAATATTTTCTCTGAAGCTAAAATACTTTTCTTATAAATGATTGCACAATTCTAAGTAAGCTACTACATCCGCCTTCTGCTTTTCATATATTATATAGGAAATAAATGCATTCATGCTTTTTTTTCTGCTAACTTCATTAATGTAGAGTTTACAATAAAGTTAGTGTAACCTCTTACTAACTCCTGTCATCTGGTCACACCAGCCACTGACTAGCTTTCATTTTTTTATGCTCACTTTAAGCCTAAAAACATATAAAGGCAGTACTTTTATTAACAGAAAGTAAATTATGGTTGTGGCCACTTGAGCAAGAGGCTAGAGTCAGTTCTCTCCTTCCATCATAGGGGTCCTGAAATGGAACTCAAGTTGTCAGGCTAGGCAGGAAGTACCTTTGCATGCACGGATACTTCCAGGCTTGCAAGTATTTCTTAAGCCACAAGCATTTCAACTTTGTATAAATACGAATCCTTAGTCCCTTAGGATAACTTGTTTTGGGCATCACAAACAGTTTATCAAAATAACTGAAAGTTCCTCTAGTAGGCTATTTTTATTCAGGAAGAAAAAACAAACTAAGAGATTTTCAATTACTTGTTCTGAATCAACTGCCCAGAGGGTGTTGAACTAGAATAAGAATGAGGCAGAGGGGTGCCTGCAGCAATGAGTGTCAATAATTATAGCCAATGAAACAGAGAGGGTGGCCACTATCATCAAAAGGCCCTTCATATGTCACCAGAAACTTTGGTCAATGTTTATGGTCAGATATAGGGGGAAAAGGGCTGATGGAATTTCAGCAAGTATCCTCTCAGGAAGAACCATGATAAAAAGATGATGTAAACATTCACACATGATTTAAACTATGCCAACAGTCGCTTCTACTGTAGACACTATTTTCTTGAGCAGTCTGTCTATGTATTTTTCTTGATCAGTTTGCACTCTGGCTTCCTTTCAATATTCTCCCTTCATCAGGCAGAAGAGAGAGGACCTCCCACTTCTATGGTTGACAGACCTTTATTTCTTCTGTTAGAACAGTCTGTTTGTTCTGCAAATGTCTAGTCACCCAAGAAAAAAATGCCCTTCTGCTACTTCCTTCCTCTTTTTTTCTTGCTAAATTAGAAAGATAGCTTTAAAAATGTATTTTTCTCAAACAAATTTATGAGTAAATGAGGCAGATTTTCAAAGGTACAGAGAGAAAATACCCAGTGTTGTCAGTTAACTTGAGGATGACACAGAGATTCTGAAATCTGAAAAAAAAAATACTTCTTCTCCCTGCTTTTCATATCATATTATGTAGTTTCCGATAGGTTTTACATTGTATTTCTTTGTGTGTTTTAACTTTAACACATGTAATCAGTAGGAAGGTTGCAGATAGATGGGGCTGCCATTCACTCCATAATTTAATCACAAAACCCGTGTGATTATAAAAGAGATTATATAAAACAAGTTCTAAAACAGATTGTATGTTGTTGCAAGAATATCAATTATGTTCTCCTATTTTAGTAACCCATCAAATATATTTTATATAACTAAAAGTTTAAAATAAGAGTTATTTCCTCTGTTTTAGGAAACAAACCGGGCATATAATACAAATTCATTCATTTTAGCCATCAATTAATTTATTCACACAGGTATTACTAGAGTTTAATAATATGGTAAATATTTTGTAGTAGAAATATAACCCAATGGCCAAACAACTAGAGTGCTAATAACTATATATCACCAAAAGAAAACATTATCCATGAAAATGTATTTTGAAATTTTACATTAAAAAACAATGAGTCTATAATTGCCAAGCTGTCATTCCTGTTTCCACACTATCTTCTTTACCCCCAAATCTAGTTCTCATTTTCCCAGTTATGTTTCATTGAAAATAGAGGCTGTCTTTGTTTTAACTCTACCTGAAAACTGTTACAAAAATAGTTATTCAGGAAACCTATTGAGATAGATTCAAATGAACGTTCTTAAGTCTTTCACAGTCATTAAAGTAAGTGGGGCTTAAATGGTTAGTAGAACATATTTTCTCTCATCGTGTGACATCATTTGAAATCTGATTAGAACAACGCTGCTAAGACATCTTGAGAGTGCAAGGCATCCATAGCACTTTCAAATGAAAATCATGAAGAATGCATGTCATACTAATTGGGGCATCCATGCCTCTGGTTTATCAGACAATCTTTAGAATATTTTAATATGACAAGGAAACAGTTTTGCGCTGACTGCTTTTATGTCAATAGACTTCTCATAGTTGGTTGCCTTAAGTGATTATAAGCTTGAGAAAGTTGTCAATGAAAATTATTTGATTAAAGGGCTATTAGGGGATATGAGCTGTCTTCCTGATTCCCTGAGATCCACATCAGTTCAGTGGGAAGCTCTGAAATTTAAATTCATGAATAATACTTTTATCTATCAACTCTAGCCTTTCTTTGCTTTGCTGCACAGATACTACTATACTGGTTTCAAATTTTATTGTTTTCAGTTCTTTGAGAGCTTCATACAATATATTTTGATTGTATTACCCCTCAATAGATCCAAGTTGAACCATCATTTTACTATCCACCCAACTTCTTTGCTTTGTTTTTATTTAAATCTTTCAAGATCAACTTGTGCTAAAAAGATATTCTTGGTTGTTTAGGTTGTTTATCCTTCTACTAGAAAGTGGTTGACTTACTAGACAAATTGTTTTCTTGTCTTCCAGCACCTATAGATTGCCAAGACTCCACACCTAGGGACAGTCTGTGCTAGACTCTCTTCTCCATTCTGGGATTTGGTCTGTCTTGGTTTTGCACATGTTTCATAAATGCTAACCCAACTGTGAAGAGTTCATACCTCCTGAGATGCACTGTTGTGCTCAGAAGTTAGTTTCCCTGTAGTCATCACCACATCTTGCTCTTATATTTTGTTTCAACTTGCACAGTAATCCCTGATCCCTTGGAGGAGGAAGTACATTATATGCCCTACTTTAGGTCTGAGCATTCTTTAACAACTTATTTTCTGCACCTTGGCTAAGTCAGTGTGCTAATCACTCAATTCTTCAAGTAGGAGCTTCTTAGTTGAGAGTTGAGGGATACATTTAAATATTAATGTCATAAAAATCTTTAGAATTCATTTTAATACTATGTCCACATAGCAGAATAATAGTAACAGGAGTTCCAGAAACACAGGGCTCCAGCATCTAGACTTCACATTCCTCTCATCATCCTGAAGACACCTCCCATATACCAAGGAAAAGATCCTAGCCTTTAGTCCAGGGTTCCATTGGTCTCCCTGTGGTGACCATCTGGGCAGTAGGAGCATACTGTGTCTCCATTCCACGAAGGCAGTGCCCAGTGTAGTCTGACTACAGGAGCACAGTGTCCACAGGGCAACCAAGCCCCTGCACTGCAGACTCCAGTGAGAGGAGAGGATCCATCTGACCAGATATACACAATACCTCCTGTCACACTGAAGAAGACTCTGATGTGCAGATCCAGCCTAGAACTCATGGCTATACTACCTGTCTTCAGGAGACCTATAGGACTTCATTGGATCACAAAGGCTAGAAACACACACCCTAATCACCTACCTATAGGTCCAACTGGGGCACAGCCAGCAGGGCAATGCTGTAGGCTATGTGAGAGGATCCAGTCTTCCTGGCCAAGACCTAGGGCACCTCCCACAAGCCTGAGAAGCTCAGAAGGTTCCAGGTACAACAAACACCAACACCAGGGACAACTAGATGGTTAAGAGCCAGTGTTAGAACACAATCAAAAAGCCAGCATAATATGGTAACAAGCTCTGGATAGCATAACACAGTTGAAACATAGCAAAATGACTTGAAATATATGCTTATGAAGCTTGTAAAAAACTTTAAGGAGGAAGGGAATATATCACTTAAAGAAATATAGGAAAATGCAATCAAGCAAATGGAGGCCTTTAAGAAGGAAACAAATAAATCCTTTAAAGAAGTACAGGAAAACACAATCAAATAGGCAAAGGAAATGAATAAAACTGGTCAAGACCTAAAAATGGAAGTAGAACCAATTAATCAAACAAACAAGCAAAGAAAACCCCCAAAACTGAGAAAATCCTGGAGATGGAAAACTTAGGGAAGAGAGTCATATCCAGAACAATAAGACAGCTAAAGGAGATCAAGGGAAAAAGTCAAAGTTTTGCTATTTGAAGATGATGTGATAGTATAAAAAAGTGACCCAAAAATTCCTGCAGAAAACTTCTGTAGCTGATAACAACCTCCAGCATTGGGGCTGGATAAAAGATTAATTAAAAAAAAAACCAAGAATCAAACAAACAAACAAAAAACGGTTGCTTTCCTGTATACAAATGACAGAGGCTGAGAAAGAAATTAGGGAAACTACACCCTTCACAATAGCCACAAATAGTGTAAAGTATCTTGGTGTAACTAACAAAGCACAATGGAAACCTGTATGACAAGAAATTCAAGTCTCTGAAGAAATAAATTGAAGAAAATATCAGAAGATGGAAAAGTGTAACTTGCTCATGAATCAGTAGGATTAACATACTAAAATCACCATTTTACCAAAAGCAATCTACAGATTAAATGTAATCCCCATCAAAATTTCAACACAATTCTTACAGACCTTGAAAGAACAATTCTGAACTTTATATGGAAAAACAACAACACAATAACAGCATAATAAAAAGCAATCATATACAACAACAATAAAACCCAAAAATTTCTGGATGTATCTCCATTCCAGACTTCAAACTGTACTGGTAATAAAAATGTGTGGTACTGGTATCGAAATAGACTGGTTGTTCAATGGAATCAAAGTGAAACCCCCAAAAATAAACCCACATACCTACGGACACTTGATTTTTGACAATGGAACTAAAATCATACAATGAAAAACAGAAAGAGTTTTCAACACATGATTATGTTCAACACATGGATGTCTACATGTAGAAAAAACAAATAGATCTATATTTATCACCCTGCGCAAAACTCCAGTCAAAGTAGTTCAAAGAGCTAAATATAAAACTAGTTACAGTAAATCTACCAGAAGAGAAATTGGGGAAATTGAACTTATTGTACTAGAGATAACTTCCTGAAAAGAACACTAACAGCTCATAGTCTAGTATCAACAATTAGTGAATAGGACCTCTTGAAACTAAAAGCTTCTGTAAGGCAAAGAAAATACAATCAATAGAATACTATCAATAGAATGAAATGTCAATCTACAGATTGGGAAAATATTTTCACCAACCTTTCATCCTAAAAAGGGCTAATATCCAAAATATATAATAAACTCAAAAAATTATCACCAACAAACAAAATAATGTAATTAAAAATCGAGTACAGAGCTAAACAGAGAATTCTCAACTGAGGAATCTTTTATAAAAGTGGGTACTCAGATTAATATACTTGTAATCCCAGATAGCTCATGATGAAAGCCAGGGTAAAATGATAGATACTTCTGGGGAAGGTATTAATATGTCATCAAAAATAACCCTAGCCTATTCCAATTGTCCAAACACAGGGGAAAAAAAGGAATTGAATTTCCAAATGTATAAGGAGGGCTAATGCCGAAATGTGAAATGTTCTACCCTTAAAATGGTTAACTGAAAAGCCTTTATGGGTAGATTAGTAGTTCTTTACTAAGGAAACGTTATAGGCACCTGAGCAGCTGGTACAAGAACAGCTGGAAGTTTAACATATAGAAGAGTCTATCAGTTCATATAATTACCTTCCATTTGTTATTTTAAAAATAAATTATCAGAAAAAATGGAGGATGTTAACAGATTTCAGTGTGATGAATAGAATCATTCAACCAATGTTTCCATTACAACCTGAAATTCCTTTACCTTCTTTATTACTTAAGTCATGGCCTACGATAGTAATTGATTTAAAAGATTGCTTTTTCACCATCCCCTTATCATGAGTAGGCTAGGGAAAGGTTTGCTTCCACAGAACCTACTTATAATAATTGTGGACCATAAAATGATATCAGTGGAAAGTTTTTCCATAGGGAATGTTAAATAGTCCAACTCTATTTGTGCAACAAGCAATAGAAGTAATTTGTAGCCAGTTTCCTCAATTCATTATTTATCATCATATGGATCATATTTTGTTGGCTGATCTGATGTAAATACTTTAGATAAAATAGGTAAGAAAATACAAAGAATTCTTCCTGAAAACTACAGAGAGAAGACTATTGAATATTTGGATTATAAAATAAGTCAACAGAATATTCAACCACAAAATGTTCAGATCATAATAAATCACTTGCACACTCTTAATGGTTTTCAAAGATTAATGGGAGATAGTAATTGACTACAGCATACCATTGGTTTAATCACCCAACAGTTAAATAATTTGTTTCAAATGTCACAAGGAGATTTGGACTTAAACAGTCCAAAATGGTTAACAGCTGAAGCAGAGCGAGACAGTTAACTTTGGTAGAACAGAGACTGCAAGATGCTTATTGGATGAAGTAGATCCCAAACTTGATTGTATTTAGGTTATTTTGCCTTAAGCTCATTCTCCTATTGGGCTCATTATGCAAAGGGAAGATAGTATTGACAAAAACTTGTACCAACTCTCTGGCAAAAATGACAAAATGACTTAAAAGCAAGTATCTTCAGTTTATAAAAATAAGTAATAGTATTCTCCCATGTATTGTAAAATGACAAGAAATTACTGAAGCACCTACATTTTATACTGATGAAAATAAGTTGGGAATGGCAACCTATAAGTCAGACAAAAATAAATTAATTAATTCAAAGCACATTAACTTCAGTTCAAAAATCAGGATTGTATGCAATGCTTATAGTATTATTAGATTTTTATTTATTCAATTGCAATAGACAATCATAAATAGAAACTATTCAATATATATGTCACCCATATTCAGTCCCATACAGACTTGTCAGGTCTACTAATACAAGAAAACCAAGAAACTAACCAATTATTAATAGAAATGTGTTTGAAGACTAAAAATTTTACCAAAAGTCCCCACCATGTTAACAGTAAAGGTTAAAAAAAAAAGGCATTTTTCTTTCACTTGGCAACAAGCCAAGGTAATTATAAGAAAAGATTGTAATTTTTTTTGTATAACCAGACTCCATTACCTGCTAGAAATAACCCTAGGGGTACCAAAATAAATGAAATCTGGCAGTTGGATGCATTTCGTTTTGCAGAATTTGGAAAACTAATGTTTATATACCATATCAGTGATTCATATTCAGACTTTCTATGGGGAACAGCTTTGATTTCTGCGATGGTTGATTCTATAATTACATATTACTGAAAGTAATGTCCATTATGGAGATACCTGTACAAATTAAGACTGACAATGCAGTCTTGATGCAGTCTGATAGGCTAGGGTCAGAAGGAAGGGGAGGAAGACCTCCCTATCAGTGGAAGGTGGGAGGGGAGAAGAGGAGAAGAGAGATGGAGGTAAGGATTGGGAGGGGGAAAAGGAGGGGTCTACAGCTGGGATACAAAGTGAATAAAAGAAAGAAATAAAGAAAGAAAGAGAGAGAGAGAGAGAGAGGGAGGGAAGGAGGGAGGAAGGAAGGAAAAAAGAAAAATCAAGAAGAGAAAAAAAGACGGACAATAACACTGCAAATGTATCCAGAAGAAGTAATTCTTTGCATAATACAATATAAAGCACATTATGGGCATGCCAAAAAAATCCTACAAGACAATTAGTTGTAGAAAGATCTAATGTTAAAATAAATGCTTATAAAACAAAATACAAAACAAAGCTAAACCAAAAGAGCAAAAGACCAACAACAACAACAACAACAACAAAAAAAAAAACAGAAAAAGGAAAACTGAAGTCCTCCTCCAGAAACATACTAAATAATACTCTGGCAATAGTGCTCTTGAATGCTAATGACAAAGGAACAGCAGATAAGAGACACTGGGTTATAGAAAAAAAATCTGTGGAATTAAAACAACCTATATACTATAAGGATATGTTAACATCAGAATGGAAACCTTAAAAATTTTGCATTGGAGAGTCAGGTTTTCTTATCTTTGCAAAGAAACTGAAAAGCTCTGGATGCCATCAAAATTTATAAGATTAGAACTGAGCTGGAGAGGTCTCAAAACATTGACCACTGATCTGAAAAGTGTTTAGTTTATTTAAAATGTCTCTGTTTATAATTTCTCCCTAAACACAGTACAAGTAATGGAGTAAAATAGAAAGGGAAAAACATAGTGAGAATTTGCATTTCTTTAACCACACAGATACATTATGTTGTGATTTTGTTTGAATCCCAGACGTGGGATATGAAGCTGCTTCAGATTTTCCACAGCAACTGAGTTTGATTTGTTGTGTGCTCTGGCAGGGGTATGGTACTGCCGGCCGTAGATAGTTTTGGCAAGTATATGACTTTGGAATTCTGGGGACACTTTGAGAGGGTTGATAAATGCTGGAGCCGTGAGAGGGGCTGCAGCAGCTACTGCTTCTGTTCCTGCTGGTGCTGGTGCTAGTGGTTGCTGTTTGTCAAGTGGTCCTGTGCAGACAAGTGGAAGAAACTGAGTATCTTAATGGTGAACATAAAATTTGCTCTAATACTCCTAATAAGCAGAAAATAGTCTTATGATATCAACTCCCCCTAATCTCTTAACCTACTTTCTTTCCTACCTAGGGTTGGGGTGGTGGAAGGGTGAAATAAGGGTGGAGAAGGTTGGTAGAAAAAAGAACCCATGAAGTCGCCAAATGTCACGCTATACTAAACATTGTAAAACAGCAGTTTTGATTTTCCTTCCTTTAGAAATTTTCTTTCTTTCTTTTTTCTTTCATCTTCCCTTCACATGTTAACTATGTTCAAACTGAAGTATGGGAAAAAAATAGAAAATGGTTTAATTTGTTACTATGAAAAAGTGCTTTCTTTTTGAGGTAGAAGTTTAAAGTAGAAAACCATTTAACATATTAGTTTTATTTTTACAGAAGACAAGGTGTATTCTCATTATCTAAAAATGATTTGTTGAATTATGGTCTCATTTTAATGAAAGAGCATTATAACCTAGTAAGTATGTAGAAACTGAAGCAGAGATAGACACATGTAAAGAAAAACTAAATTCTGTTGGTAGTAGTTCTTTGATTGGCTTTACTTGGTCAATAATAAATCAGTTTTAGTCAAGTTGGTAGAAATAGCTTCCTAATCAAGTGATAAAAGAAAACCAAAACAACTAAAAGTTCATTAAATCAAATACTTCTTTTTTATAATTTATTGTTTATTTATAAATTACAGTTTATTCACTTTGTATCCTCGCAGTAGACCACTCCCATTTTCCCTCCCAAACTCACCCTCCCTCCCTCATCCCCTTCCAATGCCCCTCTTCAAGTCCACTGATAGGGGAGGTCCTCCTCCCCTTCCCTCTGGCCCTAGCCCATAAGGTCTCATCAGGAGTGGCTGCATTGTTTTCCTCTGTGGCCTGGCAAGGCTGCTCCCCCATCACAGGGAGGTGATCAAAGAGCAAGCCATTGAGTTCATTAATGTCAAGGACAGTCCCTGTTCCCATTAGTAAGAAATCCACTTGAAGACTGAACTGCCACGGGCTACATCTGTGCAGGAGTTCTAGGTTATCTCCATACATGGTCCTTGGTTGGAGTATCAGTCTCAGAAAAAAGACCCCTTTGACCAGATATTTTGGATCTGTTCCTCTCCCTCTAGAGCTGCTGTCCCTTCCAGTCTTCCTATCTTCCCCTTCGTTCATAAGATTCCTTGCACTCTGCCCAAAGTTTGGCTATGCGTCTCAGCATCTGCTTTGCTACCTTGCTGGGTAGAGTCTTTCAGAGGTACTCTGTGGTAGTCTCCTGTCCTGTTCCCTGTTTCCACCCTCTTGTGATGTCTGTCCCATTTATGTTTCTGAGTGAGGATTGATACATCTTTAAAAGAAAAATTTTCTGTGTACACAATGTTTTGTCTTCATGCACCTACATGCCAAAAGAGGGCGCCAGAACTCATTATAGAAGGTTTTAAGCCACCAAAGTGTGTGCTAGGAATTGAACTCAGAACCTCTGAAAGAGCAGCAAGTACCCTTAAACTCTGAGCCATCTCTCCAGCCCCCAATCAAATACTTACTAATGTTCTGTTATGATACATTAATGTGGGCACTTGTAATTATTACTCATAGCTTAGAGTAATGATTATTCAAATATTTTTGTTAATAAACTCTCACAACACTGTCTATATATTTTGTTTATTTTCTTATTCTTTTTAAAAATTAATTTATTTTACATGTTTTGTTCTTGTGACTATATCACATGCATAGCTAGTGCCATCAGAGACTAGAAAATGGCATCAGATCTGTTGGACTTGGAGTTGCAGAAGGTTTTGAGGTATAATGTGAGTGCTGGGGGAAAACCCAGGTCCACTTCCTCTGGAAGAGCAGACAATGCTCAGAACTGATGAGCCATCTCTCCAAACCTCTATCCACTTATTGTTATACAAAAACATATTTTATTTACTTAACTCAATGTAGCTATTCCAGCTGATGACTAAGGCAGAAAAGAGAAAGGATTTGTTTACTGCCAGCACTATAATGGCTAAATAAAATAAATGAAGATAATAAGTATATATTTCATTGACATTTGATTGAATTTTTATCACATCCATGGGGAAAAAACAAAGATAAGTAGTAATAGTTTGTTCTAGGTTCAGAAAGGTGTACTCTTTGATTCTTTTAGGTGTCATTGAAAAAAAAAGATTACAATAACACAATAACAAAACCAAGAAAATATCACTGGTCAGGAAACTGCAAAAATGAAGGAAGGAAAAAAAGGAGGATTTCAGCAGAAAAAATTTCAAATAGAAAGAACAATAAATAAAATGAAATGAAACCACCATGAGATTCTTAACAGAACATGCAAAAAGACATATATACTGCTATTCCTAAAGAAGGTCAAGTGACATCATACCTCATAAAGGTAGGTCTATGACAGTATAAAAATGTACTGGGCAGTATTAAAAATTTTTATTTTTTATCTTGAACAAAAGATAAGCTACCAAGTAGCTTTAAGAAAACAAGTAACAGTAACTGGTTCATTTCCAACAGGATCACTCTACCACCTTGAAACAGAGTGTGATTGTTAGAGGAAAGCCAGTTAAGAAAAATATATAAAGAACTAAAGAAGTTAAAAAAGCAATAAATCAAGCAATCCAATTAAAAAATGGGGTACAGAGCTAAACAGAGAATCTCTGCAGAGGAATATAGAATGGCAGAGAAACACTTAAGAGATGCTCAACGTCCTTAGCCATCAGAGAAATGCAAATCAGAATGACACTGAGATTTCATCTTACACCCATCAAAATTGCTAAAATCAAAAACCTCAAATGACAACACTGTTGGAGAGGTTGTGGAGAAAGGGGAACCCTCCTCCACTGCTGGTGGGAATGTAAACTGGTACAATCACTTTGGAAATCAATGTGGCGCTTTCTCAGACAAGTAGGAAAAGCACTTTGTCAAGATCCAGCTATACCACTCCTAGCCATATATCCAAAAGTTGCTCAAGTACACAGCAAGGACATTTTCTGAACCATGTTTGGAGCAGCTTTCTTTGTAATAGCCAGAACCTGGAAACAACCCACATGCCCATCAACAGAGGAATGGATACAGAAATTGTGGTATTTTTACACAATGGAATACTATTTAGCAATTCAAAAAGAGGAAATCATGAAATTTTCAGGCAAATGGTGGGATCTAGAAAACATCATTCTGAGTGAGGTATCCCAGAAAGAGAAATACACACATAGTATATGCTCGCTTATTTAGACCTATAAGACATGATAAACATAATGAAATCTATATACCTAAAGAAGATAAACAAGAAAGAAGACCCGGGGTAAGATGATCAACCCTCACTTAGAAAGACAGATTGGATGGGTATTGGATGTAGGAGAAAACAAGTAACAGGACAGGGTCCTACCACAGAGGGCCTCTGAAAGACTCTACCTAGCAGTGTATCAAAGCAGATATTGAGACTCAAAACCAAACCTTTGGCAGAGTGCAGGGAATCATATGAAAGAAGAGGGAGTTAATATGATCTGGAGATGATAGGAGCTTCACAAGGACCAAATATATTTGGGCACAGGGGTCTTATATGAGACTATTTCTCCAACCAAGGACCATGTATGGATATAACCTAGAACTTCTGCTCGGATGTAGCCCATGGTAGCTCATTAACCAAGTGGGTTTCCCTAGTAAGGGGAACTGGGACTATTTCTGACATGAACTCAATGGCATGTTTTTTGACCTCGTCACCCCCGAAGGGAGGAGCAGCCCTGTTAGGTCACAGAGGAGAACATTACAGCCAGTTTTGAAGATACCTGATTAAACAGGGTCAGATGAAAGAGGAGGAGGTCCTTCCTTATAAGTGGACTTGGAAAGGGGCAGGGAGGAGATGAGGGAGGGTGAGATTGGGAGGGAATGAGGGAATGGGATACAGCTGGGATACAGAGTTAATATAATGTAACTAATAATAAAAATTAAAAGAGGAGAAAAAAAGAAAAGAAAATCTCAGCAAATACACTGGGAGAGAATGTGGATGCTTCAGACCTAAAAATACTGAAAATTTGTTTTACTTAAATATTAATATTAATACTTACAGGATTACTAAAATTACGTGAGAAACTGAAAGAAAAGATGAAGGAAGACTACATGGAATTTCACTTGAGAAAATGGAAAATTAAAGAATTTCCATATTTAAGTGAAAAACTACCACAGAAAGAGGGGATTTGGGGTAGGAGAATAGATACCTGGAGTCTGATTAGTTCATTCATGTTACATTTCTCATATTTTATCAACATTCATATAAGACATGTTTTCTAATTAAATTTTGATTTTTTTACATTAATTACATTTATTTATACATTGTATCCCAGCTGTAGGCCCCTCTCTCATTCCCTTCTAATCCCATCATCCTTCCTTCATCTCCTCCCATGCCCCTCTCTAAGTCCACTGGTAGGGGAGGTCCTCCTCCCCTTCCATTTGACCCTAGCTTATCAGGTCTGATCAGGACTGGCTGCATTGTCCTCCTCTATGGCCTGGTAAGGCTGCTCCTCCTTCGGGGGACAGGTCAAAGAGCCAGTCACTGCGTTCATGTCAGAGTTCCTGTTCCCCATACTTGGGAAACCCATTTCAATACTGCCATGGGCTATATGTGAGCAGGGGTCCTAGGTTATATCCATTCTTGGTCCTTGGTTGGAGAATCAGTCTCAGAAAAGACCCCTGTGCCCAGATATTTTGGTTTTGTTGGTCTCCTTGTAGAGCTCCTGTCCTATCCAGGTCTTACTAAGTCCCACTTCTTTCATATGATTCTCTGTACTCTGCCCAAAGTGTGTTTATGAGTCTCAGCATTTGCTTTGATACACTGCTAGGAAGAGTCTTTCAACGGCCCATTATCTTAGGCTCCTGTCCTGTTTCTTGTTTTCTCCTTCTTCCAATGTCCATCCCATTTGCCTTTCTGAATGAGGATTGATCATCTTACCCAGGTCCTCCTTCTTGTTTAGCTTCTTTTGGTGTACAGATTTTAGTATGTTTATCCTATCTTATATGTCTAGTATCCACTTATAAGTGAGTATATACCATGCGTGTCTTTCTGTTTCTGCGATACCTCCATCAGGATAATCTTTTCTAGATCCCACCATTTACCTGCAAATTTCATGATTTCCTTGTTTTTTATTTCTGAGTAGTATTCCATTGTGTAAATGTACCACAATTTCTATATCCATTCCTCCATTGAGGGACAGCTGGGTTGTTTCCAGGTTCTGGCTATTATAGAGGAATACAGAATGGCAGAGAAATACTTAAAGAAATGCTATCAGGGAGATGCAAATCAAAACAACCCTGAAATTTCACCTTACACCCATCAGAGTGGTTAAGATCAAAAACTCAAGTGAGAACACATGCAGGAGAGGTTGTGGAGAAAGAGGAACACTCCTCCATTGCTGATGGGAATGTAGACTTTTACAACCACTTTGGAAATCTGGCGCTTTCTCAGACAATAAGGAATAGCACTTCCTCAAGACCCAGCTATACCACTCCTAGGCATATATCCAAAAGATGATCAAGTACACATCAAGGACATTTGCTCAACCGTGTTTGTTACAAGACATGTTAACTGAAGCATATCTGGGGTTTAAATTGTAAAACTGACTCTATCTATAGAATACTGAAAACTGCAGGATTAAATTCAATCTGAAAAATACAAGCGAATTGAAAAAACAGACTAGTTGAATTGCAGAGAACTCATGTATTTGTGAAGGTTGAGCAGAGGGAAAGGAGCAGATGCATGCAGTCAGAATGACATAGGCAATAAAGCTGAGTGACCTCACTGGGTGTCATGTCCTAGAAGGCATATGCAGATGGCGTTAGAAAAGAAAGTTATAAATATCACCTGGAGATGACAAATAGAGTAGGCACACAAGAGAGTAGGCAAGTGTGATGGGAATGGGAATGAGGCTGAAGTCTAGTGGAGTAAACTCATAACTGTGACTGCATTTCAGTATTTGCTGGGATTGGCTTTTCCTTTAATCCTGGTATCACGAAAGAATTTTTCACTCTTATCAATGATCATGTGTTTTAGGATTTAGGCATACTCTATCTTCAGCGATATAACAACCAGTGTGGGAAACATGGGTAAATTTGTAATTACATTGCAAGGTTGTAAGAAGAGCCAAAGAAGATAGAATAACATAGAAAACTGCAGAAGTGAATAATTATGTCATGTGGGCACGGGGAACCTTTAATTTAACTGCTGTTTAAAACTAGCACAGCGTGAGTAGTCATTAACCTGAAGAAGACAGAATCGTGCATTCTAAGCAGAAAAAATAACATAACACAAAAGAACTGCTTTTCAAAACAGAAAGCCTTGTTACTTTTTTTTTTTCTGGTGTGTCTGGGATGAGAGATCTTTTGGCCTGTGTTACAATGGTTGGGCTTAGTTTGAAGACAGTGGGAAATCACTAGAAAATTGCAAGCAGAATCTGACATTATCAATTTGTGTTTCACATAGTGCTGGCAGCAATGTGCAGTATGAAGCATAAGTGCCGTCTCCCTTTCCTCCACATCAACCAAAGGATATTGAATAAAATCCAAATATGCGGAAACTAAGGGATAAATACTGTCATCAAGTATATGAAACATTTATGAGAAGGATGCTCAGCAGTTGTTCTGAGTGTCTGTGACAGACCAAACACAATCGCAAAAGCAAGAGGGAGTTGAGTTGGACCTTTCGTGGAATATCTCAATTGAGGGCTGCCCTGGAAAGGGAGAGCACCAGAATGGGCAACTGAAAAAAATCCCCTCCACTAACCAAGAGAAATGAAAAAACACCATCAATTTTAGAACAACTTCAGATAGTCATTTCTCTGAGAGCTAGGGATACGATAAAGTATAGTTTTAATATATTTCTTCATCACTGCCTTATGATTCTTACAACGAAGTGAATTGTTTTATGCACAAGCATCTCAACCAGCATGCTCACATCCTTTGATCAGAGGCAAATAAAATGCCTTATTATTTGCATTCATGGCCACATGTTAATATTTCAGTATTACAGTAAGTCCCACAACAGGATTGACTAAAATTTGGATTATAGTATTTTATTTTTCTTCCTTTCCATTCTTTGGAGATAGTGTCTAGCCCAGTGAGCTTTTGCTAACAGAGAAGTTTGTATACAGCCTAGTCTACTCACAAATCTAAGTCTTGAATGCTTCCTATGAACCCTGATAAGCTCCTTAAAGATTTTATCTAGAAGAATAATAAAAAATAATTTCTATTCTAATTTATTTCATCATGAAATTCTTGTTGCTACCCTCAATTGCCCAGGTGGACCTGGGATTACTGGGCTTAAGCAATCTTCCTGCCTTAGGCTTCTACAGAGAAGGGATCCTGTGTCTAGTCATTATTTGCCTAGAGCTCCATTTTAATAAATGTAGTTACTTGCCATTTATGAAAATGTTATTAAAATAATTGTGTTTATTAATTTATGCAGTCATTGATAATAGAAGCATAGGAGTCATCAGAGGTGACCAGGAAGCTATCATGTTGGTTGGGCAGCACACTGTACTTACTCTATTTGCTTGTGACATTGTGCTGTAGTTGAGTAGCCCATAGGCTCACAGGAAAAATTCTCCTTCATTGGCTCAGTCTTAGTAAAAAGTGTAAACCCTATGAACTGATAGATTTTTCTATCCTACTAATTTTTCTATCTACTGATGAAAAAAATGTATTATTGTGTTTAAAAAAATCTATTGTTTTGTGGTGGTAACTTTAAGTAGTATATTTTTAAAATATTAATTTTTCATTAATTGATTTTATATTATGAAATGTACATAATGTGACTACTTATCAACATTTAGGAAATATTTTTAATAGTACAACCAGTTTTGCCACGTATTGCGAGGTTTTGACACATGTACGCAACGCTCTCTGGAACTTGAGCCCACGTCATTTTCTCTGCTTTCTTTATTACAAAAAATACCTCTACTTCCATAATTTACAATAGGAATGCTGTGTAGATATTTTACTATGTTTATTCCCTTCAACCTATGTTGTTAAAATGCTCTGAAGCTTAGTATAGGCAATTAGCTTGATGTCTCCCAACTCATTGTCCTGATGCTGTTATTTATGTAGCCATGTTTATTTGCACATGAAGTTAAAATTCCTCTAGAAAACATAAACTCTGATGAATCTCATATATCAATAGAGATTTATTCAATATGTTCAGGTTCTGAATAAATGCTTGATTTGTAAGTATGTTACTGAATGAATTGATTGATTAACCTAGGACTAAATGAATATAACTGAGTTGTATCATCCTGATATTTACTATATCTTAATTTACTATCTCTTAATTTTTCATATTAGTTTGAGTAAGGTAGAGATTTGATAATAGAAAATATTAAAGATGAACTGAATAACAGATATATAATATCCATTGCTTTCTTTCTATAAGGGAAAGCATCCATATCAGAATTAAAGCCGTAATCTATCCCATCTGAAACAGTTGCAGAATGGCAGAAATATAGACATTTGTCTGTAATCCTAGCACATAGAAGACTGGAATGGAAGGATATAGTTCAAGGTTTAATGTTAGCTTTAGCTACAGAGTGAGTTGGAAGCATGGGTTGCATAACATCTTGTCTCAAAAGCAGAAAGAAAGAAAGAAAGAAAGAAAGAAAGAAAGAAAGAAAGAAAGAAAGAAAGAAAGAAAGGAAGGAAGAAAGAAAAAAGAAGGAAAGGAAAGGAAAATAAGATACTACAAAAAGAAGGAAAATAGAACCTTTGGGGTCTTCATAATTTATTTGATTTCTGGAAATGGATTTCTAGAACAGAGTTTGTGTAATCAAGTATATACATATCTAATGATGAGTATCCATGCTAGAAAATATGGCCATTTTACTGCAATAAATACAGTACGGTGTAGCACCATAACGGTGGACACATGATGTGTGTGTGTGTTCCCTGATGCTGTAATGATTTCGGCATCATTTGGTGATGGGAATGTCTCAACTGCATTATCTTCATACCTACCTCCAATGTGTATACTATTATGCTGTGATGGCTACATTGTTGCCAGGTGACAGGTGACAGGACTTTCTGAAATGCATTATTGTCATACCCATCACCATCACACACACGACCTCCTTCACTAAAATCTCACCATTTAATGAATGTCAGTGTAATGGGAACAGGGATTGTCTCTGACATGAACTCAGTGGCTGGCTCTTTCATCACCTCCCACTGAGAGGGGAGCAGCCTTACCAGGCCACAGAGGAAGATGATGCAGCCAGTCCTGATGAGACCTGATAGGCTAGGGTCAGATGGAAGGGGAGGAAGACCTCAGTGGACTGGGAGAGGGGTATGGTGGAGAAGAGGGAGGAAGGGTGGGATTGGGAGAGGAGGAGGGAAGGAGGGAGCTATAGGTGGGATACAAAGTGAATAAAGAGTCAGCCATCAAGTTCATGACTGAAACAGTCCCTGTTTCCCTCACTAGGGTCTTCAATCCGACACCGAGCTATCATGGGCCCCATCTGAGCAGGGGTTCTCAGTTATTTGACAATTATAGGAAACATCGAGGGAGGTCAAACTCAAATCATTTCTGCCTCATGCTAGTGACTTCCGGCATGGTTCAGGATCAATATCTTAAGTACCCCTCATCATGCAGTTCTTCTCAGTCACGTTTGTCCTGATTCCCCATTGAGTTAAGAGTGTCCTTGCACAGTGACTTCAAAAGAAGTCACCTACTCAAAATACATTATCAACCTGGAAATGCCTGTTACAATTCTTCCCAGGACACACCAGCACAAAAATCTCCCATCCCTGCATGCTCTTCAGTATGTTCACTATTTCTATAATTAAAATGGCATTTCTGCTTCCTTCCTATCTGAGAAGCAACTTGCACATGGATGTGGTTATTTGTAACTGTGGATGGACCATGAATGCATTTTCTCCTCTACAGTCTCTGCAGATTGAGCTACAGTCATGCAGTTGGTAACATTTTTGTCAAGTCTCTATTGAAACGTTGTGTTTCTTTCCATTTCCTTTATTGCAATGCTTATTCTCACTTCCTTTTATAAAAGATGATGTTTGTTAAAAAAAACAAAGTGAATAAAGTGTAATTAATAAAAATTAAAAATAAAAAAAGGAAAAAATGTTTTATAAGGTAAGACAGCCTAACATCAGACCTTCTGGTGGTACAAGATGGTATAGTAAACTCCTAGTTGAGCATAGTACCTTGTACAGGAGAATAATTATTATTACACATGTAAAAATAACATAATTATTTAAGTAGAATTAAAAAATTACATAGTCTAACATAATTACAAAGTCTAAGATTGATCTGGGAAATATGCAAAAGGATTCCCCTTCTTTTCCTTTATGACAACTTCTGTAGCATTGAGGAATGAAGAGGAGACATCTGACACCCCAAGCTTCTTCAATTGTGAGTGATATATTAGGAAGATGTTATTGACATTTTACCCTTGGTTTTTATTGAAAGGATGTTGTAATTCTGATTAATTCCCAATAAGTTTCTTCCACTCACTTTATCCCCCTATGAACATCAAAAACGGTGTCAAGCATTGGTCACACCCACTTTCCTGCCATATTTTTTTCAAGTGGATTGAACGGTGGCTGTAATCTGTGTGCCACCAGCATTCCCAGCCATTGCAAGGTTGCCAGAGAGATATAGAAGCTTCCTTGCTATCAGGAAGCTTCTTATAAAGGTGGGATGATGGAGATTAAATAAGTTGTTTTTTAATAAAGTTGATTTTAAGTATGGAAACATGCAAAGAATAAGCAACATATGATAAAGATAGGAATTTACTGTTTTAAGATCTGACTTCCTCATTTATGCTATAACAGGGCAATTAGCATTTGCAGCCTAGCTGTTGTACTATTACATTAATTACTATTGGCATATTTTTAGTAAAGCTCAGGTAATCCTAAACCAGATGTATACCAAAACCACCACACAAAGACTAGGATTTATTTAGTTAACCTAGAATACATTGCTGTGCAATAGTTACTCCATCCTAAACCTCCAAGCCCACATAGTTCCTACCATTCAGATTTTACACATTATACTTGCTTTCACTGATATCTTAGGTCCGGTCCATTTCTCCATGTCCTTCCAACACCTCTCCTCCAGCTTCTACTCTCCAGCTTCTCTCCTGCCCGCTTCTTCTGCTCCTCTGCCTCCCACTCCTTCCTGTCCTCCTCTTCCTTCCTCTCCTCCCACTCTGAACCAGGATCTCCCACCTTATTCTCTCCATTGCACAACATTGTGGCTGGTTGTTTTAATTGATAGTTTGGAGAACAAATGGTGGCATGTTTACACAAAGTTGAGGTAGGTGATGCTTAAAATAAGTATCACAATGTAATGCCCTGATTGAAACCGGGGGGGGGGGGGGAGAAATCAACATTTTAATGAACAAGGGTAAGATGTATACATTCCAAAAGAACATTATGCCAAAACCTAGCAATCTCTTCAAATGCCTCAGTTGAAAGAGCACAACTGTAGATTTGTATTTTAGCACTTCAGTATGGTTTTCAAATTATTTTCTACATGGCTTTTGTTCTTAAGCTCTCATAAAAGATATATAAGTAGCATTAAAATCTGCAGGAAGTCACAAATAATATTAACCCCTCTTGCTCAAAATCTGAGCACATTTTCAGGCAAGGAAGGAACATGCATTTTTAAATTTTTTCTTTATTATTATTATTTATTACAATTTACTCACCTTCTATCTGGCTATTGCCCCCCTCCCTCATCTCCTCCGTGTCCCAATCTCCCTCCATCTTCCCACCCCTATGTCCTTCCTCTTGTCCACTGTTAAAGGAGGTCCTCTTCCCCTACTCTCTGACCCTTACCTATTAGGTCTCATCAGGACTGTCTGGATCCTCTTTCCCTGTGGTCTAGTTAGGCCACCTCTCAAGGTGGAGGTAATCAAAGAGCCAGCCACTGAGTCCATGTTTAGAGACAGCCCCTGCTCTCCTTACTAGGAAACCCAAATGGAGACTGAGCTGTCTACGAGCTACATCTGAGCAGAGTGTCCAGGTCCTCTCCATGCATGGGCCTTGGTTGATTACCCTGTCTCTGCAGGACCCCTTGAGCCCAGATTTTATGGGTCTGTTGCTCTCCTTGTGGAACTCCTGTCCCCTCCAGGTCTTTCTACCCCGCCCCCTTCTTTCATAAGATTCCCTGCACTCTACCCAGTTTGGCCATCAGTATTAGCAACTGCTTCAGTATCCTGCTGAATAAAATCTTTCAGAGGACCCCTGCGGAAGGTTCCTGTACTGTTCTCTGTCTTCTCCTACCTCTGATGTTTATCCTGTTTGCCCTTCTGAATGAGGATTAAACATCTCCCCTAGGGTCCTCCTTGCACTTTAGCTTTTTTAGGAGTATAGATGTTAGTGTGTTTATCACATACTATATGGCTAATACCCACTTATAAGTCAGTATATAGCATGTGTGTCTTTTTGCTTCCAGGTTACCTCACTCCGGATGATCTTTTTTAGTCCCATCCAATTGCCTGAAAATTTCATGATTTCCTTGTTTTTAATTGCTGAATAATATTCCATTGTGTAAATATAACACAATTTAGACATTCATTCTTCAATTGAGGATCATCTAGGTTGTTTCCTGATTCTGGCTACTATGAATAAAGCTGCTATGAACGTAGTTGAGCAAATGTCCTTGTCGCATGGTTTGGAAATCAATCTGGCACTTTCTCAGAAAATTAGAAGTAGTGCTACCTCAAGATCCAGCTATACCACTCCTGGGCATATATCTGAATGGAGCAAACATTTTTAAACATTAAATTTCAGATTATACAGTTGGCTCATTGGCTTGACAGAATAGCTTTCAGGGTTACTTGATCCTCATAATATCCTGGAAATTGATTTAAGGAAATATGCTTCTGCTGTATAAAGAACAAACGAGATTCGTTCTACACTCTGATTGAAACTGAAACTTCTCTTAAGAAGGAGAAATACAGTATTTTTTTAAAAGCTTAGAGAAAAATGGGTAGAGATGAATATAGTAACAACAGCAACAACAAAAACATAAACAAATGAGAAAAATGGCTGCGCATAACCCAGAGGAGTGGGCAGAAGATTCATTCTTTTTCTGTCTAGCAACTTCAGTTGGCAGGTTCTTATTGTCTGCAGTGTTACCTAAGGTCCATAAGACTTTTGTCTCTACTACTGTTCCCTTGTGGGTGGGCTTGAGCTCTTTTGTGAGAAACAATTTAAGCTTCAGAGTTTTACCAACAAAGCCATACATAAGAGGAACATTTACATTTAGAGCAAATTTCATACAGTATAGACTCATGTTATGTTGTTGAGTGATAGACTCAAGCAAGCACATAAATCATAAGCAGTGACTTCATTAACCTAATGATTTACTATACAGTTAAAGACAAAGTCTTTAAAAACTGAGAGTATTTTTATCCAAACCTTATGTATGTTCCTGTTCTCTTTCACCAGAAGTGAAAAACATAATAAACAAAAACTTTTATTTTTAAATGATTATTAATTCTTTGAAAATTTCATATGTTACAATGTGACTGTATTCATCCCTTCCCTCAGTTCCTCCTACATCCTCATCCTCATTCTCCCAACCAAACTTCGTGTCTTTATGCTTTATTTTAAGCCCATTTGTGTTCCGTGTGTGCTTTTGGGTGTGCAGCTAGCCTATCAGTGGTGACCTACCACGGTGACATCCTTAAGGAAATTAATTTCCTTTCCTATATGCTAGCCACTCTCATGTCCACCCTCAGTCTCTCCATGCAGAGATTTTTATCTGGCTTGAACTTGGAACTTGCAGAGGTCTTATGCATGCTGTGCCAACTACTATGAGTCCTTATGTGCAGATTCAAATATTCTGTCTGTGGTATATTGCTTTCCTGTTCTCATGCACCATCTTTGGCTCTTACAATCATTCTGACCCCTTTTCCTCAAGGATCCCTGACACTTGGGAGAAGGTGTGTGTATGATACAGATGCCGTATTTATGACTGATAATTCTGTACTTTCCTATTTTCTGTACCTTAACCATTTATGTGTCTGAATGTTGATCCAAATTTTACTGCAAAAATAAAATTCTATGATGAGACTGCAGAGATTCACTATGGGTATAACAATAAGTCATTAAAATATGGTTTAGCACTACATCAGTTTAGCATTTTTATAGTAATACATTTTCAATTAAGGCTTGTCTAGACACAGGTTCATTGTCGTAATAATGGTATAATGTATTGATTCTATCTTCTGAAGTAGGTATTAAATCAAATCAGAAAGTGGTTGATACCACTATTGCAATGGTGGGCATGTATGGACAAGCCAGACAACATTGCAGTTCACAGGGTTCACAGCTGGATGAGGCTGATAATTACTTCACTACTCTGGCGGTAAGCATAACACTATGAACTCTACCCAACACCAAAGAGGTTTCCACGCCAGCGCCACTTTGATTTAACCATTTTCTATGACTCATGAATGTGGTGTCTTCAGAAACAGAGATCTCACTGTCAGCTTCTGTGTGGTAATATCAGCATCTTCAAAGAGGGACTCATTCCTAGCTTTAACAGCTATGTGTTCAACAAAGACACATAATATGGAATGTACAAATGTCTTTAAAACTAACCATCTAGCAAACAAATATTTCAATTAGAGAGTGGGGGGTGATCAAAGAGCCAGCCACTGTCAGTTCATGACCGAGACAGTCCCTGTTCCACTTACTAGGGAACCCACTTGGATACTGAGCTGCCATGAACTACATCTGAGCAGGGGTTCCAGGTTAAGGAGGGAGCAGCCTTGCTAGGCCACAAAAAAGGACAATGCAGCCAGTCCTGATGAGACCTGATAAGGTAGGGACAGATGGAAGGGCATGAGGATCTCCCTTATCAGTGGACTTGGAGAAGGGAATGGGAGAAAATGAGGGAAGGAGGGTGGGATTTGGAGGGATTGAGGGAGGAGGGTTACAGCTGGGATACAAACTGAATAAACTGTAATTAATATAAAAATTTAAAAAATGGGGGATGCTCATGGATTAGTAGGATTACATAGTAAAACAGGGCATCTTACTGAAACCAATCTCTAGATTCAATACAGTCCCCAACAAAATTGCAGCACAATTCTTTACAGAATTCTTGAAAGAATTCTAAACTTCTTTATGGAAAAAAGAAAACCTAGAATAGCAAAAACAATTCTACACAATAAAAGAACTTCTGGAGCCATATCCCAAATTTAAGCTATACTACAGAGCAATGCTAATAAAAAAAAGAAAGAAAAGAAAAGAAACTGCAAGGTACTGGATAATCAAGCAAGGAGGAGGACCCTGGGTAGGACGATCAATCCTCACTTAAAAAAGACAAACAGAATGGATATTGGAAGATGGAGAAAACAGGAAACAGGACAGGAGCCTACCAGAAAGGGCCTCTGAGAGACTCTACCCAGTAGTGTATCAAAGAAGATGCTCAGACTCATAACTGAACTTTGGGCAGAGTACAGGAAATCTTATGAAAGAAGGGGGAGATAGTAAGACCTGGAAAGGACAGGAGTTCCACAAAGAGAACAATAGTACCAAAATATCTGGACTGATACTCCAACCAAGGACCATTCATGGATATTACCTAGAACCCCTGTTCAGATATAGCCCATGGCAGCTCAGTATCCAAGTGCGTTCTCAAGTAATGAGAAGAGGGACTGTCTCTGACATGAACTCAGTGGCTGGCTCTTTGACTACCTCCCCCTAAGTGGCAAGCAGCCTTACCAGGCCACAGAGGAGGACAGTGCAGCCAGTCCTGATGAGACCTGATAAGCTAGGGTCAGAAGAAAGGGGAGGAGGACCTCCCCTATCAGTGGACTTGGCAGGGACATGGGAGGCAATGAGGGCAGGAGGGGGGAGGCGATGAGGGTGGGAGGGTGGGATTGCGAGGGAATGAGAGAGGGGCTACAGCTGGGATACAAAGTGAATAAACTGTAATTAATATGAAAAATAAGTTTTAAAAAACTAGTTTCTGGCTTCAAAGTTAAAGGAAGTATACTAGGAGAAAAGGAATGCAGTAGGCTCCAGAGGCTTGCAAGGGTAGGAAATAGATTGTAGGGACAGAAACCTGCTGTGATGGTGTGGCTGGAGGAAAAATGAATGTTAGGTCCTCCATATGGCCAACCTACAGCATAGAAATATGAACACAGGTGTTGTTTCAAGCCATAAATCTTTAATATTCTAAAAAAAAACTGAGAAAATTAGTTCAAAATACATGTTTTCCTCTTGATTACTATTGTTACTGTAGTTAGATAGTTCTTTAGGAAGCCAGAATCACATGCTTTCTCAAGCTTCAATAACTTGTTTTTCTTGTTGTCTTTGTTTGTTTAGAGCTGCTTGCTTATTTTCCAAGTATGGAAGTTTCTGTGTACCTTTCCCAGCCTACTCAGGGGCCTAACACAGATTGGAAACATAGCAGTGTGGTCTTCTTTGATTTGAAATTTGTCATAGTAAGAAATAAACATAACCATTTGATGGATTTTAGGATCCCTGTTTTCTCATAAGAGTCATAAGACATTGTTACTTCTGCTGAATAACACTATTTTTTTCTTTACTATTTTTAAGTGATTTCTAAGATTGAGCCTACAAGATTCCTAATAAGTATTATAATATTCAAAATAAAGACAGAAACATAGACTAGAGAAAGAAAGACACACAGAAGGAGACAGATACAGAAAGAAACAGAGAGCTGGAAACAGTGGAGCTGGAACCAATAAAGTATTAGAAATCATCATTGGGGCTAGAGTTAGGTTAGATCTAAAGGAAGAAAATTGAAAGATATGTAGGAAATTTAGAAATCTTCTACCCTGCTGGTAACATCCATTCACTTTTTATACAAGACTTTTAAAACATTTGTTGCCAAGATGGAGAGCAGTTTAGACTCTAAGATCACATAGTTAAGGCTTTACTTTCCCAAGTTTGACACCATCGAGAAAGTAAAGAAAGGAAGAAAGAAAGAAAAAGGAAGGAAGGGAGGGAGGTAAGAAAGGAAAGAAAGAAGAAAAGAAAGAAGGTAGGATATTTCCCACTCTCTTTTTCCTTTTACTTTGCCTAGATATTATCAATATATTAAACCTATACTCATCTATTCATTTGGTGACTCAAAGCCATTTCTTTTTCTCACAACACAAAAATTCCAAACAATTATGAAAAAGCTTTTCTCAGATTATTTCCTATATTTCTTAATACACTTCCGTGTACACTTCTCAGCCCAATTAAACTTTGTTGTAAAGAATTTTATTTGTTTTATTTTATTTTTATAAACAATTTAAACATATTATTATCATCATCATTATTATTATTTAAAATTTTTCACATTGTATTCCGGTTGTATCCCCTTCCCTCATTTCCTCCTGGTCCCACCCTCCCTCCACCTTCTGCCCTTATTCTTCTTCTCCAGTCCACTGATATGGGAGGTCCTCCTCCCCTATTGTCTGACCCTAGCCTATCATGTCCCATCACGACTGACTGGATCTCTTCCTCTGTGGGCTGGCTAGGTTGCCCCACCTGTGAGAAGTGATCAAGAAGCAGGAAACCTAGTTCATGTCAGAGACTGTCTCTTCTCCTTTTACTAGGGAACCCTAAGGGAGACTGAGCTATCTATCGGCTACATCTGAGCAGGGGGTCTATGTCCTCTCTATACGTGGTCTTTGCTTGATGCATCATTCCCTGAAGTCCTACCTGAGCCCTGCTTGTAATGGGCTTTGTTGGTCTCTTTGTGTGGCTCTTGTCCCCTAAGTGTCCTTTTATACACCCCTTCTTCCATAAGACTCCCTGAGCTCTGCCCAAAGTTTGGCTGTGAGTCTGCATCTGCTTTGATTTCTTGCTGGTTGAGGTCTTTTAGATGACATCTGTGGTAGGCTTCCATGCTGTTCCATCTTTTTTTTTAACACTTCCATTGTCTCTCCTGTTTGAAATTCGGAGTGACAATTAAGCATATTCCCTAGGATAGTCATTGTCATTTAGTTTCTTTAGGTCTGTATATTTTAGTAAGTTTATCCTATAAAATATGGCGAATAACCACTTATAAGTGAGTATTTGCCATGCTTGTTTTTCTGCTTCTGGGAGACCTCATTCAGGGTGGTCTTTTCTAGTTTCATCCATTTGCCTGCAAATTTCATTATTTCCTTGTTTATAATGCTGAGTAGCATCCCATAATGCAAATGTACCACAATTTCTGTATCCATTCTTTGATTGAGGGACATCTAGGTTGTTTCCAGATTCTTTTTTTTCAGATAATTTCTGTTATGAATAAAGCTTCTATAAACATAGTTGAACAAATGTCCTTGTTCTATGGTTGAGCATCTTTCAGATATATGCCCTCAAATGGTATAACTGGGTCTTGAGATAGAACTATTCCAAAGTATCATTAGGTCCTACTTCTAAAGCATATTCACACACACAAAAAATGAAAATCTAAATAAAATGGAAAATTTTTCTTTTTTTAAATTAATTAATTTATTTTCGTATCAATCACAGGTTAGGTACTTTGCATCCCAAGGGTAGCCCCCTCCCAAATTCTCTCCTACCCTCCCCTTCCCTCCCTCATCTCCTCACCGCACCCTCCGAGTCCACCAACGGGGGAGGACTTTCTCCCCTTCCATCCAACCCCAGCTCATCCTGTCTCCTCAGGGCTGGCTGCAATGTCCTCCCCTGGGATCTAGCCAGTCTGTCACTCCCAGGCATGTATGGCAGAGGGTCAAAGAGTCAGCCATCAAGTTCTTGACAGAAACAGTCCCTGTTTCCCTCACTAGCGTCTTCAGTCTGACACCAAGCTATCATGGACCCCATCTGAGTAGGGGTTCCAGGCCACATCTATACATGGTCCTTGGTTGTAGAAACCGTCTCATACAAGACCCCTGTGCCCTGCTCAGTTTGGTCTTTGTGGAGCTCTTGTTTTCCCCAAGTCTCACCAACCTCCTCCATTTCTATCATCACTTCTCGCCCTCTGCCAAAGTCTTGAACACGAGTCTTAATATCTGCTCTGATACATCTCTACATTGACCCCCCCCCCAAAGTTCCTCCTTGGCATGCTCCTGTCCTGTTGTTTGTTTTCTCCTCCACTCAATGTCCATTCCATTTGTTCATCCAAACGAGCATTGATCATACCAACGTGGGTCCTCCTTCCTGTATATCTTCCCTAGGTGTGTAGATTTCAGTGTGACCTTCCTATCCTATAGGTCTATATAAGCGAGTATATACCATATGTTTCTTTCTGCTTTTGGGATACATCACTTAGTATGATCGTTTCCAGGTCCCACCATTTGCCTGCGAATTTCATTATTTCCTCTTTTTTAATTGCTGAGTTACTACTTCCATTGTGTAAAAGTACCACAATTTCTGTATCCATC
>CM053752.1:93655728-93685386 GCA_028658305.1 Pachyuromys duprasi | reverse complement strand
CTCACTTAGGATGATCGTCTCCAGGTCCCACCATTTGCCTGCGAATTTCATGATTTCCTCCTTTTTAAGTGCTGAGTAGTATTCCATTGTGTAAAAGTACCACAATTTCTGTATCCATTCCTCAACTGAGGGACATTTGGGTTGGGAAACTCTAAGTTCTAATGAGCTTAACTAAAACTTGCAAGGCCCAGCAGCACTGTTGCTATCTTCAAGGAGACGATTTGAACAGTATCCAGAAAACACTATGGAACAGCCAGGCCCAACAGCTGTCTGCTCCAGTACCACCTAAAGCGCTGCTTTCTGGGAACATATTGTCACTCACCTCCTGCTGACCAAAAGTTTCAGAAAGGTAGCATTATAAGTAACACTGAGAAAACTTGTTTTCTATGCCCTTAGAGTACTCTTGCATTTCCTTCTCACAGATGTGATCTGACGACTTCTGCGTTTCCTCCTAACTATGGACTATCATAAGCAGCTGAGGCATGTCTGTAATGTGTGCTGTCTCTCCCCAGGGAAACCCATCTCATGAACAGGGAGGTGGAGTTCTGTGTCTGTTATCCCCTCCTCTCCTGTATGTGAATGATTTCTTCTACTTACCATCCTGCCAGGGACACGTCTTTAAACTATATGACCAGTGTGACACATGACCGAGAAGGTGTCTTCACTTTCCAGGTTTACAAATCTTCCACAGAAGATAGAGAACCACATATTCTCTACATTTAGTGTGATTCTCTGCTGTGCAGAGAACAAACTTCAATGGTTTGTTTTAAAGTTGTCTGGTTATCCTTCTCAAATTTTGATTTACTTAAAAACTTAGCATATAAAATGATTCAAAAACGATAGCTTATAATTAGTATTCATCACACAGAATGCCTTTTTAACTTTCTGAGTATCAAAATCTCTAGGAATTGAGCAGTTTTGCAGACCATTTTTATATCTTTCCAATTGTACTTGGATAGCTACGTGAGATTATTTTTGGTATAGCTTGAGTATTGTAAAACCCACTTCCTCCAAAGCTCTTGTTAAACTGTTTTGACTGTAACATGAGTATCTACCTGATTTTCATCAGGTTTCTCCACAACTTATCTCTCCACAGAACTGTAGAGGTTAAGAGGTTCAGAGCTCATGTGCCTGGTATATAAAAAAAATGTAAGAGTTTACTTCTTACTAAAATTGAATTTTTATTTCAAACTTTGGTTTGTTAATAAACCAGAGTAAACTTTAAATATATCTATAAAGGTATAAATATATATATGTATATATATTTATGATAGTATAAGTTAATGGTGGTAAAACTGGAGCAATGGAATTGTTATACACAAAATGGCTTCACTTTAACAAGAAGCAAATATTGCAGTTACAAAAATTATTACATTTTTCCACTGTGGCAAATGCTCTTGAAGTATAATTCTTAGTGAAATTCACTTATAGATCACTCTTCTCAGTTTTCTACATGCGAATAACCCCAAGGAATGTTTCCTTTCTGTGTCCAGACCACATAGCTGTCCTTCTTCTTTTCTGCCCAATTAGCTTTATAGGCCTTAGCTATCACCAGCCTAACTGCCTTGGAGCCTTAGATGAAAGTTTCTTTTCCTAGGCTGTTCTATTCATCAGGATTCTAGCAAAACTTAGGTTTGAATAGTTTCCTGCAAAACACCTCCCATTCAACTGATTTGTGGTCTCTAATGAACCATAGGCCGATGGACAAATTTCACTTGGCAGAGCCCCATGGAACTTTGAAAGGGTATGCGGGATCACACAGGCTGCATATGTGACTTCCATTTAACTTTGGATACAAGCTGTTTGAGAGGAGCAAGAAATATAACAAGATTCTAAATGAAATAACCTGAAAGAATAACCTTAACTTGAAAACTCACACTTTCTATGGTTGGTGTTCAGAAGACCAATAAGATAATAATTCCCTATTCTAAAACATCACAATGATGTATTATAATACAGAGGGACTGGAAATTTTGAGATCTCAGAAGATTTTTTAATAAAAAAGAATACAAAATAAAAAGCAACTCATATTGTACCTTATATAAAATACAAGCATATTAAACAAAGGAGAACAAGCAAACATTTTTGTTTCTTAAAACAGAAGACTGATTTCAGCTTTCTAAATTGGAAATCTGAAATGTCATTTAGGCATGAAGCCATATCTTGGCACACTTTCTGGAAAGTATCTCTTAAATAATCCAACACAGTTTGTTTATTTCCAGACAACTAGACAATCAAGACTCTTTCTGAGACACAAATACATGTAAGTAATTGTTGACATTACTCGAAAATGTCATTATCTAGGCTTACTTTATTATCATCTGATTTACCATGTGTGGGTAGCTGTGTCACATGAAGGAGAATTGAACAAAGCTGGAGGAGGCACTTCAGAAAAATGACACAGAAAAGATCAAATATTCCTCCCCAAGCATCAGGTGAGCTGTGAATAAAAGCGTGTCCTGGGCAGTTACATAATCAAGTATGCAAATAGGAACTAAAATTTACCCAGTGGGAATTAGCAATAGTTTTCTTATTGTTACTTTTATTTCCTATGGTTTAGTTTTTAAAATGTCAACTTTATTTTTACAGCTAATATTGCAAATTCAGGCTAATATAATATATGTTAGAAAACAATGCATTGCCTTCTCTAGGAGATGAAAACCAAGGCTTATTGAACTATAAGGTGGCTAAACTCTACTCTCCACCACACTAAAATATCAACAGAAACAACATGTAGCACAGTGGGTGTCCATCCTGTTTTCAAGTCTGCTGAAGTAGATACTATGTTTAGGTACTTCCACACTATGGACTAATGTGTATAGCGAAAAGAAACATTAAACGGTGGAGGGTTAAAGAGACATTGACCTAGTTCCTTAGCTTTAGATAATATTGACTATATCTTCCTTCCAGCCTACTTTGAAGTTATGACAAGTAAAGGAGTTGTTCTGAATTCTATCTGCATCTTGATATTATATCATATGGTATCATGTAGGTATTGTTGACCATTAAAAAATGTCCTCCTTCAAGCTGTGGTAAAAACTGTGGTAGCAGAGAGTACTTGGTTAACATGTGTAAGGCCTGGGTTAGGAAAAAAAGAAAAAGGAAAGGAAAAGAAAAGAAAGAAAGAAAAGAAAAAAGAGAAAAAAATATGACTACTTTTGTAATGATATGTGTAAAATGGAACCATACCCTCCTGTATGCTTTTTCACCTCTTCATTCTTGTAGGATTTACACTGCAATCACACCACAGCACTGCTTTAGTGAGCAACTAGAAAATATTAGTATGATTTAAATTTGAAATTGGAACAGCATTATGATAGTACAGCTCATACCTAACATTATACAAAACAAACTTAAATATAGTCTTTAGTTACTTGAAAACTTATTTGAAATAGAAGAGTTTATTTGCTTATGCATTTAAATATAAGCCGTGAGGTTATTTTTCTTCACATTTTATTTGAAAAAGAATGCAGTGCTTTCTGATAGTCTTAGTGATTGTAACTTGGCTGTCTTCTGTCATGAAACTTAGTATTTATAGATCATAGGAATTTGCTAACATTTATTGAGAAAAAGTTAAATATTGGAAAATGTCCACAATGTAGCTTATGTCTACGTGATAGTTCTTTGGTTCTAATAATATTTTTAATGCATATTTCTCAATGGTCATTGTCAACATTGTAAGTTGATAAAAGTACAGTTACAGTATACAGATATATAAATAGCATAAAATAAAGACAAGATTCACAACAATGGTGTTCTGAAAAATAAAAATAACACCATTCAGTCCTGCTGTTAGTAGATTGAGCAAAGTAGTAATGTCCTTGTGAATGCTCAGTGACAAAATGAAGTAGCTTCCACCCAAGGAGAAGCATATATATATTTTTTCTAACTTGGGAACATGTGTTTTTCCACGTGTGTGAGTGTGTGTGTGTGTGTGTGTGTGTGTATATGTGTGTAGGCTAGAGAAGAGTCTTGGGATTCATTTCTCTGGAATGCTATCTAACTCAGTTATTTACTTATGCTTTCACTTGGAAGCATTATACCAATGCCTTTATCCCCCAGAATAATAAATTATTTTTAAATAATATTTTACAACAATTTATACACCTCCATTCAGTCCTTTGGAGATACCTTAAAATGTCAAAATGGTATCAGGATTTTAAAACCATAAACTGGAATATATTTAATGTACATAAGGAAAAAATATCCTCAAAAAATCCTGTGTTGTAAATCTTTATAAGATTACCAGTTAGTGTGTTATACATGGTGATTTCTAGGTTTTTTTTTCCGGTTAAAAGATTCAGAAAATCAATCAAGTATAACAAAAAATAAAACAATAATCTAACAGCTTATACTATATTATGTTCATATAATAGAAAAATGACTTGATCACTTAATTTTTTATAGGGAGAGTGTCCTTTGCTTTACAGAAGCTTTTCAGTTTCACAAGGTCCCATTTATTAATTGTAGATCATAGAGCCTGAGTTGTTGGTGTTCTGTTCAAGAAATTGTCTCCTGTGCCAATGAGTTCAAGGTTCTTCCCCACTTTTTCTTCCAACAGATTTATTGTGTCTGGTTTTATGTTGAGATCTTTGAGCCACTTGGACTTTAATTTTGTGCAGCGTGATAGTATGGGTTTATTTACATTTTTTTTCTACATGTGGTCTTCCAGTTAGACCAGCACCATTTGTTGAAGATGCTATCTTTTTTCCATTTTATGGTTTTGGTATCTTTGTCAAAAACCAGGTGTCCATACGTGTGAGGGTATTCTGTTTGATTCCATTGATCCACCAGTCTGTTTCTATGTCAGTACCATGCCATTTTTATTACTGTTGCTCTATTGTGCAGCTTGAGACCAGGTATGGAGATAACCTCCAGAAGATCTTTTATTGTAGAGGATTGTTTTAGCAATTCTGGGTTTCTTCTTATTGCATAAAAAGATGAGAATTTTTCTTTCAAGGTCTGTAAAGAACTTTGTTGATAATTTGATGGAAATTGTATTGAATCTGTAGATTGCTTTTGGTAAAAAGCATGTTAATCCTTCCAAGCATGAACATGGTAGATCCAATCTTTGGACAGAATGCAAGGAGTCTTATTGAGGAAGAAAGGGGTGGGAATAGGGGTACATGGAGAGGATAGGAGCACCACAAGGAGACCAACATAATTAAAAGATTTGAGCCCAGGGTGTCCTGCAGAGACTGATGCACTAATGGAGGACCATGCATAGAGAGGACCTAGAACCGCTGCTCAGATGTGGCTGATTTGCAGCTCAGTCTCCGTGTTGATATCTGAGTAAGGGGAGCAGGGGCTGCCTCTATTATGAAATCAGGTGACTGCTCTTTGGTCATTTGCTCCTGGTGACGCAACCTTGCCAGGCTACAGAGGAAGATGATCCAAGCAGCCCTGATGAGACTTTACAAGGTATGGGCAGATAGCAAGAGTGGAGAACTCCCCCCTTCAGTGGACTAGGGGGGAATAGGTAAGGAAAGTGGGACTAAGGGGAGTTTAGGGAGGGAGCTTTAATCGGGATATATAATGAATAAATTGTGAAGAAAAAATAACAATAAAAATTTTAAAACTATATATAAGGAGAGTGTGGAAGGATGGGATGAAAGGGAAGAGAGAAATGTAATTAAATTACAATCTCAAAATTAAATAAAGTATTTATAGTACATTTAAAAATACAAAAGTCTGCCTGAATATCCAAGTAGCATTTTTTAAAGCATTTAACTTTTGAAATAGTTTCAGTGCTAGTTTTTGCATTAAAAAGCTATTTTTGTTGAATGTTGTATTTCTTTGTTTCTTTCTTCCTTTCTTTTCGATGCACAATCTTACTATGTTGCTCATAGGCATTTACAGCTGTGTCCTCCTCAAGGATTTGTTTCTGGTAACTATGTTCTAAGGTCCTGCAGTTGTATCTATGACTGGAGTATTCTGGCTTTGTTTGTTGTTTTTTGCATACTTTTTTATTTCTGGTTAAACTCTGTTTCTGAATGCACTGTGCTCAAATGCCAGGTATAAGCAAGAAAGATCTGTTATGCTTGACTGATTGACCTTTACTTAAAGGGAATAGCACCCGCTAATGCTCAAATAAGGTGAATGTTATGCAGCCTTGGTCATGGAAAAGCAAGATGTCATTGACAATATCTCTAGTCTTCTAGAACAAAAGAACCAGCAGAGAATTTTGAATATCAAAACGGGGGTCAGAGAACACTAAGGAGGCCATCTTATTGGCTTTGCTACTCTTGAGTCAACCCATGTTCTTTAACAGTGAAAAAACTGTGTCACTGTGATTGAAACTACTGCTAGGAAGGAAGGTTAAACAGATATATGGAATACAATCCATGGATGCATCCATTTTATGTTCTAACAATACAAATACCATTTGAATAATATCAGTGTCTGTATTATAAAATGAGACTACTGAAGACAAGGACGCTAGTATACTTTATCCAGGGCCTTAACAGAGATTAAGCAATGAAGCTGAGATTTCAGCTCAAATCCTGAGATTCCAAATTTACACTTCTTTCTATGCTAGTATGTCACTCTAATTAATCCATTTACACAGAGAAGGAGAAAGGCCGATAAAGATTTAAGTGGTGATTACTAAGATTGCCTTGGGAATGTAGAAAAATTAATAATGGTCCCTCAGTTTGAGCTTTAACTACTACATTTTAAAGGAGTTTCTACATTTGGAGTTTTGTAAGGTGTCTGTATCACTACAAAGTTTTCTAGGTTATCTCAAAGCTGTCCTGCCACTCAAACCGATTTGGGGACTCTTCACAGTATTAAGCCAGTGTTAGTTTACAAGAATATTTTCATTTTTGTAAGGAGAAATGCATATCTTTAAATTGAAGCATTTCTTTTCAGAATTTTTGTTCTCTAATTTTAAATTACTCAGAGGCATTGTGATGATCAAACACTTTTTTCACATCTTTGAAACAATTACATAAAGTAGGATTACTCTGCTGTCTCCCAAAGCCATACCCGTGTTTCACTCATTCAGTCAGCCATTCATTCATTTGCTGTATTTTTTAGAGTTAATCAAGGATCAAATATGCTGCTATGACACATTTATCCAGTTAGGTATGCCACAAAGTAACTGGCATTAAAAAAAAAAAGAGAGAATTAAGTGTTTGTTTTGGCTGTCCTAGGGACTCCCAGTGTAGACCAAGCTGGTTAGGAAATCACAGAAATCCTTCCTGCTGTGTTTTCCAGGTACTGGGATTAATGGCATGTGCCACAAAGCCCAGCTTGACTAACAAACTTCTGCGCCAGATCAGCATCCTATTCGTTAGTATTAATGCTCCATCTCACTGTTCTTATGCTTTGAAAGTCTCCCTTTCTTTCTAAAGCATTAATAACACATATGACTTGGATTTTGTTTCTAAGCCTATTGAGATAGTGAAAACTGAAGCCTTGGATATGATAATTGGGCCTCGATACTCACACTGTATGGAGTAGCAGAAGTAAATGTGATCTAAAAGGCAAGATTCATGAAAGCTTTTGAACAGATATTTATTCCTGTTTCTGTGTAAAGATATGTGTAAGTGTTTATCTGCTTGTATCTCTTTAGATGTGTGAAAAGTAAAGTCTCTTTACGTGTGTGTGTGTGTAGCACTAAAAATGAGTATGTAATTGCTGTATCATTTTATGTCAGGTATGAAATGTAATTCTCCGTTCAATGGAAATGGATTAATAATCACTTTATTCTGTTTAATTCTTTATACTCTTTAATAAATAGAAAATTCCTAAGCTCAGAGTCACATAATTTTAAATATCAGATGTTAGTACAAATTTGAATAGTCATTGAACATCTTTTACCACACTTTTGTTTGTTTGTTTTTGTTTTTACCTGAGTTTTCCTCAGAGTTCTTGGCTAGTATTTTCCAAAATAACAAATCTATTTGCCAAAATTCGAAGAACTAAAAATTACCTTGTACACAAGCAATATTCAGGGTCCTTCAACATTTGAGGAAAAACACAAGGAGGTTTGACTTGTCCAAGGGTTGCTTCAGGTATCTTTTAATTCATTTTCTTTATGTTGGCACACCAGCTTTCTTTAGCTTCCAATTTGCATTCAATCAGTAGGTATTTAAACTTCAGAGGAAATCCAGCCAAAGCAAGTGCTCCTTCTGCAAAGCATTCCGCTACTTTCTCTGTATTTCCTGTTAACTTTATCCTATACTAAGTTCAGTAGGACATGCCTGTCCTGCTCAGGGACAGTTAACTTTAGAGAGTGCCTATCCAGTTCAAAGCAACAGACTCACTATTCTTGGAGAGGTTCATTATTGGCACAAAACCAACAACAGATCACAAAGGAGCAGTTCTCCTCTCACTTAGGGCTTTGTTTACGGTGACTTTGATCGGATTTTCAGAACCTGAATTGCAGAAAAACAACTTCTTCATTTTAATATGTGTGAGTATGTAGTGTTATATACAATTATAAAGTTACATCAGAGGCTGACAGTAGAAAATTACTTCTCTAACTAATGCTATGAAAAGGACATATACCAATCACTGGAAGACCCGTCTGTTTCATTCTCCTTTCTTTATCTCAGTTCTCATAAGCAGTATGTTCTGATGTCTTCACTCATTTTGTTGCCAAAAGCCAAGCAAGATTTCTATTTTCTGAATGCAATATTTAATGAAAATCAACAAGCCATCTATTAAATAACACTGGAGAAATTTTATGTCACTATCACTTATGCATTTGCCTTGGCTACCTTAGCCTCCCTTTTTCATGTCTTCTCTAGTACCCACTTTCTTCAGCAGGCAACAAAATCGCCTATGGCAATCATGAGCTACAGAATTTAGGGGTGAGAAATCTTCCATAAAGACACATCCAAAAATGATTTTTTCTCATATCAAGAGCCCTTTAAGATTCTTTTTTAAAATAACACTTTGAAAAAAATAACATCTGCTTAAATCCTTTTATCATGATTTAAACACATTTTCAGTTATCACATTTTTTCTCCTCTTTTTTTTTCTTTTTTTTTAAAGTTCTTTTTATACTTGTTACCATGGACACAATGCTGCTTGCCTCAGAGTCTAATTAAAATGGTTTCTTGTTCAGCCATGGAATTAGAGAATTATCATGTGTTCAGGGAGTGGCTTCAAAAATCTAAGCAAACTACTGTTTAGGTCTCTCGATAGCAATGTTTCTGCTCTATCACAACCTTCTCATTTTACAGAATCATTTAAGCCATAACCTACTAAAACAAATACCCAACAAATCCTGTTGGGAAGCTCTGTACCAGAATGAGATGTTGTGGGGTTTTGTTATTGTTGTCCAGTGGGTAGGTTTCTGTGGGTATATAGAAAGGTACTGGTACCTATATCTGTATGGAAAGAAATGAGTACTACCTATTCTGGCTAAAGTATTGAACAAATACAATGAGTTTCATTGTATAATTTAAACAAAAATTGCAAACAAGTTATTTTGCTTTCAATTCATCACCCAGCCCAAATCATACCTTACCTCTCGCTCATTTTATTTTTTGCATAATTAATTATTTTCATCTGAATATTTTGGCTGGTTATGTTAAGAAAAAAATTCACATATTTTACATATTTAAAACCTTTATATTTAGTTGTCATAATAATGTCAATCTAATACACCTCATGCAAACATGCATATAAAACTGAAGGAGTCGGAAAGAGACTCTATATTTCTGCAATCACAAAGGCTCACCATTGAAAATGTTCACTACCGCATTGCTCAGAATAGATGATGCTAATGCGCAAAAGTTTCCATGGTTTCCTCTGTATTCATATAGTACCTGAAATGTTCAGAAGTGGAGGGATTTTCCTATTTTATTCAATTTCCCCAGCCCACTTACTTCTGCAACTTTATTTTTATGTCATCCCAACAGTGTGAAACCCTTTGATTGTCCAGCATCATGTTGGAAATTCTTAAAAGGTGGTCAGATGATTTACCATGGAATCCAAATCTCAAGATTCCACCACAGGTTGAGCAGAAGCCTTCTCTGGTTTTTAATTATTCAATGTTCTGTTGTTGTTAAATACTTTGCACAGAAGCACAAAACTCTAATGAGCAGTAAGGAAGTAACAAGTAGAAGAAATGCTACAATGACCAAGTGAGAAGTTGCTTAGATAATATGGCAGAAAGTCAGATGTCAGTTTGTGTCAGATGCTGATAAATTACAAGGTCCTTGTTATACCTCTAGCACAAAAAACCATGGGTTATTGGACCCATATTTTCTTCCATATCCAACATTGTATGATAATGTACTGCTCTTGTAACACCTAAGCCTGTACCTAGCAAGCTGTGAGTGTTTCAGCCTGGTAATTAAGCACTGAACATCCATGCAGATGAGAACTCGTTATGGGCAATACAATTCAAAACTTCAAAAGAAGAGGTTTTCTTTTTCTGCAGACAAAGCAAACAAATATGATTTTTTAAATTTATTTTGGTTTTGACGAACTATAGGACCTCATCAAAGTTGTTTGATTTGTGGCAATTGATTAGGTGGTTCTAAAGTGAAATTCCTGGATGTCCAATCCCTGTCACTGAGTTACCTTAAATGAACACTGCAGAGGCTTTTGAGAACTGAAATTCTGCATTTAGAAAAGCATATTGATAGTCTATCATAGTTATATATATTCCATAATCTTTAGTTGGTATATTCTATTTGTTAACATTGAGTTCTTTGATTCAAAATTGGTGGCTTTCTATTAAAAGGCATACTGTATGATTTTAGTCAGATTTATAGTGCCTAGTGACATTGAAAACAAGAAACTAACAAATTTATGTTTTGTCCGAAAGCATGAAAACCACAGGTTTAGAGTGGGCTTATAGGAAAGAGAGAAAGAGAGAGAGGGAGGGAGAGGGGAGAAGGAAGTAATGAAAAAGTATTTTCTATATAACATCTATGGATATTTCCCTCTGTCCATTTTGCTATCTCTTCGAACATTGTCTGAATGAAGAATTACTAATGTATCTCACAACATTTAGAACCCATGGAGGGAGTAAAAGTCTTTTTGGTATAAGAATGACTCTGACTAATGGATAAAACAGTAATGTTTTGAAAAAATGACTAAAATTTGAATAGAATTTAATGTACTTACATCTCATTTACTTATCTATGGACAGGGGAGACTTAGAAAAAAGGGACAATGTATGTTGTCTGCATGCTCACTGGAGCATGGTGAAGTTGCCAGTGGCCAGCCCCTTACATAAAATTGAATCCTTCTGACACGTACCTCCAGCACCCATCATTTATAGAAATGCACTTCAGGAGTCTTATCACACTTATTTTGTGCTTTTAAAAAATGTTCATTTTTATTAATTAAAAGTTATTCACTGTGTCCCCCTGTAGTTTCCTCCCTCATCCCCTCCAATCCCACCCTCCGTCCTCCTTATCCACCCATGCCCTACGAAGTGATCCTCGCCTTCCTTCTGATCCTAGTCTACCAGGTTTCATCAGGACTGGCTGCATTGTCTTCCTCTGTGTCCTGCTAAAGCTGCTCCCCTTCAGGGGGAGTTGATCAAAGAGCAGGCCAATTAGTTCATGTCAGAGACAGTCCCTGTTCCCATTACTATGGATCCCACTTGCATGCTGAAATACCATGGGCTACATCTGTACAGGGGTTCTAGGTTATCTCCATGAATGGTCTTTGGTTGGAGTATAAGTCTCAGAAAAGACCCCTGTGCCCAGATGTTATGATTCTGTTGCTGTCCTTGTGCAGCTCCTGTCCTCTCCAGGTCCTCCTATTTTCCATTTCTTTCATATGATTCCCTACACTCTGCCCAATGGTTGGCCATAACTCTCAGCATCTGCTTTGATACGCTGCAGGGTAGAGCCTTTCAGAGGCCCTCTGAGGCAGGCCCCTGTCCTGTTCCCTGTTTTCTCCTTCTTCTGATGTCTATCATCTTTGCTTTTCTGAATGGGGACTCTTAGCCAGAGTCCTCCTTCTTGATTAGTTTATTTAGGTGTGCAGATTTTAGTATGTTTATTCTATATTATATGTCTAATATCCACTTATGAGTGAGTATATACCATGTGTGTCTGCTTCTGGGACACCTCACTCAGGATGATCTTTATAGTTCCCTCAATTTATCTGCAAATGTCATGATTTCCTTTTTTTATTGCTGAGTAATATTCCATTGAGGAGATGTACCACAATTTCTGTGTCCATTTCTCAGTTGAGGAGCATCTGGGTTGTTTCCAGGTTCTGGCTATTACAAATAAAGCTGCTACAAACATGGTTGAGCAAATGTACTTGTTGTGTACTTGAGCATCTTTTGGATATATGCCTAGGTGTGGTAAGGATGGATCTTGAGGAAGCACTATTCCTTATTTTCTGAGAAAGCGCCAGATTGATTTCCAGAGTGGTTGTACAAGCTTACATTCCCACCAGCAATGGAGGAGGGTTCCTCTTTCTCAACAACCTCTCTAGCATGTGCTGTCACTTGAGTTTTTTATCTTAGCCATTCTGAGGGGAAAAGATAGCATCTTCAACAAATAGTGATGATCTAACTGGATGTCTACATGTACAAAAATGCAAATAGATCCATACTTATCACCCCTCACAAAACTAAAGTCCAAGTGGATCAAAGACCTCAACATAAAACCAGACACACTAATCATGTTAGAAGAAAAAGTGGGGAAGTACCTTGAAACCTTTGGCTCAGGAGACAACTTCCTGAACAGAACATCAACAGGACAAGCTCTAAGATCAACAATCAATAAATGAGACCTCATGAAACTGAAAAGCTACCTTAAAGCAAAGGTCACTGTTGTTAGAACAAAATGACTGCCTACAGACTGGGAAAAGGATCTTCACCAACAGAGGGCTAATATCCAGAATATATAAAGAACTCTAGAAGTTAAACAGCAACAAATCAAGTAATCCAATTAAAAACTGGGGTACAGAGCTAAACAGAGAATTCTCAATAAAGGAATATCGACTGGCAGAAAATCCTTAAAGAAATGCTCAATATCCTTAGTCTTCAGGGAAATGCAAATCAAAAAACCCTGAGATTTCAAGTTACACCTATCAGAATGGCTAAGATCAAAAACTTATCACAGTTTTTTAATGTTTTATTTATATTTATTTTAAAATTTTTATTAATTACACTTTATTCACTTTGTATCCCCCCATAAACCTCTCCCTTCTCCCCTCCCAATCCCACCTTCCCTCACCCTTCTCCACACATGCCCCTCCCCAAGTCCACTGATAGGGGTGTTTCTTCCTTTCCTTCCTTTTGATTCTAGTCTTTCAGCACTCATTAGGAGTGGTTGCAATGTCTTACTCTGTGGCCTGGTAAAGCTGCTCCCCGTCAGGGTGAGGTGATTAAAGAGCAGGCCAATCAGTTCATGTCAGAGACAGTCCCTGTTCCCATTATTATGGAACCCACTTGGACACTGAACTGACATGGGCTACATCTGTCCAGGGGTTCTAGGTTTTCTCCATGCATGGTACTTGGTTGGAGTATCAGTCTCAGGAAAGATCCCTGTGCTCAGATTCTTTGGTTCTCTTGCTCTTCTTGTGGAGCTCCTGTCCTCTCCCTATCTTACTATTTCCCATGTCTTTCGTAAGATTCCATGCACTCTGCTCAACAGTTGGTCATAAGTCTCAGCATGTGCTTTGATATTGTGCAGGGCAGAGCCTTTCAGGGGCCCTCTGTGACAGGCTCCTAGCTTGTTTCCTGTTTTCTTCTTTTGATGTCAATCTGGTTTGTCTTTCTGGCTGGGGATTGAGCATTTGAGCCAGAGTTCTCCCTCTTGATTAGTTTCTTTAGGTGTACAGATTTTAGTAGGTTCATCCTATTTTATATGTCTGTATGAGTGAGTATATAACATGTGTGTCTTTCTGCTTCTGGGATAACTCACTCAGGATTATCACAGTTTTTAAGAGTTCTCTTAGATGGTTTTCTAGCTAGGCCGTTCCTGAGCATGGGGGCACATTAGCTGAACTGTATGGCAAGGGAAGCTCAACACATGTAAGTATGTGAAACAGAGTTCTCACAAAGGACTTTCAAAACCATTGCCAGGAATTTGTGCTTCTCTGCATGAGACTGGCACAAGTGACTGACTTTCACTGACTGACTCACATTGTCATTCAGAGTGCAACTGCAACTATCACCTGTTCTAAGAAGCCTCCCTTAATCAACCATATTTCCAATCAGTTTATTCATAGAACCCCACAATGATATCCTCCTGATGATATTTGACACTCACAATATTTAGCTGAAGTTGCTCATTTGATGAATCTTGAGTGTCACACAACTAGAAATTTTCTTTATTCCTGTTTGGCATATAGGCTCCTGCACTTTGCATAGTATTTCAATGGGACTCTGCTAGGAATACGTATAAAAGCATACTCTATATTAATCAACAATTGAATGCTTAAAAGCTTAAGAAACAGTTTATTCTGGAAATTTAAAATATTGAATATTTTATAGAGACTGGAGGAGACAAGGGGATAGAGGTAAGGTTATTCCTTCTGAAATCCACTTGTGTGTTCTAAGGAGGTGGATCATCATCTAAGAGTACTTGCTGCACTTCCAGAGACCTGATGACCACTTCTCAGCACCAAAGTCAGAGCCCCACATCACTGCTAGTAACTACAACTCCAAGAGATTTGATACCCTCTTCTGGCCTCTAAGAGTGCCATACTCATGTGTATTTATACTCACACAGACTTATACACATATAGTTAAATTTTTAGAAATTAAATAAAAACATCCACCTGTGTTTTGAGGAATGACAGCCTCAAGAATGAAAACCAAACAACAAACAAGAGCAACAACAAAACCCTCATAGATTTGAACCAAGACCACCATTATAGGCATTGAGAACATGCTTCATATTTGTTTGGTCAACAAAATCATTGGATAATAATTTCCAGAAAATATGGATATAACCACAAATACAATATTTCTCATACATTCCTGAAACAGTTTTACTCTTTGGTTAGATTACTGATCTTTATCTGGTATTTCCAAGTATACCTGAGGAAACTATGCATAATTTCTTCAAAGTTAGTAACTATTTTTGCAGACTGACGCCAAAATACTGTTTATAATTCTACTATTGTCAGTAGAGCCAGAATAAAATACCTAGGCAACTAGTACTGCAAACACAAAGGACATTAGGAAGCAGAATGCAGAATTGAAACATGAAAGGGATAATAAAGTGTAGTTTGTGTTGAGAAACCTATCTTTTTTTAATTTTTATTTTCAAAGTACAGTTTTAACTGTCATGGTCAGGGGCTGAAAGTAAAGTACCAAAATAATGTCCAGGGACCCAAATAAAAGATTGATTGTATTTTGGGTTAATCAGTCACAGTGATAAGTGAAAAGAAGACACATGATAAAAAATATTTAAATGGTAAGGAATGCCAGCAATCAACATATCAAGAATGACCTCTGAATTGAAGGGGGTGGTGCAGCTCACTGAGCACAGTGCTGGGAAAAGAACAAATCGAATAAGTCTAATCTTGGTCATTTTTGACCCAATGAAGTAGACTTGCTTCTAGAACACAACTTCAAATTTAAAATAGTTTGTGGAAGTTACAATAGAGTGTTTGATGTATGTGCATGAAAGATGTAATCGATGGATAATAGTGGAAAATTTATCCTGCATACAAATCCCCAGAAAAAAATTGAGCTGTGAAAGACTTCAATGTATCATATAAGCATGCAAGAAGGACAAAAAGAAGAAAATGAAAAATTGGTATTATGCAGCAAAGAACACAAAAGAAGCTAATTCCAAAAGAGTTTGGAAATAATGTTCATACACTTAAAACTTACAGTGAGTAGTGATCACTATGTAGCAATATGTCCTTGAGTGCTAGAATTTTTTTAAATGTAAATCACAGTTGATAACAATATAGCTTTAATAACAATCCATACAGTTCACTTAGGACAATCAGGTTTGAGCACAGGAAAGTTGACATGAATGTAATCAAATCAAACAATTCATTATGTTTGGTCAGTATAATCAGATATATGTTATTTGAAATGATTTCTTAGTGTTTGTGAGAATACATTGTTTGGTTACTGGAAAGACAACTGTAGCTTAAGAAAACATTACAGTATGCTGACCTTTTCTATATTCTATTTTTGATTGGTTGAATTGGAATATCTTATCATGTCCATCCAAGTAAGGGCAAGACTGTAAACACTGTGAAGTTGACTAGCCAGCCAATCAAATTATAGAGTGCTGTAAAGGTCAAAGCAATACAAAATCCTTCTATAATTTACATAACATATGTGCAGCATTACAAGTTCAATATTTTATCCTTCAGACAAGGATTGAAGAAGATCATAAAAAGTCAAAACGTGATTGCATTCTCCTGACAGTAATACCACATGTGGAAAAAAAAAAAAACTCTTTGAAGAAAATGTTATTGAGTTTTCAAAATAGCTAATGAAGTTTTTAAAAGAAAGCATGTTATTTTCTTATTAATTATTAGTTGGTAGATTAGAAGAAAGCTGGGTTGTAAAGAGTTGACAAAGAATTTTCATGAAAACAGAATCACGAATATAAACTGGTCCACATATTAGGAGATTTAGAAGATGTGGGCTGCTTTTATCCTGATTGAAAGGTAGGAAAAAGGCATTGATTTCATAGAGTTATCTTTCTAGTTTTTTAATGGAAATATACATCCTCAGTATTTTTTTGCTTCTCACCACGTGAAAGAGATATCTATATTTATGAAATTACAGAGGTTCTATACATTTCCTATAATCTTAACAAAAGCCTTACATTTTGTTACTTTATATTCAGTACTAAACTTTTGTAATTAACATTAACATTTACTATGTTGTTCTCCTAATACTTGCCCAACATTATAAAGAAACTCACTGCTGCGTTATAATTCCTTACCATTAACATTTTCTAAGTTAACTATGAGCTGCAGCTTTCCTTCACATGCTGGCAATAATGTGGAGGTAAGTAATCTTTAAAAAAAATAAAAGCTAAGACGGAAAGTACACAGAATTAAATTTTTTAAAATCATAGTTCTTCAGGCCAAACGGGAAAGAAATATCAAGGTCTAAATGTGAAAATTATTAGTTTAAGTATTGTAAGTCATGTTATTGGTAAATTAATGATCAGGACAATAACACATTTTTGGAACAGTTCCTTTTAACACTCATAATTTCTCAAGCCCAAAGGGAAACATCAGAGTACAGATGTTAATACTAAAATATATAAAATCAAAAGATAAATATCAAGAGAAACAATTTTTCCAATCAATGCAAAACGAGATGGCTAACGAACTCAGTAAATAATTCTAAAAGAAAGAAATTCCAATGACCGTTAATAAGGTTTTAAAGCATTCAGGATTCTCATGGAGATATAAATTTAAAACTAGTCTGAGATTCCACTCTACCCAAGTCAGAATGGCTAACATGTAGGAAACAAAGTACAGCAAATGCTGATAAAGATTTAGATGAAAGGCAACAACTCGTTTATCATTGCTCAGAGTGCAAGGATGCAGTCATTGTGCAGAACATCACGTTGTTTTCTAGGAAAACTAAAAAAAAAAAAAACAAAACAAACAAACAAACAAAAAAACACCCTACTATGTGACCCAGCTATGCCACTCGAGTATATAAATAGAGTTCTCCAAGTTGTACCATAGAGATACTCGCACATTCATGCACATTGCTGTTAAGGTTCAAGATACATAAGAAATGGAAACAGCGTAGATACCCATTAACTGATAAATGGATAAAAAAGTGTGGGATATATACAGAACAATATTTTACTTGGCTGTAAAAAAGTCATAAAATCAACGGAGAGGCTTTTCAAGATGGCGGCGAGCGCCGCAGTCTCTGAGTTGCAGCTGAGCTGTGGCGCTGGAATTGGTGAGTGGAAGGACGACTGAAGCCAGGGAAACAACAGGGAGGGGGAGGCTTTCTAAATGAGAGGGATCATCGCATGAGGTGAGAACTTTGGTCTCAGGTCACCTGTGGACTTGTGTGTGGAACAAGAGACTAGATTGTCTGTTCTCCTGGCACTTCCCTTTTTCCGGCCTCCCTCCCCCTTGGCACAGCCTGTTCAGAGCACACTGCCTGGGAACTGCAGTGGCTGAGGTGGAGCTACTGGCCCCTCTGCCAGAAGCGCCAGCTGTGCCAGCGGCCATACTGACGCTGCAGGGACTCCCAGCCAGTGACCATACCTGCCTGCCCAAACCCTCGGTGGCAGATAATAGCCACCAAAGTCCAGCAGACCCGCCAAAAAAGCTAGGCAAGCCAGGTGCTGGGCCTCCCAGATCTGGAGAGCACAGGGGAGGGCCCCCAGGACCTCCCAGAAGGCATCTGGACCAGCATCCCAGGCTCCAGCTGCAGTTGGACTTCCTAACCTGGCGGCTGCAGCAGCACTGAGCTGGCAGAGCATGTCAGTCCTCCTCCATATGACTAAGCAGGGCCAAACCAGAAAGTAGAGAGCCGGGATACCCCAATTCTTGCCGATGTGACCTGCTTTAGAGTGGGTGTGCCCTTAACTGTCTGCTGAGTCCCAGATCCAGGGTCCTTCTAAACTAGCAGCCAGACATAAGACCTCTCCCACCCACACACCCACTGTGGGAAACAGAGGCTCTCTTGGGACATTGAAGCCCCTGCTCTGCTAGTCCAAAAGTGGAGTTAAGGCAGATAATGCTGGAAATTACTCTGCGACTATCACCAGCGCCTGCTACATCTATTGCGCATGCACAAGTAACCACCTAGAAGCCTGCAAGGCAGAGCCCCTTCAACACATTCAAGGGTTCAGCATTCTCTCACTCTGTCCCTTGAGGCACACTTCCACACACATTTCCACACACAAGTATGCCTGCATCTCCCTTCTGTGCCCTCATCTGCCCTATTTTGCCTGCATATGCCCTCTTGCGCCCTCGGAATTTACTCCCACAGGTACAGCTGAAGCATCAACGCACATGCTGAGGCCGCAGGACCTATCTCAGCTTCCTGAAGAATTGTCCACAAGCTGGAGAGAGACAATACCAGCCTGAACTCCAGAATCCAGAAGCAAACAGGAAAGGGTATAGATAAGCCAATGGCAAGGGGTCGGCGAAAGAACACACCCAACATAAGTCAAAATAACATGGCTTCACCATTAACCCCCAAAATTGATGGGTATGCCAATTCATCGGAAGCACAGGAAAATGAATTTAAAACTATGCTTACCCAAGAGGAAATAACCAAATCTCTCAGAGCAATAACTATACAAATAGAGACAGATAGGGAGGTAATCAATAAATCTATCAATGATTTGGTCAATCAAATAGAGGCTAAGAAAGAGAAAATGAACAAAATCCTTAAGGAAACACAGGCAAATGTAGCTAAACAAATAGAAGTACAAGTAGAGATACAATTAGTGTCATATACAGAGGAAATGAACCAAAAAAATAGAGACCATCGTAGAGAGACGGGAATCCACATTCAAACAGATGAAGGAAATGGTGCAAGACATGAAAACAGAATTAGAATCAATAAAGAAAACACAAAAAGAGAAAACCCAGGAGCTGGAGAACTTAGAGAAAACATCAGGAACCACAAAGGTAAGCATCACCAACAGAATATAAGAGATGGAAGAGAGAATCTCAGGTGCTGGAGATACACTCGCAGAAATTGATATTTCTCTCAAAGAAAAAGTAAAGTCAGAAAAGACCCAAACACAAAATATCGGAGAAATAAAGGATGCCATGAAAAGACAAAATCTAAGAATAATAGGTATTGATGAAAAAGAAGTCTTCAGGATCCAAGGTCCAGAAAATATTTTCAAGAAAACCATAGAAAAAAAATTTCCCAACTTAAAGAGAGAGATGTCCATAAATATACAAGAGGCCTACAGAACACCAAACAGACTAGAACAGAAAAGAAACACATCACATCTTATCATAGTCAAAACACTAAATCTACAGAACAATGAAAAAAGGATATTAAAAGCAGCAAGGGGAAAAGGCCAAGTAACATATAAAGGGAGACCTATCAGAATCACACTAGAATTCTCATCAGAAACTATGAAAGCCAAAAGGGCCTGGGCAAATTCTAAGAGACCACAGATGCCAACCCAGACTACTACACCCTGCAAAGCTCTCAATCAACATAGATGGAGAAAACAAAATATTCCATGACAAAACTAATTTTATGCAATATCTACACAGCATACCAGCCATACAGAAGATACTAGAAGGAAAACTCCAATATACTGAAAACAACTTCACCTAAGAAAACATAGCATACAGACAATATCACAACAAAATTTAAAAGATAACAAGCAATGAATCATAGTTAAGACCACCGACTCCACAATAAAAGGAACTAATGTTCATTGGTCACTTTTATCTATCAACATCAATTGACTCAACTCTCCAATAAAAAGACACAGACTAACAGAATGGGTGCAGAAACAGGATCCAACATTCTGCTGTATCCAAGAAATGCACCTCTACAACAAAGATAAACACTATCTCAGAGGAGTGCTGGAAAAATATTTTTCAACAAATGGACCCAGAAAACAAGCTGGGGTAGCTATCCTAATACCTACTAAAATAGACTTTCAACCAAAAGTAACCAAAATAGATGAGGATGGACACTACATTTTCATCAAAGGAAAAATCCACCAAGAGGACATTACAGTTCTGAACATCTATACCCCAAATACAAGAGTGCCTATGTTCATAAATGAAACATTATTAAAACTTAAATCACGTATCAGTCCCAACACCTTAATAGTGGGAGACTTCAACACCCCACTTTCACCAAGGGACAGATCTTCTAGACAGAAGCCAAATAGGGAAACAAAGGCACTTACAGAGGTCCTAAATAAAATGGACCTAATAGATGTCTACAGAAGCTTTCACCCTAGATCAAAAGAGTACAACTTCTTTTCAGCACCTCATGGAACTTTCTCCAAAATAGACCATATAGTTGGTCACAAAGCAAGCCTCAACAGATACAAGAAGATTGAAATAATTCGCTGTATTCTATCTGACCACCATGGACTAATGCTTGACCTCAACAACACTGGAATCAACAAAAATCCTACATGCACATGGAAACTGAACAACTTGCTACTCAATGACAGCTGGGTTAAGGAAGAAATAAAAAAAAATTAAAGACTTCCTAGAATTCAATGAAAATGAAGGTACAGCATACCCTAAATTAGGGACACAATGAAAGCAGTGCTCAGAGGAAAATTCATAGTACTAAGTGCCTTCAAGTGGGAAGGCAAACTTGTACAACCACTCTGGAAATCAATTTGGCGCTTTCTTAGCCAATTAGGAATAGTGATTCCTCAAGACCCAGCTATACCACTCTTAGGTATATATAAAATAGATGCTCAAGTACACAACAAGGACATTTGCTCAACTATGTTCGTGCAGCTTTATTAGTAATAGCCAGAACCTGGAAACAACCCATATATCACTCAATCGAGGAATGGATACAGAAATTATGGTACTTTTACACAATGGAATACTACTCAGCAATTAAAAACAAGGAAATCATGAAATTCGCAGGCAAATGGTGGGACCTGGAAATGATCATCCTGAGTAAGGTATCCCCAAAGCAGAAAGACACACATGGTATATACTCACTTATATAGACCTATAGGATAGGATGGACATGCTGAAATTTATACACCTAGGGAAGATAAGCAAGAAGGAGGACCCAGGGTGGGATGATCAATCATCAGTTAGATGGACAAACAGGATGGACATTGAATGTAGGAGAAAACAAGCAAGAGGACAGGAGCCTACGACAGAGGGCCTCTGAAAGACTCTAACCAGCAATGTATCAAAGCAGATATTAAGACTCACAACCAAGCTTTGGCAGAGTGCAGGGAATCATATAAAAAAAGGGGGGAGTTAGTAAGACTTGGAGAGGACAAGAGCTCCACAAAGACCAAATAGATCAGGGCACAGGGGTCTTTTATGAGACAGTTTCTCCAACCAAGGATCATTTATGGATACAACATAGAACCCCTACTCAGATGTGGCCCATGCTAGCTCAGTATCCAACTGGATACCCTAGTAAGGGGAACAGGGACTATTTCTGTCATGAACTCAGTGGCTGGGTCTTCGACCCCTCTTCCCCACAACCCCCACCGAGGGAGGAGCAGCCTAACTAGATCCTAGAAGGGAACATTGCAGCCAACCCTGAATAGATATGATAAGCTAGGGTCAGATGGAAGGGGGGGGAGGTCTTCCCTTATCAGTGGATTTGTAGGGGGCAGGAAGAAGATGAGGGAGGGATGGGGAGAGTGGGAGGGAATGAGGGAGAGGGCTACAGCTGGGATACAAAGTATATAACCTATGATTAATAAAAAAATAAATAAATTACTGAAAAAAAAGACAAAAAGAAGAAGAAATTTATGACATCTCATACAAGCAATTTAATGGCCCAACTAGAAAAAAAAAGAAGCAAACACACCCAAGAGGTGCAGACAGCTGGAAATAATTGAACTTAGGGCTGAAATCAATCAATTAGAAACGAATAAAACTATTCAAAGAATCAATGAAACCAAGAGCTGGTTCTTTGAGAAAATCAACAAGATACACAAGCCCCTAGCCAAACTAACTAAAAGGCAGAGAGAAACTATCCAAATCAGCAAAATCAGAAATGAAAAAGGGGACATAACTACAGACACGGAGGAAATCCAAACAATCATTAGGTCATACTACAAAAGCCTATATGCCACAAAATTTGAAAATCTCAATGAAATGGACAATTTTCTTGATAGATTCCATCTACCAAAACTAAGTCAAGATCAGGTACAATGATTGAATAAACCTATACCCCCTCAAGGAAATAGAAGAAGTCATCAACTGTCTCCCTTCAAAAAAAAAAAAAAAAAAAAGCCCTGGACCAGATGGATTCAGTGCAGAATTCTACCAGACCTTCAAAGAAGTGCTAACTACAATTCTCTTTAAACTATTCCACAAAATAGAAACTGAAGGAACATTATCAAACTCATTCCATGAAGCCACAGTCACCTAGGTACCTAAACCACACAAAGACCCAACAAAAAAAGAGAACTTCAGAATTATCTCTCTTATGAACATTGATGCAAAAACAATCAACAAAATACTTGCAAACTGAATCCAAGAACACATCAAAGAAATCATCTACCATGACCAAGTAGGCTTTATCCCAGGCGTGCAAGGCTGGTTCAACATAGGAAAATCCATCAATGTAATCCACCACATAAACAAAATGAAGGAGAAGAACCACATGATCATCTCCTTAGATGCTGAAAAAGCATTTGACAAAATCCAAAATCCTCGCATTCATGTTTAAAGTCTTAGAGAGATCAGGGATACAAGGCACATAAGTAAACATAGTAAAGGCAATATACAGCAAGCCTGTAGCCAATATCAAACTCAATGGAGAAAAACTTAAATCAATCCCACTGAAATCAGGGACAAGGCAAGGCTGCCTACTCTCTCCATATCTCTTCAACATAGTACTTGAAGTTCTAGCTGAAGCAATATGACAACTAAAGGAGATCAAGGGGATACAAATAGGAAAGGAAGAGGTCAAAGTGTCACTATTTGCAGATGATATGATAGTATACATGAGTGACCCCCCAAATTCAACCAAAGAACTCCTTCAGCTGAAAAACACCTTCAGCAAAGTGGATGGATACAAAATAAAAAAAAAATCAGAAGCCCTCCTATACACCAAAGACAAAAGGCCTGAGAAAGAAATCACAGAAACAACACCCTTAACAATAGCCACTATTAACATAAATTACCTTGGTGTGACTCTTACAAGTAAGTGAAAGACCAGTTTGAAAAAAAAAATCAAGTCTCTGAAGAAAGAAATTGAAGAAGACATCAGAAGATGGAAAGATCTCCCCTGCTCATGCATTGGTAGAATTAACATAGTGAAAATGGCCATCTTGCCAAAAGCAATCTACAGATTCAATGAAATTCCCATCAAACACAATTCTTTACTGACCTTGAAAGAAAGATTCTCAACTTCATACGGAGAAAGAAAAAATAAAACCCAGAATCTCCAAAACAATCCTGTACAACAACAGATCTTCTGGAGATATCTCCATCCCTAACTGCAAGCTCTACTACAGAGCAATAGTAATAAAAACCACGTGGTATTGGCATAGAAACAGAAAGGAGGATCAATGGAACCAAATAGAAGACCCAGAAATAAACCTGCACACCTATGAGTACTTGATTTTTGACAAAGAAGCCAGAACTAGTCAACGAAAAAAACAAAAAAGACAGTATCTTCAACAAATGGTGCTGGTCCAACTGGATGTCTACATGCAGAAAAATGAAAATAGATCCATATTTATTACCCTGCACAAAACTAAAGTCCAAGTGGATCAAAGACCTCAACAGAAAACCAGATACTCTAAATCAGTTAGAAGAAGAAGTGGGGAAGAGCCTAGAACTCATTGGCACAGGAGGCAACTTCCTGAACAGAACACCAACACCACAGGCTCTAAGAGAAACAATCAATAAACGGGACCTCATGAAACTGAAAAGCTTCTGTAAAGCAAAAGACACTGTTGTCAGAACAAAACCACAGCCTTCAGCTTAGGAAAGAATCTTCACCAACCATATATCTGACAGAGGGCTGATATCCAGGATGTATAAAGAACTAAGGAAGTTAAAAAGCAATAAGTCAAGCAACCCAATTAAAAATGGGGTACAGAGCTAAACAGAGAATTCTCTGTAGAGGAATATAGAATGGCAGAGAAACACTTGAGGAAATGCTCAATGTCCTTACCCATCAGAGAGTTGCAAATCAAAATGACCCTAATATTTCACCTTATACCCATCAAAATGGCTAAGATCAAAAACTCAAGTGACAACACATGCTGGAGAGGTTGAGGAGATAGGGGAACCCTCCTCCATCGCTGGTGGGAATGTAAACTGGTACAACCACTTTGGAAATCAGTCTGGCATTTTTTCAGACAACTAGGAATAGTGCTTCCTCAAGACCCAGCAACACTACTCCTAGGCATATATCCAAAAGTTGCTCAAGTACACAACGAGGACATTTCGTCAGCTATATTTGTAGCAGCTTTATTTGTAATAGCCAGAAGCTGGAAACAACCCAGATGTCCATCAACTGATGAATGGGTAGAGAAATTGTGGTATTTTACACAATAGAATACTACTCAGCAATTAAAAACGAGGAAATCATGAAAATGGGCAGGCAAATGGTGGGATCTAGAAAACATCATTCTGAGTGAGGTATCTCAGAAGGAGAAAGACGCATATGGTATATACTCACTTATTTAGACCTATAAGATATGATAAACATACTGAAATCTTTTACCTAAAGAAGATAAACAAAAAAGAGGACCCAGGCTAAGATGACCAATCCTTACTTAGATGGACAAATGGGATGTAGGAAAAAACAAGTAACAAGGCAGGCTCCTACCACAGAGGACCACTGAAATACTCTACCTAGCAGTGTATCAAAGCAGAAACTGAGACTCATAACCAAACCTTCGGCAGAGTGCAGGGAATCATATGAAAGAAGGGGCAGTTAATATGATCTGGAGAGTATAGGAGCTCCACATAGACCAAATATATATGGGCACAGGGGTTCTATATGGGACTATTTCTCCAAACAAGGAGAAATATATATCCATGGGTGGATATAACCTAGAACCTCTGTTTGCCTATGTCCCTTGGTAGCTCAGTATTAAAGTGGGTTCCCTAGCAAGGGAAATGGGGACTATTTCTGAAATGAAATCAATGGCAGACTCTTTGACCTCCCTATCCAGAAAGGGAGGAGCAGCTCTCCTAGGCCACATCGTACTTTGCAGCCAGTCCTGAAGAGACCTGATAAACCAGGGCCAAATGAAAGGGGAGGAGGTCCTCCCCTATCAGTGGACTTGGAAAGGGGCAGGGAGTAGAAGAGGAAGGGAGGGTGGGACTGGGAGGGAATGAGGGAGTGGGATTCACCTGTGATACAGAGTTAATAAAATGCAACTAAAAATAAAAACTAAAAGGTCATAAAATCATCATGTTTTCGGAAAAGTGTCTAGAAATGGAAATCATATTAAGTGAAATAATCTTGAGTCAGAATGAAAAATATTATGTTTTCGTTCCCTTGAACCTAGATTTAGAGAGAGATACGAGAGAGAGAGAGAGAGAGAGAGAGAGAGAGAGAGAGAGAGAGAGAGAGAGAGACTGACTGACAGGCAGAAACAGAAAGACATTGAGGAAGAGAGACACAGAGAGTTTAAGAAAGGGTGCTGACCAAAGCAAAAGAAGATGTGTTGAAAACATGAACTGAAAGAAGAAGTGGGGAATACTAGAAAAAAGGGATAGGAAGGCAAGAAAGATTCTGAGAGATGGGTAATGGCGTAAGGACAGGGCATGAATCAAAGCAATGTATGTTCAAAAATGACAAAGGTGGAGATTGTTCGTGCAATACCAAATATACTTCACTAGAAAATAATCTTAGTAACTATATTTGATAATGTTTGCAAAAGTAGCATGAAAGTTTTAGAATTTTTAAAATTTAAGTATAAAAATATTTCCATATCCATTCTTCTGTTGAGGAACATCTAGATTGTTTCCAGACGCTGGCAATAACGAATAAAGCTATTATGAACATAGTTGAGCAATTATCCTTGTTTTATGGTTTAGCATATTTTGGATATATGCATTGGAGTGGTAGAGGTGGATTTTGAGATATCATTATTCCTAATATTCTGATTTCCAAACTGGTTGTACAAGGTTACATTCCCACCAGCAATGGAGGAGGTTTCCCCTTTCTCCACAACTTCACCAGCACCATTTGTTGAGGATGCTATCTTTTTTCTATTGTATGGTTTTGGCTTCTTTGTCAAAAATCAGGTAGCCATAGGTGTGATGGTTTATTCCTGGGTCTTTGATTTGATTCCACCGATCCTCCATTTTTTTGTTTGTTTTTTGATATGTAACTGAGAATTTTTCTTTCAAAGTTTGTAAAGAATTGTGTTAGAAATTTGATGGGAATTGCATTGAATCTGTAGATTGCTTTCTGTGAAACGGCCATTTTTACTATGGTAATCCTACCTATCAATGGGCATGGGAGAACTTTCCATCTTCTGGTATCTTTTTCAATTTCTTTCTTCAGTGAATTGAAGGGTTTTTTGGTTTTCGTTTGTTAGTTTGTTTTTTCATACAGGTCTTTCACTTGTTTAGTTAGAGTTACACCAAGGTACTTAATGTTATTTGTGGCTATTGTGAAGGGTGTTGTTTCCCTAATTTCTATCTCAGCAGTTTTGCCTTTTGAATATAGGAGGAATACTGATTTTTTATTTATTTGAGTTAATTTTGTATCTATCCACTTTGCTGAAGGTGTTTATCTACTGAAAGAGTTCTCTGGTAGAATTTTTGGGGTCACTCGTGTATACCATCATATCGTCTGTGAATAGCGATACTTTGACTTCTTCCTTCCATATTTGTATCACTTTGATCTCCTTTAGTTGTCTTGTTGCTCTAGCTAGGACATCAAGAACTATGTTAAAGAAATATGGAGAGTGTGGAGAGCCTTGCCTTGTCCCTGATTGCAGTGGGATTGACTTAAGTTTCTCTCCATTTAGTTCAATTTTGGCTATATGCCTGCTGTATGTTGCCTTTAATATGTTTCAATATGTCCCTTGTTTCCTGGATCTAGTCAAAAGTTTAAACATGAACAGGTGTTGAATTTTGTCAAATGCATTTTTGGCATCTAAAAAGATGGTCATATGTGTTTTTTTCTTTTTCATTCAGTTTTTTTTTATATATTGTGGATTACATTAATGGATTTTTGTCTGTTGAACCTCTCCTTCATGCATGGTATGAAGCCTACTTGGTCATGGTGGATGATATGTTTAATGTGTTCTTGGACTGGGTTCGTGAATATTTTTATTGAGTATTTTTGCATCAATGTTCATAATAGAGATTGGTCTGAAGTTCTTTTTCTTTGTAGGGTCTTTGTGCGTTTTAGGTACCAACTTGACTGTGGCCCTATAGAATGAGGCTGGTAATGTTCCCTCTGATTATATTTTATGGAATAGTTTAAAGACTATTGATATTAACTCTTCTTTGAAGGTCTGATATTAGACTTTTTATTTTGTTTTTTTCAGATGGGCAGCTTTCTTTGACAGCTTATATTTTTTTTACAACTGTTTAATTTATTTACCTGACCTTTATTCAGCTTTGGTAAATATAATCTATCAAGAAAAATTGTCTGGGGAGATCCAAGTTGACTGCCACGAGAGGACACTGTGTCTGAGGACTAGGTCAGCAGAAACAACACAGCGACTAGGAGATTGAACTCTGGGACCTAAAACGCCAGCAATTGTGATTGCCAGGTGAGCAGAACTCCTACAGTGAGAAAATCAAGTGGGAAAACCCTAGGGATACACAGTTATTCCCCGGAAAAATCTCCCAGTGACAGGAGGCCCACAGCTTTGATCTGAGCAAGTAGGTGCGCAGGGCGCCAGCAGCCGCCATACTAAACTGGACCACATAGTCTCTGAGGCAGACTGAGGACGACCCGGGCACCGTTTTCTCTGACCTGCACACTGAGGGCACACATTGCTTGAATCCGCTAGCAAAATCCTCGGTCAGTGTGTGAGTCTGCTGGCCAGTCTGGGAAGGTCTGGGGTTCTGCTTCTACCAGCGGGTCTAAGGCAAGCACACACTGATCGGGGTACCAGCAACCACCTTGGGCCATGTGTGTGTCCATGGGCCAGAGAAGGCCTCAGGCACCACTTCAAAAAGACCTACATACAGCAGGTGCACACAGCTCGGCAATGCCTGCAACCAAACCAGACCCACTGTGTGTGCCCCAAATATCATCCCAGACCGTGGTTCACAGCCCCTGGCCCAGAAGGGGGCGCCAAGTCTCCAGTCCAGGGGAGAGGTCTTAGCAGCAAACCCAGGGCAGAGCTCAAAGCCCCCAGCTGACATCTCAAAAGACTGAGAAGCTAAACTTCCAGACCATAGGGGTGACAAGCCTGTAGTGCTCACAGCTTCTAGCACAGAGCACGAAGCCAGGCACACAGAGCCCACAACAGAGTTCAACTGAGACACAACACACACTAACAAACCACTGGAAATCCCTGATCTTCTTGAAGAATACTCCTGACACAAGAGATTGACAGTTCCAGACTCAAGTTCAGCCTTAAAGCACAAACAGCTCCTTGATTATATATAAACAAATGCCCAGAAATCGGCGAAAGAACTCACCCAACAAAAATCAGAACACCATGGCCCCACCAGAAACATCCAAAAGCAGGGAAGATTTTAATTCAGCGGAGACACAGGAAAATTATATTAAAGCTTAGATTATGCAGATGTTGGAGGGACAAAAGGAGAGACCAAAAGAGGAAATGAACAAGGCCCTCAAAGAAATGGAGAAGCATTTAACTGCCCACATAGAGGAACAATCAAAGATAAACAGAGAGGAAACAACCAAAATAGGAGACACAGTCAATCAGTTGAGGGAAACAGTACAAAGCCTGAAAACAGAATTAGAATCTATAAAGAAGACACAAAGGGAGAAGAACCTGGAACTGGAGAACTTAGAGAAAAGATCAGGAACCACAAAGGTAAGCATCAATAATAGAATACAAGAGATGGAAGAGAAAATCTCAGGAGCTGAGGATATGCTGGCTGAAATGGATTCCTCACTCAAGGAAAAAAGAAAATCAGAAAAGT
>CM053752.1:93602467-93655228 GCA_028658305.1 Pachyuromys duprasi | reverse complement strand
CCCCTGTTGGTGTACTTGGAGGGGGCGGGGAGGAGGGAGATGAGGGAGGGAGAGGGAGGATGGGAGGAAAGGAAGAAGGGGGCTATGCCTGGGATGCAAAGTACCTAACTTGTGATTGATATAAAAATAAATAAATTAAAAAAAAAAGAACTTAGAGTTTCCTCAACTCCCTACTTGGGTTCAGGTGATTTGCAATAACAACTCAGAGACCTCATCAAAACACTTTATTCATGCTTGTTAGCAGAACAAGTATCATTTCCTCCTCAGGAAAGATGAAGAAAGAATGGACCTGAATGATCTGCCCTCTAATACAGACCATTGGTCATTTAAGAGTTCTGACCTCGACCTGAAACTTCCTAGAAACTGTCAGTTGCCAGTCACTCTGTAAACATGGAAATGTCATCAGCAGTGATATTTCATGGGTTTGGAAGCTTACATTTGCTGTGAGAAATGAGGAGAAAGATCCAACAGAACTGGGAATATAGCTTAGTCATAGATTGCCTGGCTAGAACACACAGGCCAGGCAGTTGCAGTTTCAATTTAGGTAGGTGTGTGTGTGTGTGTGTGTGTGTGTGTGTGTTTGCTCAAAACAGTTATTTTCTTTACATTTTTCTCAGTAGGTAATTAATTAGCTAATGGAAATACTGCAAAACATCAATTCCAAGTGAAAACGTACATTATACAGTTAATTTCTAATATATCTTTATTATCATACATTCTTAGAGTTGCTAAATATTTGTGTTTAATTTTGGGGGTTCAATTTTTACCGTATATGATTCTAATTTTGTCTATGTGACATTGATTTCAGGACTTGCATTCCTCATTATAGGTCATAAAGTCTTGGGTGATGTTTCATTTACCTACTTTCCACATCTTTCATTTGCATATCTTTCCCTTCTTGAATAAAATGTCTTATTGTACCTAATAGAAAACTTTCTTCAAGATAAAAGGTCAGTGTGAAGTTGGGATTCCTCTTTATTCCAAACATTCATCCTGAAAACAAATGCATTTGAGTTGCATATCTTAATTTAGAGTTATTGTTGAAAGTAATTGTTCACCTTGCCATCTTTGGCATCAAAATGCGTAAATCTCAGAATTTCTCTGAGATTTCACACATCTAAGGGGAAAAAAGCAAACTACACCGAGCAGTTCTTCCACTGTGAAAAATAGCAAAATTCCACACCTACAACAAATTGCAAATTTTCACATATTTGCTTGAGGCAAACATTTGCAATTTCACAGCAAATAAGGCTTTTGGCTTCAATATACAGTTTTAAAAATCTTCTTTCACCCCCACCTAGGGAAAAAATCACTATTTTCAGACAAATACACAGAAAAAAAACACATAAAGAAACTTACCTGTAATATCATAAATGTTTTAATTTTAGTATCTAACCACTTGGATAAAAAATAAAAAATGAATGTACTAGATTCACAAGTAGACATGACTACCATGAAACATAATCTTTGTTGGGACCTGAGTTACCAGCTCCATTTTGATCTGCAGAATTCTTCCTAACTGTTCTCTAGTGCTTTAGAGAAATACAATTTTTTTTCAGTAATCAAATAATAGAAGAAGTCAGGTTTCCTCTCTCTCTCTCTCTATTTTTATAATTTTAGTGTGATATTCTTATGCAATGTTTCTCTGGTCAGGAACAATGGAGTTTCACAATAAGCTGTGAAATGCAGATAGCTATTTTTTTCCTTATAATTATGCTAGTACTAGTTTACATTGAAAACTCATAAAATGGGGACAGTGTAAAATTCTGCCTATGCTAATCACAAAGTGAGTGATTACTTTCTTTGTAAGATATCCTTTGGTACAATAATGAGTGCACAACACCTTTTCTATGAAACTATTGTAAGTTATAATAGACCACCAATGGAAGTCTTTCCTAAGGTAACAACATGAAAAAAATAAATACTAAAACTCAGCGCTTTGAGAGCTAAGCATGTTCTTCATGAGACAGGAAGATATACCATGTAAACCAGTTGGTTGGCTCAGACTTCCACAACCATGCATTTTGCTTTATGCCAGCCAATATATTTGCTTACCTATAGTATTTTATTGAGCAGTGTAAGTTCTCTCCCAATTCCTCCTCTTCTATGCTTTCTCTCTTTCTCCTTGTCTCTATCTTCCCTCCCTCTCCTTTTGTGTATGTGTGTGTGTGAGTGAGAGAGAGAGAGAGAGAGAGAGAGAGAGAGAGAGAGAGAGAGCATGTATGTTGTGTGATAAGGAACACTACATTGCATAGCCATCTGCTTTCCTTCAGGTTCCTGGTTTCAGAGGAATGCCATCTTAGAGCGCAAGAGAAATAACATCCTGCTTTCCTGTAAGCTTTAGCTTCTCTCTGAAGGAAAAAGGCCAAGCTTTTAAGCCTGGTTTTAAAGAATGAACAATCTGATCTCTTATTCTCTTGCCAGGTTTGTCTTCCACATCTTTCTTCTACTTCTGTGCTACCATCACTTGAGCATTATGTCAAGTTAGATCTCGGTTGGATCCTGCTCTACTCTGCAGGCAAATCACCAGTATCCACTCCCCTTCAATGATAAGTGGGAACTAGGTTCACACAGCATGTCTCCTTCAATATCCTATGACCTTCCTATATTTGTCTTATTTCTTTCTTCTGTATTTCTTCATCTATGGTGTCTGCCAGCTTACCCATGAACTAATAAATGACTGTCAAATGTGTGTTAAGTATTTACATAAGACTGAGTCAAACACCAAGGTTTTTCAGGGAAACATTGCCTTTTTGTGTGTGTTCACAGTGAGAGAGTCTGTCTTGGTCCAATTATCCAGTAAACCTGAAGAACAGAAACTGGCTCATTTTCACACACCACTGATTTAAAATGGCAAGTAAGTATAATATTTTTGAATAACTTATACCATTTCACTAGGCAAAAAAAAAATATGTGTGTGTCCCATGTGCTCAAAATTTCATTTGTGGAGGAAGACAGACCAAAAAGTTTTCAAAGGGCAGCAATTACTCACATAAATATAGTTTTTATTTAAAATAATTTTATTTGTAACTGGTACATAAAACATAAAATATGCATATTTATGGATTACTATATATTTTCATTACATTTGTACACTGTAAATGTTTAAATCAAGTTTAAGCGCTCTGTCTTCTGAGATTATCTAAACTGCAAGGTGAAAGTATTCAAAAAATTCCTTCGCCTAGCATTTTGGGACACTCAGTACTTTATTATCCTATAGCATATCACATATGCAACATGTCCTGCTGTTAACTAGTGCACAGGCACATGTCACTCTTGTCTGATTGTAACTTATTTCCACTTGGTAAAACATTCCTGGTACCTTAGACCCCTCAGCTCCCCTTACTCTAATAAGTGACCTTCTTTTAACCTCTATGAAATCAGTCTTTTAAAACCCCCATGTATGTATTAGAGCACAGAACATTTTTTATAGGCCTGGCTTATTTCTTTTAACAAAGAAATAAGGTCAATCAAGCTTTCTCAGACATTGATTCCATTCATTTTCAGGACTTAACACTAACATGCCGTGCAAAGATTCTGCATTTTCTTTATCTATACATCTGTCTTTTGACACTGTTCTGTTCTCAGTTTAGCAATTATCTTAGTTGGGATTCTCATTGCTCTAATTAAAAAGCAACTTGGGGATGAAAGGGTTTTTTGGCTTTCATATCTAGAGTCCTAGTCCACTGAGGAAAGCCAGAATTAAAACACAAATATGGTGGGAACCTTAAAATAATAGCTTATGCAGAAGCAGTAGAGAGGTGCTGCTTATTGGCTTATTCTTCAGGGCTTGCTCAGCTTGCTTTCTTATAGAACCCAAGACCTCCATCCCACCATGTCCTCTCCCAAATGGACTGGGCCCTCCCCCAGTCAATCACTAATTAAAATGCTCTACAGCCTTGTGCTCTTATAGCCTGAACTTTGAGACAGTTTTTCAGTTGAGGTTCCCTCCTCTCAGATGACTATAACTTGTGTCAAGATGACATAAAATTTGCATAGGAATCATGCTCAATCAACTGGTAGTTCTATTCTTAATGTATTAGAGATATTTTCTATTTTCACTGTATTCCATTGCCTATATTAATTTACAATTCTCCCCACAGTTTTCTGAATTTTTCTTTATTCTCTACCAATATTTGTGCCTTTTGTCTTCTTGATGATAGCCATTTCCTACTGGGATGAGGTGATAGCTCATTGTAGCGTTCATTGGCACTTTCCTAATGGTTATTCATGGTGAAGTTTTTGCATGCTTTTTTGCATGTCATTGTTTGAGTAAATGTACCATCCAAAGGTGGAATTTTCTGCCACACCAGTGAAGGTACAGTAAATTCACAGAGGGAAATTCCACTGGTATGTTTGGGGAGCTGCTCCTTTCTGTGAACAGTGATTTCTAGGGAAGCTTTCCTACTAAAACATACTTCATCACTTAGACTTGAAAAGTCAGGTTTTCATCAAATAATTGTGAGGTTTTATTTTCGTAGTGATCCTATTAGAGTTTTATATTAAGTGGATAATATGAATTTCAAATATTCTCTTTGAGTTTTATTTTGTATATTTAAAAAATTAAAATAATTGCATTAAATCAAAAAGAATCACAGCCTTCAAAGGCCGATATAACCAGTAAAACCAGAAAAAAATATTTCTCTTTCATTACAGAATAATTAGAAGGCTATACTTGATTGAAAAGATGCACTTATTTATGATTTTAATTATGTTATAAGGTTTGTGTCATCTTTATGTATGTCTACCGAAGTGTCTGTAATGCTTTAAATTCGTCCTAAGTGGCAGCTATTGGGTGACAGATATTTTTGTCCTTGCTTGCACCATTTCTCTCCAGGCTTCACTACTTTGGAACTTATTTATGCTCATCTAAACAACCATGAACCTCTTAACTGAGTGTGCTTCCTATAATGACAATGTCAACAGTAGCGTCACTTACTGAATGTTTACTAAATGCCACCTTTGGACCAATTGTCTTATTTGTTCTGCTTGGGAACTCAAACAGAGAAAGGACTTCAACATCAAAAACATGTTTCAAGTAAAGAAACTACTGCTTTTAGAGGTTAAGTAAATTGTTTCTTCTATTTAAGTGCTAGAAATTGTTGGTATTAAGATTAGAATGTAGGTGTTCAACCCAGAGAGCACAGGTTTTAGAACAATCCACCTGATTTAACTTTCTCAGGTCCAGCTTTATTTATTTTTTATTTACTTTAGACTTTCTAGAGCAGTAATCTTGTAAAAATTCTAATGAGGGCACATTATGCAAAATTTACTTGGGCCACAGAGGCCCAAGGGCAAAATGACCTTTTTTAAAAAAAAAAACTTGAATTTGACTACTCAGTGTCTCACATTTCAGATCTGTTTGTAGGTTAGGCTCTCATACATGCTTAACCATCCATCCTTGGCAACGTTCTTCCTGTGCCTTCTTCTGAGAAAACCCGTTTTATTTGTTTTCATCTTAACCTGGAGCATTATCTATCAACCTACCAGAGGTCTTGTTTTCAGGAATATTCCTAATCACAAGATCTAAAAGAAATTACACCCTTCCTAACCTAATATGTAGCCATAAACATGTAGCCATAAATTTTTTTTGGCGCATATTCTATCAAAATTGCCTTTTATCTGTTCCTCTTCAACTAGAACCTACACACTACTCAGGAACCTTTGCCTCTTAGTTGTCTGCAGTGGCTTTCACTGGAACGTGATACACATCCTCAGTTTATTCGTGAGCTGAGCTGAACTTTCAGGTAAAGTAGGAGACAGAGGTGACTTAGGCTGCCTAGAACCCAGGGTCTTCCTCATTTTTATTACATAATGTATCGTAGCAAATGTAAAATGGGAGCTGATTGAACTAACAATTCTGAAAACAACTGACAGTTACACCTGAATCAACACTTTTCTCCATTCAGTTTTCCTCTTTCGCGTGTGACTTAATTTGATTGCTACAGTGTCAATAAGAAGCAGGCCTTGTGTTCCTCATCCTCGAGAAGAGGAAATTCAAACTTCACTAACTTCAATGACATCTCCTAACTCCAGAGCAAAAAACTAATATATTCCCCAAAACACATGTCTTATTTCATAGGAATTTATCTTCATTGGTCCATATCAAAACTCTTATTTGTACTGTAATGTAACTAACACATACAACACAAAGACAAATGAAACTATGTTACTTTAATGAAATAGGCATAGCGTTGTAGGGTAAAGGAATGGAAAATTACTGAAACTTTTGAAATAACATATGAAATAGTAAAGCAGAAGGCTGAAAAACAATCATATGTAAATTAATAGGTAAGATTCTTAACTAAGATAACAAAGTGTCCTCATTATTTGACCTACAGCACTTACTTTATATGGACATGAACATTTATTAAGCACCTTCTCCACAAGAAGTGCACAATAAACAATAGCCTAATATGGAGTGAATTGCTTAAAGAAGCAAATACACAGATAAAATAAGTAAATGGAACCTTTAACCAAATATCAGTAAGAATACAATCAAAATTCTACACTGGCATGTGAATATTGCATGGTGAGTAGAATTTTTACTTAAACTTTACTTGAGCATATTTTAAATATAGTAAAATAATGTCCTTCAAAAATAGTTTTGGCATTCTTCTCTAGTGTCAAGCCAGACAAATGCAGTTCCGATCCTTTTCAAAGAAACATCTTCTTGCAAGAGATGGAGTCCCTTAAAGAAAACCACAGCAGATGAAAAGGTAGAGTACTGAGTCCAACCCCACCTGATATATCTACAGCACAATTCCTGCACCTACAGGTCATGGATCATTGCAGAATGGGGAAAGAAGACTGAAAGGGCCAGAGGAACCAGAAGTTTGCTCAGAGACTCAGTTTCCTAGCAGTAGAGGCTCTACCAAATTGGGAGGAAAACTATGAAATGCTGACTTCTGCCCATGGCATGGATGCTGTATGCATCCATGCATAGCAGCTATGGTTACCTCCTGAAAACCAAGGCAGAATTTCAGCAAGGGTAGGGTGGGGCAGCCTACCAACTCAGTACTCTTTACTGAGAAGTGATTGGCAGACAATAGTTACGGAGGGAGAGAGAGTCACCCTACTTGATGATATAGCTTGGAGTAAGTTATATATACCCCAGTGGATGGCTACAGACAAATTCACTTGTGGGCTACACTAATGGAACCAAGGAGGTTATTAATAACAGTGCTAAAAAGGAAGTCATACATTGAAAGGGGTTTCGAAATGGGGACTGGTAGCATAAGTGAATGGAGGTAGGGGTGAATGGATATGATTAATGAAACTTTGTAAGAATAAGTTTTGCCAGGTCACAGAGGAGGACATTGCAGCCAGTTCTGATGAGACCTGATAGGCTAGGGTCAGATAGAAAAGGAGGGCCTCCCCTATCAGTGGACTAGAGGAGGGGCATAGAGGGAGAAGGAGGAGAGAGGACTGACTGGGAGGAGACAAGGGAAAGGACTACTGATGGAATACAAAGTGAATAAATTATAATACATAATAATAAAAAATAATGTAACAGGAAGTCTTAATAATTCAGGGTCACTTTTCAAACTGTTTCTAATTTGATTTTTTTCTTGTTTGAATAAAAAATCAAAAGAAATAAATTTGGTAAAGCTGTTTTTGAAGAATACCTCCTGGAATAAAAAATCTAAATTCCCCATAGTGTTAAAATGGTGGGAACAAATGACTTGGGGATAGCATTTTAATGGCAATTTCCATTTTAACACAGAGCATTTTATTCTGGGAAAGATAGTTTTTGAAAATTTCCTCTCTACTTTAACTCTGGTGAATGAGCCATGGGAGTGGCTAACAAGACATGAAAGCAGAGGGAGACTTCATTTGTAAGAAAACAGGAAGGATAATCTTACTAAACTTGAAAAGATTTTTAATTGAATCATAAGCAGGGAGAAAGGGGTTTGTTACTAAACACATGGTTCAGTCCAAACTCTGCCCTCCATAGCCACATGGTTCAGGTAAAAGATTTAATATCTCTAACCTCATGTTTCTCTTATATGAAGAGCACAAAGAGAACTGAGTGTTATAAGCTTTGAGAGTTTGTGGTAATATCAAACTATAGGGCATCCATTAGTTGGGTACCTATTTTGTGACAAGCTCTCAAAACATGTTTGCTAAGAGTGGCCACCCTCTCACTGTTTCTGTCTTTGTTAATGTGAAAAAACCTCAAATACCTGACCCATCTAAGTACAAGGTTGTTGGGTTTACAAACAATGCTGGAAGGAAAAGATTGGATGCAGACTCAGTGAACATTTTAGAGTCATAACATGTCCAAATTTCTTTCTTATCTAATACCTACATCAAAAAAATGTTTCTTTCTCACTGAGCAGCAGATAGGTAAAGTAACTACTAATTCCATGAAACCATGCATTATGACCAAACAAACAAACCAACAAACAAAAACTGTATGCATTTCTGATTACATAGAGTACTTTTCCAGTGAAATCAAACTACCATGGAGAAGAAAACAAAAAACAACAACAAAACAAAAACCAAAAAAGAGAGTAAAGAAAAACAGCTTTTGAGCAATAGCAAGAAAACTTCAGAAGTTTGTTAATCTATTATTTCATTTTCTATCAATTGATAAGCATGAAGGGACCATGAAACAGGAACAATCTAAAATCCAAAAATCCTGCATAGAAAGGAAATCTACGGCAATAATATAGTTCAAGAAACAGTGAGCTTATTTTAATCCACATTTGAATTTTGATTTATGGAAGTTAAGTTCCAGAAACTTTAATATTTTACTCAGAGACAAATGACAAAAAATAAAAGGAAAAATGAGACTGAACAAATAAAGGTGGAAGATAAAACATGAGACAGAGACCAAAAGCAAAAATAACAAATAATAAAAAATACATTTAAGAAACAAGTTTACTTGAATGACAAAAGGAATCTGACTTAAGACTGTGACGAAGAAATGTGAGAAGACAATTAATTAGATATATTCTATTCAGACTTCAAATTTTAATAATGAAAATTACCTTCTGCTAGCAACCTGAATAAGTAAACCACATAATAATGATTAAGCAACATAAAATAAGCTAAATATTACAATATTAAATATTTCAACTATGGAACCAGTTGGGTCAAAAATACAGATGTTCATTATCAAATATTGGAATCATTAAAGCCAAGAGTTAGAAGAAAAAAAACATTGAATTTTTTTTCTGTTACTCAAAACAATTTTTATATTCAACAGACACTCTGTACTGAAATGGATCTGTGGTGATTCATATCTTCTGAATTTTAAAATATTTCTAGAAACAATCAAATTAAAATCATGAGAAAATAAAATTACTATAAGGCTAGAGGAAGACATGAAAATGTAAACGATATGGGGGTATTAAGAATTTGATATGTATTCACATTCAGGAAGGGACAGCACATGCTTTCCCACCACAAGACTTTCTCACATCCCTTCAGCCACATTTCAAGCAGGTGGGGTTCCAGGCCAGAACTCAGCTTCCAATGATGAATCTGTTTATTTCCTAGGGAACAGCAATTGCACCTCTATACCTTTCTCTCTCACGGTCACCATTCCTGAAATATATGTTTTTGCTTTCATTCTTACTTTTCTTTAGCTGTTACGGCTCTTGATTGCTTTCAGAATGTGGAGGAAAAAAAATCCTGTGTTTGAAGACACCACATACTTCAATCACAGGAGTTGGAGAAATTGAGCCAGAACAAAGAAGTTGCCCTCACGACATCTCAGAAATAGGGCTGACTAAACTAGAACTGTATAATCTAGACACCAGGTGACAAACTAATGGAGATGGAGGAAATCCACAAGTTCCCACCTCTCAATGAACAGCTACAGTCAATCAATGACTGTTGAGAGAGAAAGCATCGGTTTTGCTAGAAACAACCCTTTGACAGGTTATCCAGTTCCAAATGATCAGCTCTGAACTTCTGAGCAGCACTAAGTGGGCTTCCCATGGCAAATTTTCCCCAATAGTGCAAGAATGATACTTCATCTTGGAAGGAAACAGTAGCTGTGTAAATGAATTCAATAGAAAGGAGCTTATGTCTGTACACAATGACTCCATTTATTCTCTTTGATTTTTGTCTATCTATCTATCTATCTATCTATCCATCCATCCATCCATCCATCCATCCATCCATCCATCTATCTATCATCTATCTATGTATGTGTTTGTGTCTGTGTGATTTCATGAATTTTAAAAGAACTTGGGGTGGAGGACACAGAATGAATTCAAAGGGAAGAGGGATGAGAAGAAGTGCTGTAAATAGAGTGCTAGTCGATGGGATTGTAAACTACCAAAGTTGGCTGATAGTTTACATAAATGGCTTAGTTCACTGAGGGCTTCCCTAGCATGCATGAAGCCGTTTTAGTTCAATTTCCAGCAAACCACATAAACCAAGTGTCAATATAGATGCTTGTAATTTCAAATCATAGAGGCAGAAGGATTAGGGCTCTAAATCATTCTCAGTGACATAGTGAGCACAGAGGCAGCCTTGAATACATTAAGACCCTGTCTCAAAAGAAAAAGAAAGGAAGAAAGAAAGAGAAAGAAAGAAAGAGAAAGAAAGAAAGAAAGAAAGAAAGAAAGAAAGAAAGAAAGAAAGAGAGAGAGAAGAGAGAAGAAAAGAAAAAGAAACTGGTGTCAGAAATAATTGAAAATAACCAAAACATTAGTTACAACTTTTAGCCTTACATCTTTAGGCAAACAGTTTTGTCTACTTTGTTCTTCAGGTTCTAGTCCTGATAACAACTGGAATTTCTAAGTTGCACTTACGTCTTTGCAATCTTGATTTGTCAGTAGCTTAGTCATTACAACAATGAGTTTTTACACTTGACATTTTGTAACTGTAAACAGTTTCGTTTTAATGAATAAAATCCACATACATACATATATATTCTCATACTACCAGTATAAATATCTGATATCTTTATGAGAGAATGTGAGCTAAACTGAAACAGAAAGATATTGATGAATTTATTTGACTACTTTTTGGGAAGAGAGAGAGAGAAAGAAAAGGTCCCTTGATTGTGAAGACCTGGAAGCTTCACCATGTGCCATCTGCTAGCTGGAGAACCACGAAGCCGCTGTTGCAATTTAGTCCATGTCTGCAGGCTTGAAAGCTATATGAGCAGATGGTTCAGTGCTTGAGTTCTTGATTCCTGTTCAAAAGTCAGAGAATAAGGCAGGGGGAAGGGGGAAGTGTTAGTATAAACCCAGATTTGCAAGGTCAGAGGTTCAAGAGTGCCAGTTTGAAAGGCTGGGAGAGAATGGCTGGTCCAACATAGGACTTTACCTACCCTTACATTTTTATTTTGTTCTATTTCAGTTGTCATGGGATCAGTTGATTCCTGCCCTTGCTGGTTATAGCAGATTTTCTATATTGAGTTCAATCATCCAACCTCCAGTCTCTTCTGGAAACAAGTCCCTAGACAAATCCATAAATAATGTTTTATCACAATATAGGAGTGACTGAGCCCAGTCATATTTAAAGCAAAAGCCATCTCTGTCAATTTGATGTGGATGTATCTTTTATACCATACTTATTCTGCAATTAAATGAATAATAAATTCAAGTGTAAGGTGTATTGCAGTAACAAATACCTAATTAATTTGCTTGTTGGAGCAATATCTGACGAGACAAAATAAGTGGTTGCTATATTAATGTGTTTACAAAACAGGTTTTGTAAAAAAAGGACTTCTTAACTAAGAAAGGCAGATGTGTGAGCCTACCTCCTTCTGACCACAATAGTAGTGAGACACATATTTTATAGTCAATCAAAGAAGACACTTCTGTGAAGACAAAGGTGTTGACTGACTAAAGCAAGCATAGAGTAGCATCAGTATCTAGACACTGAAATTAACAAATCCGGGGAGAATGATTGACTATTTTGAACTCAGAAAGATAAAACAGGTTGTCTATAGTTATTTTCATTGATGTCATCTGTATACCATGCTTACTCATATTGATATCTGCAAAATAATCTTTTCGAAGAAAAGTACTGCTCATCCACTCTATCTGATTCAATCTGTCATCATTTCTGAACTTCTTGAACTAATTAATTAGCTTTTTTATTTTACAGCACATGACTTAGTATATATCCATTTGTATGTGAACTAATATCTCTTTCTGATAGCAAAATAGGATGCAGCCAATTGGCAGTTCTATTGGCAGTTCTATATTAGCAAGATTCTAACTCTCATAACAAAAATTTGTATGTTTTTTGACATTTTGCTCTTTTCATATTTTAGCAACTGTCTTAGTTAGAAATATATGTAACAATTATCTCTTAAAGTAAAAGTCTTTCAAATGATTTTAGCAGGTTTTAATGTAAATATTATTTTAGAAGTTGTTTTTTGAGTTATAGAATCAACAATTTTTTAAAACATTATCATTTACCACCATAGCAATTTCTATTATACATCCTGCACAATTTCTAGGAAGTTTAGCTACAATTACAGAAATGTTCATGTTTGCATTCACAGATATATTCATATTTTAAATGAATAAACTGGATTGAATAATTTTTGTGCTTTACATAATCATTTTAAATTATTTTCTTCAATAGAATGTACATTTTGAGGGGGAGGGAAGTCAATCCTGTGATTTATAAAAGGTTCTAATTATTTACATTTTCCATTATTTACTGCTGACTCAAAATGATTCATCGCTGAAATCATTTTTCAGTACACAGCAGATTATCTCTGTGTCTCACACCATGCTTCAAGTATCGTATCCACTGCCAATAAACCTCACACCACAAAATTATTTCATATAATTGGAACACAGACAATCCTATACTTTTAAAGTGTTAGTAACTGTAAGGAGGTAAAATACTCACATTTCTCCAAACTCAAAAAGACAAGTAATTGATAAAAATTATGAAGTCATAATAGAAATAAAATAATTGTGCAAATTGTGACTGAATCCACTGTAAAATTTTGTATTTGATGATGACAGTTCAAGTTCAAGAATAAAACTTATTATCAGTGGAAAAAAAAGAACTTAATTGACTCTCCTCTGCTGTGTGTATCCTTTTTACCTGTACCTTATACAAGACAAATGACGTTTTACATAAATTGTGATGAAAAGAACTGCCATAACAAAATAGAAGAAATTTTCATGATTGTTTATTATCATAACAACTATCCAGAACTATCTAGTCATCTCCCAAATTCCTCTAAAATATCAGCAATTGTATCCCTGAATTTTTTATTAGAATTAAAGCCCGTGGGGTTTTTAAAATGTCAACTACTACTTTAACCTCCCAGCCTTTAAAAAACATACAATTAAGTTCCATATCTGTTTTTCTTCAGTAAAGACCATCATCCATGACTTTCTTGTGATAAAAAACAAACTATATTAATCTATGTGACTTTCAATTGTGGTTCATAAAGTAATATTCAGAGTATTTTATCTCTAGATATTTGGGTATCAGAAAATTAGCCTCCATTTATGACACCCCTTCCTATTCTTACCAGGTTATTCTACAGAGTTTGAGCTAAAGCTGCAGTTAATGGCAAACATTAATTGTCAACCACTCTAGAGAGTTACTATAAGTGTTCAATCCTTTGACCTTCTCCATTTAAAGATGTCTTCTTAGCAGACATCAGACTACATGGGAACATACTACTGAGGTTATCCCAAATTTCTGCTTCTCAACCATAATATTATTTGTTAAATTTTATTTTTATTTTCTTTTTTATTTATTTTAGACCAAGGGTGGCCCTTCCTCCTCTTCTCCCAGTCACCCTCTTCCTTCCTTCCTTCTTTCCCTCTTTCTTCCACGCCCCCTTCCCCAAATAAGGAGAGATTCCACCATATCAACCCTCCCCAGCACATCAAGTCACCAGGACTGAGTATATCTTCATCCCCTGAGGCCAAGCAAGGCATCTCTGCCAGGGGCAAGTTATCCAAAAGCAGGCAATAGGGTCCATTTAGAAACAGCCCACTCCACTCCACTCCACTCACCAGGCAACCAATATGAAGACAAAGCCTCCCATTTTCTACATGTGTTCAGGGGGCCTAGGTCCAGACCATGCATGCTTCTTAGTTGATGTCTCAGGCTGGATTATCTCCGTTGTCCCCTCCAGGTCCTTCCATCTTTCCCTAAACACTTCCACAGGAACCCCTGAGATCTGCCCTATGCTTGGCTGCAAGTCCCAGCATCTTTCCTTATCTGCTGCTGGCTGGAGCCTCCCAAGGTGCAGTCAAGTTAGGCTCCTCCCTGTAAGCATAGCAGAGTATCATTGTTAGTGTCAGGGGCTGTCTCTGAATAGACAGCAAAAGTGGATGAAGATAGGGAACTGGACAAGAGATATAATGGGGAAGGAAACAAGGGTGGAGCTCAGGTATGGGGTGAAGATGCGGGAGGTGACAGAAAACTGAGGGGGGCATCTCTTGATTAAGCCGGAGGCCTGCGACAGAGTAGGCTCCTGGAAGGACACGGGTGTGACTCTAGATGAGACATCTAACGCCGGACACATGAAGACTGAAGTTACCACCTCTTAGCCAGGTAGCACTAGTGGAAGAAGAGGAACAGCAACCCACCAACAAAACCGGTGATCCAAATATTACCCTGCCTGCAAGAAGTGTAAGGATAACGAGGGAACAAAGATTGAGGGAAAGTCCAACCAAAAATTGGCCCAGCCTGAGACCCACCCCATGGTACAGTAGATTATCCTTTAAGAGAATAAATTTGGCGACATTTATCTTGTGAGTTAATTGCTTCACACCTCAACAACAGTGCTGGTCAATAAATAGGCATAGATTAATTTATCAGATTGCCTATTTATTCCAAATGGCAGGTCTTCTCCCTGCAATATTTCATTATTAATTTTAAAGAATACCAAGTTTTAGATAATTTTGTTGATTATCTTCATATGTCAATGTCTGCCTTTCTCTCCTTTACTTTCCTTTCTTCTTTCCATTCTTTGTTTTTTCTTTTTCTTCCCTCCCTTACATCCTTTTCTTTTTCTTTTAGTATTTTTTATTTAATTTTTATTAATTGTACTTTATTCACTTTGTATTCCCCCATAAACCTCTCCCTCCTCCCCTCCCAATCTCACCTTCTTTCCCCCTTCTCCACACATGCCCCTCCCCAAGTCCACTGATACGGGAGGTCTTCCTTTCCTTCCTTCTGATCATAGTCTATCAGCTCTCATCAGGAGTGGTTGCATTGTCTTCCTCTGTGGCCTGGTATGGCTGCTCCCCACTAAGGGTGAGGTCATCAAAGAGCAGGCCAATCAGTTCATGTCAGAGACAGTCCCTGTTCCCATTATTATGGAACCCATGTGGACACTGAACTGCCATGGGTTACATCTGTGCAAGGGTTCTAGGTTATCTCCATGAATGGTACTTGGTTGGAGTATCAGACTCAGGAAAGACCCCTGTGATCAGATTTTTGGTTCTGTTGCTCCCCTTGTGGAGCTCCTGTCCTCTCCCTATCTTACTATTTCCCACATCTTTCATAAGATTCCATGCACTCTGCTCAACAGTTGGCCATAAGTCTCAGCATCTGCTGTGATGTTATGCAGGGCAGAGGCTTTCAGGGGCCTTCTGTGACAGGCTCCTAGCTTGTTTCCTGTTTTCTTCTTCTGATGTCAATCTTCTTTGCCTTTCTGGCTGAGGATTGAACATTTTATCCAGAGTCCTCCCTCTTGATTAGTTTCTTTAGGTGTACAGATTTTAGTAGGTTTATCCAATTTTATATGTCTATATGAGTGCATTTATACCATGTGTGTCTTTCTGCTTCTGGGATAGCTCACTCAGAATGATCCTTTCCAGTTCCCACCATTTACCTGCAAATTTCATGATATCCTTGTTTTTTTATTGCTGAGTAATATTCCATTGTCTAGATGTACCACAACTCTTGTATCCATTCCTCAATTTCAATTTCTTTCTCATTTTGTGTTCCCACTGAGACAAAATATATTACAAATTATATGCAATTAATATATTTAGCTTCTGATTCATTGATACAATTATCCCAATGGATTTGTCACCTAAATTATGACTTGCTGTCATGAAATATTAGTGTTATTAAATTTAGCCACTGCTTTTCTTCTTGGTTATATCAGAATGTCCTCAAAAGGGTAAACAATGTCATATATAGTTGTGTCCTGAGTTATCAATATAACTGCAAATACATACTTATCTGTCATGTAAATGATAGCTTGGCAATATCATTACCTATATTCTCCATTAGGCATTTAGAAGAAATGATGCCAGCTTCTGGAACTGTCTTCCTTGCTATCTAGCATTCATAGTATCACACTGCTAGGGGGGAAATGTCATAATCAGTTTTATTCAAATGTGAACCATGCAAGCTAAAATAATGACTGGCCTGGCAAGTTATGCCTATGGATATAACAGTGTCATGAATTTTATAGGATGTAATTGATTAATTTCTGATTGGATTTAAGGCCCATACAATAGAAGAAAACTAATATCTGCTACTTTAAACTGTGGATAGGAAACTTATAGGCCCTAGATATGAACCTATTGATATTAATTTGTTAAATGGACATAGTTTTAAATTGTTTTATATATAATTTATAATATGTAATATATGGTTATATTATATATATGTACCCACAGATTAATGCAATTCTCTGTCTTCACTAAAAAGGAGTGTTTGTGCAGTAGACAGCAGTAATACACAACCCACAACTAATTAAAATAGAGATAGTAAGTTTCTGTTGAGGTTCTGCCATAAATGGGACATCTATTTTACATAGTTTCCTGCCAAAGGCTCAAAGGACATCCAGAAAGAGGAAAATGAAAGATTCTAAGAAAAAGACTTCAACAAGTATTTGGGCCAGACATTGCCTTCTGGATATTTCAGTACCATTGCACTTGTGAGCAGCAGCAGAGATTATATGCACAGGATCAAGGCAGTCAGCATTCCAACATGGATGGAGAGGGCCTCCTTAGTCACCATCACTAGATGAGGAGTTACTGAGAATTGATCACTAGGATAAAGAAATTTCATGTACTCAAGGGGAGGGGAGTACCTGGCAGATTGACCACACTCCAGTGGAAAGTCCTATACCCCTTTGAATCTGAGCAGCACACATTGGACTTTGTGGGCTCTAAAAGTATTTTTTAAAGAGATGAAATCTGAAGTTGAATGTTCAGTGCATGGGTTCCCAAAAGAGTTGGAAAGAAGAATAAGAAACCAATATAACCAAAATCAATTTTCTGCGTGTATGAATTTTTCAATAAATAAAAAAGATATTTAAAGAAGAAAGAAAGGTGACTAAAAATTGAAAGTTGCTCAAAATAAGTGTTTAGACTGATTCCTGAGATAAGTCTGAGGAGGATGTTGGAGGGGTCTAGATGGGAGATTATGATAGCCTGACTTCAGACAGCAGTAGAAATGACTGAGAACGGTGAATGTGATAGCTACCTACACCAGAGATTGCCTGTGAAGCATAAGGAGATTATTTGTGAGTAAAGAAGAAAGGTTGCAGATACCATCTTTATTTCTTTTTCTTTTTTTGTAGTCTGCTAAGAGTCTGGTAATGTCTGAGAAGGTTCACATTGAGAGTTTGAATGCTTCAGGTTGAAGCATCTGTTAGATTTCAATTTGAGCTAATGAGTAGTCACTGGGACAGTAATGCTCAGGGTCAACTTACAAGTATCCTCCATAATTCACCCTAAATGGAAGTGGGAAAAAGGCAAAGGAGTCTGTTCCTGGTCAGCTTAGCCCTGATCTGACCTGCAGCAAATTTAAGTTCAGGAAGTGTGGCTAATGTGATGTGTATGTTTATCCATAGCTCACAGAGCCATTTGGAGGAAGAGAAATTTCAAGGAAACTTTAGGGAAATAGCTGAATACATAAAAGTCTTGCTTTCTAAATATTCTTTTAGTGATAATTCAAATCATAGAAAATCTCCTCTATCTTTCACATTCCTACAGTAGAGTGACAAAATTAAAAGAACTTTTACTTTTAAGAAACCTTACTCTCAAGAAAGAAAATGAATGCAAGTTTTTAAAAGTTAGGTGGAAAAGAGTTCCCTCTAGCAATGAAGGAGTTATTTTCTTTAAAACTGTGTACCATTCTGTCAAATAAGTTCTTCACTTAATAGGTAATTAGAAAATATTCATAATAAATTTTACTTGTGGCTTAACAGTAATATTTTTCATAAAATTAAAAAGAAATTATAGGAAGTCATCATACTAAATATAAAAGTAAGCCATTGTTAGTAAGTCTGGGAGTCACACTCAGAGAATTAAGCATATATACGAAGAACATTTACCAGTTAAGCCATCTTTTTTGGACTTTTACTCTAAATACAGGCAAAATCACGTTTGGAACTCTGAAATGATGCACTTTCTCTCTTCCTGCTGAAAGGTATATGGAAAACTGGAAGCTGAAGTTTCTTCCGTATATTTATTTAGCATGGCATCAAAAACTGTCAGTTATTAAAAACTGTGAAGTTCACAGCTGATAATATACTTAAACCCAATTCATTATGTAAGTGCATTGACATTCAGTAGGCCTGCCATGATAGGACATTAGACATGATAGGACATTTCAGCTTGCAGTAATATATCAGGGGAGCTACCATTAATGCCTACAAGTCTGTGTACTACATTCCCTCATGATATTTTCCAGGGGTTAATACTGAAACACAGTAGACACATCTATTAAGCAAGAAATGACATACCCACAGGAGCTGTGATGGCTCTTAAGAGATTAATATGTGTGAACCTATTGTTTCTATTTACTTCTTTAGCTGCCTTTTAATCTTTTTCTCTCCAGTTGAAGCTATTGTGGCATATTCTAGTGGTAACACTTGCCTTATAACTTCAAACTGTAGATTTTAGAGCATATTTATCTTTCTATATTTTAGGTATTATATCAACAAACTCTATTTCTAGACTTGCTAGTACTTGCACATCAAGGCTGTTTCACTACTTTTGCTAAGCCACTCTTGATAGCAGTCTAGACAATATTCTCCTGTTACACAGAGAAAAAAAAAATGTCACCTCTTGCAAAAGATTTGACTATCTTGCGATGGTGATGGTAATGTTTAAAATGTTATTCCCTAGATCCAGTGCCTTGTAACTTAGCTTACAAAGGCTTTCTCTTCAAGAAAAATTCACACTTGCAATTCATGTTTAGTCTGTTTTTCCTGTCTTATCCTTAACAGCTGGGTTATATCTGCTTCCAGGGAAATGTGTTATGTATGTTTAATACCAATAGCTAAAAGGAACTCTGAAAACTGAAAATAGCCTTGCTCTGAAATTTAAAACAATCTGCCAGAGAATTTTAAAATTGTTCACAAAATTGATGATCAGGACATTAATTATTAACAAAGATTAAAATGACTTAAGGTCCAGCCTACAGAAACACAGATAATCAGTTTTGTTAAATTATAAGTTAATTCCTTCCCTTACACTCTTTTATCAAAGTGCCTCTGGGACAGGATTGGTTGGTTTTAAGCAGACAGAATGTTGAGAGTGTCTGGGTTCAGATTATGAAGGCTGCATGCCCATTCTTCCCATGGCCTTGTTAGCTTCGTTCTTTCAGTTTTAGTATATCATGTCCTCTGAATTTGACAGGCCAAGACGGGAATGAAAGGATGTCACGAGATTTAAGATCTAATGCCATACATTTTATTTATTTATTTATTTTGCTCAAATTGCAATGATTATTGGCCAATGGAAGCGTTACTCACAAAATACTTTCAAACCAGACGTACTGATGTTCATCTTCTACCTATGAGGCAATGTCTCTGGATACTGAGTCACCACAAAGGGCTGAGCAATTACAGACCTGCAGATGTTACCCAGAGAGACTTCTTTCATCCAGTCTGAAACTTTTCTTCCCAGCTTTGTTTTTTTTTTCAGTTTTATTTTCCTAGTGAATGATGTTTCTTTGAACAGCATTTTCAATTTTTAAAACAAACCTATGGTTTTCAGTAGAGTAATTTTCAATCATTTAGAATCATCATGGAACATTTTGATGTGAAGTTCCTGGTAAGAGAAGTAGAGATCTGTGTGAGCCTGTGGTGGTTCAGTGTAACTCAAGATGGGATGCATAGCTATGCTCTACCCAATGACCTCACTGTGAGACACAAGTGTTAATGTGAAAATGGTTTTCTCACCTCACTTCAGTGTAGCATATCAATGGTGAGTGAGTGAGCAAGGGTTTCTGACTCATCTCACATAAATAACTATCAATGTGTCAGCCAAACAGTCTCTCAGACCAATAAAGAATACTCCATGTTGCAGCCCAACAAGATGTTAACCATGACTTTGTTACTTTTTACAGCAACTATATGGAAAATTCCATTCTATTTAATGATTAGTTGGCCTTTTCATTAAAGGTGTCTAGTTGCACTTGAATGATAAAAATATGAATGAATTCGAAACTACAGATTTCCTGTGTGCAATCTCTATATTTTTTTAAAGGAAACATTTTAGTTTATTTTATAACAACTATATAGTAAAATCATAGAGATTTCTACTGATGTCCAAAAGTCATATGGTCATTAAACATAGGGGCATTATATTTTGCACTAATGATGCTTTAATGAAATTGAGACTCTTTTATTCATAATGATATAGCTTTCCTTGTAAAGGGTAACCATTCTCTGAGCTCAACGAATAGTATGCAGGCAACAGTGAAAGACAAATGAGCCTTCAGGTCCTGAGGATTTGGCGGCATATGCCTGCTGCCTTATGGAGGACTTTCATAATGCATGATGCTAATAAAGAGCACTGGTTTTAGTTTACAAGATAGAAAACACAAGATGTGAAATGAAGAATCCTGTGACTAAATAAGCGGTTCTAAACTCAAACACTGGGCGACAAAGGTAGATTTTTGTGCTGAGGTCATGACTGTCCTCTGATGCTACTAATCTACATTTCAATGTGTCAAGTAAATTAGTCATTAAAAAAGAAGTGTTTTCACTTATTTTTAGATATTATGGAAAGGCAGAATTCATAATGCTTCATGCCAGCAATACTCATTATTTTATATAGCGTCTACCACTCAGGTGACTGAGACATAATTAATAAGAAAAAAAATCCCTGAAAAATATTCTTTTCTTTTTCTGGAGCAATCTAAGAAAGATGGGAAACAAATTATATTTTACCTAATTAAAAAAATCACATAAAACTTCAAATGGCTTCCAAATTGGGACATGGCATCATTAAGCATTTGAGATTTGTCCAGTTAAGACTATTGACTCCTGCTTTCATTGCTTCCCCTCAAATTACTCCGGTGGCACAGCTGATGTGACTACATTTTCCATTTCTTATAAATAGCCACAAGAAAAGTATTAATTATCCTTGTACGATTTAATGCACCCACTGCCTTAACCTTTCAGGTTTTCTTAAACGCCAGCATAACAAGGCATATCCATGGCAGCAAATGTGATTTATGACAGGAATCTTTAATTTCTGTTTTTAAATATGTTACCCCCCGATCTGCATACATTTAAATTCGCCTGCAACACTTTGCTCTGTCTTGAGGCTGTTGTTTAATATTCAAGGATGATTTTTGTCCACATACATTTTGGTCTGTGTCACCTCAGATTAAATTATTACTGTTTGCAGCCTTTTCGGAGCAGGCCTCAGGCCCTTATTTACAAGAATCAATGAAACAGTAATGAAAATCCATTTTTCATACTATCAGCCCTGGCCTGCTTTTATTTAGTTAGCTGTGTCTAAGCAAGCAATTCATTTTGTGCAAATGTCATGTAGGGAAAAAAGGATGAGCTGTGAAAGGGTTAATCATGAAATAAGACTTAAGCTTTTCCTCATAGTAAAAAACATCCGTAATGTTAAAATTTTTAAAAAAGCCTTTCTTAATATATGCAAAGTAATGTATATTGACACATAAGCAAGGCTTTTCATGATGAATATTGAAATATATATGCAAAGCACAGGAAATGTGTAGCATGTTATAGATCTTTCAGTGTACATTTAGAGGAAATGAACCATTTATATTCCACAATTTAGTGAATACCTACTGTTTATTGGTACAGAGCACATAGGAGTATATTTGTCTTAGTAATTTATTTAGGTAAATATATTTATTCTTCTAGGGTTTCTTGTGCTTTCCTTGGTTCTATAGTACTAGACATAAATATTTAACAATGCATTGTCTCAAATGTTATTCATGTAATTTATCAGAGAAAACAGTAGAGTTGTAATAACTTTAAAGCCCGGACCTTCTCCTAAACCTGAGATTGATTTAGAATGAAGACAACTGAACTGGATTTTCTCTGTGCTGGTGAGAAATATTTACTAGTTCTAAGAAAGATAAGGTGAAGTAGTCCTACCTAGAAAGATCTAGGTTCATTCACATATTTTTGAAGTGGCTTTTTGAAGCTATTACCTTGGCTATGAAAGAAAAAAACAAATAGTGTGAGAAGAAAGCACTTAATTATTACGAATATATTTCCCTACATTTGCTGGCCTGCCTGTTTTCCTTTATACATATATGTATACATAGAAATATATAAATATATTACCCCTAGTGAACATTTCTCTTGGGTATTTCTTCTAAATTTTAATGCACTTGACTCTAAGAGTGTCTGTTCAAATTATTGCTGTGTTCTTTTAAAAGTGACTTGTCCACTCTTCAGTATCACAGAAGAAATAAATACAGAGTGAGACCATTTGGAGTTGATCATTGCTAAAGCCTTTCTTGGAAATAAATGTTAAAGGTGCAGAAACTAGCCTTTTCCAACTGTATACATATTTCTATTATATTTCCATTTCAGCATTTGATTTGCAATCTGTGAACACTGAATTTTCTTTAATTAATTAATTAATTAATTAATCACAGCTTATTCGCATTGTATCCCAGCTGTAGCTCCCTCCTTTATCCCCTCCCAATCCCACTCTCCCTGCTTCATCTCCTCCCAAGTCACTGATAGGGGAGGGCCTCCTCCTCTTCCCTCTGAACCTAGCCTATCAAGTCTCATCAGGACTGGCTGCATTGTTTTCCTCTGTGGCCTGGTAAGGCTGTTCCTCCCTCAAGGGCAAGAGATCAAAGATCCAGTCACTGAGTTCATGTCAGAGACAGTCCCTGTTCCCCTTAAGAGGGAACCATTTCGACACTGAGCTGCCATGAGCTACATCTGTGCAGAGGTTCTAGGTTATCTCCATTCATGGTCCTTGGTTGGAATATCAGTCTCAGAAAAGCCTCCCTGGGCCCAGATTTTTTGGTTCTGTTGCTCTCCTTGTGGAGTTCCTGTCCCCTTCAGATCTTTCTATCTTCCCCTTCTTTCATATGATTCCCTGCACTCCGCTCAAAGTGTGGCTAGGAGTCTCAGCATCTGCTTCTATGCCCTGCTGGTTAGAATCTTTCAGTGGCCCTCTGTGGTAGGCTCCTGTCCTGTTCCCTGTTTTCTCCCTCTTCCGAAGTCTGTCTCATTAGCCTTTCTGGGTAAGGATCATCGTACCCAGGATCCTCCTTCTTGCTTAGCATTTATTATTATTATTTATTACAATTTATTCATTTTGTATCCCAGCTGTAGCACTCTCTCTGTTCCCCTCCCAATGGTACCCTCCCTCCCTCATCACCTCCCATGCCCTTCCCTAAGCCCACTGATGGGGGAGGTCCTCCTCACCTTCCTTCTGACCCTTGATTAGCTTCTTTAGGTGTACAAATTTTAGTATGTTTGTCCCATATTATATGCCTAACATAAATATTTAATGCTAGTAATATGTGTGAATCTAAAAGCTAATGATCTGACTGTTTTTGTTTCCTTTTCAAAGCTTAGAGAACTTTCTGTAGAGCCAGAGCAGACAGTCCTGATGCTGTCTTCGACCAGATCCACAATGCCACTGCAAACCTGCAGTGCCTTCTGGAAGACAAGGATTCATCCTAACCATTTTATTGTGCAGAAGCCAAGGTCTCATCAACCCAAGTTGGTAAAGCACTGTGCACTCTCCACATACTTCCTCTACCACAACATGCACAGAGAGCAGACACACTTTCAATTATTAAAACCTAGTAGGTTGACCTTTTAAAGCCTAGATAGAGCACAGCCATCTGAATTATAGAACAGTTATTCTTAGATATTAATCATTAAGAACTTTTATTATTGAACAGATGTTCTTAGCTTGTCTGATAAGACAGAAAATGGATTGACTAGGTAGGAAATGAGTTACTCTTCTTTTTTTCATATCTTCTCATAAAATTAGTCCATCGTTGGCTTGCCACCACCTATTAGCATCCATAAACGTCATCAAGGACTGAAAAGATTCCTAAAAACACTTGAAAATTAAAAGAAACTGTACTTTCAAAAACTGCTTTTCTATTTCTTGAAATAGTTGACAACATAAAAAGCTTAATTTTTAATGAAAAAAAGAATATATTGTTTTATGAGTGATATTCATTGAACAATCAACATTGCCACTCATCCACTTCCAAGTCATGGCCTGCATAATTGAGCACATTTGATATATATTATGACCTCAACTCTCACTCCCACTTTTGGGGTACACATGTTATTGTGCTATAAACTTCAACGTTTTCAAACAGGGAGTGAGGTTGTTAAGTAAATTCTAAGCCCCTGTTTCAAGCCTATCAAGTCAGTCTATTTTTCATGTTTCTACACAGAGTACATGATGAAATACTGTTTACTCATTTTATATTAAAGCTGTAAAGTTTCTCAAGAACTTGTGCAAAGGTCAGTGTGATATATGTCAGTTAAGAGTGACCTCTGCTATTAGGTCTCTCACACATGCATTTCTTTAGGATATTTGAAGGAAAGCATATAGAAAAAAAATTGATACTGACATTTGATACTTCTGGTAAAGTGGACATAATGGCTTTTAAGATTTTGTCCTATTTTCTAAGCTGTGTGTAGAGGAAAGACAGTAAATGGTATATTCAAATTAAGTGGTTGTTTTAAAAAAGGAAGAAATGAAGTTAATCAAACACCTGTCAAGGGAGGAAGACCAAGAGACTCAGATCCTGACCCTTAAACGAGGTGTTTTTGATGCTGCTGGTGGCGCTGCTGCTGTTTTTTGTTTGTTTGTTTCACTTTTTAGTGGAATTTATTCACTTAGGATATTTATGAGTTTAGAGTCATGGTTCAGTTTAGTTTAAACATGGTTTTGAAGAAATACAATTAACTAGATAAAAATGCTGCTTCTCTGGTAATAATTAGTTTAGGTAAGCTTCATGAACTTCAAGAAGTTGTGTAGTGAAGGAAAGCAGAGAGAGGTAGGCTCACAATGTTAAGGGCAGATTCACCAAAGCCACCATGAGAGTAGTAGTGCGGATGAGCCCCAGGCATACGAGATGCACATGTCCACTCTTTCATCGTGGGAGAAAGCACCAACTGCCCTTCTTCTTAAGACACTGTAAGAGTTGCAGAATTGAAAAGAAAGACAGGAACAGGAAGCAGCTATCAAAAGGATCTTCCTCTTGTCCCATTTTCTGAAGTGTCAGTGGCCTTACTGCCTACAACTGAATTAGTATGGTGAACACTGACTAAATACAATAATTTTCGCTTGGACTAAACTGGGAACTTAAGTATATTTCCCAAATGTATTGTTTGCAACACAAAATTGGTTTACAGATGATCATTTGATACTCACTGATTAATAAACTGACCACATTTAATGTATGTTACTTGCTCTCTGTTCAACTAATGCACCTAAAAAGTGTGTGTTTGTCAGTGTGTGTGTGTGTGTGTGTGTGCGCGTCAGTGTGTCTGTGTATTTATACACATTAATTCTAAGCTATAGTTAAAAAAGAATAAACTGGAAATTTTTCTAAGATTAAAACAAAAATGTTTAACATATATAAAAGTTATTTGGATGCAATTGTTATATACATCACAGCATTTTACACTCTGGGAAAGAAACTAACTATAAATGTTTTTTATAGTCTATGAATACTTCAAACATGAAATAAGGAAATAAAAAATAACAAATATTTATTGATTGGGGAACTGAAAAAGAATCAGTGTCTGATGATTCACACCGACAAAACTGGACAAAACACTACTGTGAACATATTTACAAGGGGATATTAAATTAAAATCAAAAGATCCTTCTTAATGAACACGCTGTCATATCACAGAATGATTTAAAGCTACAGCTTTTCTTCTAGAAAACTGTGGAACGAACCAGATCAGCGTTTTCAGACTTGTGAATGATTTATGACCATTTAAAAAGAAAAGGGAAATATCAATTTCTAAATTTATATTTAATATTTACAAATATGCAAATTAGGCTGTCTCAGAGAAGTGTAGCAGATGTCCCTATTTCTTGATACTGATGGACTGACTAGGTATTACTTTAAAGTGATAGATTGGCAATGGGAATATGATATTCTACTTTGTTTCATCTTATTCATTTGGAAGCATTAATTATTTTAAAGAAGATTATACATGCAATCCAATCTCGACAGCCTGGCTCTATGTAATGGGATGTTCTATTTAAATGTGAGGACATATTGATCTTACTCTGAAATATCTATCTAGTATCTATCAAGAGGATAAAGTTTGAACATTTTCCATTGTGGGTCCTGTTCCAAAATTTTTGAAACTGAATATGTTATAAAGAAAAAAATAGTATCATTTCATTTCTTGATCTGGAGGCATTTGAAGCAAAAAAAGAAAAAAAGAACGTTGAAGGAAATTGTGAAATTTCTTTACACAGGGTCTCTTAACATCATAGAACACATACTGCAAATGAAAGTGAGCCAAAGAGTCTGTTTTATGATATATATTTTTAAGTAGATAGATCATTTTGCTCAGGGGTCTGGCCCATAAACTATAACAATCTCTACTATGGGATTGCTTATGAAAGTTATTTTGTGTATACTACATCTGAGAATTCATGCAAATTAAAAGATCTAGATCAATGAATTGATGTTAGGTCTTTGGAATTGTCTTAGTATTTAAAATATGAATTTCAGAAACGCTCTTAATTATTTTATTTTCTACATTAGTATATAAAAATGACAAACATTCATTTTGCATTTCTTAAACACTGAATTTGACACGAAAATTGGATGAGGTATTCTGATAAAGTGACATTGACATATCCAAATACTGAATTACAGAAAACCATTATCTTGGGTTGTATGAAGTCAAAAGTAAGCATGTAGAGTAATATACAGATTGAGATGTATATCTAGATAGGTGGTTTATATTGGCCATTGTTAGTTTTAAAATGATTAAATTAGAATGCAATAATTTGGAATGCTGCGATAACACGAGAAACACAGGAAAGTGAAAAAAAAACAAAAAACAAACAAAACAAAACAAAACAAAACAAAAGCACCCGTTTAGAAAGAAGTGGTATATCTATTCAACATTTTGGGAAGAAAATAAAATTCATGAAAGGATGTCTCTGCTCTTTATTATACTATTATCTAATAGTTTTAGCAGGATGACATCTTTCTGGTAAATAGTGTGCACATGATATACTTTCCTCAAGAGGAGATCACTGTGCTTTACTTTTGAGTCTCTTTAGTAAATGTTAGCAAACTAAAGTCACAAAATTATAAGGATCTAATTATTAAACAACAGGGAAATAAGATAAAATTGCATTTATTTGTCTTAAGAATAATGAGCAGGTAGTATGGAATGCATACACAATAGTAACTTATATCTGTGTTTGAATGCATTATTAAGAATAATTTGTATCATATATCTCACAGCTGAAAGACTTGCTCAGATTCACTCTGGGTGATGGTGGGCAAACAACATGGAAATCTATTTTCAGCTTTTTTTCTCTTTCAAGTGAATGTTTCTATAGAAAGTTTGAAAGATGACAAATAACCCAGATAAATCACTATAAGTAATTAGAAGTTCAAAATAATTTTGGAATCTTTTCTCAAAGACTTACACACTTCTGGCAGTAGAAAAATCAAAGAAACATGACTATTTTCTAGTTGGCAATTACAGACATTGTCAAAATGATGTGTTTTAAAATAATATTAACAAGAGATAGTTATCTCTAGTGTCATTTTTTTGTGTTTATCTTGAAAAGTCATGTTATAAGGAAAAGGACTTGTTTTGTGTCTACATTGAAGCTCACTTTTACTCAACTGCTTACCTATGTGGCCCATTCCTACCCATACAGTATCTCTTTCCAGCCTTTGGTCATGTAGCATTGATAACTATTGTAGCTTTATTTGGTTTACTGCAGTTTAGTGTTTAATGTGAAACTTCAGGTCTTAAGCATATTAAACACTCCTTTCATAACTACACCACTGAACAATGGGAGAAAACAGGAAAATGTCAATCCTGAAATTGCAAAGACAAATTAAGATATACTTGTCTACTTCCTTCCTGCTTTATTTCTCTCTCTCTCTCTCTCTCTCTCTCTCTCTCTCTCTCACACACACACACACACACACACACACACACTCTTTGTGTGTGTGTGTGTCCTTCTCCCTCTTTTTCACACAGTTACTGAGTTATTACCACCGTCTTCTAGATACACGGTCTACCTTTGTACCTCCTCCATTTCACCCTCTAAAAGTTACGTTGCAACCTTTACTTCTCCAGTGATCAACAATATCCTTTGACTTCTAGCTTGGTTCATTTTAATATGAAACAATAGTATCTATTTGGAAAGCTGAAAAATGTGAAAAAGCGGTACTTATTCTGTGGGTTCCATATGCAGCTACTTCTCTTCTAAATGATTCTCATTTTATTAGGCTAGCCTTCCAATTCATTGGAAATTTTAGTAAACTTCTTCATTCCTACAGATTTTCCCTTCTTCCTTTGGGTCACAAATATGTCATTATTGTGGTCCTTTCAATCTATCCTAAAAATCATAGTTTCCATGACCTATGTAACTGTAAATGTATCATTATCTATGGTACAGGATAATTCTTAGAAGTATAATCAGGCTCATTTATTTTTTTGTAGATAATAATGCCATAGTTACAATACAAGAAAAAATATTGATATGCAGTATTTCATTAAAATCATTCTGTTCTGACACCCTAAGTAAAACGCTAGTGGCTGGGTTTGTTGTTAATTGAAAGAATTCTTCACAAACATACAGGGGAATTGAAATTTATTTCTTAGCAAACTCAAAAAATAAAATACTAAGCCATACCACAGACTCAAAATATTTTAATAAGACATACCTGATCAATAAAGAATTGATAACCAAACTACACAAAGAAGTCATAAAATTCAGGAATAAAAAAATAAAAACTCAATTAAAACAGGAAAAGATCTAGGCAGATACCACGTGAATGAAGATGTACTGATGTCAATTATGTTTCGGGAAAGATGGTCCACAGTATGTTATCTGTAAATTGCAAATGGAAATTACAATGAGATAACAGTTTAATAACTTCCTATTAGAATTGTGAAAATCTATAATACTGATAACACCAAATGTGGAATAAAGAGGACCTCACATCCATTTGCTCCTGGGAATGTGAAATGGCATTACCATCTGACATTTTCTTACATAAAATTATTTATACTCTCCCATACATTCTGACAATTATATTCCTTGGTATTTACTTCCCCAAACTGAAAAACATGTCTATACAAAACCTTTACATATAATATAGGACCTTTATTAGTAATTATTAAAATCTAAAGACAAAATCCAAGACATCCTTCATTAGGTGAGAAAATAAGTTAAGTCATGATGCATCCAGAAAATGGAATAATATTTTACACTAAAAAGACATGAACAATCAAACACTGATGTTAACATTAAGTTTTGTGATATGACAAAGGGTTGTTAACTATTTAAAATGGAAAAGTCTCCTCCTGGAGGGACCTTTTTAAGACTCAGGAAGTAAATGAAAGTTTTAAGCCTTGAAATAAGAAAACTTACAAGGCTAAGTAAGATCCTGAAACCAAAAGGATCTCATCAAATGTGTGGTTAATATTTCTAAAGACAAGAGACTCAGACCAGCCTGGAAAACTGCAAGTCTTATAGGAAGTTCTCTGTGGGTAGGTTTTATTATTTGCCACAATCTCTAGAGGGGGAAATTTCCAGTATTACAGATGCCTATAAGTTATCCATTCCTCTGAAAGTAATCTGTCATCAATTCAGAAACTCCCTTGTTCACTAAGCTAGAGTTGGGTGGATAGTGTATTTGGTGGGAAAAGTGAATATTTGTCTACCCCAACAGTAAGAATCACAATATAAATTATTGGTCATTGTTAGTTCATTCATCATTCTTATGTTGTAAGACACTGCAGAATATTATAACATTCTGTATTTCTGTTCAGTTTTATGCACTTAGAGCTCTAAATTGCTCTAAGTTTAAAAATCTTTCTCAACAATAAAGTAGCTTTGTATTTATCGAGTTTACTTCTATTTCCATCCTTATCCAAGTCAGACAGAAGTGCTTTAGATTAGTTCCCTTAAGTTTTATAGAATATTTAGTCTTCTATCTTATTCCATAAATGAGAATATCATGACTAATAAACATGTTGAATGATGTTAACTCTTATGATCTGGTAATTTCTTGGACCATGTTCTATAGAAAGAGATTATTTAGTATTGTTTTTATTGAGGAGCAATGGCAACAGGAATACTGTATGTGTCTGTAAATGTGTGTGTATACATGTGTCTATATACTCATGTATGTATGTATGCTCTTGCATGTAGAACTACCCACGCACATGAGTGAGAATGCATGTGAAAACCAAAAGACCATATGAAATCTCTTATGTTAGGCCATTTAACTTATTTTTATGGCAAAAGCTTTCATTGAACCTCCCCGATTGACTGTCTTGTCAAGCTGTGCATTCTGAGGATTCACTCTTGTGTCCCAGGACTGGAGTTTGAGATGCTTGAAAACATCACCAGCTTTTGTGTTCAAGCTCGAAATCAAAATGCATTTCCTCATGCTTTCTGCCTCCAGAACAATATTTTAACCAAATACAGACTAGTATATAAAGTCCAAGCCAAAGAAGTTACCACTTTTCCAAGGTTTTTAATACATAGGAAATTCTTCAAAATCAAATCATATTTTAAATTTAATTAAATGGTATAAGGAGCTCACGCACATTCCAATGACATTTTTTTTTAGCCTGTTAAGTTGAAGTTAGTGTTTGAAACAATGAATACTTTTGGATATTTATACTATGATTTTTCTCACTGGCTGTATTTTCTATTATAAAAGTATATTTATGTCCATAATTGCACACATTTCAACATCATAACATAAATACCATTACCTAGACTTGAAAAGCCTCTGGATTCTACAAAAGCCTTTCCTTTCTTTGTTCACTTTCTTAACTGATTTCCTTGTCTCATTGCTACTTATGTCTCTGATACAAAGTTAACCCTTGAATTATAAATATCTCTTTGTGTGCCATTCCTTTTAAGGGCAAACAAAGAGAAAACTGATCATGTGTTTTCATTAAGAAAAAAATTACAATCAACTTACCATTTTCTATCTTTGTTTCTTAATCCATAACCTACTTTTATTTTCCAGACCATAGAATTGTTCAGTTTCTAGATAGCATGACTCATGTCTCCATGTTTAAAATATATTTCTCTTCTTGTTTAAAATTACTTCCTCTTCCTCCTCCTAAATGCATATTCATCACCCAAGACAGGTTAATTTCATTTGATCTGTAGAGATTAGGAACTTTGGCATCCCGGGAGACAACTGGTAGCTCAAGTCTAGGTCTTTACACACATGTATGAAATTTAAATCAGCTACAGCACTAGACTGGAATTTCCTAGAGGAATTATTCATTTATGCAAAGCACATGGCACACACCTGATAAATGCTTTCTGGAAGAATGAAGGGATAAATGAATGGATCTACGTCTTTCAAAGTGGGCTTAGAGAGGATGAATGAATAACATTTCTAGAAAATAAATGAGAAAGGTGATGCCGCAGTTTAGGAATTCTACTGTTATTACTTCCCGATTATTTCCCAAACCTTTCAAACCCTGGTTTAACTCTCTGGCCATATTCAATGGATTGTAGTACCGTCATTGAGCTTGAGAAGATATAAATTTCTAAGGCAGTAAGAATGACAAGTCTTGATGGCAGGCCTGAGATATTTAATTACACAGTACCCTATACTCATCTTAGTGGAAAACATATAGTTGTGAGTTCCATACTGGAGTTCACAAATAGGAGGGAGAGGTGAGTTTGGTTCAGCTGAGACAAGCAACAAATGTCATAGAAAAGAAGATTGACTCAAACCATGCTTGTCAAAGGACAGCATTGCTGAGAGGCTGACACTATATGTATTGTGTGTTCAGATCTAGAGCTGATGATTACATAGATCAACAAAAGCTACAAAATTTCTATTAGGATGACAGAAAGGACAATGAGTCATTTATTTATGTTAGTTGAGCTAAAGGCAATTCTTTGAACATTTCCTTTTGATACAGGATGTAGTCTCGTTGGCCTGTATGTGATGTACTGTAAAACTCGACTGCATCTTCTGTTTTTCACTTATGTTTTACATCCCTTGAAAGCAATGCTCTGAGTCTTTAGATTAGTTGGATAATCATACAGAAACAAAAGAGAATACCTTCAAATATACCCTACTTTCCAGTTTATGGCTTTCTATTCTTTTGTAGGGGGCTGTGGGTAAACCCTTTCTATAGATGAAGTTATAGTGTGTTGTGGAAGACTACAATAACTATCCCCTCTGATTTTTTTCTTGTGAGGGTTTTCTACTTGTGACAACCTTACAAGCAATTTTTGGCAGTGAATTAGGACTATAGAATATATTTGGTAACAGTGTTATTTATTTTTACCATTGTGCCTAGATTTTCCTTTCCTGTTTTTTTTTTTCATCATTGCTTTGGAATTTGTGAGTCCATGTGAAAAGAGTGATAATATCCTCAAACATTCTTCTATCTCTGTCACATACTCTTGTGCTTTTGGAGAGTTCACTTTCCCTTTAATTTAGGGGTCTAATTGTAGACGTGTACAGTCATATAATAAATAGAATTTTATGGAATTGCTACACCTGATAAAAACATTCATGTTCTGCTATCATTGAATATGCATGAATTGTTTCCTGCTTCTGGAATTTGTAAAGAAATTTTGTACCAAACATGAACTGATCTTTCTTAGTTGCTTCTACCTGATCATTTTCTCTAGTAAATATTAATGTAAAAGATATAAGAGTTAAGCAGAGCTTGAGAATCATGTTAGGGTTGGAGGGGATAATTAATGGAAGTTCCTAAAACACCAGTACAGCACAATGTTTGGCACAAAGACATGTTGGCAACACACACTTGTTTTCATGGGTATGATATCAATAGGGAGAGAGAGGGAACAGATACCAAGACAGGAAATGAACAGAAACAGAGAAATGGAAAGACTGAAAGTCTACATTAAAGCAACACTTCCTGCCTGTTTCACTTATGCACTGAAGAATTGGTACATTAGAATTTCAGCAGTGCATACAGAGCCTGATGTGAAACCTTTGGGAAAGATGCTTTAGACGCACTAAAAGATTATCTCTGACATTGAAAATGCCCAGTCTCTTGTCCTTGCCTTTCAGACTCTGTGTTCAAAGACTTTGCTCTAGAAGGCCTGGCTGCAGCGATACACTTATAGCTCCATTTGCAGACTTTCTTATAGGTTCATAAATGGAGACTAGAAGGAGGAGGGAAAGGAATAAAATTTAATAACTGAATAAAAATGTAAATAAAGATTTGCCTAAAATTACTTGTCCAAGAAATAATTCTCCCTCCCCCTTAAGCTAATACTTTGATAAGCTCAGTACAGTGATCCTGATTTGGAGCGTGACCTTTGAAAATGCTCTCCAGCTTGATTAAAGATGTATTAAATTTGTTTAAATAAACCTCGTTGTAATGGCACATCATTTGTAAGAAGCTATTAGGGGGCTGGAAACTGTGCTGCTGTATTTGCATGAAAATGTGCCCTGCTCGAATTGAAGATCTCTCCTGAATTAACTGCAAAAGGAAAATGACACTTTCATAATTTTTTCTGACAAAGAGGGTGAGAGAGAGAAGAAGAAGAAGAGGGAAAAAAGTCCAAACTTTAGGCAATGCTTTAGGAGAAAGGGAGGGCTGCATGCCAATCACAGTGCAACACATCAAACCTGGGCTCTTGCACCAAACAGGAGCCTCAGTGTTTTCAAGATACTCTGATAAATGCAGTCAATGGTATTTATCTGTCAATTATTTTGCTACTGGAATGGCTTTCTCTTTCAGTCTTCTTTTGAGCATACGAGTTGTTTGAAAGGAAAAACAAGAGCCACAAAGATGTCCAGAGAAATCCTCATTATCATCTCATTGAAATCCGATGGCTGGCGATTACGAATAAAGCTTCTATGAGCTTTATTGAGCAAATGTCCTTGTTGTATTCTTGAGCATATTTTGGATATATGCCTAGGAGTGGTATAGCTAGATCCTGAGGTAGCATTATTCTTAACTTCCTGAGAAAGCACCAGATTGATTTCCAAAGGTGTTGTACAAGTTTACATTCCTACCAGCAATGAGGAGGGTTCTGTGACATGAACTCAGTGGCCTGCTCTTTGATCATCTCCCATGAGGGGGAAGCAGCCTTACCAGGCCACAGAGGAAGACAATGCAGCCAGTCCTGATGAGACTTGATAGGCTAGGGTCAGATGGAAGGGGAGGGGGACCATCCCTATCAGTGGACTGGGGGAGGGGCATAGGGAGAGGAGAAAGAGGAAGTGTGGGATTAGGACAGGACAAGAGAAGGGGCTACAGTTGGAAAACAAAATGAATAAATTGTAACTAATAAAAATAAGTTAATTGTAAATAATGAAATTGCCATTAAACATTTTTTTTTTTTTACTTCCATGGCTGGATTTTCTTCCCTGCTTTCAACTATAGTGTGGTCTCTGGGTTTGTGGAGTAGCTGAAACACCCAAAGGCCTCTACCCACCACTGTAAAATGACCTGCCACTCCGATGAGAGAGGGTCTGTCCTCTAAAATAAATATTAAATTAAAACCTTTTGCCTCTCTTTTAAAACATAGAATCTTCTTTCATACAATATTCAGGACTACATTTACCCCTCCTTCCTCTCCCCTCTCAGATCTCCTTCCCACCTCACTTCCCCCCTCCCTGCCCATCTACACAAACTCTGGGTCCCTTCAGAAAAGAGAAGGCTTCCAAGAGACAACAAACACTAGAAAACAAAATTCAATACCACAATGAAAAAGCCCTCACAAGGAAGCTGAACGAACGAGGCAATTCAATAGGAAGAAAAGAGTCCTAAGAGCATGGAAAAAGAGTCAAAGATACACCTGCTCTTACACTTAGGAGTCCTGCAAAAAGACAAAGCAAATAGCCACAGCATATAAACAGAGCTTCTGGGACAGACACCTGCCAGACCCTGTGCTTGCCATGCCAGACTTTGTGAGCCCATTGTGCCCTGCTTAGTTGATTTTGGTGGTCCATATTTTCCTGATGTCTTCCATTGCTTCTGACTCCTCTAATCCTTCTAGCCCCTGCTCCGCAGAATTCCCTGAACTGAGGACCCAATGGAGACTTCAAATTAGATATCTCTTGGCATAAGGTCTGGAAATGGGTCTCTGCACCCACTCCCATCTGCTCCAGAGGAAGCCTCTCTCATGAGGACTGCACAGGTGGTCTGTAGGAATAAGCAGAATGTCATTAGGAGTAATTTCATTGATTTTATTTTAACCAGTCATGTGTGGGTCTACCCTGTGTCTTTTGGCTATCCAGTCACAAGTTTCTCCAAGTAATGTTGGACATGGGCCCCTCTTGTAGAGTGAGATATGTAACAGACATTGTTTGGCCACTTGCAAAAATTCTATGCCACCATTGCGCAGAACATCTTGCAGTCAGGACAGATTGTAGGTTAAAGGTTTTGTAGCTTCCTTAGGTGTACAGATTTTAGTATATTTATCCTACATTATATGCCTAATATCCACTTATAAGTGAATATATACCATGTGTGTCTTTCTTCTTCTGGGATACCTCACTCAGGGTGGTCTTTTCTAGTTCCTTCAATTCGCCTGCAAATTTCATGATTCCCTTGTTTATAATTGCTGAGTAAAAGTACCATAATTTCTGTATCCATTCCTCAGTTGATGGACATCTGGGTTGTTTCCAGGTTCTCGCTAATACAAATAGAACTGCTACAAACATGGCTGAGCAAATGTCCTTGTTGTATACTTGAGCATACTTTGGATATATCCTAGGAGTGGTATAGCTGGATTTTGAGGAAGCACTATTCCTGTTTGTATGAGAAAGCACCAGCTTTGTTTCCAAAATAGTTGTAAAATTTTACATTCCCATCAGCAGTTCAGGAGAATTCCCTTTTCTCCACATTCTCTTCAGCATGTATTGTCACTTGAGTTTTTGATCTTAGCCATTTTGATGGGTGTAAGGTGAAATCTCAGGTTTTTTTTAATTTGCATTTCCCTGATGACTAAGGGCGTTGACCATTTCTTTAACTATTTCTCTGCGATTCAATATTCCTATACTGAGAATACTCTGTTTAGCTCTGTATCCCATTTTAAAATTGGATTACTTGATTTGTTGCTTTTTAACTTCTTGAATTTTTTCTATATTCTAGATGTTAGCCCTCTGTCAGACATCGGGTTGGTGAAGATCCTTTCCCAGTCTGTAGGCTGTTGTTTTGTTCTAATGGCAGTGTCCTTTGCTTTACAGAAGTTTTCAGTTTCATGAGGTCCCATTTGTTGACTGTTGTTCTCTACCACAGAGGCCTATGAAAGACTCTACCCAGCAGGGTATCAAAGCAGATGTCAAACTTTGGGCAGAGTGCAGGGAATGTTATGAAAGAAGGGAGAGATGAAAGACATGGAGGTTGATAGGAACTAAACAAGAAGAGAAACAGAACCAAAATTCTGGGCACAGGGATCTTTTCTGAGACTGATTCTCCAACCAAGGTCCATGCATGGAGATAACTTAGAACGCCTGTACAGATGTAGCCCATGGCAACATTACGTACAAGTGGAAATCCCTAGTAAGGGGAACAGGGACTTCTCTTAAATGAACTCAGTGGCTGGCTCTTTGATCACCTACAGTTTATGCAGTTTGTATCACAGCTGTAGCCCCCCCTCCTTCATCCCCTCCCAATCCCATCTTCCTCTCTCTTCTCCTCCTATGCTCCTCCCCTAGTCCAATGATAGGGGATGTCTTCCTCCCCTTCCATCTGACCCAGGTCTCAGCAGGACTGTCTTCTTTTTCTTCCTTTGTGGACTGGTAAGGCTGCTCCTCCCTTTAGTGGAGGTGATCAAAGAGCAGGCCAATCAGTTCATGTCAGAGACAGTCCCTGTTCCTATTGTTGGGGAACCTTCTTAGATACTGAGCTGCCATGGGCTACTTCTGTGTAGGTGTCCTAAGTTATCTCCATGCACGGTCCTTGGTTGGAATATCAGTCTCAGAAAAGACCCCTGAGCCCAGATTTTTTTATTTGTTGCTCTCCTTGTGGAGCTTCTGTTCCCTCCAGGTCTTTCTATCTCCCCCTTCTTTGATAAGATTCCCTGCATTCTGCCTAAAATTTGGCTTATGAATCTCAGCATTGATTTTGATACCCTGCTGGGTGGAGTCTTTCAGAAGCCCTCTGTGATGGGCTCCTGTCTTGTTCTCTGTCTTCTCCCTCTTGTGATGATCGTCTCCTTTGCCTTTTTGATTGAATATTGACCATCTTACTCAGGGTCTTCCTTTTTGATTAGCTTCCTTAGGTGTACAGATTTTAGTATGATTGTCCTATATTATGTGTCTAATATACACTTATAAGTGAGTATATACCATGTGTGTTTTTCTGCTTCTGTGATATCTCGTTCAGGATGATCTTTTCTAGATCCTACCACTTGCCTGCAAATTTCATGATTTCTTTGTTTTTAATAGCTGACTAGTATTCCATTGTGTAAATGTATCACAATTTCTGTATCCATTGCTGGTGGGAATGTAAACTTGCGTAACCACTTTAGAAATCAATCTGGTGCTTTCTCAGACAATTGGGAATAGTGCTTTCTCAAGACCCAGCTATACCACTCCTAGGCATATATCCAAATTATGCTCAAGTACACAAGTACATTTTCTCAATCATGTTTGTAGCAGCTTTATTTATAATAGCCAGAAGCTGGAAACAACCCAAATGCCCTCCTTTTTATCTAACCTCTTTTGTTCTATTCATTGTAGCTTGGTTTTCAATTCCTTAATTGTTAATATCTACTTATAAAGGAACACATACCATATTTGTTTTTCTGAGTCTATGTTACTTCATTCAGAAGGATATTTTCTAGTTCTATCCATTTGCCTGCACATTTCATGATGCCAATTTTTTAAAAAACAGCTAAGGAATAGTTCATTTTATAAATGTATTATATTTCCTTTATCCATTCTTCAACCTTTTGCCTTTCCTTGGAGAAATAAGTGATCTGGGCCATCAGACAATCTGAGGAACTCCATCTTTATTTTTATTCACCATTTTCCTAGCTTTTCCAGCATTAAGGCATCTATTTTACCCAGCTTCTTTCTTATCAGATCTTTTCCTTCCTTCCTTCCTTCTTCCTTCCTTTCTTTTTTTTTTTTTGACAGATAATAATGTTACTTGCTTGCTGAATGACACCACCTACAAAGTTTACAGGGGCTTTCCACTGAAACTCCTGGAGTTCAGTTCTTCACTGTCTACAGCAAGTTGAAGCAGGAAATGCATGCATGTCATAGGACTCACAAACCTTTGCAGTTGAATCAGGGCACTTGGGTTTTCCCTCTTTCCTCCATATTTGTTTACTTATTTGGGTTCATTTCATCTAAAAGTAGCCTAGAGATAATATTTTTATATTTGTAGGTTGAAAAATAGAGTCTCAGTTTCTGTCCTGTATCCACACACTTTTCAGTTGAGTGAGGCTGTGTTTCCAGTTTAATGTGTCTGATTGTAATATCCATGAAATTTTATTATACTAATCTTGAGTTAGACTTACCACATCATGATAAAGTTGAAGATCACATGAAGAGGTATGTGAAATAATTTTAACTGTCCCAGATTCAGAGATACACAGGACAGCCTGTCTGCACAGGATAATTAATTCCATCCTGGACAGTCATGTTCAAATTGAAAGAACTGTGTGTTGTGAATCAGTGCACATTAGTTTTAACCTGTTGTACTTTTTGCTAAGTAATATTAGAAGCATATTTTCAACATTGAAAATATTTTATATTTTATTAAAAGTTTATACTCTGGTATTGTGGTGGTAAAATTAAGTTATATAGTTTATTTTGTCTTGTGTCTTCTAAGACAATAATAAGATTTCTGCTATCTAAATATATGTGAATTAAATTCAAAGTACTGAGAGTGATAATACCTGTTCAATTCAGTCCAGAGGCCTCTAAGTTGACTTCTTGGGAGGTGACAGAACACACAGATGTTGACAGTCTGGTAAGAGCAGAATTAAAGGAGGAAGCTAACGCATAAGTTTTTCTACAGAAGATGTGGAAATGCCAATGGTGAACAATCTGATTTTGGAGGGAACAAAGACAATTTGAAAAACAAATACTTGTGTTATTTAATTACCTATTATTTTCCTAACTATCCCAACAGAAATATTAAAGCATGAATATTCTTAAATTATAGACTCTTTAGAATTCTGTGAACCCTGCCTTTTTATTGAGTTTTTTAAAATGTAAATACATAAGTAAATAAATAAATATCTTGTAATCTAAGTTAAGGAATGGAAAGTATTAACAGTAAGGTGTTTTTGTCAAGATCATAGTACCGAAGAGTCCCAAACCTGCCAATTCTCACTTTTTTTTTTTCTTGCTCAGTCATGCCTTTATTAACAGGTCCTGAACTGGATCCCTTTAGAGCTGTAACATCTCATGAGAATATGTCATGAGAACGTTGTAAAATAGCCCTCTGACTCTTTGTTTTGTACCAAAACTGGTTAATTTGCTCTTCTAATATGATAGAGAAGAAGAAGCACAATAGCGAAAGAACAGAAACGCGGGAAGTGGCAGAGCCATCCTTTCTGAGACAAGGTGGTGGTTACATTTCTATGGCAGTATCTTTGCTTCCTATGAGGGAGTTGGTTAAGTTCACAATTGTCTTCAACTTCAGCTCAGGGACTTCACGGGTACACTAATTCTAAAGCCTTTTCAAAAGTGTCATTCATGAAGAGACTGCTTTGAGGTGCCCCTTTAGTTCCTATCCAGTAGAACAGTAGAACCTTACTAAATATCCCTCCCTGATAGAATGAATGCCAATGTAGCCCTACCTGGTTTTGCTCAAGAGCTGTGTAAATGTTTTTCTTAGTTGTTTGTCTTCTTATAATTGAAGCATAGATTCTCTCTCTCTGAAACTTTTACAGAATTTAAACTAATGTCCCTGCCTCTGAGTGCTTTTTTCTCCCTCATTTCCTTTTAGTTCTTAATTTACCATTCCCAGCTGAGATACTTGAACAGATAGAATCAACCCAGCTCCTGCCTAATTGGTTCATCATGCACTTTATGATAATTTTCATTCTGGATTTTGATTAGGTCAGTATGGGACTGCTTTGGTCAACGCTTGTAATGATCTGCCTATTAACTCTGAAATAGGGTCTTTGACTGTTCTTATCTTATTAGATATCTCAGCTGCCTTAACCAAGAAATATTACTGAACTGTCCAGACGTTCTATATCGGAGTCAAATATTTTCTCTATTAGTTTTAACACCATTTGACTTAACCTGATATTTTCATTGACAGTTCTAAATGTTGCTAACAGGAAGCTGACAAACAGGTACATTCCTTCAGAAATGTTTGTATCAGCTTCTTGCATACATACACTCATTGCATAGAGAGTATCACATTCCATCTTTCATGGACTTAGCCACACATGAGTCTACATGCACTTATTTTTTTACCTGGTGATGAAAACACTCAGAGCTTATTTATTTATCTATTTATTTATTTATTTATTTATTTATTTATTTATTTATTTATTTATTTGGTGAACCCCTGAGATGCAGTTAGAATGATATTGCTTGAATACAGGGCAGAGGATATGCATATAGGGAAATTTCTGTCCGGCTGGGGACCACTGTTCTTATTGTTTTAGCAGTTTGAAACTTGTTGTATTGCAGATTTAGATGGAATACAAATTGATTACTGTGGCAAATATTAAAAATAGAAACTAGAATGAATTTACCTTTTTTCTTGTTTTTAGTTTTTAGATAGTTGTATTTAGGGAAGTGAGAGTAGTAGCACAGTTGACTTTATTTTGATACTTTCTTGGTTAGTCTTTTGTTGCCTCACATTTTTCCAAATCTCTTTGCTAGTAATTTTGTTTATGTTATTTGTAATTTTTATGATCCTTGTGTAATGAATGTTTCTACACCAAGTTTTCTTTCCTTCTTTTTAACCTTCAATTAAGCTAACAATTTCAAAAATTTTTCTTTAATTATTTTTGATATTTGTCATCGCTGATTTTTACTCCTTTACCTCCTTTGATTTAATGATCAGATATTAGTGGGTTTTAGTCTCAGAAGGTTAATAACTATTAACAATAGCTGATTTTACAAACACATTTGAAAGCAGAATATGTATTTTTGGTTTTTTATACACAATTAAGACCCATTGCTTGACTGCTTTATATATGTCAGTTTATGTATGATGAATTTTGATGGCATCCTATCTTTCTCTTATATCTCGTGTCTTTGCCACTATTATATCACATATATGTGCATATATGTGTGTTCATATTTAAATCTTTATCTATAAATTTAAATATATATGTGTATATACAAAGGGATAATATTTATATATATAGCTATTTGAATTTATGTGTTAATAATTCTGATATTTTTGTATTCATTCTGTCTAGAGAAATAAGGAGTAGAGTGAATCTTATCAGTAAAAATAAATTTATAACTTATTTTATATACATTCATTATTATCAATTAAAATACTGAATTATTAGAAACAGTTATCAGGAGTTATGAAATATATAATGAACCTGAGTTCCCTATATTTTTAATCATTTTTGTATTTAGATTAGCTAAGAAACAATCTAAAAACTGCTGCCAGTCTGAGAAAGAAACTGAAACACAAATTCTCAGATTGGATTTTTTTTTCTATTTTTCCCGAAGGAAAAATATGAAGGTAATTTGGCCATGAATAATTTTGATGCTTTGGAAGAATCACAAGCTATAATCTAGCTTTGTTTCTTCCCACAAACAAAAGTGCAGGCCCCTGAAGCATGTACAGTTGTTTGTTAGTCTCATTTAAGGGCCACTTTTTAAAAGTTATCCTTTTGCAATTTCTGTTTTTTCAACTTCTCAGTTACAAAATGCTTACTGTTCTAAAAGCAAATATAGGTATGTATCACCATTAAGCATGGAGGAGATGCCCTGTGAGGGCAGCAGAACATATGTCCTGTTCAATGCAGCCAAAGCCACAGGTTAGGAAGGTTCTTCAGAAACATGGGCAGGTAAATCTGGAAACAAATCTTATAGGGAGGGTCAACATGTCAAGGGTGTTGGTTTAGTAGCTTGTGTACTTACTCTTCTGTCCATAAGCATGGGGTTGCCTTACTTTATTTAGCTGAGATACAAGTTAGACTCTGAGTTCATCTGTTTACAGTGAATGTCCACTCCCTAAAGCTAAGACAGAATTGTTAACTTCTGGCAGCAGCCCATTTTCAGTATGGTAAACAGACCAGTCCTTTTCCTGGGCTTGCACTGCGTACATCCAGAGAAGATGCACCCATTCACCTCTGATATATACCCATCTCCTATTTCCTGAAAGTTTCACAGACAAGTTCATCTGAAAGTATTTACATTTCGTTATCTTTCCCTTCAGTCTTCCTGCCCTCATCCTATTTACTAGTTCATAGATGTTAAAAATTAGAATCAGAAGCTTACATATTAACTGATGTCTCCCCAATAAATCTGTATCAATTCTGATACGTTGGAAATGATTCAAATCTTAGCATCCCTAGACACGTTCTCTCATCAGACACTTTCCAGCTTAGATCATTCTGAGCCTCCTGAGGATCTTTAATCAATGTAGATAAAGGGGTGGATAACAGCTGACCTTTCCCCTTCCTCCAGCTACAGTGTTTGATATGTTTGTTTTGTTTTGTTTTCTGTTTTTACAGTAGTTGCAGTAGCATAGTAGTTGTTGTTGAAGGTATACTAGGTTTCACTGTTATTCTGTGTTGTTTTCTCTCCTTTCCCAGAGCAAAAGTATGCAACTTGTCTCCAAGGCAAAACAAACAAACAAAAGAACAGATCATCTAACATGGTCAAATGAGAGTATTTTGATGGTGTAGAAAAGCAGGATAAAAGGCTTGCTGTTCCTGCTTAACCTAAGCCTGGGAAGATTGATGACTCCAGCATGGTATCCCTTCAGAGAAAAGGACAGTCGAGCCTCAGAAGACAGTCAGCAAAGTGAACAACTTGACACAGAAGCTTCCCTTGTGCTTCCAAGCATTTAGGCTAAAACGATAACTACGTGGATGTGAATTGGAAATGTCCCCTCTAGTCTCATATATCTGAGCAATCAGTCTCCAGATGGTGGTGCTATTTGGAAATGTAGTCATAGCCTTGTTGAAGAAAGAATGTCACTGGGGATGAGACTCAAGAGTTCACAGATTCATTTGCAGTTCAAGCTCTCTTTGTCATGTGTGTGTGTAGTTGCAGATGTGATTTTTCAACCTCCTGCTCTGGCTTCCTCCTCTTATACCTTCTCTTCTATTAATGCATTCTCCCTCTGGAATGATAAGCTCTCATAAACTCTTTCCTCTCTAAGTGGTCTTGGTAACAGTGTTTTGCCATGACAACAGAAAATTAATAAAATATCAAAAATTTTAATTAGATAATTCTGTATTTGTTTTTGCTTATATTGTCTTCAACTAAAATAAATTCAATGGAAATAAACTTCCTGATTCTTCAGCTCAAGTGTACATTCACATACTCTAAGATGATAATGTATACACAGGCCCATAAACAGTATGTCTAAGTACTTAGAAAATCATATCCATATTGTTAATACAAAGTGAATAAACAGTAATTAATATAAAAATAAATTTTTAAAAAGTTAAAAAGAATAGCTCTATAGTACAAAATAAACTGAACTTTTTTTCTTTTATAAAAATAAATAAATAAATAGATCTGCCTTGTTATTTGTTAAATACACATTTTTAAAGACAAAATTGAAAACAGTATGGTGTCATGTTTTCAAAAGACAACAAAAAGTATCAGAAATAATTTAAGGTTTTAAACTTTATATTTATGCAGATGGACTGGCAAACTTTATGTGCTTATTAAAAGAAATAATTATTAAATTTTTTTCCTATTAACTACAATTTACTTGTTTTATCAAAATATGATTTTATAGTTATGATTTATGTATCATCTGATAGTAGTAACATTGCTGATATAAAGAATAGAAATATGATGGTGTTTATTATAGATTATATTGTATATAATGTTAAATATAAAGAAGTGAATAGAAAGAAATGTTTCACATAATTTTTTCAATATTTTCATTGTATACAATAAAAAGTATTTATTAAGTTAAATCAAATATAAATTGTAATTACTAAACCTGTGTTCCAAATTTAAGCAGTATTATTTTCTCTTTAAAATTTTAATGTCTTGGTAATTCTTATTGCGTACTATAATTACAAATGAACCTATTAAAATTCTATGCCTGTTCGCTGTATAAAAAAGTGGTAGATGGCATCCGCTTATTACAGCAGACACACAGACGAGAAGGTAAATCATGAACCATGTATTATGGGGGAAATTATCAGCCAATACAGTAAATCATACATTCGTGAATCTAGATCAGAAGTTTGCCCAGAACTTCAAGTAAGAGTATGAACAGATGCGAGAAAATGGGCATTTGATATTCTTTATTTTAATTTGTTATTTGAGAATGTCAAACAGGTATGTACAGTATTTTGTTCTTATCTACTTCCCAGTTCCCCATTCTCCCTACTATTTAATTTATCTACAGACCACTCCATAACTTCATGTCCTTTATTTTTTAATGTTTTAATCAAAAATTTATTTTTATATATTAATTACAGTTTATTCATTTTATATCCCAGCTGTAGCCCTCTCCCTCAGTCCCTCCTCATCCCACCCTCCCTCCCTCATCTCCTCCATTGTCCATTGTCCAGTGATGGGGAGGTCCTCCTCCCCTTCCATTTGACCTTAGCTTATCAGGTCTGATCAGGATTGATTGCATTGTCCTCCTCTCTGGCCCTGTTAAGGCTGCTTCCCCCTCAGGGTGAGGTGATCAAAGAGTCCACCATGAGTTTATTTCAGAGACAATCTTTGTTCCCCTTACTAGGAAACCCACTTGGATACTGAGCTACCCTGGTCTTCATCTAAGCAAGGGTTCTAGGTAATATCCATGAATGGTCCTTGGTTGGAGTATCAGTCTCAGAAAAGACCCCTGTACCCAGATTTTTTGGTTCTGTTGCTCTCCTTGTGGAGCTCCTGTGCTCTACAGGTCTTACTATCTCCCCCTTCTTTCATAATATTTCCTGCACTCTGTCCAAAGTTTGGTTATAAACCTCAGCATCTGCTTTGATACCCTGCTGGGTAGAGTCTTTCAGAGGCCCTCTGTGGTAGACTCCTGTCCTGGTTCCTGCTTTTTTATTTTTTTCTAATAACTCAAAGTCCAAAATTAGTGCTACTCCAAATGTGCATCAGTGTGGAACAATATTTTGTTACAAAGAAATTTGCTGCATGTGTGTTTTTTGAGAGGAATGATTTGGCAATATATTTATTTCATCTTTTCTATTTGTACATGCATCTACTATTCAAGTGTTTCTTGTTATTAAGCACTGTGTTCCTCTATCAGTGGTAGAAAATTCATCATGTCTTCATGGGATTTTGATGCAACTGTCTTTGTTTTTTAAAGGACTTAAAAGAGGATATATGAAATTTCATTTTTTTGAAACAGTGTTGGTGTAAGTTGCAAGGTAAACCTTCAGTGATATAGAGATCTTGACTATTGCACACACTCACCTGTAATGAACTGTAACTACACTGTATACTAATACATACATAGTAGCACTATGTAGATACTTAGATCACCATGTAAGGAAAGTGTTACATGCTTTTGTTTGGAGGAAAGGTATTCTTATAGGATAAGATCTCTTAAGTGAAGAACACATTGTCTACTGGAAAAATAGTTAAGTGATCTTCAAACATAAGGCCATGATCTCAATGCTATTTTTCCTTAAGCTTTTAGTATAACAAATTTCATCTTCTTTATGTATTAAACTATGGTTATCCTTTACTGAATTGCATTTAGTTTAAATGTAAAATTGTTCTTTGTTTTTCATCTTCCCATATTTTCAAACAAAATGACTCATATTATTTAATAGTTTCTATCTTAATAAATATTTTTATTTAATTATATATGTGTGTGTGTGTGTTTGTGTGTATGTGTATAGTTGAATGATGCTTTCTGTGTGAGTCAGGATGTTCTCTGTGTTTCCTCTGCAATGAATTTGGTGAGATATCCAGCTAGAACACCATGTCTATGCAGTTTATGATGGGCCATTCTGCTTCTACACAGGGAACACCTTATCCTTGTTCTGTATCTGTGAGTGCTTGGGGTGGAAACCTGGCGGAAGGTCTGTTCTCATGCTTCCAGATGGGTGTTGGGGAGCATAACGCCCCCTCTTGAAAACTGGCTTGCTACTCAGAGAATTGCCTTCTGTCCTCTAATACAAACCCATTCTGCATGTTTTCCTTACCAGGATTTAAAGAACATACTCTGTTCCCATCCAAATGTGAGAAGTTTAATTTCAAAATAAAATATGTCACAATAGCAAAGAAACAAAAGTGAAAAGCTCTCTTATTTCAGTATCAGTTAACATACTTATTTTTACTGGTTGTGTCAAATATCATGAATATTTAAAAACTAGTATTTATGAGAAGATTAATATATATTTTAATCTTGTCAAGCTGAATCACTTGGAAAGAAATGTCAAGGAAATATTTCCCTCTCACTGTCCAGTCCAGACTTGGCAGTTTAACAACTACTGTTCTTTATCTCTCAAATACGTATAATTTATATTTTATTCTTCCTTCAAAAGAAGAATATTTTATTCTTCCTTTCTTAGTCTACTCCAATAACTTCTGTAAATGGGAGACATATTTAGAAAGTTAGGAACTGAGTGACTTCTCATTCAAATGCTTACCTTTTCCACATAACACCAATTAAGTTATTAAAAAGCAAATAAACAGAAAATGAAGTACCGCACATATTTCAGTGGTTAAGAAAACAATAATTAGAAATTTCTGTTCTATAAGAGTACTAACAATCCTTATTAAAACAAAACATTACCCCAATAAGCAAGTGTATCAGACCCCTTAAGTACAAATAACTTGTCAAATTTCTAGCCAATCACTCAAGTTCCAACCTAACAGAATATCTTATTCTTGATCTACTTATAGCCAAGTGCTCAGGAAATATTAGTGATGAAGATGTCTGAGCATTGTAAGATGCTCAAATGAAATTTGCTGAAGGAAGATAATAGATCATGGGGTTTCTGTAATCAGAGAAGGAAATTCAGGTTTTAAAGTATAATCATTTCAATTCACATTTTATCTCATGATAAGTCAAGATGTCAGCCATACAATGTCACTTCCTTCTCATTATTTTTCCTCTTAAAACACACTTTATTTAACATAGTGCTTTTTCCATGTATGCCTTGTTTTTAGTTAACTTTATGAAGCCTCCTCTTCTGCCCCCATATTTTACTTTAACCATTCTATCTCCTAAATGTTGCATATGCTGTTATCAACCATGTCTTTTGTAAGATAGTCACCCACTCCAATGTACCCTTTCTATTTATCTGGCTCCTATTGACATTACAAATGAGAAGCATACATCTAAAGATTTGAAGCTATGATATACAGATGAAACCAAACATGTAGTGTTTCTCTATCTAGGCCTGGTCACCTGTTAAAGTATTTTCTCTAGTTACATCCATTTCCTGAAATTTTTCTGATTGCAGTTTAATTTGAAGTTGAATAAAGTTTAACTACATATATGAACCACATTTTTAATACCTGTTTATCAGTTAATGGGCATCTAAAATGATTTTACTTCCTAGATATAAGACTAGAGTAGCAATGAACACAAATGTGTATTTATCACTGTAGTAGACTGTGAAGTAGTGGGTATCTGCCCAGGAGTGGAATAGCATAGCCTAGGAGATGACTCAGTCAGTGAAGTGCTTGTTGAACAAGCACAATGACTTGAATTTGATTCTCAACACCTGGATATGTCCCAAGACTAACTTCTGGGTTGGTTCAAACACACACACACACACACACACACACACTTACATATACGTTACACAATTAAGAGAAAAAAGTAGTAGTATTTAAATATGTATTTAATGTTTAGTCATGTATAAGTTATTACTTCAAAATAAATATAACAATTTTTGTATTTATCTTGACTCCCCATGTTTAGTGTAATTATAAGGGAACAATAATCATTATTTTTTAAAAGTATGCTTTTGATGAGCAAAGAATGTGTCACTGGGAGGAACTTGGTCTAGTCTTTCCCATTCCCCCAGAGAGTACCCAGCTGAATTTATGGAACCTGAAATGTGCCATCTCACTCTTTGCTGTAATCACCACTCGGAAATAGATCTTTCCACATGAATTCAGGGCATATGTAGTAGCAAAGCACACCTAATTGAAAGTGCTACCAGTTGTCTGTTCTAATGAGCTGCTAGCTAAAGTGCAAAATATCAAGGGATTGTCTCTTCTTTACTCAGAGACCTTTAAATATCTTGGAGAAAAGGGAAGAGGAAGTTGTTGAGCAATATGGCAATTGTTTTACCTTCTGCCTCAGCAAAGCTTTTCCTGTCATTTCATTTGCATCTAGTTCTTGATTCATGTTGTTTATTCATGAAAATTATATTATTAGTAAAGTATGTCCTTCTTCCACATTTAATTTGATACTACTCAGTACATTTCTCGTCTTATTTTTTTCTCTAAACTTGTCGTTTAAATATGTATTGTCTGTCTTGTTTTTATGGTAAATTGTCTTAGGTGGTCATATAATGAAATAGAAATAAACTGCTATTATCAAATAGACATATAATTTATAGTGTTATATTAGCTAATTAACAGTTCTACTGCATTTGAAATGCTTATCATCTTTACTCTTAAAACAGCACCCTAAGTCTACCTTAGACACATGAATTAGTGTCACTGAATTGAAATAAGTGATTCTAGATATTGTAGTCTATTTCATCTGTGAAAGTTAAAATCATATATCCTAAATAGTCACATGTGAATTATGTCAACTAGTATGAAAAAATCCAAATTTTGACTAAAATTTTCAGTAATGTCATATGCTGATGAGTTGATCTTTCTCAAGTGGGTGTCAGAAAATCTGACAAGAAACACTATCCAACAAAATTTTCAAAATTATTTTCCATTTAAGTTTGATATTTGATTATAAAAACCCAAGTAAATGTGTGCATGTCATTGACAAAATCATTAAGCACAACTATTCCAAGGCATGGCAATAAATCATAAACTTGGGAGAAGATTTTAATTTTTGGAAGAGTATAACTTGTAAATAAAGTAATTAGTATTGCCTCAATATTTGCTGAATATTCCTTGCCCTAAAAAGCAAAAAGAAGCAGTTAAGGGGAACAAGTACTATTTCTGACATGAACTCAGTGGCTGGCTCTTTGACCTCCCTGCACCTACACACTGAGGGAGGAGCAGCCCTGCTAGGCCAAAGAGGAGGACTTTGCAGCCAGGCCTGAAAATACCTGTTAATCTAGGGTCAGATGAAAGGGGAGGAAGTCCTCCCCTACCAGTGGACTTGGAAAGGGGTAGGGAGAAGATGAGGGAGGGATGGGACTGGGAGGGAATGAGGGAGTGGGATACAGCTGGGATACAAAGTTAATAAATTGTAACTAATATTTAAAAAATTAAAATTTAATTTAAAAAGACGAAGGTCTCCTCTAACCAGCTTTTCCATTTCATATTTCTACTTAAAATAAGAGCACCAATATAAACCAGGCAATGTATAACCTTATTCAGCTGTATATAGAATGCCGTAGAAAAAAGTGTTTTCAGCAATAAACCAGAATCTCTTACAGTTCTTAGGGCAATGATATCGTGTTTGGTTTTCTTTTCTTTTTTTTTTTTTAAAGCTGGTGGATAGATTTTATTCAGAGACTTTATCTATTAGCTTTCAGGCATCTTTGCTCCTGATGCAGCAGACACAGCCCTTCCTTGTGCTCCTCTGGAGAAAGAGAGAATGGAAGAGAGCTCTCCTGTCCCTTTCACAAGGGCAGGCACCCTGTCATGGATGTCTAGCAACATGGTATCACTGAGCGCACTCATTTTCCAAAAACTCCATGTCAGTCACACTGTAGGTTAAGATGTAGTGGCAGAACTTGGGAGACAGAGACAGGAGAATCTCTGGGTTCCAGAACAAACTAGTCTACAAGACCGAGTTTTAGGACACGGAAAAACCTTGGTTTGAAAAATCCTGAAATACAGAAAAAAAATTTAAATATACGATTGGGCTTACATGTGTCACACACATACATACACACATACAGACAGACATATAGACATGCATGTATACCTAACATATAATAAATATAATATGAATCAATAAATAATAAAGAAAACCCGAAAATAAATAAAATAAAACCAAAACTATGTTATATTTCTAATATCCACTTAGAAGTGAGTATATACCATGTGTGTCTTTCTGCTTCTGGGAGGACTGCTCCTATCAGTGGATTGGGGGTGGGCATGGGAAGGAAAGAGGAAAAATGGGTGGGATTGGGAGGGGACAAGGGAGGAGCTACAGTTGGGATACAAAATTAATAAATGCAATTAATAAAAAATTAAAACATTAAAAAAAGAAAATGAAATGAAACAAACAAAAGAAAAAACAAAAAATATTTGAAGTTGTGAATCTGGCAATATATAGTTTAGCTCTGTAGCATATAAGAAATTAACATCTCTCTTTTGAAGAATAAAATAAGGCTTTGACCTGATGTAGCCACGTAAGACTGCATGCATGCTAAACTGACTTCTGTGAATTTCATCAGATTCGTTAGGTGCATAGTCCCAGTGGTCCTGTATCAGTTAAGTTCAAAATCTAGCTGTGTCCACTTTTAGCTTTCTTAGATTTGAGTATTTGGTCTCTGAAAGTTTTAAAATTCATCAATAATTATTTTAACCATTTAAGTGTAAAAGAAAGTAAATTTAGGTAGTGTTATGAATTTATTACCTATAAATGTTTTAATAAACCTGTGTTTATATGTTATCATTAAAAATGAACACATTACAGAATGAAATGCTATTTTGAGAAAATAAATGTATAATTATGTAAGATTCATGGTAAGATATGTCCTATGTTCTAATATCTCCATTATTGGACTGAGTTCTAATTCATTCCATTAAGCGTAATGAAAAAGGTGACTCAGAAAACATATTTTCATAAATTTTACAATCCTTAGGAATAAAATAAAACAGTATATAGCCAGCCACTGTAGACTTACGTTAATATTTATAGTGGAAACACTGTTCTTCAAAATTGTAATATTATGGATGTGATTTTTTTTTAGTTCATGTCAACCTCCTGATACCCCTAAGTTATATTCTTGGCTTGTGCTTTTCCCTTTGTTTGAAAATTCCCTTAGTATTTATTGAGCAAATTAAGAAAATACATTCAAAAGAGACTGTTCAAAACCAGCCATGGACTTTGGCATTGGGTTAGATATGAATCTAAGTAGCTCCAGCTCATAAAATAGATACCAGATTTATTTCTTCTCTTATTAAAAATGTTCATAAATAGTTCCAGTTGCTCTAAATATTAAAACTAACAAAGATAACATTTTGTAGATAGGTGCTACCTAGAAGATAGGTAGTTTACATAAAAATTATAAAAACTCACCTTGAAATTATAGCCATTTATTTCTATCTACAAATTAACAAAATATTTTTTTAAACTAGTGAAATTTCTGAAATGTAAATGTCCACCCGGAATCTATTATCAAGCTCTCATCTTCTTGCCTATTTCTCATCCTCCTGCTCAATGAAATTTTCTATGCTCATACTGTCTTTATGCATGTATTACACGACTAAGTGAAGGCTCTGTTCTCTATAGACACCCACCAAATTTATGAGGACAACAATGATGACTGCAGATAGACTTGGTGGGAGAATGAAATGAAGTAACAGAAGTAGAGTGTTGCCTAGTTTTTTCTTTTTTAATTAATTACATTTTATTCACTTTGTATCCCCCCATAAACCTCTCCCTCCTCCCCTCCCAATCCCACCTTCCCTCCTCCTTCTCCACACATGCCCCTCCCCAAGTCCACTGATAGGGGAGGTCTTCTTTTCCTTCCTTCTGATCCTAGTCTATCAGCTCTCATCAGGAGTGGTTGCATTGTCTTCCTCTGTGGCCTTGTAAGGCTGCTCCTCCATCAGGGTGAGGTGATCAAAGAATAGGCCAATCAATTCATGTCAGAGGCAGTCCCTGTTCCCATTATTATGGAGCCCACTTGGACACTGAACTGCCATGGGCTACATCTGTGCAGGGGTTCTAGGTTTTCTCCATGCATGGTACTTGGTTGGAGTATCAGTCTCAAGAAAGACCCCTATGCTCAGATGACAATTTAAACAACAGAATTTTAAAACATATTCTGCTCTAGGGAAGAAAAATTACAATATTTAAATACGATACTCCATGTAAGTTATTTAATTCTGCATCTATGACTTTTATTAACAGCAACTTCCATTTCCCTTTGTTCCTATAAATGATCCTTCATGGCACCTATGTCATCCTACAGAAGCATGTGAGTA
>CM053752.1:93549524-93601967 GCA_028658305.1 Pachyuromys duprasi | reverse complement strand
CAGAACAGGAGCATGCCAAAGAGGACCTCTGGGGGGGGGGGGGGTCAATGTAGCGATGTATCAGAGCAGATATTAAGACTCGAGATCAAGCCTCTGACAGAGGGCGAGAGTAATGATAGATCTGGGGGAGGTTGGTGAGACTTGGGGAGAACAAGAGCTCCACAAAGACCAAACTGAGCAGGGCACAGGAGTCTTGTAAGAGACAGTTTCTACAGCCAAGGACCATGTGTGGATGAGGACTGGAACCCCGGCACGGATGGGGCCCATGATAACTTGGTGTAGGGCTGAAGACCCTATTCAGGGAAACAGGGACTGTTTCCGTCATGATCTTGATGGCTGACTCTTTGACCCTCCCCCATACAAGCCGGGGTGTGACAGACTGGCTAGATCCCAGGGGAGGACTTTGCAGCCAGCCCTGAGGAGACAGGATAAGCTGGGGTTGGATGGAAGGGAAGGAGGTCCTCCTCTATTGGTAGACTTGGAGGGGGCGGGGAAGAGGGAGATGAGGGAGGGAGTGGGAGGGTAGGAGGGAATGGGGGAGGGGCCTAAGCCTGGGATTCAAAGTACCTAACCTGTGATTGAGATAAAAAAAAATAAATTAAAAAATAAAATGAATAAAGCTGAAAAAAAAATGAAACTACCATCTTCAAGAAACTTACAACCTAAATGACTGGAATAATATGTCATATAGTTACAGCAATGTGGCTAGTTTTTAAGCAACCATACATCCATACTCATGTTGTAGTAGTGAAGACCATGTGTGAAGGCAATAATTCAGTTAAGTTCTACATCTTAGGGTGTGTTAAAACTGAGATTTTCTTTGATGAGGTAGTCAGGGAAGAATATATTCTCAGATCCATAGGCAAGGAAGGGTAGAAAAAAAAAACAGCAATAGAACAAAGAAAACAGTAGGGAATTTTAGATATTTTTTAAAAATTAAATTGTGTAGTAATGATATTCAAGTTATTATTTATAAAAATAAATACAACATGGGTACACTGCAATTACATTTTCATGTGTTGTACAAGTCAGATGAATTGATGCCTGTAAATCAGAGTTGAAAACTGAGAGATACTGAGTAGCCAAATTCCTGGTGTGTAAATGACATTTCTAGAGATGATTAGAACACTGAGCTTTGGAGCCAAGGGCATACTCTCTATTTGTGCTAGTGGTAAAGTATAAGGTTGTCTAGTATGAAGGTTATGCACAAAGATGTATGCATATTAATTGCACTGATATAATTTTATTTGGGGGAATTTGTATCCAAGTCACCTATACCAAAAAGCTTGGAAAGAAATGGAGACCAGAAGAGAATGTAGGCATTATAGTAAACCAAATGTGCTCTGTAAGTAACCAGACATGTATCCAAGTAGATGACAAGGTAATAAGAAAAACTAAATAAAGGTTTGGCAGTGGTACAAAAAGTAAGGAAATATTGATGGCTTGCATTAATGACAAAAAAATGCTAAAAGTAAATGAGTGCTTGTCTGTAAAAAAAACTTTTACTTAATCTGGTTCAATTGTGCATTAGAAGATTATTGTCTCTGTGCTAACCTAGGCCTAGTCCTAGAATCTTCTAGTCTCCTTACAATCTAACCTTGGCCTAGAATGATTCAGCCTTTGAGACTTACTGCTGAATAAGCTCATCCTTTCTTTTTTCTGAGCTCATAGCTGGCTGGTTCAACTCAGCTGTTCTGACTACTCACCCAGCTAACTTATTCCGTCTGGCTTTTCTCTTGAGTTATGCATCGCTCTGCTTGGCCTCAAACTAGCGCCAGCAATCTGCTCTAATCTCCTGGCTGCTTCTCATTTTCTGGCTTGTTCTGTCTTCACCTGTGTCTGACCTGTAGTCTCATTCAACCTCTCTCTATAAAACTCTCCCAGTAAAACTGCCTCCTCTCTCATTCTCTGTTGCTCCCATAAGTAGATTCTATCTCTTCCTCTGAGAATTAAGCACATCCTATTCAGTCAAATCTTCCCTAATTCAACTTTCTTTTTCTGTCATCACTTTCAAACATAGGTGCTTCCTTCTACAAACTAAATTTACCTTCATTGTTTGGGATTAAAGGTGTGTACCAAAACATCTGGACCTAAGCTTTTCTTTACCTGATACTTTATACCAGGCTGGCCTTGAACTCAGATAATACTTGCTTCTGTCTTCTGGATTAAAGGCGTGTTTATATTCCAGCCAGATCACACAGACCTAGAACATCTTTGGATGTGACCTCTTGCCAGAGCAGCCATGTTCTGAATTGAAATTCCTCTACACTTGTCTAACTTATATCCCAGTCGGCTTCTCAAATCTCTAAGATTTCTTCCTACAGCTGCAGTTCTCAGAGAGTCCCATATATAATATTTTTTCAGCATTCTCTTGAATATTTTGCTACATAAGATATCTACTTTTTGCCCCCCCCTTCCTCCTGTTATTCTACTTTCAACTACCTTATTTCTCCTTATTCCTTTACCCTCTTTGTTCTCTTCTTTATCTCTCATGTACTTATTTAAAATAAACCTTTTATTAAGTGTAATAGAAGTAAAATAATAGGACAATACCTTGAGGATGTGTGGCAATATATTTTATAATTAGATGGTTCATGTATATTTACGTATTTTCATAACTTAATAGGATATATATGCATAATGGAATCAAAATAAATATTGATAGAGTATAGTTATTCTATTAATGTTTACTTATTTCTACTTTCCAGTTAGTAAAATAGCTAAGCATGCTAAGGATAATTTTAGTGTTCAATGTAAGCATGAGGACTTCGAGTAATATCTCCTCAATGTAGCAGAATGGATGTCAGCTCTGCTTCGTTCCTGCTAATCATGCTGTGCTACATAATGAGTGGAATAAACGGACAGAGTTTTTTTTTTTTCTTTCTCACATTATTAGAAGTTATCTGTGCTCTTATAGGCATCTCTTGCTCAATATTTTACTTAAGTCAGGAGCTGGAGTTAGGACTGAGGTTTATACTTTGAAATCAGGGCTGTGGTGGACATGTATAGGAGGAGACAATGCTTTAAAGTGCTTCTACATCTGTGTATATGTCCAGTGTGGAAGAAGGCTATGAAGGCATGTTTCACAAGGCAGAGAGCATCACTGGATGTGTATTTTAAGCTCCTACATTGAACAACAAGTTCCCAAGTCCAGTTATCATCCAAGGAGAAAGGAAATATAATCAATTTTGTGAGAATGGTAGTTTAAACCAGAAAAATCCCCATAGTGTTTGAAGACTCAGTTTTCAAATGATGATGCTGTAGATGGAAGGTAGGGATGTGGTTGATGGAAGAAATACTTCAATAAGCACAGATTTAGGATGGTTTATAGCCTAGCTATAGTTCCAATTCTGTCTCTCAACTTCATGCTTCTGCCAGCACACCTGAGGTTGCTGCCATGCTTCTCCACCATGATGGCCTCTTCCCCAATGGAACCGTAAGTCGATGTGAACTGTTTCCACAGGTTACTCTTCGTCACAGGTTTTTATCAAAGCAGCTAACACAGTCAATGACATATGAAGACCTCTGCAGACATTTTTTTTTCTTCTGAGAAAGGGTTTCCCTGTGTAACCTTGGCTGTTCTCCACTCAGTTTCTAGATTACTATGGCCCTGAACTCACAGAAACCTGCCTGCCTCTGCTTTGCTGAGTTCTGAAATTATAGGCATGTGCCACTGTGCCTGGCTTGTAGATGTGTATTTAAAGCACTGAAGAGGTTTAGAATTTTGGTGGTTTGCAGAAGCTTGGAATTCAGTTGGTAGATTGTTTTCCTAGAATACATGAAGCTCTGAGATCTGGTGTATTGATGTACACCTGTAATGCTGGCACATCAGGAAGAGAAACAGGAGGCTCAGAAATTCAAGACCTTCTTCAGCTGCATAGTAATTTCTAGCCTGCTACATTTGAGAGTCTGTTTAGACCATAATAATAAGTAACAACAACACAGTTATAAATACATTTTAAATGCAAAGTTTATATATGGAACAGGCACAAAGCACAGTAAGAGAATGACTTGTTAGGCCTGTTTACCTGAGATTTGCAAAAATTCTGGAAAGGGGAACTTTTAATATGTCAACTACAGATTCCTAAAGAGTTTTATATCCGTTCTACATTTATTTTCACAGCACAAGAAATAAGAATATAAGAAGGAAAATGGTCAAGTTTCCATTATGAAAGCCTAATATTTTCCAGAGTCTAAAATTACAAAAACAAAACACAAAAACCACACTCGACATGATTTATGACTACATTGACTACAATAAAATAAACTGGAGACTCATTTGGACCATGATTAGATACATGGAGAATTTAGTCTAACATTAGTCACTCAAATGTTGATGACCCCCCAAAATTGCTTTTTCACATAAGACTTGTTAATGGAGCACATTTTGAAAATAAATGCTGAATTAAATATAAGCAAATAATGCTATAAAAACTCCAAAAGTTATTAATATGGCTAAAATCTACACATCAAAACTGTTAGCAACTATATATGATGTAGCTATCATAAATGCATGTCCTGTGTTTGTCATATCTTGCTAATTTATTTAAGTATAGAGAGATATTAGTTCAGGTGGAGACAAGTACCTAGTTAAGTCATGGGTCTCCAGAAATTGAGCCAATTTTGTTTTAAATAAAATAAAATAATAGACATTCCAGCTTAAATGATCTAGCTAAATGTCTGTGTGGGGAAGTTCACACATCCTCCACACTTTCTGCTTCCCTCTAATCACAGCCATTAGTGTTCTCATGCTTTTGAATATCAAATTCACCTGCAGCGGAAAAATACAGCACCGTTCTTGTTTCCCTTATAAAAATACTAGCTGAAATATGAAAATCATGCTTCACTTTTATTAAGTGCCATTGCTTTCATTGAGAAGACGCTGGCATTCTATAATAATCTTCCCAACTCATCTTCTTTAATTTATTCTTGAGACTTAATTATACACAACATGTAAACAAGTTGGGAGAATGGCTAAAAACTCAGGTGGTACCTTTCTATTCTAACAAACAGAAATTTTATCCTTCAAGTCCTTAAGTGAGTCAGAGCACAGAAGTTAGCAATTCTGAAGTTGGAATCAAGTGATGAAATGAAAGAAATGAAAAAGGAGAATTGGTGCACCTGGTGTTTCTGTAGTTCTGTAGTTCCTGTGCCATGTGCCTTCAAGCCTCCCATGGGCATATTTCTCCTCTATAAAATAAAAGATGGTTCCTGTAAGGCAACTTTTGAAGTTCTATGGATAAAATGAGGGTTATGTGTGAATGAACATTTGTGGAAAGTTTTTGTTTTGATCAGGCATCGATTGCTTTAAAAGAGCATAGCCTTCCTTCTAATATATTCACTCCTGTTCATGAAGTACTTACTCCCTGAGGTTTTTCTTAAGTAATATATTATTTAATTCAAACAACCATTCTGTAAAGAGGGAATATTCATTTTATAGTTGAAAAATTGAAGGACAGTGTTAGAAGAGCCTTTCCAAAGAACACATACCTAGTGTGGAGGAAGCCTTAACTGAATTAATTAGAGTTCAAAATGAAAAAGTCATTAAAAAATGCCTTTTCCATTCCCACTTCATAATGTCACAATAATATGGCAGGCATCACAAACGGCTTTTACTTTTGATTGCAAGATTTTAAAGACCTAATATAACAAGCCTAAAAGCCTGATGAAGTATCATTTGCTATTTTTATTGGATGTACCATTGATTTATAAGGACTTTTCTTTTAACTCAGGGGGAATATTTGTCAGCCCTCATATTTGACCCTTTTGACTCACAATTGAATTCATTTCGTTTAAGAGTGTAGCTAAATCTATATCACTGAATTTGTACAGATGAGAAAAATGAGACAGTATTGCCAAAACAATTGCATAAACCATTACTAATTATGTAATAAGAGGAATAAATTTTAAGCCTATTTTTCTGTGTTAGTGACCTTATGCAATGGGCAGCTCCTACATTCTACAAAGAGCATTTGAATAATAAATTTTCAATGAGTCCCTAAGTTTCTGCATAAAATGTTTCATTGCAGTTAGAGATGACTGAGAGAGAGGTTTCTGTGGCAGAGTGTGGCACGTTTAAAATCTTGGAAAGTGGAGACTTTTTGAAGATCTCCATAAACATCTCAGAAGTTCTCAGCAGGACTGTCTGGTGAAGCTGAAGAACAACGGCCTACTTCAGTCAATAGTTTTCTGTTTGAATGTTGCTGTAAAGATGTTACTTATCTGAATCAATGGTTTCAAGTTTTGATACTTGAGAAACTCTAAGACTCATGTTTATTTTTAATTTATTTGTTCATAGTTAGGACTCAGCACAAAGTGTGTTAGCAAGGAAAATACTTAATTAAAACAGAAGTATTATACGACGTGTGTATTCATTTGAAACTAAGTAACTTATAAACAATAATTTTAGAAACTAGTAGGATCAAAACCTAGTGGCCAGCAGGATCAATGTTTAATGAGAAACTCTTTCCTATACACTCAGCCAGAGGAAGAGTGAAAGAGGTGATTCCCACCAAGAACTTTTATAAGGGCAAATTTCATTCTTGAAGGGACTGCCTTTCATGACATTATCTCTTCCTGAAATCCAAAAAAGTTTTTGGGGGGTGTTATATGTTCTTTTATTTTTATTTATTATGTATTATAATTTACTCAAATTGTATTACAGCTGTGGCCCCCTCCGTTTCTCCCAATACCACACTACCTCCCTCTTCTCCTCCTATTATCCACCCCTAGTCAACTGATAAGGGAGGTCCTCCTTACCTTTTATCTGACCCTAGCCTATCAGGTCTCATCAGGACTGGCTGCATTGTCTTCCTTTGTGGCCTGATAAAGCTGCACCCAACCCCCAGGGAAGGTGATTAGAAAACCTGCCACTGAGTTCATGCCAAAGACAGCCCCTGCTCCCTTTACCATGGTACCCACTTGGAGAATGAGTCTATGGGCAACACCTGAACAGGCGTTTGATGCATGATCCTTCGTTGAGGTATCATTCTCCTCAGGGACCCCTGAGCCCAACGTTTTTGGCTCTGTTGGTCTCCTTGTGGAGCCCTTGTCCTTTCCAGGTCTTTCTCTGCTTTGATATCCTGCTGGCTAAAGTTGCTCAGAGGCCCTCTGTGGTAGGCTCCTGTCCTGTTTTTGTTTCTCCCCCTTCTAATGTCCATCCTGTTTGCCTTTCTACATGAGATTTGATCATCTTACCCAGGGTTTTCCTTCTTGCTTAGCTTCATAAGGTGTACAGCTTTTAGCATGATTATCCTATATTATATGTCTATTAGCCACATATAAGTGAGTATATAGCACAGGTGTCTTTCTGTTTCTGGGATACCTCACTCAGGACGATCTTTTCTAGTTTCAACCATTTGCCTGTAAATTCATGACTTCCTTATTTCTAATTACTGACTAGTAAAAAATTCTACCAGAGAACTCCTTCAGCTGATAAATACCTTCAGCAATGTGGCCAGATACAAAATTAACTATAAATAAATAAATAAATAAATAAATAATAAAAATTAAAAAATCAGTGGCCCTCCTGTATATGAAAGATAAAAGGGTTGAGAAAGATATTAGGGAAGCTATACCCTTTACAATAGGCACTAATAACATAAAATACCTTGGTGTGACTCTAACTAAGCAAGTGAAAGACCTGTTTGAAAAAAAATTCAAATCTGTGAATAAAGAAATTGAAGAAGATATCAGAAGATGGAAAGATCTCCCATATTCATAAATTGGTAGGATTAGCATAGTGAAAATGGCCATCCTGCCAAAAGCAATCTACAGATTTAATGAAATTCCCATAAAAATACAACACATTTTTTTTACAGAACTTGCAAGAACAATTCTCAACATATAGAAAAAAAAAAAACCAAAAACAGAATTGCTAAAACAATCCTGTACAACAACAGGTCGTCTGGAGGTATCTCTATCCCTGATATAAGGCTGTACTGCAGAGCAATAGTGATAAAAAAAAAAAACAATTGCATGGTATTGGCATAGAAACAGAATGGTGGATAAATGTAATCAAATAGAGGTCCCAGAAATAAATCCCACACATGTGCTGATACTTGATTTTGACAAAGAAGCCAAAACCATACAATGGTTTTCTTCTTCAGCATCTTCAAAAAATGGTGCTGATCTAACTTGCATGTAGAAAAATGCAAATGGACCCATATTTATCACCTGGCACAAAACTAAACTCCAAGTGAATCAAAGACCTTAACATAAAACCAGACACATTAAATCTAGTAGAAGAAAAATATGGAAGAGCCTTGACCTCATTGGCACAGGAGACAACTTCCTGAACAGAACACCAACAGCACAGGCTTTAAGAGCAACAATCAATAAATGGGACCTCATGAAACCAAAAAGCTTCTGTAAAGCAAAGGACACTGCCATCAGAACAAAATGACAACCTACAGACTGGAAAAGGATTTTCACCAAGCGTATATCTGACAGAGGGCTAATATCCAGAATACATAAAGAACTCAGGAAGTTCAAAAGCAACAAATCAAGTAATCTAACTTAAAAAATGGCATACAGATATTTGGATCTCTTGCTCTCCTTGTGGAACTCCTGACCCTTCCAGGTCTTTCTATCTCCCCCTTCTTTCATATGATTCCGTGTACTCTGCCCAAAGTTTGGTTATAAGCCTCAGCATCTGCTTTGATACCCTGCTGAGCTGAGTCTTTCAGAGACCCTCTGTGACAGGCTCCTGTCCTGTTACCTTTTTTCTCACTCTTCCAATGTCTGTCCCATTTGCCTTTCTGGGTGAGGATTGATCATCTTACCCAGGGTCCTCCTTCTTGCTTAGCTTCTGTGCACAGTGGTCTTTTCTGAGATTGATAGTCCAACCAAGAACCATTTATGGAGATAACCTAGAGCCCTGTGCAGCTGTATCCCATGGCAGTTTAGTATCCAAGTGGATTCCCTAGTAAGAGAAACAGTGATTCTCTCTGACATGAACTCAGTGGCTGGCCCCTTGATCACCATCCCCTGAGAGGGGAGAAGCCTTACTGGTTCACAGAGGAAGACAATGCAGCCCATCCTGATGCGACTTGATAGGCTAGGGTCAGATGGAAGGGGAGGAGGACTGCCCCTGTCAGTGGACTTGGAGAGGGGGCATGGGAGGAGAGACTGGAGGGAGTGTGGGAATGGGAGGGCGTGAGGGACAATACTACAGCTGGGATACAAAGTGAATAAATTGTAATTAATATTAAAAATTTTAAACAACAAACAAAAATGTGGTACAGAGCTAAACAGAGAATTCTCAATAGAGGAATACCACTCTTAGGCATATATCCAAAAGATGTTCAAATATACAACAAGGACATTTGCTCAACTGTGTTAGTAGTAGCTTTATTCATAATAGCCAGAATGTGGAAACAATCCAGAGGTCCCTCAACTGAGGAATGGATACAGATTTCAAAACTTAGTTCACCTATAATGGCCAGTGAGGGAGGGAAGGAGAGAGGGAGAGAGGGAGAGAGAGGGAGGGAGGGAGAGAGGGACAGAGGAAGAAAGGGAAAGAGAGAGATCTTAGAACACTCAGATGTAAATGTGAGGTCTCTATCAATTCCCTCCTTCAGATCTCAGGGAACCTTGTGGAAGAGGAGGTGGAAAGAGTTTAAGAGCCACAAGGGTTGACACCAGGAGAAGAAGGACCTCTAAATGAACTGGGCAAAGTTCACAGATACTGTGGAAGCATACACAGGACCTACAAGCAGGCTGTCTGCACTGAGTCCTCTGTTATGTATCACAGCTCTCAATTTAGTGTTTTTATGGGAATCCTGAGTATGTGAAGCAGCGAGTCCCTGACTCTTTTGCCTTCTTCTCTGCTCTTTTTCTTCTCTTGGTTTGTTTTGTCCATCTTCGACGTGATAATTATTGTTTTTTGTCATTGTTTTATCTTATTATATTTTATTGGTATCCTTTATTTTTTTCTCTTAGAAACTTTTTTGTTTTCTAATGAGAGACAGAAATGGAGTGGATCTATAGGGGAGACTGGGAGAAGTAGAGGGTGGGAAAACTGTAATCAGGACATATTTTATAAGAAAAACATCTATTTTTACTAGAAAGGAAAATTGATAAATATTTGTGTTTGAAATTTGCTGGTTATTACCATAATATAAGGCTCAACTGCTGTTATTTGGGACATGCAGTAACAAATAGTCCACAGAGACAAGGTAGCAAACTCTTGGGTGTAAGGTGAGAATTGAGATAGTTACAAATATAAGATATATATTTTTTATCATATCTCTTCCATGCTAAGAAAAGTAAAAATTAACAGTCATCTATTGAAAATGGACAATATCTAAGAGACATGATTGCTCTCAGAATTTAATAAGTAAGACAGCTCTTGAATTTGAATACCATTTAATTGTGCCAAACAGTCACATGGAAAAAATTTTCTCTTAAATTGAAAAATTCTCTCCCACATGGAAAGTCCTTAAACAGGAAGATAACAATAAAAAAATAACTTCAAGAAGTCCCTGAAACTGACCAGATTCACCAGGCTCCTTCCTGGCAGAGTAAACTATAAAAGCAGAGTCCCTTTCTGACTAAGGAAGCCAAGCTACAACAAAGACTGAGGATGGACCAGCAGCCTGGAAGAAGCAGAAAGTAGCCAACCTGCCTGGAAGTGGCATAGACCAACTGAGGCACCTGGAAGGAACTCTCTCCAACATAGTGGGCTCTCTTCAGGCTGTGTAGTGTGTACCAGGTTCCAAGATATCACCCATGCTGAGGTGAGCCTTGGTGACGCATCTGTCTTTAAGTCATGTATGCTTTTGCAAGTAACACCTCACTCATATTCTTGTGAGTAACCATAATAAAACTTTTTGGTTCACCAAGTTGAGTTGTGGTAATATCATCACTTTGGTTTGTTTTGAGCTCTCTATCTGGACTAAGGAGACGTATGTGTTCCATCTCCTCATGAAAAGTGTTGTCACACAATACCATATACACAAATGGAATAAAAATAAAGATCCAAGAATAAAAGCCTATGCCACACTAACCTAATTTTCCACACACGTGGCAAAGTACAAGTTAAAGAAGTCTTCTTGCACATAGAGCTTTACAGTTTCTTTAACAAATAGAACTGCAGTGACTGGATATTCTCATGCTGAAGAATGAACCGAAGTCCCAATATCTGCCCCTGTACAAAAAAAAAAAGAAAAAAAAAACTCAAAAAGGAAGAAAACATTACGGTAATGTAAGATTCAAACTCTAAAACTAATAGAAGAAAGGTTAAGGAAATGACTTTAGTTCATGATATATGGAAATAGTCAGTAGCTTAACAAATAATGGTAAAAGCTGGGCATGGTGGCACAGGCCTTTAATCCCAGCACTCAGGGAGGCAGAAGCAAAGACAGCCTGGTCTACAAAGTGAGTCTAGGACAACCAGGGCTACACAGAGAAACCCTATCTCAAAAAACAAAAACAAAAACAAAATAAAACAACAACAGGAAAAGAAATGATGCAATAATGGATTGTACAGAGTAAAAAGGCTGCCAAATAACAATATGCACTCACGAAGAGGCAAGCTCAGGTAGGGGAGAACAATTTCTGCTGGCTAGATATTTTTTCCTGAAATTAATATCTAGAACACAAAAAGTAGAATTATTAAATTTGAAACAATCAAGTAATCCAATCAATCAACACATAAGTTAATAAGATGAACACAGAATTCCCAGAAGATAAAATAGAAATGTCGAGAATCTATGTGAAGAATGTTCACTACCCCTAGCTATCAAAGAATGCAAATATAAACTATGATTCATATGGAACAAATATGATTCCATCTTATTACAGTGATAATGGATATTATTAAGGAAACAAGAGCATTAGCTTTGATTCTCACTCTACTGTACCACTTCCTCTTTAGTATTTCCTGCTGCCTACCTTAACCACTCAAAATAAACAGATTATTTTTTAAGGAGTTGAACAGAGATAACCTCTCTTGATAGATAAAGCTTGTACCTAAGGACATAGATTATTAAATGAAATTCTTATGCCAGGTGTGGAATATTTCTCAATGAGTTGCATTTTGGGAAGGCCTCTAAGGCCCATTGTGTATGTGTGTGTGTGTGTGTGTGTGTGTTTGCATATATGTACAAATACCGGTGCTCATGATTTCCACCAGAACTAGTTATTAGCATCATATTGCAGAAATGCTAACACCTGTTAACAAGACATAGTAAAACCAAGCAGGAAGTGTTCTAGGAGCTTTCTCTGTGTTTTATGTCTCTCTTTGTGCCAAGAGGGTTCAAACAGGGAACTAGGGCAGGATTTTTACTCTCAGTTACTCAACTGTGGGTTCTGTGTGCAATAATACTGAACAGTGAAACAAAATGTACTTATCCATTTGATAGTGGAAAATCTGGTATGGTAGTAACCATCTATCTACATTCTGATTAGATTTGTGCTCACTCCACAGGACAAAGTTCACTTCTGGTAACATAAGCCTAATTGAAAGCAGTGGCCAAGGAGGTCATAGGCTCTAGTAAAGAAGTTGTTGTTATTGTTTTGCTACATAGATGTGATGGGCCTAATAAATGGCTACTGAATAACTATGGTTATGCTCATAGAACAATGCTACTGTCAGAATTGGTCAGAAAACCACTGAGGAGGAATGGAGAGACGTTTTCTTAAATGGCATATTCATAGATTACGTTTACATGATCCTACAAACAACTTGCACTCACACTTCCATAAACAATTCTAAAGAAACTCATTGAACCATAAGAAAAACTACAGTAGAACAGTGGTTGATTAGGAAGAGAAAAGAAATTAATGGATGTGAGAAGTGGATAAGGGTAGATAATGGGTATGAATATGAAAAAAAATATTATGTATATATCACCTATACATCTCATAACAAAACCCAGTATGGTAATATGTACTATTACATATGTAATATGTACCCTTTAGTGATATGTACTAACAAAACAATTTTAGAAAGAAAACAAATATCAAATGCTTTCCAAAATTAATAAGCAGTGTCTTACTTTGTTTTCTGTTGCTGTGATAAACTTTGAGACCTAAAACAAAATTAGGAGAACATTTTAGAGTTTATCATTGAGGGAGGACAAAGTTGGAACTCAAGAAAGGGACTGGAGGCAAAAACTGAAGCAGCCATGAAGAAATGCTTCTTAGTGATGTGCTATTGCAGGGTTGCTCAGTTTTCTTCTTCTTTAACCCAAGACCACCTTGTTAGTGTTCTGGCCCTCACGCAGTTAACAGTAGTCAAGAAATTGTTCCACATACTTGCATATTGGCAGTCTAAAGGAGGCCTTTCTTCAACTGAGATTACTCTTCCCATATGACTCCAGCTTACACCAAATTTACATCCCCCCCCAAAAGTTAACCAGGATGATCTTTTCTAGATCCCACCATTTGCCTGCAAATTGCATGATTTCCTTGTTTTAAATTGCTGAGTAGTATTCGATTGTGTAAAACTACCATAATTTTTGTATCCATTCCTCTGGGTCATTTCCAGGTTCTGGCTATTATGAATAAAGCTGCTACAAACATGGTTGAACAAATGTCCTTGTTGTGTACTTGGGCATATTTTGGATATGTGCCTAGGCGTGATATAGCTGGATCTTGAGGAAGTGCTATTCCTAGTTGTCTGAAAAAGCACCAGATTGATTTCCAAAATGGTTATACAAGTTTACATTCCCACCAGCAATGGAGGAGAGTTCTTATTTCTCCACAACCTCTCCATCATGTCACTTCAGTTTTTTATCTTAGCCATTCTGATGTATATAAGTTGATATCTCATGGTCATTTTGATTTGCATCTCCCTGATGGCTAAGGATGTTGAGCATTTCTTTACGTGTTTCTCTGCCATTCTATATTCCTCTACAGAGAATTCTCTGTTTAGCTCCCTACCCAATTTTTTAATTGGATTACTTGATTTGTTGCTGTTTAACTTCTTTAGTTCTTTATATATTCTGGATAATCCTAAGTGATGTATCCCAGAAGCTGAAAGACACACATGATATATACTCACTTATAAGTGGATACTAGACATGAAAGATAGGATAAACATTCTAAAATCTGTACAGCTAAAGAAGCCAAACAAGAAAGAGGACCTGGGGTAAGATGATCAATCCTCACTTAGAAAGACAAATGGGATGGACATTGGAAGTAGAAGAAAAGAAGAAACAGGACAGGAGCCTACCACAGAGGGCCTCTGAAAGACTCTACCTAGCAGTGTATCAAAGCAGATGCTGAAATTCATAACCAAAACTTGGGCAGAGGGCAGGGAATCATACGAAAGAAGGGGGAGTTAGTATGACATGTAAAGGACAGGAACTCCACAAAGACCAAATATATCTGGGCACAGGGGTCTTTTCTGAGACTTTTTTCAACCAAGGACTATGAATGGATATAACCTAGAACCCCTGCCCAGATATAGCCCATTGCAGCTCAGTATCCAAATGGGTACCTGATTAAGGGGAACAGGGACTGTCTCTGATATGAACTCAGTGGCTGGCTCTTTGACCTCTCTACCCCCCGAGGGAGGATCAGATTTGCTCTGCCACAGAGTAGGACATTGCAACCAGTCATGATGAGACCTGGTAAGCTAGGATCAGATGGAAGGGGAGGAGGACCTCCCGTATCAGTGGACTTTGAGAAGGGCAGGAAGGAAATTAGGAAGTGAGGATGGGATTGGGAGGGAATGAGAGAGTGGGCTACAGCTGGGATACAAAGTAGATAAACTGTAATTAATATATAAAAAATAAAAATTTTAAAAATGATTAACTGGGAGTGAGGGGAAAGGAATTCAAGCATGGCTATTATGCATTGTGAGTGAAAAACATCTCCAAAGAATACCATTTGGCATTGGGGATCATGTAGCCAGACCTTAAGGTTGTTTTTTATATTCATGGAAAACATTTTTTTCTTTGTGAGTGATTGTCACTTGGAGGTAGCTTCTTTGGTAGGCATGGTGACTTATGTCTACTTCTCTTAACGTTGGGATCCCACTTGGCTTAGACAGGTACTGTTGATTTGCTCCTGTCCCTGTGAGTTTTATGTGCATCAACTCTTTTGTATTTAGAAGGTCCTGTCTTTTGACGTCTTCAATCCCTCCTTGTTACTATAATTTTACTGCCATCTCTTCTGCCAAGTGCAATGAGCACTGTGGGGAAGGATTTGATGGAGATATCCCACTTAGGACTGAGTGTTCCAAAGAAGCTCACTTTCTGCTCATTGTCCAGTTGTTCTCTGTATTTGTTCCCATTTTACTGAAGGTGGAGGCTTCACTGATGAGCAAGACACTGATCTACGAGTATAGCAGAATTTCATTAGGAGTCCTTTTATTGCTATGTTCCTTTAACTGATAGTTTTATTGAGTTTCCCCTTGATTCCACAGCTTATCATTTCTCAAATTTTTGCTCACTGGAGAAGTGTCAGTTATGGATCCATTATTGTACAGTTAGACATTTAAATTGTACAATCCTATATCTGACAGAGGGCTAATATCCAGAATATATAAAGAACTCAAGAAGTTAAACAGCAAACAAATCAAGTAATCCAATTAAAAAATGGGATACAGAGCTGAACAGAGAATTCTGAATACAGGAATATCAAATGACAGAGAAACACTTAAAGGAATGTTCAACATCTTTAGTCATCAGGGAAATGCAAATCAAAACGACCCTGAGAATTCACTTTACACCTATCAGAATGGCTAAGATCAAAAACTCAAGTGACTACATATGCTGGAGAGGATGTGGAGAAAGGGAACACTCCTCCATTGCTGGTGGGAATGTAAACTTGCACAACTACCTTGGAAATCAATTTGCCACTTTCTTGGACAATTAGGAATAATTCTACCTTATGATCCAGCTATAACACTCCTAGGCATATATCTAAAAGTTGCTCAAGTATACAAGAACTTTTGCTCAACCATGTTCGTAGCAGCTTTATTCATAATAGCCCGAATCTGGAAACATCCCAGATGTACCTCAAATGAGGAATGGACACAGAAATTGTGGTGCATTTACACAGTATAATACTTCTCAGCAATTAAGAACAAGGAAATCATGAAATTTGCAGGCAAATGTGGGAACTAGAAAAGATCATCCTGAGTGAGGTATCCCAGAAGCAGAAAGACACACATGGTAAATACTCACTTGCAAGTGGATATTAGACATATAATATAGAATAAGCATATTAAAATCTGTACACCTAAAGAAGCTGAGTAACAAGGAGGAGCCTGGATAAAATGCTCAATCTTCATTCAGAAAGGAAAATGGGATATACATCAGAAGAAGGTGAAAATAATTAACAAGATAGGAGCCTACCACAGAAGGCCTCTAAAAGACTCTGCCCAGCAGGGTATTAAATGGATGCTGAGACTCATAGCCAAACTTTGAGCAGAGTGCAGGGAATCTTATGAAGGAAGTGGGAGATAGAAAGTCTTGGAAGGGTCTGTAGCTCCAGAAGGAGAACAACAGAACCAAAAAATCTGGGCACAGAGGGTTTTCCTGAGACTGGATACTCGAACCAAGGATCATTCATGGAGATAACCTGGACCCACTGTACAGAGATAGCCTGTGGCAGCTCAGTTTCCAAATGGGCTCCCTAATAAGGGCAGCAGGTGCTATCTCTGACATGAACTCAGTGGCTGTCTCTTTGGTGTCCTCCCCCTGAGTGGGGAACAGCCTGACCTGGCCACAGAAAAAGACTATGAAAGACAGACCTCATGAGATCTGTTAGGCTACGGTCAGATGGAAGCGGAGGAGGACCTCCACTATCAGTGGGCTGAGGAAGGGGCATGGGAGGAGATGAGAGAAGGAAGGAGAGTGGGATTGGGAGGGGGAGAGGGTGGGTCTACAGCTGGGATACAAATTGAATAAACTATAATAAATAAAAAATTATATTTAAAAAACATAAAAAATTTAACTGCATAGATGAACACAGCCTTTACGTGTTTATCTATATAAGCATGCATGTATGTATGGCCCATATTTCCTGTTTCTTTTTCCACAACACTTGACTGAAGTATTCTGTGATTGTTTTCCCAGGAAATAATGATTTTTATTTTTTTAGGAGCAGGAGACTGTGCCAACATTTTGGGAGAAGTATTATACACACAATAAAGTGGGTAGTGACAACCATATAGTTCTGTGATACTGTTTGGAAGAATTTTGTATGGTTGCATCCAAGTGCTCTTTCTTCTATATGCCCTAAGTTGAGTTTGCCGGAAATATTCATGTATCTTTTGGCTCTGTAAGCTTGTAGACATCACTGAACTCTAGTCAATAACCACAAACTTTTACTGTTGATATCACAGCTAGTATTGAGTGAATTCCAATATGAAAACAAAACAAAACAACAACAAAAAGAACCATGGTTCCTTGGTCTCACCAAGTGCCAATACCTAAGCCTACGGTAAGGAAATATACTACTAGCACTTCCCAGGTTATAAAACTTCACATAATGACAATAGCTCTCCGAGGAAATCTCTTTGAGTTCACCTATATCTTTGTGCTATGATCTGACAGAATGAGCTAAAATCCTACAGAACACATCCATATAAACACTTGGTTTACATAACATATTACCTTTTGTATTCCTTGTAAAAATTTATTTGTCCTTGCAAATAAGTATCTGCCGTTAATATCTATTCTCAGGATGCTACTCTTAAAGACAGATTGAAATATTGCAGTTTTACAGTATGTTACACAATGGAATGGATTTCTTACTGCTTAACACAACCTTCAAATAATTTTTTTTATCTTTTCATTTATTTTAAAAAGGATCTTATGTAGCCCAGCCTGACAATGAAACTTATGTTGCTAAGATAACCTTGAATTCCTGATGAAAGAATTAAACTTACAGGTGTCTATTACCATGCCTAGCATATACAGTACCTGTACTCCCCCAGAACTTCATGCCTGCTAGGCAAGCATTCTACTTAACTAAACCATACCCTTACCCCTCGAAGGGTTCATGTATGTAGTGCACTTTAATCATTACAAAAATTCCAGTTGGCTAGCCATATATTTTCTAACAGTATGATTCTGCTACTGGAAGATGACAAAATTTTCTCAAGAAACTTTGTTTTCTTGTAATTATTCATTTTATGGTGTTTTTAATCGACTGTTCTATAAGTACTTTATAGGAAATGTGTTTTTTTAATTGTCTGTATTAAACAGCTAAGACTTATTTGTGTCCATAGCAATTTTGAACAAGTGAGAAAAAAATATACCGCCATTTCAGAAATAAGACTATTTGTTTCTTTGTTGTAAGGCCAGTTAGGATTTAACATAGCACACTGTCTGAAGCAAGGATCTTTTATGTTCCTAAATTTGGTGTTTCCTAGAGTCAAAAATTAGCACTAAACAATTTTTTCTCCTCTTGTCTTAAATTTCCTTACTTTTGTAACTACCTCAAGAAGTGTGTGCCAGATATTTACATTTATTCTCTCTGTCTCTCTGACTCTGTCTCTCTTTCTCTGTGTGTCTCTCTCTCTCTGCCTGTTTCTCTTCCTTTCCACCCACCTCTGTGTGTGTGTGTGTGTGCGTATGCACATCCCATAACCTTAGTTAAAAGATAATGTACTAATATTGGTTCTCTCCTTCCATCTTGTAAGTTCCATTTATAAAATTCAGAGTGTCACTTTCATAGCAACAACCTTTAACTACAGAGTCATCTCACGCTCTCCTAGAGAGGAAGTCAGAAGATACAGAACCTCCTGTGATAAATCCTATGAAACATAAAGCTTCCCCAAGGTTCAGCTATGGCTCTGAACCTTGAATTAAGACACCACATTGAGTGACTTGGCAACACTCTACAACCTTAGATAAATACAAAATGATGTTAAGTCAACAACTGCAGCACAGAAGAAAGGCCATGTTTAAAAACTAAAAGCATGGCCACATCACAGTGAGCTTGACAATGTGCTCACTCATGAGGTCAGCATGATTCTTCAGCCTTGCAGTGACTGACTTAACTGCTGAAGAAATGAAGGTGGAAAAGGAAAAGAATCTGTAATCGAGTTTAAATTGGAAAGACTTTACTTCCAAGGGTAAAATTTTAATTTCTTCTTCTTCTAAGGATATAGGGAGGTTAATTCATAATTTAAAATGTTTTTAAGCTTTTGTTTAGAAAATTTGTAGATTCTAGAAAATGGAATCAGCATACCCACTGCACATTGGAGTGGCTGTGATACTTTTTTTTTTCTTTTTAACCAATACTGTGTGTTTCAACATAACTGTAAGGTTAACAATGAGGGTGATTCTATGTGCTTGCAAAATCACTAGTAACATATCACTTTTGTTCTTTAGTGTCCTAATCATTGTTGCAATATAACAACTAAAGAATTCATGGAATATATCTTAGCTATAACAAATGTAAATAAGTCTTAGAATTACATCCAGTAGTTTCCATATAGTCAAATGAATTGCATGTATTATTTCAAAGCAGCAAAATTGAACCCTTTTTACTATAGGAAACATCTTTACTCCTTAGATGAATTTGATCAAAGTGGTTGTCCATCTGAAAAGTATTTCTGAACAAACAGTACCCCATTTGGGGCCAAATATGGGAAAACAAAACAAAGCAAAACAGAAAAACCCTTAGATGGCTGTTGTAATACTTTGATATGCTTACAAATAGGGCTTACGTAGTTGAAAGCGTCTGACCTGTTTGAAAGCATTTACCTAGAGCTGAGTAATGAGTGAATGCATTCTCTTTCTATTATGTGCAAAATGCAGACAGTGCTGCCGACAATGTCCTACGTGTCTCAGGCTCGACTCTGACCTGGTAATCAGAAGAAATGATAGAGAATGAACAAAACTCAGCACTCCTCACCAGCCTTGTGAAGCAGGGTTTCTGTTTGTCGGGAAAAGCCATTGCTTCCCTTATCTAAAACCCACAGCCAACTCCTGGCAAGAGCATGCCTTTCACTCAAAGCCAGTAACTGATCAAAGGCCCTACCCCAGTTCTCAGGCTGTTCTGGCCCAGACTCCACCTCCTGCTACTCTAACTTTCAGGCAGGTCCAGGCAACTCCACCCCCACCCTATCCCCAGAGATAGCCCCATCAGTTTCAATTCCCAATTAACTCTTTTAGTATAGGGTGTGAAGAAGGAGGGAGGGTAGGACTGGGAGGAGAGGAGGGTGGGGCTAAGATGGGTATGTAAAATGAATAAATTTTGAAAAATAAATTCAAGTAATAAAAAAGTAAAGGAAAAGTGTTTCGTTTTAGCCATGAGGGATCTAGTTCAGTGGTTTTGCTGTACCTCATCTTACATTTTACTCATTAACCACTAATTCAAAAAGATTAAGTATTTTACATGTTTTTCTAAACCCCAAATTTAACTGAGAGACCTTGGATGTATAATACTTACTGTTCTTATTGCTGTAATGTCAAAAATAACAGATAAAAGCCACTGAAAGGAAGGTATAATTATTTTGTTTTACAGTTAGGAGGGCAGAGTCTTTCGTGGAGGGAAAGTCTTAGTGGCAAAACAGATAAAGCAGCCTTGCAAAGTGCATTTGCAGTCAATAGATAGAATGAATGGGAAGTAGACTTGGGCAATAAAAACCTCCAAGTTCATCCTAAGTTCTCTTCTTCCTTCAGTGAACTCTACCTCATGAAGGTATAAACAACTTCACAAAACAGTTTGACACCAGTATTACTAGCTAGGGACTAAGTATTCAAAAGAGTCTAAACAAACCATTCAGCCCTAAAAACAAAGGGTGATGTTGGTTTTGTGATAAAGATTACAAAAAGATAACCATCCTTACTTCATTTTTACACATTTTCTTATTATTATCAAATTTGAGGTCACAGATTGTTTTTCAAGTCCTGGCCACTCTTCATCAGCCAACCCAAAGAGCAAAATTAAAAGTGGAAAGTAGAAAGGGGATATTCATTCAATGTGGCTACATTGGGAAAAGGGACAAAGAGGTAAATCAAAGGCATTAAGTCTGTCTTTGAGTCCTGAAATGATTTCAGTTTAAATAGAGGTCATATTTATGCTCTTCTAAGCACTCCTGTTCAAGATGTGGTCCTTCCTACCACTGTTAGTGTTTCTTTCTCATTTTGCAAGGTGATCCGATAAGTTGGTAGGACCATCTGAATTCTCTTTTCAGAAGGCAGGATCCTCTGCTGGCTGGTTCCTATTCCTTCTCCCCACATCAGATTCCTATGGGAATTACCATTTTTGGGGATCCATTGTTTCATTATTCTGATAACAAGATTGAGAGACACTCCTCTCTATTAAGAGTATATTCCATTCTGCCATGATAGTTATAGGATTTTCCATTGAGCTATATACCCTAGAAATCTGTCCTAGATGTGATATGGGCTCTTATTGGTGAAGATAAACAATAGGTGAAGAATAGCCAGGTGAAGGTTCATTCATTTAAAGACAATATACCATGAGTTGCAAAATTCTACAAAAAATTACAATAAATATTTGATATTCCATACTATTTTAGGACATAACTGTAGGTTAATTCTTCTTAGGAAGTATGGAGGTTTGGAGATATTGAGCAAAGTCATGTAATTGAATATCAACTAATTCATTTTTCAAATTCCTGGCAAAGAGTACCAGCCATATGCAAACCAAAAGCTCTGATCCTCAATTCTGATCACTTCACAGAACAATGTTTGCTCTGTTTCTATCTTATATCCTAGTCTTCAAACAGGATTTCTACCTTGAAGTCCATTTCTCTATTGCAATCTCATGTAGTCCCAGCTTCAATTATCAACTCTGTGGGAATGACTCTCACGGATAGCCAATCATTCTTCCTTTGTGTTTATTTGAAATCTCAAGTTTCTTTGAAGATTCTTCCTTCCAGACATGCCACTTTCTGCATCCTTTTGTTCTGGTCATCTACAGACCTTCTGGGTCACCTTGAGGACATTACTAATCCAGTCTGCCCTGATTCTCATGATTATCTTAGGTGAGATCATTTCCTAGCATTACATTCCTTAATGACATTCACCTCCTGTTAATCCAATCTCAAAAGCAAGCAGATCCTTTGGAATACTTGCAAAGCCAATTCACTCCAATTGTGGTCTTTAAAATTACTGAAAGGAGCCATGTATGAGCCCATTCGTGCCCTATAAAACACTTTCTATCTTTTACAACATTTTAAGTTTGGAATAAAGTACTTTCCACTTCAATCTATGTATGTTTTCTTTTCCTTGTCTTTCTATGTGTATTTTAATGCTACTTCTTCTTAACCCTTGTTTATATTGTCTCTCCAGGTGCTATTACATTAATTTCATATTCAAGCCTCTGTCTCTATTTAATGTCTATCTTGATTCCAGGAAATTTATTCCAACATGTGTCTATTCATTTGCCTCTTTCTTTTTCACAAGGATTATATCAATCACATTATTTCTGGGCTCTTTTCTTTCAGTACCTTTCTGTAGATTTAAAATTGGTTTGGAGAAATATTCATCATTGCTATGTGTGCCAATATCATAAGGAAAGTGAGGCCTGAAAAATGACGACTTTGCCAGTCACTGAAATATGTATGCATAATGTGTGTGTATATAATTGTGTGTGTGGGTATGTTGTGTGTGTGTACTGCCATTTAGTTTTGAGTAAACTTTGCCAGAGATTGTCATTATTGTCACTATTTTGAAGAAGTTGAAACTGAGGACTTTTTTTTTCTATGAATTCTGTAAGAATAGGTAAAATAGTAGTATGATGCTGCCTAATAATTTGAGATTGAAAGATAAAAGAATTGATCCTTGCCTTCTATGGAAACACAACTTAAATGAACAACTAGTACAATTTATTTATCCTAGAGGCTATTATAAGAAAGTACAAATATTCATCTATTGGATGTTCTAAAATGAAGACACTAAGCCAGTCACACAATCAAGGCAAAATTCTGCTGTGTGCTTGTCCTCCTTTGTCAAAGTATAGCCACTTAACAAAATGTGCTAATTCATATTGATAAATATCACACATTGTTACTGTGGAATACTGAGACTTTCTGAGTAGTTTCCAGGTATGCTAAACAGGCTTCCATGGACCCCAGTGCACAGTGAGTGTAATCTGTTGACTCACTGTAGCTCCCTGGAGGATTTATCCCATGTGAGCAAAAGCCATGATTTCTATGCTGCCTCAGATCCTTTTTTATTCTATTTATTTATGGCATTCAATGTTCTCTTTTTTTCCTCAGAGAGATCTGACATTAGATTGTAAAAACCTCAGCAGATGTTCCCCTAGGTAGAGTCTGGAAACCGGTTTGATTCTCTTCAGAGAATAGTACAGAGATATAACTTCAAGCACTTGACTTTAAGAAATCGGATCAACTACTGGACCCACAAAAGGGAAGTCATCTTAACACTTCAAAATTCAGCCTCAGGATTAATCTTTTGTTTCACAATTTTAAGTTGTTTCAAATGCGAATGCACCTGTGTGAAAATAAGATCTAGAGTATATCAATGGAATAAAGCTGAGACGCAAACGCTATACATATGGACAGTCACTGCTTTAAAATTATGTGGGGAATTAAGGAAAGCTTAGGAATTGGTGCTATCAATTTATTCCCTTAAGAACAGCTTTAAAGATGACAAATTCCAAGACACTGAAAACATCCTGCTTAGTCAGTCATCTTCCCAGAAATTTCACTTACATAGATAGCTTATAAAACGATTGTTCTCAACCTTCCTAATGCTATGACTCCTTAATACAGTTCCTCGTGTCATGGTGGTCTCCAACCATAACATTATTTTCACCACTACTTCATAACTGTAATTTGGGTATTGTTGTGAACCATAACGTAAACATCTGATATGCAGATGGTCTTAGTCAACCCTTGTTTGATCCCCGCAAAGGGATCTCAACCCACAGATTTAGAATTCCTGTTCTCAAAGATCCAAAGCACAGCTGCTTTTTAAGATGATCATTATATGGTGTGAGCCTTCTTTGAAACGGTTTTGTAGTGTTATGTGAGTCAGGGATCAGCTTATATAGTTTTACATATCTGCTGGTGAAGGTTACTTTTTGAATAGAAGAAAAATAGAAGAAACACAATTTTTATTCAGTTGCTGGGCTTCTAGGAGATATAAAATCATAAACAATTATGGAGAGCTCTAATACTAATGTATACACCTTGCAAGTTCAAAAATCATAAGTAGGTGTGCTTTAATGTTTTTAAGTGTGTGTTAGTGAAAACGAATGAATAAGCATGAAAACCTAGCAATGCAGAGCCTTCAAGAATCACAGCTTCTAGTCTGGGAACTAAATATACTGTAATACATATTTGAGAGGAGTAGGGAAAGAATGCCACATCAGTCGTGGACATGTCCGCAATTGCTTCCTCTGGTGAGTTGTAGCCCTTATGTTATCACTGAAGTGAAACCTAGGCTTTAGGAAAATGATAATATGTAGGTATGCACAACTCACATCCAATCACGAATGAGGCCCACTGCATGAATGTATGAGATGAATTATATTGATGCCTGTTATAAATCCCTAACATAACTCAGGAGATCAATTAAGATGTTCAAGCAGCAACAAAAAGGATGATTGAGGCAAATGGTAACATCAGGATGACCATATGGTAAGGGGAAACTAGGACAGCCTGGATGTAAAATGAGAGCCATCGGAATTCCAGCTACAGTCTAACTGTACAGAAAAGAGAGCAGGAAGAGGCAGCCAAGGAAAATACTACATGTGCAGTGATAACGACAAACCCCAGTGTTTCCAAGTCAATTAACAGGTGTCAGGAGCAGGGCAACATCATCAGTGTTTGCTCTTGCTTCTTCCCCAAGTCCCGGTGCTTGATTGCTCACTATAGGGCCTGAGATTGGTCAGAGAGTTAACTGCTAAATTTTATAAGTAATGGTAGATGCATTGGGGACAGCATTTAATTGAGGAAAAAAAACTGTTCCTTAAATGAGGCCATCAAAGGTTGTATTTCCTGTGCTTTATTTGGGAACAGAGCATGTTAATTGTATCACTCTCTGTATGATCCCAGACAATTCCTCTCAATGCTGCCCAGTAGGCTGTACGGCTACAAGCCATCATCACCCCAGGAAACAATGGCCTTTGGAAAATTTAGCTCACCTAGAAATGCATTATCAGTTGATAACAGCCTTACTAGCTCATGTCACCCCAGTAAGTAAGTTTTAAAAGGCTTTCATCGTGGAGGCTTTCTCCAGACTGCTGAACTCTGATAGGCAATTTAGCCTAACTTTTCACAGCAGTGCTAAATCCATATTTACTAATGATTCCATCATATGGTGAAAGGGATACACTTTGAAAATGTTCATCAATTAAGGATAGAAGAGCGTAGCCCAGCAGAACACTTCCTTTGCAAGGTGTGCGGAACTTTCCATTCACAAACAAGAAAACCAAGAATGAAGCTGTCTGTACCTTAATAGATGGAAACTAGAGAGCACTCCATGACAAGGAACAGTGAATTTCAGCCATACTGAGAGTGGAAAGAATCATCCCCAAGGTTAAACATGAGTTTTAAGGCACTGTTCGGAACATAGTATTTACACAAAATCAGGCAATTTCATTATCTTGAGCTTCAAAATTTAGATGGAATTCAATCCCTCAAAACTTGGTATAATGGATATTTTTCATTGTTGTGACCAAAAAGATTTTCTTCTGATTTCTTTTTCAAGGGCTCCAGTAGTTGGCTGTAGAGATGGTATGACAAAGTAGCGCAGCTCGTGAGTGGAGGTGTGTGTTAGGAAAATTCTACATGCCATGGTGATTAAGCCAAACCCCATAATTTTTGTCAAATGACACAAGAGTTTTTTCATTTTAATCAAGTACATTGTTTGTGAAAATCCATACCTTCTAGAATTTACCACATAGATTTCAAGTACTTTCTGTACTCTAGTCCCTAAAGAAAGCAAAATAAATTAAATTTCACATTGATTTTTTAAGATACAGAATAGAAAATTTGTGGAGTGAATTATTGTTACCCAATTATTGTGTACAATGAGAGTTACAGGAGATGTTAGAATAATTAGTCCCCATTTCTCCAGCAATATGATGGCCACCTTTTGTGTCATATGGGGAGAGTGCTAATGAGCACAGTCTTGATGAGATAAGTCTGAATATCATTGTGAGTAATAAAACACAGGTTCTCAATAACATTCAAGAGAACTTATTCCTGCTGCTATGTTTTTCATTGCCACAGAATTATAGGTACGACACTGCAAGGTATTATTTATTCTTCTTCTTTGAGGTTGTGGGAAGAAAATAAGGTCATGATATCCAGATATGGAATACTTGACATATGAGAAAGGATGTGTTAGAATACTCCATTCTTATTCATGACATGCTATTTTGATAAGAAGGTAGCAGGGACATTCATTTGTTCTGCCTGTTCACAGGCTCTCTTAACTTTAGATGTTGGTGGGAGAAATAGCTCCTTTGGTGTTGGGTAAGTAATCATGTACTAAAATCATGAACAAGTTATATGTTGGATATTCACATAGCATAATGTATTAATGTCAGTACAGTATGTCAAAAAATGTAAAGGGACCAGGGAGAGGACATGCTCTGTGGCTGGAAATCTCTCCAGCAGCTTCTGACAGACCATACTCCCATTCTCATTATCAAATAAGTGATAGGCCCTTTTGTAAATGATGTTTTAACTCATTAATATCAAACTCTAAATGTCTTTTTTCTATAGTAGGAAATGACCCTTTGTCTTGTTAAGCAGCTAACTTAGAAATCATATATAAAAATATTCATATCAAGGTGATACTCAGTAAAACAATTGGTATATAAAAGAGGTAAGCTTTTTTTTTTACTTTTGAACTTACAGAAATAACAAAAATTATTCAGTTTTAGAAAAGCATGTTAAATATACAAAATCTTTAGAGTTATACATTAAATATTTTTCAATCCCATTTCAATCAATTGTGTTTACTGTAGCATTGGAAATATGAAAGTGGCTAATAACATTGAAGGTGAAGCAATCAAAATTAGAAGAGGCAACATTCATTGTGGATGGTTCTTGGCACATCACTCTGTGAGCAACATACCCATCTTATTTTTTCCTGAGAGCATCATTTATTGTGAATTCCTAGTGTCTTGGAGAAGTTCTGTCTGCTGAGAAATCTACACTATTTTTCTTTCAGCCATGCTTCCAAGTTATTTGAAAATATATGCTGATGATAGAGTTGACACTAAGACATATATAAGCCTATAAACAAACTTTAAAAAAACTTTTTATACGTGTTATATATATATATATATATATATATATATATATGTATGTACTTATGTTTTGTCTGAATGAGTGTATGGATATCACATCTGTGCAAGTTTTTCTGATCTCCTGCAACTGAGGTTGCATACAAATGGCTATGAAACACCATACAAGTACAAGGAAAAGAATGAGTTCATCATAAAACAGCAAGTGCTCTAATTACATACAGTGTTTAAAAAGAAGGCATCAAGAGCCAGGTATGGTGGTGCATACCTTTAATGCCAGCACCCAGGGAGGCAGAGACAGGTGGATCACTGCACAGAGAAAACCTGTCTTGAAAAAGAAACAAAATAAACACACACACACAAAAAGACATCCAAATAAAAGGTAGAAGAGGAAAGGTTTTAGGAAAGAGTAGGATGAGAAAGGTTACTAGTGATTAAAAATACACAAAAATCAGTGTTCGTGTATGGATTTATGGACTTTTCAGAAAGCAAAACTTGATAAATGTTAAATTATACTTTCAGTGTTTTGTCTACAGTTTGAAAATATATAATTAGAGTGACATTCTTGAGCATAATTGGGGGTTATTTATTAGATGTAGACAAATTATCAGTGTCTACAGCACTGAAGATGATGACAATCACTTCCCCATCATCCATTAATTGCCCAAAGTCTTTTAATTTTGTCCAGGTGCTATGTCGGGAACTACATCTGCAATGAGTTCCTGAGTATAGTGGTCATGTCAGGCCTGTAGAAGAGTGTTTTGCAGTACTGTTTCCCAGTTATATTTATATTCTGCTTAGCCATCCTCTGGATATCTCCTGAGCCAAGAAGGAGGTGGTATGGATATCTCATTCAGGGTTTAACACTCCACAGTTACTTATTTTCTGCACTTTGACCCACTGTGTACTTTGACCCTATTAGCCCAATGCAGAAGAGAAACTTCACTGAGAAAGGGTAAAGCTAGCACCAATGTGTGGGTATAAGAATAAGCATTTAGAAGTTGGATGGGTATTAACCTACTTAAATAAACAACACTATTAGGCTCTTCCTTGTGCCCACAACTTCTTCAGTCATTTGCTGTATACTCTTGTCCAAAACATGAGTTCTCTTCTTGAGCCTCATATCTAAACAAAAAGTGGCTGGTTACCACACTATCAGCAGTTATGCTACCATTGCATCAATGGGCATATCTTGTTAGTCGAGTCATCAGTACATCTCTTGGGGTCGACAGCTAAATAGGGGCATTGAGGACATTTCTCCACAAAGAGTTTGCATAGCACTTTCTCAAACAATGAAAGCTACCCAACAGTCGAAATACAGCTTGATTTGTCAATGTCTTATAATCCAAGAGTATGGTATGTTTGGCAATAGGACCTTATGATCTAGAACTAGTGGGTAAATCATGGCCTGGGAAATAGTTTCTAATGTTTTGGAGGCCTCTGGAACCTCCTTGACCAACAGTTAGTAGGTAGATATTCCCCATCCATATACTGTTTAGTAAACAGTAGGCTGCTGGGATGAGAGTTACCCTACCATTCAAGGTACCTTTGTTCAAACAATTCTAAGTGCTTTTTCACACTTTAACAGAATTACAAAATAGTAGGTTTCCAAGGACTTTTTTCATATGTACTTAGTTTAGGATAACCCTTTTACTATACTTTCTTCTCTTATTCTCTTACCATCATCCCCACATAAATATTCCTGATACCAATATTCTCTGACATGCTCTATTTTTGCATCAAATGTAGTCTGTCAACACCCATTCTTTAAGGTATCTTGTTACTTATCATTTTTGGAGTTTTATTTTATTTTTTATTCATTATAATTTATTTACTTTGTATCCCAGCTGTAGCACCCTCCCTCATCCCCTCCCAATCCTTCCCTCCCTCCCTCTTCTCCTCCTACACCCCTCCCCCAGTCCACTAATTAAGGAGGTTCTCCAGCCCTTCCATCTGAGCCTAGCCTATCAGGTCTCATCAGGACTGGCTGCATTGTCTTCCTCTGTGGCCTGGTAAGGCTGGTCCCCCTTCAAGGGGAGGTGATCTAAGAGCCAGGCACTGAGTTCATGTCAGAGAAAGTCTCTGTTCCCCTTACTAGGGTAGCCCATGGCAGCTCAATCTCCAAGTGGGTTCCCTAGTTACCTATCCTTCTTATGACCCCGTTTTACGTCCCTTGCCCTTCTTCATAGGCACTCCAATTTAAACAAACTAATCTAAGAATTCAAAGCAAGTGTCAACATATGAGAGAGAAACTGTGACATTTGTCTGACAAAGGCAGGGCCATTTCATTCAATATTTTTTTCAGTTCCAGAATTTCATATTTTATCATAATAAAAATTCATTGTATGCATTTTAATTTCACTATCCATAATTAGTTGTATATAGGCTTGTTACATTTCTTGTCAATTGTAAACAAAGCATCAGTGATCAAGTATATGCAAGAATTTCTAGACAATAAAGTTTACAGGTTTAAAGGAATGAGTAATCTATATTTTGACATATGAATAAAACATATTATATCATTTAAAGTAATATTTCTATTGTCCCCAAATGTTAATTCAACTGTCTTTAAATTTCATCTTTTTTCTTACATATGGCATAGTCTGAAAATATAGATTATTTTTCATTTCCCAAGACTTTATAAAGTAGAAAGTTGCATTAACTTCACTACTTTTCTGGATAACTTTAGCCAACATGACTTTGGAATTATTCAAAGTAATGTTAATAAAGACTGAAAATCAATGTCTTATTATCAAGATATTTGACAAATAATTTATTTTGTATGAATTGTTGGAATCGTGGATGTCTCCACTCTCAGTCGTTTTCAGTTACAGGATTTTGATTTGGGACTTAAGTCAGAGCTGAGAATTCTATGGTTGGGTGGCTGCAGAGGCAGTTGCTTCATTTTTTATAAACTATCAAATTGTTTTACAGAGGTTTTATAACATGAGATATTCTTATATGAAATTATAGCTGCTTCATAACCGTCCTATGCTTTGTGGAGTGAAAGTATTTAATTTAGTCATATAATGTTTGCATATTTACATCTTATGATTTAGATTTCTTCTGATTCTTCTGATGACTGCTCAAATAAAATTTCTCATTGTAGGTCCATTGCATTTTGACAAATGTTTTGTCCAGTATCTATTGAAGTATGGGGCCATTTTTGTTTCTGTTTTTGTTTTTCAAGACGAGGTTTCTCTATATAGCCTTGGCTGTCCTGGACTTGTAGAATAGGCTGGCCTTAAAAACACACTCACCTGCTGAGATTACAGGTATTCACCACCACTCCTGGCTTGGTCCCATTATCTTATGACACTCTTTATAATAGAAAAGAAAAAAAAACACTTTATGCCTTCTTTTTGAAGTACAGAGTTAAGTCTTTGATTTATAAATATGTTGTTTGATTAGAACCTTCAGCTTGTCTGTCTTATCTAAGAAATAGTGTATCTAAAAATATTGTTTAACATCAATTTTTGAGAATTTCATAAAGAATACCATATTTGCATCTTTTCGTTAATTAATAGATTCTATGAGGTCTATTTAGAGTTACTCTTATTTATATATGTTTAGTGAAGACTGTATGAATAGAAAGCCTGCCTAGATCCCAGGGGAGGACACTGCAGCCAGCCCTGAGGAGACAAGATGAACTGGGGTCTGATGGAAGGGGAGGAGGTCCTCCCCCGTCAGTAGACTTGGAGGGGGCAGGGAGGAGATGAGGGAGGGATGGGGAGTGTGGGAGGGAATGAAGGAGGGGGCTACACCTGGGATGCAAAGTACCTAACCTGTGATTGATACAAAAATAAATAAATTACATTAAAAAAAATAGTTGGAAGAAAAAAAAAAAGCCAGCCAGGCACCGGAGAAAACCGGTTCCTTTGGCTCATAATAGCCACTGATTGCTTTTAGCTCCTCATCAAAAAAGAAACTTTTTGGTGATCACTGTCTTAATTACTTTTAAATTTATTTGATAAGACACACAGACTAAACCAACTTATAGAAGAAATAAATTATTGGGGCTTACAATTTTAATGAGTGAGTCCATGACAATCATGGTAGAGACTATGTCAGCAGGTAGATAGTAATTAAGCTAACTCAGTAGCTGAGAGACTACATCTGATCTACAAACAAGAAGCAAAGAGAGCTAGCTGGGAATGGGAGGTATACTGGGACTGCCTTGGATACACCAGAAGTTAAATAAAGAAATGGAGACTTACTAATATTTTAGAATTTTAGCTAGATTTACCTCTCAGCTGGTTCATCTAGACTATTTTAGCCCATGATCTGACATGTGGCTAGTTTTGAACCTCTCTCTCAGCTTCTCTGTGTCTATTCCTTCCTGTGTCATGCTGGTGATTCTCCCATAATCTAAGTTCTTCCCCCAGAGACCCTCTCTCCATATGGAAGTTTTGACTTCTCCTTCTGTCCAGCCAATGGCTGTGAGTTCTTCATTAAAGCCAGTGAACAAATGAGAAAGGCAATTGTTTATAAAATATGAGACTGGTGATGGGCCATAGCTCTCTACTAGTACAGAAATAACTAACTATTGAATATACAAGGACACACATTCACACAGTGTTCTCCTAGAGGAATTGACTACATCAAACATCAAGATGACATATGACCTTCAATCTTGCCACCTTTCCTAACCCTTCCCAAAGAGTTCCACCAACTGGGGACCCAGTGATCAAAACAAATGTCCTCCTAAGGGCCATTCAAACCTACTCAAGTTGTGAAAGCTACACTTATCTGGGTATAAAAGGGTTAATATTTAGAATACAACTAGAAACTAAAATTATATTAGTTTAGAATAGATATATTAGTAGGTTCTACTCTAGGGTTATGACCTCTCCAACCATGAATAATTGTCTAGTTTTACAGTACCAGATATGTGTTCCTTTATTTTAAAAGAATAATAAGACAGCTGTTGGTTACCTCCAGGATAAAAGTACATCTATAGCACAATTAGAGATATCGTGATAGACTGGTCTTATGATTCACATGATTCACAGAAGAATAAGACTTCTGATTGCTTTTCACCCTTGTCAGCTTGCATAGTACCTTCAATACACTGATAGTGCATCATCTAGTTTTCAACAGGAGAATTTCAGGTCAGTTTCAACTTGTTTGCTCTAAGTCTTGTGACCATATGTAATGGTGTCTTAAACAACAGAGTCTTATCTTTAAATTCTGAAAGGCAACCAAGTGACAAAATTTTGGGTAAACTGATGTTATGCATGTCTTGTGCAACAACTATGATATTTCACAGCTTTCATCCACATTGTCTGACTCTTATATCCTTTTGATTCATTTTCCATAATCCATACTCTTTGATATTATGAGTTTATAAAGCATTTGACACTTATGTAATAATAGATATATAAATATAATATAGAAAACATATTTACTTGTAATATCTATGCATATATTACACAGTATATATTATATTTTTTATATAGTGATATTGTTATATTTCACTGTCATAAAATAGAATAATTATATTTATCACCTCATTTGTATTTCTTTATTTTATATTAATCACAGGTTATGTACTTTGTATCCCAGCTGTAGCCTTCTCCTGCATTCCTTCCCTGTCTCCTTCATCCCTCCCTCATCTCCTCCCTGCCCCTTTCCAAGTCCACTGATAGGGGAGGACCTCCTCCCCTTCCATATAACTCTAGCTTATCAGGTCTCTTCAGGAATGGCTATAATGTCTGCTTCTGTGGCCTAGAAAGAATGCTCCTCCCTCCTGGGGGGAGGGGAAGGGTCGAAGAGCCAGCCATTGATTTCATGTCTGAAATAGTCCCTGTTCCCCTTACTAGGGTACCCACTTGGATACTGAGCTACCGTTTGCTACATCCAAACAGGGGTTCTAGGTTATATCCATACACGGTCCTTGGTTGGCGAAACAGTCTCATAAAAGACCCCTGTGCCCTGATATATTTGGTTCTTGTGTAGCTCCTGTCCTCTCCAGGTCTTAATAACTCCCCCTTCTTTCATATGATTCCCTGCACTCTGTCAAAGGATTGGTTATGTGTCTTAATATCTGCTTTGATACACTGTTAGGTAGAGTCTTTCAGAGGCCCTCTGTGGTAGGATCTTGTCCTGCTGCTTGTTTTCTCCTACATCCAATATCCATCCCATTTGTCTTTCTAAGTGAGGATTGATCATCTTACCCTGGGTCCTCTTTCTTGTTTATCTTCTTTAGGTATATAGATTTCAGTATGTTTATCCTATCTTATAGGTCTATATAAGTAAGTATATACCATGAGTGTCTATCTGCTTTTGGGATACCTCACTCATGATGATCATTTCCAGGTCTCACCATTGGCCTGCAAATTTCATGATTTCCTTGTTTTTAATTGCTGAGTAGTGTTCCATTTTGTAAAAGTACCATAATTTCTGTATCCATAACTTAAGTGAAGGATGTCTGGATTGTTTCCAGGTTCTGGCTATTACAAATAAAGCTGCTATGAACATAGTTGAGCAAATGTCCTTGTTGTGTACTTGAGCATCTTTTGGATATATGCCTAGGAGTGGTATAGCTGGGTCTTGAGGAATCACTATTCCTAATTGTGTAAGAAAGTACCAAATTGATTTCCAGAGTGGTTGTACAAGTTTACATTCCCACCAACAATGGAGGAGGGTTCCTCTTTCTCCACATCCTCTCCAGCATGGGTTGTCACTTGAGTTTTTGATCTTAGTCAATCTGACAGGTGTTAAGGTGAAATCTCAGGGTCATTTTGATTTGATTTTCCCTGATGGCTAAGGATGTTGAGAATTTCTTTAAGTGTTTTTCTGCCATTCTACAATCCTCTACAGAGAGTTCTCTGTTTAGCTCTGTGTATACCACTTTTTAATTGGTTTACTTGATTTGTTGCTTTTTAACTTCTTGAGTTCTTTGTATATACTGGATATTAGCCCTCTGTCAGATATAGGGTTGGTGAAGATTTTTTCCCAGTCTGTAGGCTGTCTTTTTGTTTTGATGACAGTGTCTTTTGCTTTACAAGAGCTTTTTAGTTTCATAAGGTCCCATTTATTGATTGTTGTTCTTAGAGCCTGTGCTGTTGGTATTCTGTTCAGGAAGTTGTCTTATTTATCACCTCTTATGAGGAAAAAAATGGCAACTTCAAACTATTTTCCCTTACCAAACTAATATTTCTAGATGACTATTGCATTTCAGTTTAATTTTCTATTTTATTAAAACAGGAATGATTCCTTGAAAAATAAATGAATGAATACCTCAAAATACATAGTTTTAATGTGATGATTGCAAGGAGTTCATGATATGTTTCAGTCATTTTGTATTCTTGAAATAGTCTTATTACTCAAAATGTGTCTGAGTCTAAATTTTTCCCTTCTAAATATTCTAAACCTAGAGAAATGCAGGTGAAAATTCATTCCTGAATGTCTAAATCCATAGACTCATTCATCAGAAACCACTAAAATTGCTGAAAGCATACTAGAGGAAAACAGACACTGATGTTTATTAGGAGGAACAACAATGTTGAATTTCTTCAAATAAATAGTCAAAAGATTTATTTCAAAAAATGTGTATGCCTTACATATATGAACGTATCTGTGATGCTCAAGGCCATCCAACACTCAACTTCCTGTTTGAAGGTTAATTTTAATAAGGCCTGTGGGTACTTGGCCTCATGTCAATTTGCATGGCTGAATAAATCTTTCTACACAAATCTCCTGATAAACATTTCAGGGTTTCCCAGCCTGTATAGTCACAATAATTAACCTAAAGTTTCTGTTGTCGCATAATTCTATATTATCTAAGGGGACAGGGAGACATCTGGACCCTATCATCTATAAAATAACTTTTTATTTGATGAGATTTCTATTGTTTTTCTTAGACTGTTTCTCCTTCAGATTAAGCAACATCAATTTCTTTTTGCATGGTTCCTATTTTCCACAACTTTTCTGGTTTTTTGCTTTGTCATACTTCTAGGTCTCATACAGATTGCTGTCGAGTTCCTATTGCTCTGGGTTATCTATCTCCATATGAATGTGCCAAGCCTGCACCCTTAAAGTCCACAAGCCTCAAACTTGTCTGTCTTTGTTTTCTAGGATACAGTCTCATTTTCAATTTCACCTTGAGGTACCCTACCTTTCCCTTCCTCAAGACAATTAACTTGATTTCTAAAACATTAGAAGCTTAACTACTACTTAATTTTAAAATAGTAAAACACTTTAAAGAAGAAATAAGCATTATACAAAATATGTCTATGACATATGCTGGTTAAAAGAATATTTTTTTTCTAATTTATTCATTTTTATCTCAATCACAGGTTAGGTACTTTGAATCCCAGGCGTAGCCCCCTCCCTCATTCCCTCCCACCCTCCCACTCCCTCCCTCATCTCCCTCCTCCCCGCCCCCTCCAAGTCCACCAACAGGGGAGGACCTTGCAGCCAGCCCTGAGGAGACAGAATATTTATTTTTTGATGAATAAATATTTTGTTGGTATAAAGAAACATTAAGTTTAACAGTTCTTTATATGAGATCTACTGGTTAAGAGGACTAAAGAATAAGTTGCTTCAAAATAGACATTCAGTAGATGCAGCTTTAGAACAACTATATTCAGTAAATAAAAAATATTCTATATGGATAGTCATTCTACTTATTTGTGCTAAAATATAGAAAAGTTGTAGAGAACTGAGACTATTATCTTAAAAATGAAGGCCAAAGAATACATTTTGCCTGAAACATATAAATAATTGTGGCAAAGATTTTATAAAAACATCTGGCTCAGAAATCTATTTCACTTTAATTTGAAATCACAGCCTGAAGTGAGACTCAGTGTCAACAGGGTTAATACTTCCAAGAAATTCCAATATTAATATTTGCATCATTACAGCTCCCAGGATGCCATAACCAGAAAAAAAATGTTGCAACAATTTAAGAATCTTTAGACATAAAAATAAGAGCCTAAAAATCTGCTGTTGGCATTTTAAATGACCTCCTCTGAGAAGCAGGGAAAATACAAAAAGCATCCTATATCTGAACTGGGTTGCAATGTCAGCACAGACTTTTAACTTTAAGTTGGTAATTTTAATTGTACCATTATAATTTTGTTCCTTATTTTGCCTGTGTTTTTCTCCCACAATTATATTCTGTATTTTCACAAAAATATAGATGCGATATGATGAGCTATTTAAGAAAAGAGCCTGCTCTCAGTCACAGTGCTGTGAAGCATCATAGACAAGTTTTTTTTGTTTCTTCCTATCAGGAGTGGGAATTGACAGAAATAAATTCAAAGGTTTTCAATTTATTAATTTATCACAACAATTATTTTAGCTTATTAATTATTTGACTGCAATATTATTTCTATTACTTAGACTCAAAATTCAATGCACATATTTATAAAAGATTCATAGATTTTTATTGAGTATAATAAATCAGCGAGTTTCTTGAGAGCAGGATCTATATATGTTTCACTTCTGTATTTCTCAAATCTATCAGCATATCAGGAACACTTGAGAAAAGTACTAGGATATTGTAGATGTGATCATAAAGGAAAGGAGTAGCAATTTCTGGATTTTCCATTATAAGATGTGATGAACATCTTCATTTGGAGTTAAGTCTAAAAGTTGGGCAGAAGAATTATCTCCAATATTCATGTAAAGTCCCTTATATAACAGCTTGTTTTCTTTTTACAGCATGGTGCCTACTTATTTTTTCCAGCCTAATTGAAACGTAGCCTGATGGATGCAGCTTTGACTGTTTTCATATATAATGATCGATTTCTAATGTAGCACCACTACAACAAAAGTTTAATGAGAATGTCAACAGAAACCCAGAAATGTCTCACTGAACTGAGAACTAATCTCCATGGAAGGGCAGTCTCTTTCAGCTCCTCTACATTTCCTTTCTCACCTGATCTCCTTTCTTTGCTGATGAATTTAAGAACTTTAAAACTCAATTAAAACAATCAGACTTAACATATCATTTATTGCAACCTGTTTGCCTTCTCAAGCAGACAGTATCTAGATCTTAGAAAACTAGACAAAACAATTTTTAACATTTTTATATTATTTTATATTAACACAGGTAATATACTTTGTATCCCAACCTTAGTCCCCTCCTGCATTTCCTACTTCCCATCCCTCCCTATCCCGCATCCTTCCCTCATCTCCTCCCTGTCCCTTTCCAAGTCCACTGATAGGGGAGGACCTCCTCCCCTTCCATGTAACCCTAGCTTATCAGGTCTCTTCAGGACTGGCTGCAATGGCCTCTTCTGTGGCCTAGCAAGGCTGCTCCTCCCTCGGGGGAGAGGAGGGCATCAAAGAGTCATCCACTGAGTTCATGTCTGAAATAGTCCCTGTTCCCCTTACTAGGGTACCCACTTGGATACTGAGCTACCATTTGTTACATTCAAGCAGGGGTTCTAGGTTATATCCACACACGGTCCTTGGTTGGAGAAACAGTCTCATAAAAGACCCCTGTGCCCTGATATATTTGGTCCTTGTGTAGCTCCTGTCCTCTCCAGGTCATAGTAACTCCCCCTTCTTTCATATGATTCCCTGCACTCTGCCAAAGGGTTGGTTATGTGTCTTAATATCTGCTTTGATACACTACTAGGTTTAGTCTTTCAGATGCCCTCTGTGGTAGGTTCTTGTCCTGCTACTTATTTTCTCCTACATTACTTGTCCATCCCTTTTTTCTTCCTAAGTGAGAATTGATCATCCTATCCTATCATCCCCTGGTCCTCTTTATTATTTATCTTCTTTGGGAGTATAAATTTCAGTATGTTTATCCTACCTTATAGTTCTATATAAGTGAGTATATACCATGTGTATCTTTCTGCTTTTTGGAAAGCTCACTCAGGATGATCATTTCCAGGTCCCATCATTTGCTTGAAATTTTCATGATTTCCTCATTTTTAATTGCTGAATAGTATTCCATTGTGTAAAAGTGCCACAATTTCTGTATCCATTGCTCAACTGAGGGACATCTGTGCTGTTTCCAGGTTCTGGCTATTACAAATAAAGCTGCTATGAACATAGTTGAGCAAATATCCTTGTTGTGTACTTGAGAATCTTTTGGATATATGCCTAGGAGTGGTATAGCTGAATCTTGAGAAATCTATATGCAGAAATATGAAAATAGATCCGTATTTATCACCCTCCACAATACTAAAGTCCAAGTGGATCAAAGACCTCAACATAACACCAGACACATTAAATCGGTTAGAAGAAAAAGTGGAGAAGACCCTAGAACTCATTGGCACAGGAGACTACTTCCTGAACAGAACACCAACAGCACAGGCTCTAAGAACAACAATCAATAAAGAGGACCTCATGAAACTGAAAATCTTCTGTAAAGCGAAAGACACTGTCATCAAAACAAAACAACAGCCTACAGACTGGGAAAAGATCTTCACCAACCCTATATCTGACAGAGGGCTAATATCCAGTATATATAAAGAACTCAAGAAGTTAAAAAGCAACAAATCAAGTAAACCAATTAAAAAGTGGTATACACAGAGCTAAACAGAGAACTCTCTGTAGAGGATTGTAGAATGGTAGAAAAACACTTAAAGAAATTCTCAACATCCTTAGCCATCAGGGAGAATCAAATCAAAACGACCCTGAGATTTCACCTTACACTTGTCAGATTGGCTAAGATCAAAAACTCAAGTGACAACCCATGCTGGAGAGGACGTGGAGAAAGAGGAACCCTCCTCCATTGTTGGTGGGAATGTAAACTTGTACAACCACTCTGGAAATCAATTTGGTACTTTCTTAAACAATTAGGAATAGTGATTCCTCAAGATCCAGCTATACCACAGTACTTTTTAAAGTTCTGCATCTGTTTTACTTGGGATGGAACAATTTTAAGAAAGACAAAAGAAGGGTGATCCCAAGCAGTAAAGAACTGTGGAGCTTAAGTCTACTATTTGCCTTCATCTCTCAGTCAATTAGGCTTTACAAGACAACATCAACAGGACCTTCCAGCATAATCCTGTCTTGTAGGTTTAAAACCATAGAACAATCCCCTGTATTCTGCCCAAAGTTTGACAATGAGTCTCAGCATCTGTTTCAATAAGCTGATGGGTAAAGGTTTTCAGAGGCCCCTTGTGGAAGGCTCCTGTCATGCTCCATGTTTTCTCCTACTTCTGATGACTATCCTGTTTACCCTTTTAAATGAGGATTAAGTCTCTTCCCTATGGTGGTCCTCCTTGTTTAGTTTTATTGGCACTATAGATTGCAGTATGTTTATCCTATATTATATGCCTAATATCCACTTATAATTGCGTATATATAATGTGTGTCTTTCTGTTTCTCAGTTACCTCACTCAGGATCATCTTTTCTAGTTTCATGCATTTGCCTATAAGTTTCATGATTTCCTTGTTTTTAATTGCTGAATATTATTCCATTGTGGAAGCAGGGGAAGAAAGAAAGACGTGGAGGGGACAGTAGCTCCACAAGTAGACCAACAAAGCCAAAGAATCCGGGCTCAGAGGGGTCCTGCAAAAACTGATAAATCAATAAAAGACTGTGCATGGAGAGGACCTAGACTCCCTGCTCAGATGTACCTTATGGGAGATCAGTCTCCATGTGGGTTCCCTAGTAACAGGAACAGAGGTTGCCTCTGACATGGACTCAGTGGCTGGCTCTTTGATCACCTCACCCTGGTTAAGTGGCCTAACTAGGCCACAGAGAAAGTGGATTGAAGCAGTCCTGATAAGATCTGATAGGCTAGGGTCAGATAGTAGGGGAAGAGGACCTCCCCTATCAATGGACTACTGGAGGGAGAGAAGTGGGACATAGAGAGGGAGGGTGGGACCAGGAGGAGATGAGAGAGGGGGCTACAACTGGGATACAAAGTGAATAAACTGTAATAAATAATAATAATAATAATAAAGACAAAACCTTAGGAAGTGCAAACATTATTCATGACTGTCATGTTATGTCAATGTCATATCATGTCATGTCATATTTTATTTTTTATTTTATTAAATATAGTTTATTCACTTTGTATCCCCCCTGTAGCTTGCTCCCTCCTCCCCTCCCAATTCCACCTTCTCTCCCCCTTCTCCACTCATGTCCCTCCCCAAGTTCACTTATGAGGGAGGTCCTTCTCCCCTTCCTTCTGATCCTAGTCTATCAGGTCTTATCAGGAGTGGCTGCATTGTCTTCCTCTGTGGCCTGTTAAGGCTGCTTCCCCCTCAGGGGGAGGTGATCAAAGAGCCCACCACTGAGTTTATTTCAGGGACAATCCCTGTTCCCCTTACTAGGAAACCCACTTGGATACTGATCTGCCCTGGGCTACATCTAAGCAAGGGTTCTAGGTAATATCCATGAATGGTCCTTGGTTGGAGTATTAGTCTCAGAACAGACCCTGCCCAGATTTTTTGGTTCTGTTGTTCTCCTTGTGGAGCTCCTGTCCTTTGCAGGTCTTACTATCGCCCCCTTCTTCTATAAGATTCTCTGAACTCCGCCCAAAGTTTGGCTATAAGTCTCAGTGTCTACTCTGAGACCATGCAGGGTAGAGTCTTTCAGAGGCCCCCTGTGGTAGGCGCTTGTCCTGTTCCCTGTTTTCTCCCTCTTCTGATGTTCATCCTCTTTGCTTTTCTGAAGAGGGATTGAGCAGCTTAGCCAGAGTGCTCCTCCTTGCTTAGCTTCTTTAGGTGTACAGATTTTAGTATGTTTATCTTATATTATATATCTGTTGTCCACTTATGAGTGAGTATATACCCTGTGTGTCTTTCTGCATCTGGGATACCTCACTCAGGGTGATCTTTTCCAGTTTCCACAATTTGCCTGCCAGTTTCATGATGTCCTTGTTGTTTTTTGTTTGTTTCTTTATTTGTTTGTCTTTGCTGAGTAATATTCCATTGTGTAGATATACTACATTTCTGTATCCATTCCTCACCTGAGGAGTATCTGGGTTGTTTCCAGCTTCTGGCTATTACGAATAAAGATGCTACAAACATGCCTGAGCAAATTTTAAAACAGGCTCAAAGTTTCTACCAGCTCTCATTGGAAAGCCTATAGTATAAAAAATACCTAAAAAATGTTTTTGTTGTTGGTACAAAGACACCCTTATACACAGCACTAGAGGGAAAAATGATGCAAAAATTGAATTTGAACTAGTTCACATACACCCAACCTAATGAAGCTGTAGGATGGAAAAGGCAGTGTGATAATGTTGAACTTTACAGAAGACACGGAAGGAGAAATAAAATTGACATTGGAGATGGATGGAGAAGGAAACTGGGTGGGAGAAAGGGGAAATAGGACAGGGATCAGGTGCGGGGAGAGTGGAACTGTGAGAGAGACAAAAATTGTTGGTGTGTGTGGGGGGGGGGCATCTCTAGGACTCGCCAGAGACCTGGGACAGGCGAAGCTCCTGAGAGGCTATGGGGATGACCCTATCTGAGACTTCCAGCGGCAGGGGATGTGGAACCTGAAATCTCCTGCAGTCAGTTGAGATTTCAAGGTAGGGAGGCAGATACCAGCCAACCCACAAAACTTTCCACCCCCAATTTTTTTTTTCTGCCTACAGGATGTGCAGAGAAAAAGATTAAGGGAATGACCAACCAATGACTGGTTTGAGACCCATCTCATGTGAGAGAGCCAGTCCCTGATATATTAATGTTACTCTGCTATTTTTATAGACAAGAGCCAAGCATAACTGTCCTCTGAGAGGCTTCACCCAGCAGCTGATGGAAACAAATGCAAAGACCCACAGCCAAACATTAGGTAGAGCTTGGGAAGTCTTGTGAAGAGATTGAAAAAGGATTAAGGGAACCTGACGGGGGTCAAGGACACCAGAGGAAGACCCAAAGACTTCAACTACCCTGGGTGCTTGAGGTCTCACAAAGACTGAACCACCAACCAAAGAGGGCTGGACATGGGCCCTCTACACATATGTAGCAGATGTAAAGCTTGCTCTTCACGTGGATTCCCTAACAATTGGAGCAGGGGCTGTCTCTGACTCTCTTACTTGCCTTTGGATCCCTTTCCCCTAGCTGGGCTGCATTTTCTGGCCTGTGCTTAGTCTTGCTGAAACTTGAAGTGCTGGGGGAGGATGGTACCCATGGAGGAACTCCTGAAAAAGAAAGGGGAATGGAGAAGGGTGTGAGGGTAGAACAGTGGAACTGGGAGGAGATTGGGGGGCTGCAATCTGGATGTAGATGAATAAATAAATTAATTAATGAAAAAAAAATAGAAAAGAAAAAATGTGTCAACAAAGGAAATAAGTCTAAAGTTTTTATAGCTTTCTCTGCTGCTACTTTACCTTAACAACCTGTTTACGACCTATTTTAACAAAGGGAAAGCGAAGACTGTGATAAAAGGAACAAAGTATAAGTAAAGTTCTTAAAAGTCTACTTTTATATGTCACTCGTTTGGCACATATTAACTTGGTGAACACTCACTCTTGTCTTTATTAGGGTTATAGTTATGCTCCTAATTTACTTGAATACTTCCTGTTTATTTTTGAAGAAAGATATGTATTAGTCCAATCTGCAAGATAATCATCTCTAACCAAGAACATGTTTGCATCTATCTTTGCTGGAGATTTAATGCCCCTCACAGGAGCATGAGCTGATTGAAAGTACAGAAATAATGCAGATCTTCCTGTTGATTTATAACTATGAAATATACAGACCAAAAAGGAATCTGGAGAAGCATAGAAGACACCCTAGAAGCTACCAAGAGTCTGGAGACTTAGCTTCCACAATGAGATGGTGATGAATTGTTCAACAATTAGAATTAACAGAGTAAATAATCCTCTTCTAGATCATCCAGAAAGGAATAGAATTTTTGATACATGTGGGTCCATGAGTCTAGAAACAAAGGCTTCCACATAGAACAATAGGTCTTGCAAGGCTGTGTTCAGCTTCAAGAAAAATTTCCCACATGAGAATATGCATTTTGAGGGATGCAAGTAATGATCATTCAGCCCAATAACTCTACAAACTGCTACCATCATCTTTGCTGAGAAGTTTATCAACCCTTAAGTATTTAGAGAAATTTTGTTCTTACTGTTTTGCTTTCAAGAAAGGGGAGTTTGTAAATGAATAGTTGACATTAACTAAGAAAACTGCACCTGCCATTGAGTTCATGTCAGAGACAACTCCTGTATTCTTTGCTGGGGGAGGGGGCGGTGTGGAGGGATGGGAATACAGCCTTGACAAGCCACAGGGGAAAATGATGCAGCCAGCCTTGATGAGACCTGATAAGCTAGGGTCAGATAAAAGAGGAGGAGGTCCTCCCCCATTAGGGGACAAGGGAAAGGGCATAGAGAGAGAAAAAGGAGGGTGGATGGGACTGAGAGGAGATGAGGTAGGGGGCTGCAGCAGGGATACAAAGTGAACAAATTGTAATAAATAAATATATAAATTAAATTAAATAAAAATCTGCTCCTGTAGAATCATCCATATATATGTGTGTGTGTACAAATATATATATGTATGCATCATAAGCACATTAATATACATGATGTACATGTATATACAAAATAGAATTTAAGTGGGGTGTCTGTATAATGGAGTGGCAATGCCCTTGCCCTAGACAGCATTGACGATCAAATAAAAACAGCAGCATTAGGAATGGGTTACCCTTTTGGAGTTGTTGGTCAGTGGAATCCAACATTCATATCAGTGAATATCTAGCATGGGTTGTTGATAAGCACATATAACCATCTAGGGTAAGTAAATAGCTATAATTCGATAACTTCTGAAGGGGAATGACTTCCAATTTTCTCTTATTTAAAGTCATAAAAAAGAGGATTAAGAGAAATACTACTGTCACACCTAAATTAAAATGAAAGCAAATTACCATTTCTTCTAAATAATATAAGCTCCAGTTCTGCATTTGTTTTCATTCATTTGTCAAGATTTTATTTACAATAAAGCCATACACTATTTTGGCACGTTAGGCTTGCTAGTGAATCAAACAAAGTCCCTACCCTTTTTGAGCATCCAATCTAGAAAACATAAGTTTTATTACTGCTAACTATCCTGAAACTAAATAAAACAAGGTTGAGACTCATTTGGCTTTTCGAGGTTGTACAGGGCTTTGTGACAGATGTTAGTAAATATACTTCTTTTGACTGACAACTGGCCTCATGTCAGGTTACTTGCTCGTTACTCTGTGCTGTATCAAGATTGATGTAGGTTACAGGCTATAGTTCTGTCCTATTCAACATTCCACTTGTGTTCATTCACTTTGTACACATTTGACATCTAGAAACAAGTCCGCATTAAACATTACAGAAGTTTCTATAGTGAGGTTGGCTTCCTAGGGACATCTACAAATGAGTCACTTCAGCCAGTGTGCGTTTGCATAAGATCTACTTTTAATTATGGTCAAAATGCCTTTGTGTGTTTTGTGAATGCTACCAATAACTTCTGACAATTATTTCTCATCATGTGTGCAAACAAAAGTAACACAGAGACACCAAAGGTTATTTTTAATGATAAAAGGTCATTGCTTCACCTTAGACACCTGCATGCATCATATGTTGTGTATCCTTTCCATGGAGGTTTTGAGATACTTGAAATCAAATTATTTTTAAAACTTATGCATAAAAATTTAAATGAGAGGAGTCTGACATCTGGCCCATTTTATGATGCACTGAAGCAGAGCTGGAAACTTGGTATTCCAGAAACATGTCTTTGATTTTCATGAAGATGCTTGCATCATCCATTCAAACCTTGCTTCATCGGGCATCCCTTCAAATGCCACCTCCAAAGGAGTCATTTTTACAAGGAGTTTCTGGAGAGAAGAGTGAGATCACATCTAGTTCCTCACTGTGGGAAAATGTCTAAGTGCCTCATATCCTGCATATTTAAAAGTACCAATTTATTAAATCAGTTATTCTGTTCATGGGGCGGGCTTTAGACAGTCACAGAATTAAAGCAATCATTTCAGAAATTTTGTGAGGCCGAGAGTTCTAATTTCTTGGCCATGTAAATCAGGTCAGCATCGTAATCATTGTGTGTGCTCGGGTCATGCCGTAGGTTAAGGAGATATTGTGTCTTCTTTAAACAGTCTGCCACTTTACGGAAATGCCCCTTTTATCTGCAATGGGCTTTAGATTCATAATTCCTTAGGTTGAAAAGTAGTAAATATGCTTTTGCTTTCATTTTTCAATCAGAGTACATGTGTACATGTTCCTCTGCTTGTGCTTATGTGTTAAGGGGTGTGAGGGCATCTGGTTCACATGCAGTAAAGGATGAGGTCTAATCTCAGCTGTTTGTGCAGTCCTTCTACACATTAGCTTTGAGAAAGGGTCTCTGTGTGAATTTGTGACTCACTGATTCTGCTACACTGAAGGGCTTCAAAGTCCTAGGGATATCTGTCTCTGACCTTCCTATCACTGGGATTATAGGTGTGTATATTGCTGAACTTGCCTTCTTAAATGGACACTAGAGATTTAAACTCCGTCCACTCTGCTTATGCAGCAGTCACTTTACAGCCAGAGCTGTCTCCTCAGTCCCCAGATCCCAGACGTAGGATTTCTCATAGGTTGATCTTTAGGCACAAAGAAATAGCCTGAACAAACCAATTTCTTGCTAGCAATACTACTTTCACCCCATATGACCTCTAACCCTACGCTCTGTCCAGATGATGATGGTAATTTTAAGGACTGGGAGTTATAAAATCTTTCTTGCAGGCTTTTCCTACTGCAATTGATAAATCAACTAAGGCACATTCCTACGGAAAGTACCTTCTGTGATTAAATGAATGAGTGTGGACTTGATGCAGAATGGATAGTCCAGTCACAAAGTCATGCAGGATGCAGCAGGCAGGCTTGGCTTGGCTTTCTTTCTTCCTCATTTTGGTGAGCTGACTTTCCACCTTCTAACATTTTTTTAATGCTGTTTTTTTTTTTTTAAGTAGGAACTGTCATTAATTTACAACCACTAAAAGAAGGAGAAACATTCTCTAGCAGATCTCCAGTCAACACATGCTGTCTGTAAGTGGATGTTCAAATAATGATGAGCAGGAAGTGATGCTTTTCAGCAGCCCTGGTTTCCAAAGCGCATGAAACCCCACCCTGACTCCTCTTACTCACCAAGCCATTCAGGAGCTGCTTATTTGCGTTTTGAACACCACCTGTTGAAAATAAAGACCTCATGACATTTGAAGGCTTGGTTCATCTTGATTTAACTGTACACAGCAGTCTAACTACACAGTGCTTAGCAATTACTTTTATTCGTTACTCCACCCAATGACCACATGATGTCAGAAACTTCATCTTTTCCTGTCTCCATTGCTCTGATTCTTGTAATCTCTCTCTTTCTCAAACACATAGACACAGACACACACACCAAACATCAGCAAAAACATCTTAACCAACCATTACTCTAAAAACATGCTCTAAAAACATGTTTCATGTAACACAAATAGAAGTGTTCTAAGGGATAAATATCATTGCTGTAACACAGAAGAGCATCAGAGACTTGAAGGAGTACATGTTTCTCTAATTAGAGATTTGGTTTGGAGACATCCACTTACACAGGGAGTTAGGAGGCTTTTTCTCCTGGCGCTGTGGCTCATAGTTACTCTTGGAACCTTTGCCAGCCCCCATTTCTTCACTGGTTAAAATGAGGCAACTGGATGGCGTCCATGGTGTCCTTTGGGGATATCATTACACAGTTTTGTTTTCTTCCAAGAGTGTATGTAAGGAAGGAGAGTGACAGAGCAGTAAGGAGTCAATGTTTGCTGGTCGCTAAATGTGGTGTCCTTCCCGGAGCTCACACTCTTCTGAGTTGAATCTCAGAGGGAAAGGCTGGACGCTTATTTCTAGAAATCCTGCTTCTCGCACTCCAGTCAGAGTTTGCTGAAAAGTTAACTTTTTAAAAATATTTTTTAAAGTTCTTCAGGATTGATTTCTTCCTGTTATTGTTGGATATTTGCTTTCTCTGGTCTTTTGGTAAATAAATAGTTCTAGTGGGAAATAAACAATGTTTTGTTTTTGTGCTACAAGGTTTATGTGCTAAGCTGCAGCCACAGCATGTTCTAACAGCTTTGTGCTTCAGTGGGTTGTGGGGACCAGGGATTCTTGACAGGGCAGGGCAGGATGTCCTTTTCTATTGCTCCTGAGTCATGGAGGACAAATGTCATTTCAGGAGTTCTGCACTGGTGATTTCATTCAAGTTGCAGAGGCTCTTAACCACTTCCCTAAATCTGAGAGGAGAAGCAGCTTCAGGCTGTGTGAACTATTCTCAAACATTCTGATTAAATACTGAAGGGGAATCTAAAATGCACCTCTCAAGTTTACATAGTTATCAAAACCATACAAGACCAAGAGAGCCTGAGACAGAGCAGAATTTTTGACACATGCCCTGCCTGTCTCAGGAACAGTTTACCAAATATGTGTCCTGTGCCTGAGCTCCTTTGGCTTTGGGGCCATGACCTCTGTGTTTGAAAAGGCATGCCTTACACAGAGCATGCTCCCTTGTAGACACAAGTACAAGATTGTGTTTCGATTCCAAAGGGTTAATCCCAAAGTGAATTCTTTGCATGTGTAATTCAATACTTCATAACTGCTGAAAATTGGAGTCCACATAATTTATTTTCTTTGGTCGGGCACATTTGCCTCATGCTTGGCCGAGGCTGACTTCAGAGAGACACACCTAAAACTCTCAAGGGTCCCACGTGGCCCATGTCAGTTGTACAGAGAGATTGTGGTACTTGGATGGAGCCCAAGGATTAGGTGTTCCTGAGAAGGTTTTTTTGGCTCTACAAAGCCTCACGATGTCATGGGAATGGGCTGCACTCCCTTTCCCCCCTCAAAGGCCACATATCAACTGGGTATCTAGCCACTCAGAGACAGCCTTTACACAAAGGTATACATTAAAATAAATAGAACACGCAACCAAAAAGAACCAAAGGAGGCATGAGTTGCAAAGCGGAGACAGGAAACAATTGCCTCATTGTTGAGGCAGAGATCTTAGAAATGCAGAGTGCAGCTCCATCTACAGGACTATTTGAAAACTTGGAGCTTTTCACTTAAAATGCAGGACAGAACTTTACATGCTGGCTTTAATCCTCCTTTCTTTGAAGGGGCTTCACCTAAGTCATAAAACTTCTATTTATTTTTTTTTCTGAAGAGAATTTGTTTCCTTTTGCTGAAAGAGAAAGGCACAGGTAATGAGTGAGAGGGGCTGTCTCAATCTTTTGATGCTCAATCTATTCCTCTCATTTTCAGCAGCTTCCTCTTATTATTTCTCAGTTGGAAGGACGTGCATTAAAAAAAAAATCCCAGACTGTGTTTAAATGAACACTGTTCTTGCTTTTCCTTCTCGGCATTTGACTTAAGGAAAGTTTAAGGCTTAACAGCAGCTGAAAAGCTTTAGAGTGTGTTAAAGCCAACTCTACATGTACGTCTCCTTCTCCCCATTTTGCTTTTTAAAGCCATGCCTGCCAATTCAGTGGCTGCTATCTAATGCTATTTCAACAGGAGACCTGGGTTTTAGGATCAGATCCAGGCCATAGGGGAGAGTTGATGGCTAGTAGAATTAGGAATGGGATTTGGAGCCCTTTTTTTCTAGGTCACTGGTCTGAATAGAGCCCAGGTCAGTAATGACTGAGAGCTGTCGCCACCCAATGCCTACTCTTCCCCAGCTGACCTGAGGCTGCCTGCCACTCCATCTCAGGCGCCTGTGGCACATATGCACTAATGGCATACAGTGACAGGTTGGCTGTTACAACTTAAACTGAAATGTGAGGCAAGCCAGTCTCTGATGTGTGCAGAAAATTTTTCTATGCAGTTGACTGTGTCTTTAGTAATGAGAGAGGAGAGACGAGAGAGGATGGAGGAGAGAGGGGAGAAGAGAGAGGAGAAAAGAGAGAGAAGAGAGAGAGTAGGGGTTCCATTCTGATTACTCTGAGTTACAGCTACTCTATTTTAAATTACTCTGAATCCAAACATCTTATACTTAGCAACTCTAAGGGAAAAAAAAAGTCCATAGAGGAGCGCTGAGCCACAAAGGACACTGTTGGCAGGCACTGTACTCTAAATGTGTATATTCTGAGATGGTTGATTTAGAAGCCTTGAATTCAAAACTATATTCTTAGTTTCTAGTGTCAGGTAGACCTTTAAAGGGAATGCTTTCTAGATTTCAAACGTGTGCTTACTAAAGTTTAGAGAGCTTCAGGTTTCTAGAGTTTATAGGAGGTTTGAAGAAATAATGATCACTTTGTTTCTTTTCCTTTTTCTATTTTTAAAGAGCGACTTACATTCTTCAAACGGATAGAGAAAGAGGAGAGGCTGGGAATCTATATTGCGGTGACAGTATGCAATCAGGTCCCTTTTCGGCTTCTTCTCAAAGTCAGTCTGTGGTGAAGCAGCTGCTCTAGAAAGAGGGAGAGCTCTCAGCCGCCTGCCAGGCCCTTGCCCCAGAGCACAACCAGTACATACTTAGGCTTATGGGGTCCCCAGGGTACCACATTCCTTCCTCCCCAGGGCGTGGGAAGCTTGCTCCTCAGAAAAGAACTACGTATTCATAACCAATTGAGAGACTCCAATTGTATTGAGATCCATTTACAGCAAAGTTCTATTTAAATTTCCCTTGTAGACCAGTGGGTTCTTAACAGCATTGATTTTAGTATTCAGTCAATAACAGGTGCTCACCACATTGCTGAGTTATCAGATGAGAAGTTTTACCTAAAGAGTCAGTTAAAAGGCACAGCATGAAACCCAGAACTCTGGTCTCATTTACTGAATGAACCAACATCTCTTTTTTATGTTCTAGATGTGCCTGCTTCTTGTCTTGTTTTCTTTGGAGAGGTTGTTTTTGTGTTTGTTGTCTTTACTGGTAAAAACAGGAGTCTTCTTTTTATTTTTTCATTCTATAGGATTGTTGATTACCATGATTGCCTATATTTTTGCACCTAGGTTACCAGTAGATGATTTCTCAACTCTGACCCTTTGAGCAGACCATTATGCTTTAGTCCCAGTGACATGAGAGCTGAGACAGAAAGGGTGATCTCCTTGAGGGCTGTGCACTTGACACAATCCCCATTTCCACTTCATCTTCAGGGGTAACCCAATTCTTTCCTTTACATCCTGCACATTCACAGCTGAACAGATGAATAACTTCTCTGCTTATCCTGATCACCATAGAATCCTAGCATCCTGGAATTAGATATAGTTATAGTTTTCATCTTGTCCTCCGATTTCTGTGTTGGGAATTTCAATTCAGATTAAATCACCTTAACATGGAAAGTTCTTCTCTTCCAGGAACCACACCCCTTTTTTGTTCCTGTCCTGCTCTCAAATTTCACAGGAGTCAGAAAACAACTGTATTGGTAGGTAATTGTATCTCTGAGGTTTGGGATCGAGCATAGAAGTAATAATCAAAACTTAAGAGCGAAGATACGAATGCCTGCTGAACTTTGTGTGCTGTAATCTCTACCACATGTGGATCTTCTCCCACCTCTGTCAATTCTATCTCTCATGTCCTGCACTGTTCTCTACTATTTTTGGTGCTTTGCTTGTACATGATGGCTCTGGAGGACCTATGCCCCATTCCAATCATGCTCTTTCTTTAGCCCCTAGAGTCTTGAGACACTAGAGGGACTTAGTGTCTGGCTTTTATCCATTGGACATAGTAGCTTGATAAAGAGCTAGAAAACTTGCACTTGAGCTTAGTGGCTTCAGGAAATAAAATTATCACTTCCATTTGTTAAATGAGTAGTTGAGATCAGATTTGGAAGAGAGAGAGAGAAAAAAAAAACTTATGTGAGGTATCTGCAACTAGGATGTCGTTTTCCTATAGAAAGCATTAGAAAGAGACATGAGAACTGAACATTATAGCAATTACAGTGGAACAACGTTATGGAATGTTTTCAGTAACACATAAGTACAAAAATTTCCCTCACAGGTATATGGATACCTGTATAAGGAAGCAGACACTTATTAGTATATACATTTTATGTTGATTTGGTTTTAAACCATTGAACATACTGCCAGGTCACAAATCACAAATTTTAAAGTTATTTCTGATTTACCAAAATTTTAATAATCGTTAAAATTCCCGAATTTAGAAAAATAACAGGAGAAAATTTACATTTTCCTTAGCTTAGAATTATGAGTAGTTATATGACTTTTTTCCAAAGAGTTTAGCATAACTTTAAAGTGCTGATTATTATATTCAAACTGCAATTTTTGGATAAATAATAAATAAGGTTTATAGTTACAAGAAGAAAAGAAGGAAACTTAAGAGGAAAAAAATCATTAAGAAATGGTACTTGCTCCTAGGGAATATAGATTCCTCAATCTTTAGACCTAATTTCTGAGAGCAGAAAATTGATATTTTAAAACAGGTTTATGGGGAGAATAGTCTTATTGTAAACTCTTGTAGTTATGTCGACCAACAATGGGATCTGAGACCTAACCTCATAATTCTGAAACCTTTGCTTTTCTCCTGTGATTTGGATATTGATTTCAGACATTCAGGGCTGAATTGTGATCATGAAAATCACAACTGATAATTTGCTGGTGTTCTACTGTCTTGAGATGTAGTCCATTGGTGACCCATACAGAGGAAGTTGATTCATTTCTTCAAACCTGTTTTTCTGCACTGATAAGGAAATGAGTATAATATCTACACAACATAAGCTAAAGGCTGACCTCAAATCCCTGCAATACGATTCTTATAATAATGCTTCACATATCAAGGTGTAAGTCTTTGGCAGTGCTTTATGAAGTTAGAGTCTGTTTCATCATTTATGACCTGGCTTTAGGTGACAAGCCTATCTGGTTAACTACTCTCTATCATGGTGACTCTAACACCAATTCCAGATGTGCCTTTAGAAAGGAGTCTACACAGTCCTCTCTGGGAACAATAGTTGAGTCATAAGAAAGAAGCTTTGAGTTCCAAATGGGGTTCAGTTCTAATGCTTTTCTTCTAAGACTTCTGTGTATTAGCTTTCTTCCACAGAGGTGAAGTTTTCTTTGCTGCCTGAAATGCTTAGCAAATGGGACTTAGGTCCTTAATTTGCTACAATAAAATATGGCTAGGCCACATGGCAGGAGATGAGGGAGGGTGGGACAGCTGGGATACAACGTGAATAAACTTTAATTAATATGAAAAAGGAAAAAAGAAAAAGAAAAGATGTGAAAAAAAAGTTGCCTTAAAATGCTACCTTCTATAGTCATACTAATGAAAGGAAATGTAGAAAAGCATTCCAGAGAGAGAGAGAGAGAGAGAGAGAGAGAGAGAGAGAGAGAGAGAGAGAGAGAGAGAGAGAGAGAGAGAGAGAGAGAGAGAGAGAGAGAGAGAGAAAAAAAAAAAATA
>CM053752.1:93514365-93549424 GCA_028658305.1 Pachyuromys duprasi | reverse complement strand
TGTAATTTACATGGCTGAACTTTTTAAATGGTTCTAGCAATGGTGGGCCTGAGTTATCTTTTGAACCCCATAAAGCAAGAGCAAAAATCAGCAATGAGACCTGACTGCTCAGTCCCTTTATATGATCCCAGGGGCCTTTTACTCCAATATTCACCAGGGTTTCTTTTGCAAAAGTGACCATGTCAATCTCAAGTGGATGGCTGTTAAAATGTTGATATGGACATATTATGTATGAAAAATGGTTAGCTCAGCATTTACAGAGGCTGATTTTCATGCATTAATAATCTGACCATTTAATTAAAATATAATGCCGGAGAGTCCCAATCCACAGAACAGAATGACCTCCAGAATGTCCTGTCATTGAAGGATAGTAAGGAAATATGAAAGAATCTTGTGAAAAGATGGTCATTCTTATGTCTCTGTGTCACTTATTATGATAAAAACTTGCATGTGTCTGAGGCAAGTGCTCACACCTAGGCAGGTCTTTAGTTCTTTACATGATGCTTAGTTTTATCCATTCTTTTATTTTTATTTTTGGCGGTGGGGGAGGGGGTCCTATTCTGGGACCACACAGCAGTGGAACACAAATGTGCAAATTCTGGCAGAAGTCCTTGGCTCTTCTTTGGCTTTATAAAATATTCCATTAGTGAGGTGCCCAGACAGAGCCACACACTGAAGGCCATTTTCTTCAGCCAGTGTAACCTGGAGACTCTACAGTAAGAGCTGGCTGAATGTGCTAAAATCTTATAACCAAACTTTTCAAGTTAAGCTCTCTTTCTACTTTGTAAACCCCCTAACACAGAGGTATGCTAAATAAGAATTAGCTAAGGACTCAGGCCTCTAAAGACCAAGAATTAGAAGAGAAGACTTCATTTTTCCCCTTGACTTTCTTTTTTTATTAAATTTTTATTTTTTATATTAATTACAGCTTATTTATTTTGTATTCCAGCTGTAGTCTCCTCTCACATTCCCTTCCAATCTCATCCTCCCTTGTTCCCTCATCTCCTCCAATGCACCTCTTCAAGTCTACTGATAGGGGAGGTCCTTATCCCCTTCCATCTGACCCTAGCCTATCAGGCCTCATTAGGACTGGCTGCATTGTCCTCCTCTGTGGCCTGGCAAGGCTGCTCCTCCCATCAGGGAGAGGTGATCAAAGAGCCAGCCACTGAGTTCATGTCAGAGACAGTCCTTGTTCCCCTTACTAGGAAACACACTTGGATATTGAGATGCCATGGGTGACATCTGAGCAGGGCTTCCAGGCTATGTCCATGAATGGTCCTTGGTTGGAGTATCAGTCTCAGAAAAGACTCCTGTGCCCAGATTTTTTGGTTCTGTTGCCCTCCTAAGAAAAGACTTCTTAATTACAGCATCAAGGGGTTCTTTCTACTCATTGTTAGTTTTACTGGGTAATGTGTTCTCAACTTGGCTTGTTTTTGCACTGAGAGAGCCAGGCCTCTACTCACTCTTGATTTAGATGGGCAACCATCAGGCCTCTCAACTCTGATCTCCTTCAAGGACTGCAATACAACATTCTCAGAAGACTATAGTAACATAATTTTGATTGTACTTCTTTGGCCAAGTATAAACAATGGTAGTCCACTAATAGGGGAGGTCTTCCTCCCCTACTATCTGACCCTAGCTTATCATGTCTTATCAGGACTGTCTTCATCCTCTTTCTCTGTGGCCTAGTAAGTCCACTCCACCATGGGGAGGTGATCAAAGAGCAAGCAACAGAGTTCATGCTAAAGGCTGCCCAGGTTCCCCTTATTAAAGAACCCCAAATGCTCTTTGATCACCTCACCCGGATAAGGGAGCAGCCTTACCAGGCCACAGAGGAAGACAATGCAACCACTCCTGATGAGAGCTGATTGACTAGGATCAAAAGGAAGGAAAGGAAGACCTCCCCTATCAGTGGACATGGGGAGGGGCATGTGTGGAGAAGGGGGAGGGGAAGTGGGATTGAGAAGGGAAGAGAGAGGGGTTTATGGGGGGATACAAAGAGAATAAAGTATAATTAATAAAAAAATTTAAAAAAAGAACCCCAAGTGCAGACTCAGCTGCCCATGGGCTACATCTGAGCAGGTGTCTAGGTCCTCTTCATGCACAGTCTTTGGTTGACTCATCAGTCTCTGCAGGACCTCTGGGCCCAGATTTTTTAAAGATATGTATTTTCAGAAATAATATTTATACAAAAATTTGGAGTTACCTTTATTTCCTGCTCAGAGGCAGGACCTCACTGTAAGTGAATCAGGATGTAGCATCCATGCTGCCTTGAGGCAGAATCAAGGAGCTCTTTTCAGAATATGCATGCTGTGGGGAGGTGTTTTGAGAGGAGTTCATTTGGAAACAGGAAATCTCCGTGAGTCTGCCAATGCCACTGTGAGAACCATCCGCGCATCCACACGCTTATTTTCACAAAAAAAGGAAGGCTGGAATAGGTAGTCAATTTCTAACAACTTCTTCCTCTGCGTACTGTTATTTGTTTGAAACTACTGTAAATTTTTATACAAGTCTGTGTCTTTGTGATATTTGTTTGATTAACCATTTTGGCTACTTTCACTCATTTGAAAAGCACAACTGATCAGCTGAGGAAAAAAAAGATAGATTTTTCTCTTCCTAGAAATAGTTGGTGTGTTAAATCAAGTGCTCCCATCCCTTGACTAAACTATTCAGCTTGAAGTGTGACACAGATTATTTATGATGTAATAAATAAATAAATAAATAAATAACTTGACACTGTGAAGTTAACAAATGTTATTTAAATTTTTTGGTTCAATCCCAAATTATTTATTTTCTGTCATTCACATACGTAATTCATTTGCAAATACTTTTTGTAGAAAAAATGAACCAAAAACAATTAGAATCTTTCCCATTTTCTAATGGTATTACTAAGGGAAAACAGGCCATAAGCCCTACAACAAATGACAAACAAAGACCGGCCCTCTTTTTCTTTTTCTAATCCTGATGAATTTTGTCAAAATAGATTTTAAGCAAGAGGTTTTTTTCTTGGCAAAAGGACTCCGGGAAAGGAAAGTAGTTGCAGTTTGCATTCTGGTTGTGCCTTATGGTCAGCTGCCTTATCACAAGTCAAACTTGCATGCTGGGAAACTGCTCTTTCTTTGGTACCTTTTTGCCAGAATTCAAGTCTAACAACAAAAGTTTATAAACAATGAAAATTCCAGCTGGTCCACATCAGCGTCACAGACCTTTCTCCTTGCACTGATACAAATATTTACCCTGAGCTCTGGCAAAGCTTTCCTTGCCAGTGTCACCCTTAATCATACATTTTTCTTTGATTGAGTTATGCTTTCCAGTACGTGATTTGCCCTGGTTTACTTTTTAACACATCCCAGAGGCTTCGTCAAAATCAACTCTGAGCAGGCCATGTCATTTGGTAGCTGCCAAACATGTTACTGAGAGGGATCTTGGCAAATATCAAAACAGTCATTCTAACTGCTCTAATAAATGTGTTTATTCTCTCTGACCACCCTTTACTTTTTAGGTCCCTCATATCCATAAAGGAAGGAGCCAAGAAGGTAGAGTTGAATACAATTCCCTTTGCTGATTTCTCTCTCAGGCACCCTAAATGCCTAAATGAAGTTGGAAACTTAAAAGGTTTCATCAATGATTCTCATTTCCGTCTAGAAGACACAGGTTATTTTCAAAAGGTTAAAACAACAGATTGATGTACTGTGGTACTATAGTAAAGTCTGCTAAAACAAATATTTGCCACACCAAAGTCACATGGGGAAGGATTAGCACGAAATATTGCAAACATTTCTACCTAGTTTTCTTGGCAAAATAAAATGGATTCTCTAAATGGAACACTTGAAAAATCATTTTAAACTACATGAGCAGTATAAAATTCAATGGGCTTTTCCTTTCCACACTGAATTTCCTGCTTGAGTAGGTGATGGATTCCTATTGAAAGAAAGTATAAATAATTATTTCAATCACATGCCTGTAATTATATTGTATTTACACAATACAATATAAATTGTATTGCATTATATTTATTTGAGAAAAACTTACTATATAAAGCCTTCATATAGCATTGTATATGTCTACCATGTGCCATTCTGTTGAAAATTAATTGAAAATTAATTCTTCAATTTTAGTGGTCCAGTCAAAAAATAAGTCTTCAAAAGAAGACAGAATCGTCATCTCTGAGGTAATCACTATGTTATTATTGGTAACACTGTTGCTGTATCTGTGATCTCCAGGAAATGAAGATGCTGCCCAGAAACATAAACACACTCTCTGTTTATATAGCATTCTAATTTCCCCTTTCAAACCTGAACTTTCACCTCATTGGTGGTTTGTGTTTTCTTGACCATATCAAAAGTGCAATGATTTGTAACAACTCATGCTAAGTACAGCTGTTAATAAGAAAACATACCTGAGGAGCATTATTAAAAATTGCTGTACTTTAACATCTGGCCAGAATTTTTCTATTTATTTGTTCATTCATTTGTGTGATTGTTTATTATTTATTACAATTATTCGCTTTTTATCCCTGCTGTACCCCCCCTTTATCTCCTCCCAATCTCACCTAGCCTCATTCTTCTCCCCCTATGCACCTTCTCTAGTCCACTGATAGGAGAGGACCTCCTCTTCTTCTATCTGAGCCTTGCCTATCAAGTCTCATTAGGGCTGGCTGCATCATCTTCCTCTGTGACCTGGTAAGGGCTGCTCCCCCATCAGAGGGAGGTGGTCAAAGAGCCAGCCACTTAGTTCATGTCAGATACAGCCCCTGTACCAATTACTGGGGAACACACTTGGAAACTAAGTAGCTTATGGGTTTCCTCTGATCTAATTCCCCTCCATGTATGGTCCTTGGTTGGAGTATTAATCACTGCAGGGCCCCCTAGGCTCAAGTTTTTTTTTTCTTTTTTCTTTTTTTTTTTTTTTTGGCTCTGTTGTAATCCTTATGGAGTTCCTGTCCCCTCCAGGTCTTTCTATCTCCCTCTCCTTCCATAAGGTTTCCTGCACTCTGCCTAAAGTTTGACTATGAGTCTCAGTATCTCCTTTGATACCCTGGTGGGTAGAGTCTTTCAGAGGACCCCTGTAGAAGGCTCCTGGCCTGTTCCTTTTTTATTATTTTTATTATTAATATTAATATTATTTATACAATTTATTCACTTTGTGTCCCCGCTGCAGCCCCCTCCCTCATTTCCTTCTGGTCCCACTCTCCCTCCATCTCTGCCCCCATGCGCCTTACCTAGTCCACTGATAAAGGAGGTCCTCCTCCCCTATTATCTGTCCCTGGCCTATTAGGCCTTATCAGGACTGTCTGGATCCTCTTTTTCTGTGGCCTACTAAAGCCAGTCCGCTAGGGGGAGGTGATCAAAGAGCAAGAAACTAAGTTCTTGCCAGAGACTGCCCCGGCTCCCCTTACTAGGACACCTGTAAGGAGACTGAGCTACCCATGGGTTACATATGAGCAGAGGGTCTTTACAGCTTAGAATTTACAAATTTTGCACTCCTCAGTTCCATGGAGCTCAGTTATTGGAGCTTCTCATTCGCGGAAGCTCGTTGTTAGTTCATTGCTATAACAAGGGGTCTACAATTAATGTAAAATTAAAAGGAACACGTCATGAGTAACTGTGAGGGAATTAGAGCAACTTTCAAAATTTCTACGCTGCTGTTTTAGCAACAGAGCAAAGAAACGACATGCCTGGGACGCAACACCAAGCATAGCGAAAAGGAACACTCATCCTCACTTCTCCACAGCTGTGGGCAGATTTCCAGAACTGTTCTCTGACTCCCCAGGGCAATTCAACTATCAGGTGACATCAGAATTGCCAACTCAGCTGTTTTTAAGACAGAAAAGTGAGTTCTAACCATCACCAATTGGGGTAACAGAGGGCCCTACTTGGGTTCTGGCAAATAGCTCCTTAAATTGCTCAAGAGAGAAAGGCTTAACGATTAATCAGGTAGATTCTATTCTCACCTGTCTATTGGAATTATCATAGTGCTTAATTATTGAGGATTTAAAATGAAATAAAAAATACATTGATATTCCTTAGAATATTTTTTAATCTGGAGCTCTTTAGGGGGTCATAACAGCCAAAGGCTTAGTCAGGCTTTCATCCCTGCTTTGTACTAAGCGGTCCACATTTAAAGATTTATCTTGTGTGTGTGCGCGCGCTTCCGTAGAGGCCAGAAGAGAGAGTCCAAACCTAAACCCTGCAATACTGACAAACACTCTGAATCATGTTTCCAGAACTCTCCTAGACCCATTTTTCCAACTTTAATATTGATGCACTAGGTATAAGCATAAGACGTATGTATTTTAAATAAATATTTTTTTCAAGCTTTGTACTTGCAAACACCTGGTTGAAATAACCTGAATTTTATAATTCACATATTTTATCCTTTTAAAAACTTTGAAATATTCCCTTAGATATACACAATAATTTTAATCAAATTCTAAGTTCATGTCATCCATGAGCTCATCGAGTTCAAACCACCTTGTCATTAATACTTTGCTCAATATAAAGTCGCTTACTTCTTAGATTTCCACATAGTAATGAGTTACATATTCATACCAGTTAATTTAGCAGATCTGTCTCTGAGAATTATAAAGATAAAATTGCTTTTTTATGTTCCAGTACCATTGTCTATCCATGGGGACATATTAATAATTTAAAGTATAGTTCTCTGTACTTTTGGATCTTTACAGATTGCATATAAGACAAAGCTGACAAGACCGTAGTTTTTCATTGAATTTACACCTCGTGGGTCATTGTGCATTGGAAATATTGTTTCTGTGATTTCAGTTCCCCATTTACAAGGTGGAAATGCATCTAGTTAGATCGACTGATCCATAAGCCCTATAGCAGGGAGCTCTGTAACCCATGCTCATGAGGTTATGTGTAATCATTCAGATTTAAAACCATTTATTTATTTTATTTTCATATGAATCCCTTATCCTTTCCCAGAGATATAGTTTGGTCTGTGTATATTGCTACCTAATTGCTTTAGGCAACACACCTAAGGCCACACTCCCTCACTATTCTTTCTAGACACAGATGTAAGTAAACGAAGGCAGGTGAGTATGGTGGGCTGTCGACCTCCGTTTACAGCAAAGCAGACACTGATATGATGTGTTTGGTGGCTCTCCTACTCCAAATCCTTTTCACCTGAAGTGGCCTTTTTCACTATCCTTTTCCACACATTATAAAAATACCTGACATATTCTCGATGCTCAGCATTTATATGTTGCAAATAAAAGGTGAGTTGGCAAGCCACCATTCAGGGTGAAGTGTAAGAAGCTTCTTCATCAGTAGATTTTTTTTTAAACATTTAATCTTACTGTTTCTGAATTTCCAGAATTTAATTCATCCCTTTCTCTTTATGGCCTTTGGTAGTTCAGTTTTCCTTTACTAATTTGACTTTTAATACTTCCCTACAGTTCTCATTTCTTATAGAGTCCCTTCTTGGTCTTCTCTCTTAAGCATAGCTAATCAATCACTCTTCCTCTTCTCAGCTTCCCAGAAGACACAAGTCCTCAGAGCATAACCGCTCTCTCCCAGTGCTCTCTTAGACCATGACCCATGCTGGCAAAGCTTCTGCTCCCATGTGCCCGCATGTTTCATAAAGAGAGCTACTAAAATGCAGGCAAGCAAATCGTCTTAATTGCTTGCTAGTGGGCACTCAGCCAACATGCTGTTAGCAGAATGAAACCCAATCTTAGAGAAAAAGTGCTGAAGCCCTGCACTGGATCACCCAGGCCCCATATGGATTACATGTGTTTTAGGGAGATTTGAGCAAGATGAACTCTTTTTCCACTTCTCTGGGTGGGAATATCAGTATAAGGGTTTCTAGAACATTTTAATTTTAGTGTAGTAATCCTAGCTGCAAGACAGCTCTAAGAGGAAACTCTGTGCCTCCTTTGTGACTTATGACATGGACATATTAGAATATATTCTGACTTTTTTCTTCTCTGAAAACAGTATTTTAAATTCTATTTTAAGGGAAAGTATTGATTATCAATACTCCTACATAGCATTTTGGAATTTTTAAGGCTGGTTCTGTTATTTGCTAAATATTTGGTCTTTGCTAATTAAATATTGTAAACCTCAGTTGACTTATCTTCATACAGGGAAAATGTGCTGCCTTCTTGAGTGGCTGTGAAAAATCAATGAGATCAAAAGCTCTTGGTATTGTGTAGCTTACAAAGAAAATGTCCAGTAAAGGCTGGATTTTAATTTTATTGCTAAAACACACAGTCTAATAACATTCTCACTGTGAAAGCATCTGAATATATATTAAAATATTTTGTTGTATATTTCAGTATTAGCGCTTTCATTATATATTCTTTTGATCTTTGGACTAACTTCTATGTTATCTTTTCTAAAGAGCCAAAGGACGCCTTTAAATTTATAGATAGAAAATAAGAACATAAGCATGACAGAAATATACATGATTAGATATCTTCACATTTTATTATTACAACACTAAGCCACAAACATTAGTCCAGCATGTTCTCTTAAATACTGGAGCACTGACTAGTGATAAAGACTGGATTGGAGATGAACTTTGTCTTGTTCTGTGTGGTAGAACTTTAGAGAGCTGTATGCATCACTCAAGCACTACAGGAATTTTGCATCCACTTTGAAATTGCATTCATTCCTGAAGGTTTTGATAACGTTTTTTTGTGATCCATCGCTTGTAGAGTGTTCTTTTCACCAAACAGGGTTGGAACTCAGAAAGGAGAACCATGAAAGTCCTGTCTCTTGTTGCTCTAGAAAATTTAGGAAGCCATACAGATGCTGGGTGGCTTACATCAATATCCCAAGGGGTATTTGTTAACATCCCAGTCATTTCCCAAGGGCCATGGAGAGAGTACTTTTTGGGGGATGTGCATTTTCTTTGGATATAATAAAAAATTGAAACATGAAAAAAAGTAATGTTAGTATATTTTGTCATCAGTTTTTATGCTGTTAATGTATTGTATGGTGTGTTAGCTTTTAGTTCAAAAAGAATTCGCCCCAGACTTCTGATTAATATTATAGAGGCAAGCATGTAAGTAGTCCACCCAGCATTAACAATTACCTTTGTCATTTTCTTAGTAAACAATAAGGTCTAGATTTGATGAAAAAGACATCATCCATATGGTAATTTGATATCTTTTTTTAAAAAAAAGTCACGTGAGGCCATTTAAATTGCTAAGTTCAATAAAATGTCATTAAAGATATCTTATTCCCTTTCTCCCCAACCAATTCTGAACCCCAGGAAAGGGTTACCACAAAACTCGGTTTAACTTTGAATCAGATATGACTCCCTCTATTTCTTCAAAAAAGGGTAAGAATTAATTAATATTAATCTATAATCACATTGATGGAAAAATTAATGGAATTTTTAATAAAAAATATAACCTTAACAGGATTTGCAGTTGTCCTTTGGAATATAAAGCTAACACTTCGTCTTGCTAACAACTAGCTACCAAATGATTAAATTATAAACCTTAATGCTGCATGAATCTTCTTTTGTTTTCTATATATATACGTAGATTTGTGAACAATGAAAATAATTGAAATTAAAGTAAATTCAGAAATTGATTTAAGCCTGTTTAGAGAGTTTGTGAGATTATTTATTTAAAACTATTTTTCTCACCTATTGAAATTCAGCTTATATTTGTACTTGTAGGTTTAGCTAAAACCTGCTAAAAATAAATTAATAAGATGAGTTAATTTGAAATATTGATATTAAAGAAATATAAAATAATAGGAAGATATTTGTAACTTTAGAGAATTTGTTTTAAAAATTGCATGTAGGCTAAAATTAATGTAATATCAATATCAAAATTACCAACATCAAACATGCATTTTCTGAAATATAACCAGTCACATTAAAATTAGTGTGTGTGAGTGTATGTGATTATCCATGTGCATGTATATTTTGATACTTAGTAAAGTAACCCATGCATAATGCTAGGAACTTTGTAATAGTTAATGGAAGTTTGATCTTTTAAATTATTTGTTGAGTATTTATAATGTTACGTATTGTGCATAATAGAGAATAAAATGATATGTATGATGAGACTATTATTTTTGCCATTGTGTTCTTTTAGTGCTTATCAATATTTCAATGCTAATACTCGATGTTAAAAGCTATTTCCTTATATTATATTAGCCAGATTTTTTTATTAGAAGGTACTTCATAGCAACAGAATAATGATAACTTAGTTTTATAATGATAACCCTAAAGCAAAAAAATATGATGAAATCCTTTTTAAATTATCAAAGAAAAAAGATTAAGTAACACTAAAGAAAATGTTGTAATAGGCAGACTTTTATTATTACATCTAGTAACTTGAAAATTGTTAATTCATGTGTTTCATTTACTTTGAGAAGATCAGATTTTTTTTTATTAACTGAACAGAGAATCCTAATAGTATGCACCGACAGAGCTGACGGTCTTGGCTCGGCTGTCAGGCCCACTGGTGGACATGTACAATGAGGCTGAAGCAGAGATTCTGATATCTACTTTGTGCCTTTACATCAATTCCAGTCATCTTGATAACGGTGAAGTAGTAAATAGTCTGTCCCTTTCCCACTCCCTGCCTTCCTGAAAGCACTCTCTATCCCAGAGGCATAGCAATTGAGAAAAACAGCCTAAGTGCCCCTGAATCAAGGAAAGAGAAGCTTTTCTTATAAGAATTCTCAGTAAGAGATTTTTTTTTCTTATACTAAATGAGAATTTACACAGAACTTTAGGACTTGAGGGTTCCATGAATAAATAGTGGCCTACAAGGGCCAAATCTCAACAAATCTTCAACAACCCATCCTCTCTGAAATGTGGAAATATTTTCCATTTTATTTTCTTATTCCTTACATAAAACATATGATATAACTCTACAAATGCAAAAATACTAACTCATTGTAGCAATGTCTGCCAGGTATTATGAACATAAATAAAACATATTGGAAAGAGTGCACTAAAGAGCAACTAAAGATTAACAAATCAAATCTGATCAAAGAAAGTAGTATACTATAATTGGTTAAAAGAGTACGTGAACATTTGAGCTCGTTCCTTTACATGCCTGATATAGTGAAGACTTTTTCTTTTCTCACAACTCTGAAGGTTATATTACTAGCTATGTAGCCAATTCTACACTGGCTTCTAGTTAGTAGGAGCCACAGATGTTGCTCAGCTTCCCACAATGAGAGGGACATCCCCTGCAACAAAGAACAGCCACACACAAAACGATCAGTACAGCAGAGATTGTGAAGCCAGAGTTTATGCCCAGAGAAAACTGTTTAAATCCCACTTAATATAGCCCATCTGAAACTCTACATAATCTCTTTCTTTCCTAAATTCAGGTACTAAAATATTTGCAATGTATTATATTTCTTCAAAGTGAAAGATCTTTCATGCCACTTATTTTGAATGTATTGTTGCTGTGCCTAATAATATACAAATAGACCCAGAACAGTTGTTCAGCATTCACCACCGTCAGCACTCGACCACAGATACCCCATCTGGTGCAGTCTGATATGGGTAATAATGGTGGAGTGTTCTTGCTGTCTTGACTGTAGTCATTACTGTGATGTTATTTTAGGACTAAGTAGTGTTTGCCCATTGGACCATAAAAGTGTGTCATGTAAATACAGGTTTTAGACCACACAATAGTCTGTCCATGTGTAGAAATATGCAGGGAAAAAAGCCTCATAAAGCGCCTTTAATAGTGTTTGTTGGGCATGTGAAGTAATTCCTTTCCAAAGTTAAATCACTTGGAAAAAAAGGGGCTCTTCATTTCAAAGACCCCGTAAATAATTATACTACATTATACATCATTCATATGTCAATGTAAATTTTGCTGTTAAATGGAAGGAGTTTGGAATGACAGCGTACCAAGCAAATGTCCCACATCAACCAAACCTTTTATTTATTTATTTATTCTCACCTGGGTTGCTCTTTGAAATTGAATTGTATGTAGGGGGTTAGTATTTATTTAGCCAGCAACCTTATATTTGACACTTTATCCTAGAATTAAGTTCTGAACGCTAATATATCTCATAGAAAAGAAATTCCAAAGGGAAATCACCTTCACAGAAGACATCCTGGCAATACTGGGCCATGATTCTTGGCAGATATTTTATTCAAGTTGACAGCAAGAAATAAAGTATAAACTATTCATGACTGAAACAAGATTTTAAAATTGTCTGATTTGAATTATGGCAGGAGGTATATACCTGGCAGTTCATCATTATATTATGGAACATTTGAAATATATACTTCTTTGCCTGTGTTTTTTTTTTCCAATTCCTATAACAGGGACAAACACTGAAATACATTTTTAATCATGGTAGTTAATAAAACTTATAATTACCTATAACAAAACTACAAAGAACTATTCAATTGCACACAATGTTTTCTTGTTGTTGTTTTTGTTTTGTTGTTGGGCTTTATTTTGAGACAGGGTTCTTCTGTGTAACTGTAGCTGTGCTTGAACTCACTTTGTAGACAAAGATTGCCTTGAACTCAGAGATCCACATGCCTCTGCCTTCTGAGTGCTGTGATTAGCACAAAGGCTTTTTATACAGAACAGTAAGAGGTAAAAAGCTAATGAGCCCCAAAATAGGGGAAGTCATCCTCCTCTACTGTCTGGCCCTAGCCTATCAGTTCCCACCAGGACTGTCTGGATCCTCTACAGGAAAAGGGATAGGGCAGGAAGAAGAAGAGAGTGTGGGGCCAGAAGGAGATGAAGAAGGGGGCTTCACCTGGGATACAAATTGAAAAATTGTAATAATAATAATAATAACAAATTAAAAGTAACAAACAGAAAAGGTTACATCAAAAATTTTAAAACTGAATGAGCTTTGGACTTCCACATGATCCTAATAGAAGTCATCTCATTTTTTGACATAGATGAAGCTTAATGCCTGCCTAGTTTCCATATACTCAAGATTAAAAAAATTCTGAGACACTATTACAATTTCATTTTAAGAAATAGAAGGATCAAATGTTATTATAATTTAATTAAACTAAGATTTTATTTTATTTCAACATTTAAGATGCATGCATGAGAGATTACAAATATATATATACACATTTAAGACATAGTTAGATTTTTGTAGCAAGAACTAAATTTACATTTGACCACATCAATAAATTTTTATGTCTAATCAACTTCCAAACCATTACTCAATTATGGTATATGCAATAATTGTGGAAAAGCAGTATTTTGACATCATATTCTCTCAGTACTATGACATATTTCAAGTTATAGTGAATCCCAACATATTGACCTGTTGCATGAATTTTGATAAAATGCCTACATTTAAAATGATTTCATAACATCGAAACTAAAAAGTTCCTTGATATTTTAATTAGTTTTTTTAGGAACCACATCAACCATATGAAAATCACCTGTATATATTTTTATTCAAAAAATTATAAATATCATTGGTTATTGTTTCTTCTGAAATTTTTCAATGATATCTAAAATTGCAGATATGAATAAAACTCTAAATTTCAGCCTACAAATTGCAGCATGTGTCTTCAGAAAATTAAATAAGAGTTCTGTGTTTGATTTCTTCATAATTATACTGCCCACCTGAATGTGTGGATACAAGTATGAAATAGATTAAACACACAAAATTTAGAAACACAGGCATGATGCTGCCCCATTTACCGGCATGGCTTTTGAAACATTAACATTTTTTTCTTCATTTAAGGAAAAACAAAACAAAAATAAAATGTACTTGGGGAACAGAGCAACGATTTTCTGGTTGAATATCTAGAATATGGGCCAGAGTAAGGAACCAAAAGTAACCTGAGTTTCCGCCATGCACATATTCTTTAAACTAGTGAAAATGCTTTTGCTACTGTACTAGGATAAATGAAGTTAATGCTAGAGTCCTAGTAAGAGTTTCTAAGCCTTAAGTACCTTGTGTAGGCTTTATAACCCAAGATAGCTATGTAATAGATGGTTTAGACATGGAATAACTCACACAACAAAGAGAAAAACACACAAATAACTTCCAGTTTATGTTTGTTCCCATTTAATTATAAACCATTCATTGATATTAGGTTTGTCTTCTGTATTATTTAATCTATTGAATATATGTTCTTTCTTGTCAAGGGTCTCTCCTTACCTGATAGTGCTTAGCTGCAAAATCAAAGAGCCAATGGGCCTGATATTAAGATCATTTGATCAGGATATAGCCCAAATTTATTTCAAAGGCCTTGGGTAGGATCCAATAAAGGACTTCTCCTAAAGGCTGGGGGTCTTTTGAGACCTGAATTAGAATAAAGCTGCTGTGAATCCTCGCCAGTATTAACACACTAGCTGGGGTGGGGATGACCTCACTTTATCTGAAGGCTCCAGTCCTAAGCCTCTTCCACCTTTGCTCCCTGTTCTGTGGTCACACTGGCCACATTTTGGTTTCTTAAATGTATTAATCTTTCTCTTCCCACAGAGAATTGAAAGGAACAGTACAATTTTCAGGAATGTACTTTTTCTTTCTTTTTACGTGACTAATATGTCTCTATTAAGATATAACTTGAGATGTAATTTCTAAAATACTTTGTGTTCTAATTTCATTGCCTTACTCTTCTATCATCTGTGGAATATAACCTTAACCAGACATTGTCAATAACTATTTTTTCACATTTTTCTCACATATTTTAATCTGCACATAAACTCAAGATACCACCTCTTGTCTGTAGCTATATCTTCCAGATTAAAGCACTCCTTCTTAGAGAAAATAATAAGGTAGTAAATGAAATTTGCAGAGGACTACAGTTCCTAAAACAAGATTCACAAGGTCTCTCCCAAAGGTTGTATAAACAGTAACAAGTACTAGAAGGAGGATAATCTCCAGTTGGCTAAGCTGCCTGCAAGTTCTGGCATGCAATTTAAATGAGTAGTAATCCCTCCTAAGGTAGGCTTTGTGGTGATGCAGATGCCTTTGAGTCATCCATGTTCCAGTAAGAAACCATCATGTAAAGGCCAGTAAATAACCCTCATAAACCCACTGATCTACGAAGCTTATGTAAAACTGTTTCTCCCTATGCTGTTCCTACCCTATCTGAAGAAAATAGACACTCGTTCACATCTCTCAAGGAAAATACATTTTGCATCATGTATTTACAATGTCAATTTGCTTACCTCAACAAATCACATATCAACACCACAGTACTGTGTTCCAAAATCTTGACTAACTTCATACTATTTTGCGGTTCTCCGACAGGGTTCACATTGAAATCTTAACGCAGTATCCCCCACCCAAAATATTATCTGTATATCTACCTCCTATAAAAGATAAGTCCACCTAACTGCTAATCAAGCCACTGGCCTGGAAATCATACCTTGCCTTCACCATCTCCTTTTTCTTTATGATAATTCTGTATTTTATCCTTTGTGTACCTAATGGATATATAAATATATCCTCATCTCTCCTCTACAGTTGTCATATACATAGCTATATATCTCTAAAAATACAAACACACATACACAAACACATATGAAACGTATTAGAGTGGCTTACAGGCTGTGGCCTTAGTAATCCAGCAATGCTGTCTCTCATTGGAAAGGCCAAGTATCCAATAGTTGTTCAGTACAAAAGACCAGATGTCTCAGCAGTTCCAATCTGGTGCTGGAGTACAAGAGAGTTTCTCCTCACTAGTCTACATTGGAATCTAAAAGAAGTATATTATAAAACCAGAGAAGCAATTCTTGTCATCAGGATAGATGAACTTGCCAGCAGGAATGAGGGCAAGTACACAGAAAAATAATTCCATATCCCTTATGTAACCTGCTACACAAGGTTAGCACAGATTTAGGGCTGGTCTTCACACCTTGAATGATGCGATCAAGAAAAATCCATTGCAGGTATGTTGGCTCCTTGGGTTTTAGTCAATTCCTGATACACTCAGGTTGACAGTTATGATTGGCCATAACAATGAATATTGTGAAGTTATAGTTTAATAGTTTATTATGAAGATATGTTAAGGTTTTAGAAAGGTTCAGGAAATCATGTAAAGTATTTCTACATCTCACAGCTAAGAGGAATCAAATAATCTAGGTTAAAAGCATGATTAGAAGGAAGAGTTATCAGAAAGAGTGTTCAAACTCCATAAGCAAAACACCCAAAAGAAGCTGTGTTCTATGATAGAAGAACAGGAAAAGTCAGGGTTAAGTTGGAAGACAAAATAATAAATTTACATATCCATTCTGCCACCACCTTCTAGGCTCACACTGATGTCCATTAGTTACAACACATGGGAATTGGAGGGTCATATATTGCAATGAATAAGGCTTGAACAAGACAAATTAATTGCATCAGAAATGAGGTCAAGTTTGTTTTCTATTGCTGTAATTAAAATAATAATAAAAAACATAACCAAAAGCAACTTGGGTAAGAGGTGGCTTATTTGGCTCAACATGTCCTAGTCAGAGTCCATCCTGAAGGGATGTTGGGGCAGGAACCAGAAGGCAGGAACTAAAATAACAGCTGTGGAAGAATACTGCTTACGAGCTTGCTCATGGCTTGTTCAGTCTACAACCCTGTACACTTTTCCTGGGTTGGCACCTACCCCAATGGGAGGTGGGCATTTCAAATTAATTGGTAATCAAGAAAGTGTTCCATAGACTATATTAGGTGACAGACAATCCTGTAGAGGCATATTCTCAGTTGAAATTCACTCTTCCCAGATGAACCTAGCTTGCATCAAGTGACCAAAACGTTTCTATTAAAAGTGTAATTATTCTTTCTAGTTTCTTTCCTTTCATATCTGGCCTACTATAGCTGTCTTTATATTTTGCTGGATTCTCTTCCTCTAACACATGTACCGTTTGTAGAACCTCTTTCAGTACAAAACCTACATTGAGTTCCTCTGCTTCAAGTGACTCTAGTAGCACTTCCTTCATTATTATTCATAAAGATATGAGAAAAGTTAACTCCCATAATTCTTATTTTTCCATATAGAATTGAGATTTGGGAACAAAGGCATCCTCCAAGTTTTTAATCAAAATTCCTAGAAAACAATGGATACAAAGTGAACATTGGGCAGGTAAGCACATTTTTAGAATATAGCAGTGTAGTTTGAAAAGTTGTTCAAATGGTTCTGATAATCTAGATTTAACAAAATAATGGCATTATTAAATAATCTTTAAATTTATATGTTCTAAAAGATGAAGTGAATTTATGTTAATTAATTATAGTGTAATTACTGTAATTGGTGTAATTCAGTTATTATACGTCAACTAAGAGTTTTTAATGTACTTGTGAAATTAATTTTGTTTCTCAAGGCTGACTTCATGCCTGAGTTTTGTTTGGTTTTGTTTTATATTTCTTACATTCTTTGGGAAATCACACTTAATCTTGATTCCTCCAACCAAATGGCTTTCCTTTTGAAAGTTCAAACATGGACGAGTTTTTGTTGAAGTTATTCACATCTAATCTTGCACTAGATGAGGGAGAATATTTTCCCTGGAAGAACTTTAATGCCTCTAATTATCGGATTCCATAGAATAACACTTTCATAGGACATAAACATTTAATATTTTGTGCATTTAAGAACTGTCATACAAATGATGTCATTAAGGAATATTTTGCTGTTGAATATCTTTTTTTTTTCTTTTGTCTGAAGTTCTTGAGTCACTATGTACCTCCTGGCTCTGATCTTTGATCACTACATTGTAATAAAACTTCTTGTAATGTCACAGATGTGTTTTCTATTTGAAATAAGGCTTTTTTATGTGTTTTCGATGAACATTGATAAGTATCTCTGCATTCTACATAAACCAGTCTATTTTTGTTAAAGGTTCTTCCCTGTACTATTTTTGTTTTGATAAATAATGAAAAACGATGAATTCCTCACCTATAAAATAGTACTTAGGTTATTGAATTGTCTCATAGCATTTTGATGTAATTGTTTTAATAAACCTGAGTAAAGTTAAAGGTACTAACTATACATATTTGTAGGTATGAGTTGTAAAAATACTTGTGCATTTTATGATAAATACAAATGTGACTAATTTCACCATTCCACAAATTGAGAATGAAAGCTAGCATGTTACTTTTAAATATTAATTAGTGTATAATAATTGTACCAAATAATAGAATTTACCACATTCATTTACATAATGCACATCTATACTTTGATCATATGTTCTTCCTCTTATAATCTCTCATACATCTTCTGTACTTTCCCTGTATTCCTCCACCATTTACACATGATTACCTTTCTACATCTAAATTTTCTTTTTATTCTCTATATTCTGAATGTTAGAGAACATGTGAGATATTTGTCTCTCTGAGGCTTGCATTTTTTACTTAACAAGTTGATCTACATATAATTCCATACATTTCCATGCAAATGACTTGATTTCATTACTCCTTATAAGAGAATAATATTTCAGTTTTGATAAACCACAATTTCTTTATCCATTCATTTTGTTTTAAACAGTCACTTAAACATGGGTATTCTAGTATCTTTGTTTTGTATTGATGTTGATCCATTTAGATATATATCCAGGAGAAATATATAAATATATAAAATATAGCATCTTGGTGTAATTGTTTAACAAACATGTGGCTATAATGATAGCCATTCTCACTGACAGCCTTCAGATTGGGAAAAGATTTTTATCAACCCTACATCGGACTCAAGGCTAATATCTAGAATTTATAGAGAACTCAAGAAATTAAACACCAACAAACCAAATAATCCAATTAAAAAATGGGGTACAGAGCTAAACACAGAATTTTCGACAGAAGAATGACAAATGGTAGAGAAACACTTAAATGTTCAATGTCCTTTACTCATAAGGGAAATGAAAATCAAAATGATTCTGAGATTCCATCTCACACCCATCAGAATGACTAAGATCAAAAACTCAAACGACAACACATGCATGAGAGGATGTGGAGAAACCCTCTTCCATTGCTGGTGGGAATGAAAATTTGTATAATCGCTTTGGAAATCATTCTGGAGCTTTCTCAGAAAACTGGGAATAGCCATGCCTCAAATCCAGGTATATCACTCCTAGGCATATATCCAAAAGATGCTCCCCATTCAACAAGGGCATTTGTTCAACCATGTTCATAACAGATTTATTCATAATAGCCAGATGTTCCTCAACTGAAATTTGGATTTGTTATGATTGACATTTACTTTATTTCTTGCTAAACATGTTTAAAATTTGTTTTATGTGTCTTGTGTTCATTTGTGTTCACTCTTGACAGGTTTCTCTTCCTTCTATTTTCCAGTTTAGTAAGTGGATTTTGTGTTCCATTCACTAAAGGATTTTACTTTTAAAATTTGAGTTTTCATATTTTGGAATGTTAATCCTGTGTCAGACAAGCAGATCCCCTGTTAATCCTGAGCAAGAAGTGGATATCTATTTAAGTGCTTTCTCTGTGCTTTCCTCTAGTAGATCCAAGTTTCATATTTTACCACAGAAGAGTCATTGATCCATTTTGAATTGATATTTGTACTCAATAACCTACAGGCATAAAATTCTGTTATATTGTACAATATATAAAGAAGATATGCATTGTTTTCTGGGTAGATTTTCTGCCACTATTTGCTAATAATGCTTTTCTGACACATTTTGTTTTACTTTTTTACAGTTTTATATAGATACCCAATGTATTTTGATTTTATTTACCTCTACTCGTTTGCATTTGTATGTGTGTTTGTGTCTGTGTTTTGCCTGCATGTGTCCACAGAGACTATTGTGTTTGTTTTCGTTGTTGTTTGGGGATTTGTTTATCTACTCAGCCAATATTTTAATTGGAGCCTTAAGGTTTACATCTAAGTTTAGTATTGAAAATCATAAACAAAATTTTCCCTTATCAGTCTTAGAAGTTCTCTGGTTATCAAAATCAAAGTTAATGATGCTTATTTGTTTCGTCTTCTTCCTCCTCCTCCTTCCCCTCCTCTTTATTAATCTATTTCCGCTTTATTAATCTTTTATTATCAAGATCACATACTTTTATATTTTTCATTATACCTTGGAATGTAGTATTTATATAAATGTCTTTTTCAAAACAGTTTAATGGACAGGACTACATTAGTTTATGCATATCCTGGAAGATCTTTATTTCAATTTTAAACTTAAAGGGTCATTTTTGGTTGACAGTTATTTTGTTTGCATCAGTGTATGCTTTCCAGGCCTTTAGCATTTCTTCTGTTATTCTGATCGTCATTTTAAATAATTCGGCACTTCTCTCTTGTAGATTGCAAATCTTTCTTTGTTATATACTCTTTGCATATTTGCCATAATACATCACACTTAAACTTTTCGGTTATGTGTGTTTTGGAATCTAAATTCCTTGACTATGCAGATAACATTACTTATCTAGATTTTGATTTTGTCTACTACTATTTCATGGTATGTATGTGTAATTTTAATGCATTTCTTTGTTTTTTTATACTCCATAGATTGTAGATTTGCTTTCTTAATTCTTTCCCAGATGCTTTTAATATTGATTCTTTGCCTGCTTAATTTTTTGTTTACTGCTTTCTAAATGTAGTACTTTCTCTCCAGTGTCTTATATTCATTATATTCTTGAAATTTATCTTTTCTAGTCAATTAGTGAGACTTCCAAAAGAAATTTGGTGTTAATTTCTGAACTAATTGTTGCCCAGAGTTTCTTTTTATTTTTCAGAATCTCCAGTTTTTTCACTGAATATCTCATCCACGTTTTAAAATTCCTTATTGAAGTCTTGAATTTTGTCCCTTACTCTTTGTGTTCATTGTAACCTTCTTTGATATTGGTAGTCATTCAGAAAATATACATTTGAATTGTCTATCATATTTACCATTTCAAAGTTTTGCTTTAGTTACTGAAGGATTGTGATTTTTAGGTGAATCTTATTGCCTTGAGTTTTTATACTTCTTGTGTTTCTTTGTTGTGATTTGTACATTTTTTCATGTGGAAATAACTTTGGTTTTTCATAGTGGTCTTCTAACTGAGGAGTTTGCTCTTTATTTACCAACAACCTGTGAGGGTCAGAGAGAAGACCAAAAATCATCATAATATCAACAATATATGCACACATTCAAAGCTTACATATTTTTTAAAAACTGAGAAAATTTAAAAAGAATATAAAACAGTCATACCTATTAAGAAAAGAAAATTATAGAATACACTATGACATAAAATAATAAACAGATTTAATGAAAATAAAGTAATAAAATACAAGAGAAGGTAGGGAAAATAAATGTTTAAAAGGTATGAATAAAAGAGAAAGAAAGAATGTGAGAAAGGTAAGGAAAAGAATGTTTTTTAAATAAAAAATATTAAAATAATGCTGAAATTTTTAAGAAGATGAAATAGAGAAAAGAAAATAAATGAGAAAAGAAAAAAAAAACAGACATTCTTCTTCCTGGTTATATGATATTGGAATATACTAGCTGTTGTAAGGTGGAAACATGCCCCAAGCTCATGAATTGGTAGGATTAACATAATAAAAATGACCGTCTTAGCCTCTGCCCTGCAGACTATCAAAGCAGATGTTGAGACTTATGGCCAACACTTGGGCAGAGTGCAGGGAATCTTATGAAAGATGTGGGAAATAGTAAGATAGGGAGAGGACAGGAGCTCGACAAGGAGAGCAACAGAAACAAATAATCTGAGCACAAGAGTCTTTCCTCAGACTGATAGTCCAACCAAGTACCATGCATGGAGATAACCTAGGACCCCTGCACAGATATAGACCATGGCAGTTCAGTGTCCAAGTGGGTTCCATAGTAATGGGAACAGGGACTGTCTCTGACATGAACTGATTGGCCTGCTCTTTGATCACCTCCCCCTGAGGGGGGGAGCAGCCTTACCAGGCCAGAGAGGAAATTAATGCAGCCACTCCTGATGAGACCTAATAGACTAGGATCAGAAGGAAAGAAAAGAACACCTCCCCTATCAGTGATCTTGGGGAGGGACACAGATGCAGAAGGGGGAGAAAGGGAGGGATTGGGAAGAGAGGAGGGAGGGAACCACAGGGGTATATAAGGTGAATAAAGTGTACTTTTTAAAAATGTAACTTATTCATTTTTATATTAATCACAGGTTATGTACTTTGTATCCCAGACATAGCCCCCTCCCTCATTCCCTCCTACTCTCCCCATTCCTCCCTCATCTCCTCCCTGCCCCTCTCCAAGTCCACTGATAGGGGACTGACCCTAGCTTATCATGTCTCTTCAGGGCTGGCTGCAATGTCCTCTTCTGGGATCTATCTAGGCTCTTCCTCCTGGGTGTGTTGGGGGGGGGAGGGGAGGGACAGAGGGTCGTAGAGCCAGCCATTGAGTTCATGGCAGAAATAGTCCCTATTCCCCTTACTAGGGTACCCACTTGGATACTGATCTACCATGGGCCACATCTGAGCAGGGGTTCTCGGTTATATCCATATATGGTCCTTGGTTGGAGAAACAGTCTCATAAAAGATCCCTGTGCCCTGTTCTATTTGGTCCTTGTGGAGATCTTGTTCTCGCCAAGTCTTACTAACTCCCCCCCTATTTTCATATTATTCCCCTGCTCTCTGCCAAAAGTGTAATTAATAAATAATTTAATAAAAAATAGTTGACATGAAAAAAATGACCGTCTTTCCAAAACCATTCCACAAATTCAGTGCAACCCCCATCAAAATACCAACACAGTTCTTTACAGACCTTGGAAGAACAATTCTCAACTTCATATTGAAAAAGAAACAAACAAACAAACAAAACGACAGAATAGCTAAAACAATCCTATACTATAAAAGAACATCTGGAGGTATCTCCATCCTTAACTTCAAGCTATACTACAGAACGATAATAATTAAAAACTTCATGGTACTGGCATAGAAATAGACTGCTTGATAATGGAATAAAATAGAAGACCCAGAAATAAACCCACATGGTTTATTTACACTTGATTTTGGCAAAAGATACAAAACCATACAATGGAAAAAAAGGCAGTATCTTCAATAAATGGTGCTGATATAACTGGATGTCTACATGTACAAAAAAGCATACAGATCCATATTTATCACTGTGTACAAAGCTCAAATCCAAGTGGATCAAATATCTCAGTATAACAACAGATACATTAAATTTATTAAAAGAGAAATGGGAAAGAGAATAGAACTCTTTTGTACAAGAGACAACTTCCTGAAAAGAACACCAACAGTTCAGGATCTAGGATCAACAATTATTAAATGGGACCTCTTGAAACTGAAAAGCTTCAGTAAAGCAAAAAACAATAACAGTAAAAAGAAATGTCACTATACAGATTGGGAAAAGATCTTCACGGACAAAGGGTTAATACACAGAATATATAAAGAACTTGAGAAATTAAGCACAAACTTATTAAATTGAAAAATGGGATACAGAGATAAACAGAAAATTCTTAACAGAGGATTCTTGAATAGTACCGAAACACTTAAATGCTCAACATCCTTAGTCATAAGAGAAATGCAATTCAAAAGGACTCAGAGGTCCTTCCATCTCTCTCAACTGTAAGAATGGCTAAGATCAAAATCTTAAGCAACAGCACATGCTGGCAAGGGTGTGGAGAAAGGGAAACCCTCCTCCATTGCTGGTGGGAGTGTAAACTTGTAAAACCACTTTGGAAATCAATCTTACACTTTCTCAGAAAATTGAGACTTTTTTAAACAACAAATTAATAAAGTTTTTATTTTTAAAAATAACAATTTAAAGTTTCAGAGGTATTTAATATGGGAACTAGATAAAGGTTTGGGGGCTTATATAATGGTAGATTCTAATTAGGCTAACACTACCTGAAGACCCAGCTATACCTTCCCAGGGTATATACCCAAAAAATGCTCTACCATACAACAAGGATACTTGTTCTACTATGTTCATAACAGGTTTATTCATAATAGCCAGAATCTGAAAACAACCAAAGAATGGATAAAGAAACTGTGGTATATTTATACAATGGAATACTACTCAAAACAAATACTACTCAAAAAAGTACTATTAAAAACAAAGACATTTGGAAAATTTCAGGCAAATGGATGAAACTGCAAAAGATCATCCTGACTGAGTAACCCAGACACAGAAAAACACACATAGTATGTACTCACTTAGAAGTGAATTCTAGCCCTACAGTAGAGGATAAGCCACTGCTAATGAAGCACAGACCCCCAAAAGGTAAGTAACATAGAGGACCCAAGTGAGGAAGTATAAATCTCACTTGGGAGTGGAGACAGAAAAGACAGAGTAGTGGCTGAAGAGAGGGAACAAGGTAGGAGAGGGGGGTCAAAGAGTTAAGAGAGTGGAGATTAGGCCTCAGTAGAGCAAGGTCAAGAGAACACTGTGGGACTTTTTTGTTTTGAGGTAAGATTTTACTCTTTAGACTAAGCTTCGCAACTGCTCTGTGACCAAGCAAGTTCCAAGCTCACTTTTAACCTTTTATTTAGAGTTTTACTAACTTTCTAAGGGTGGCCTTTAACTAACTTGTTAGCCGAATCAGTTTTGACACTCCCAATTTCTGCTTCAGCCTTCCAAGTAAGATTAAAGCTGTACTGGAAGTCCCTTCAAACTTTTTTTTTTTTACATATCTATTGTGTCACTAAGGAATTATTATTGTTACCATGCTAGTATGACTTAATTAGAAAAGTTATAATGAATGAGAATTTCTATAATTATTGAAACTGTAAAAAGATATGGGTTAGAATATTTACTCACTATGCATAGATAGCTAATTTGTGTTCTGCATAACATTGAGGATTGGTAGAAGCAAACCATGCCAGCCACAGCTAATCTTATTACTTATTCCTCTGGAACAGTGACAGCCATTGAAATGCTGAAGAAAAGATCAAAGGATATCTGATTCAATATGATGGGCTGTGGTCTTAGAACACTATAGCATTTTCCCTGAAAATAGGTCATATTTTACTACATACCCACTTACAGTATCCACTCACAAAAGAATGCTAGCGTAATAGGAGAAGCACTGTAATTTCAACATTTCTTTTTTTTAAGATCTTCTCTGCTGTATGAAAATCTTTGATTAGGAAAGCAAAGAAAACACTTTAATGAGTCAGGAAAACAAGTGGTATAACATCTATTTAACTTAAAATATTAAAATCAATTTGGTGACAGGACATAGCCTTAAATACAACCTTAGAGAGCTGCAGAGTGGGTCATAAGGACTAAAATGTTTGAGGCTGTGTAGAAATTATTTCTACTTGAAAGTCTTCACTCACATTGTACTTTTTGTTTTTTTCCCATGCTATTTATTTATTTAGTTATCTGTCTATAAATCTATCTAATTATTTATACATATATATTTATTTATTACAATTTATTCACTTTGTATCCTAGCTGTAGCTCCCCCCCCCTTGTCTCTTCCCATTCCCATCTACCCTCCCTCTTCTCCCCTTAGTCCCCTGATAGGGGAGGACTTCCTCCCCTTTTATCTTATACTTGCCTATCAGGTCTTGTAAGGGAAGGCTGCATCATCTTCCTCTGTAGACTGGCAAGGCTTCACTCCCAAAGGCAGGTGATCAAAGAGCAGTCCACTGAGTTCATGTCATACACATGCTTTGGCCCCTTCATTAGGGAACCCACTTAGAAACTGAGCAGCCTATGGGTTTCCTCTGAGCAAGGGTTCTAGGTCTTCTCCATGCTTGGTCCTTGGGTGGGGTATCAGTCTCCTCAGGGTCCCCAGAGCCCAGGTTTTTTTTTTTTTTTTTTTTTTGGTTCTGTTTGTCTCATTTTGGCGCTCCTGTTCCCTCCAGGCCTTTCTAACTCCCTCTTCTTCCAGAATGTACCCTGCACTCTGCCCAAAGTTTGTCTATGAATCTCAGCATCTCCTTCCTTCGATATCCTGATGGGTAGAGTCTTTCAAAGGCCCCTGTGGAAGGCTCCACCTCACACCCATCAGAATGGCTAAGATAAAACTCTCAAGGGGTGATGCATGCTGGAGGGGCTGTGGAGAAAGGGAACCCTCCTCCATTGCTGTTGGGACTGTAACCTTCTGCAACTGCTTTGGAAGTAAATTTGGTGCTTTCTCCGAAAATCAGAAATAGTGCTATCTTAACATCCAGCTTTACCGCTCCTGGGCATATATCCAAAAGATGCTCAATCATACAATAAGGACATTTGCTCAACTATGTTCATAGCAGGTTTGTTCATAATACCCAGAATCTGGAAACAACCTATATGTCCCCCAACAGAGAAATAGATATAGAAATTGTGGTTCACTTACAGAACGGAATACTACTCAGCAATTAAAAACAAGGAAATCATGAAATTTGCAGTCAAATGGTGAGAACTGGAAAACATCATCCTGAGTGAGGTAACCTAGAAGAAGAAAGACACATATGGTATATACTCACTTATAAGTGAATATTAGCCATATAATATATATTATATAGGATAAACATATAAGTATAAATATATATATATATATATAATATAGGATAAACAAACTAAAATCTATAGTCCCAAAGACACTAAACAACAGGGAGGACCCTAAGAAAGAGTCTAAAAACTCATTCAGAAGGGCAAATAAAGATAGGCATCAGAAGTAGAAGAAGACAGGGAACATTGTATTTTTAAGATCTGGTCAATGATAATCAATATTTTTTTTCATGTAAACTCTAACTATAATTCTCACCCACAAAAGGAAGTGCCTAACCTGTTATGGATGTCAACTTAATTTGAAAGAATAACATTGTTCTGATCCTTTATAAACTAAAACTCACATAGACAAATACTTTTGTATAGGTAGTTCATTTTCATCAAATCTTATCTCAAGAAATGCAGCTGAAGGAATATTTAGAATGTGAAAAAGAAAGGAGAGCAAAGGGTAAGAATTAACCACAATGATCCCTACCATATATTAGTATCTTCTTTCCTTCACAGTCTTAGCTAATTGAAAAGAATATGTCTGAAAGACCTAAGCTAGCATATTCCTTGCCAGTGTTACTGTTGCTGTTGGTGACTAGCCAAATAAGAGTTGTCTCTTTTTGCAAGCGCTACACTTAAAAGCCTTGCTGTAAGACCTCCAACATTATCAGAGGAGCCTTGAGAGACAATGCAGAAAGACTGACTATGGATACTTAAGATGAAACTATAGGAGATTTAGTAAAAACTGTTATATACCAGCTGATGGCTAATATCTGATGTCCAAAGAAGTTGTAATGTAGATCCAAGAGTTAAAGTAGAAGACTGTAGTCATCAAATGATATATATGAGGAAAACTCTGAAGATCTATGAGAAAGATAGGCAAAAGCCAGAGCTCAGAGAAGACAGATTAGAAAAAGTACAATGATATTGCTATTCCCAAAAATCTCTTGGGAGTTTTGGTGAAATATTGGGTTTTCCTCAAGAGACTTAATAAGATGAATCATTGCTGGTAGTCTTTCCTAGATGGCCCTTAAGTTATACTATTATAAATAAAAAGAAAATCTTTTTCTTCCATAAATCCACACTTGGAAACAGTAGTCTTCTCTCTTTGATACAGTTGGAGGTAGGATTTTGAGAAATGACATTTCTACGTTTATTAAATATCATTAATAGATCTGAGTTCTAAGAAAATTTGCTGACACTTCTTTCAGAGAATCACCACTTTAAATCTCAGTAGTGAAGTAAATTATAAATAGTTCACACTAAGCAATAATGACTTTCTTTGCTTTTGTTTGTTTTTAATTGAAAATTTGCTTTTATTAAATCCAGTATCCATTTTCTCCACTCATGTTCTTTCATTTTCAACTCCACTTTCTTTCCCAACTTCAAGTGCTTTTTAACACACACACAGTCTACTTACTGCTGGCTATATGTGCAGTGGTGATGGACAATGAAAGCATGAAGGCTGATAATTGACAAGTGAGACCCCATAAAACTAAAAAGCTTTGAAGCACAGTAAAGAACATAAACATTCAAATAATAAGAGAGCCTAAAGAATGGGAAATTTTATTAACTAAGTATAAATCTGACAGAGGATCAGTCTATAGAATATTCAAATAACTTAACAAAGCTAAACACTAAGAAAACAAATAACTCAATTAAAAATTAGGTTCTGAAACTGAACTCTCAAAGGAAGAAGCTCAAGTGGTTTTGTTAAATGATAATAAACAGCAATTTGCGATCAGATCATTTTTCAACTGTTGTCAATCTCAGAGTGCTCTGTTTTATCAACATAAAATGATCGTATTTTTTTCTGATAGGACATTCATGTCAAAATAATGGGATGCGGTGCCATGATTAATCTTTATTTGTTTTACTTTTTCCCATTATGAAATATTTTATGATACATAAAGTAAACAACAAACTGAACTTTAATCAACATGCATATATTTTGCAAACATAGGTTTAAAATATAATCAGAGCATCCTCTGGTGTAAACTATGAATTTTCTGTTCTTTTTCCCATTTATCTTTTATTAAAAATATTTTTTTCATGCAAAATATTCCAATTATTGTTTTCTGTACTCATACTTCTCATAGATCTTTTCATCCTAATTCACCTTTCTGTCTCTCCTTATAATACAAACTGTCATGTAAATAATAATAATAGTAATAATAATAATATATAAGATAAAACAAAACAATATGAATATGGCAAATACAAAAGAAAATGAATCAAAGAAAAAGCATAAGAAACACTATAAATGAGAAATAAAGTTTGCACACACGGGAATCCCACAAAAAAAGAAAAAAAAAAAACCAAAATGGAAAGCCTATATGTAAAGAACTATATATAAGGTTAGAAAAATGCCCTTACAGAACATGAAACAAAAAACCTTTTAAGATGCCATTGAGTTCATTTTTTGTTGACCATCTGCTACTGGATTTGGAGCTTAGATGTTTTTTTAAAAATAATTTTTAATTAATCACAGGTTATTTACTTTGTATCCCAGCCGTAGCCCCCTCCCTTATTCCCTCCCAATCTCACCCTCCCTCCCTCATCTCCTCCCTGCCCCTCTCTAAGTCCTCTGGTAGGGGAGGACCTCCTCCCTTTCCTTCTGAACCTAGTTTATCAGGTCTCATCAGGACTGGCTACAATGTTCTCTGTGGCCTAGCAAGGCTCCTCCCTAGGCGGGGGTGGTGGTGGTGAAAGAACCAGCCACGGAGTTCATGTCAGAGACATTCCCTGTTCCCTGTAATAGGGAAACCCCCTTGGATGCTGAGCTTCCATTGGCTACATCTGAGCAGGGGTTCTAGGTTTATCCAGATATTACGAATGGTTTGTATCCCCAGTGAAACTCCACTGGAGAAAACTACATTTTTTATTTGTGAGCTGCTATTAGTTGGAGATAATGTCTGGGATAGGGATTGGAGCATGTTTCCATTCCTCCTCTTAGTGCTGAGACCACATTTCATGCACACCTGTGTAGCTCTGTGCATGACTGCCACAGTCTCTGTGAATTAATAGGTAAATTGGTCCTGTTGTGTTTAGAGAACCTTGTTTCCTTAAATCCTCTATCCCTTCTGGCTCTTAACATGTTTCAACCTTTTCTGCAGTGGGATTCTCTGAATTCTAATTCTTATTCAGAAGGTCAAATAGAATAGACACTAGAAGTGATTGAAGAGAGGAAACAGGAGGATGGAAGACTACCGTAGATGTCTTCTGCAAGATCTACCAAGCAAGGGATCAGAACAGATTCTGAGACTCACAACCAGACACTTAGCAGAGCACAGGGAGTCTTATGGAAAAGTGGGAGGATAGAAGGACTCAGAGGCATCAGGAACTCCACAAGGAGACCAACAAAGCCAAAATATCTAGGCCAAAGGGGGGTGCAGAAACTAATGCACCAAACAAAGACCAAATATGGAGAGGCCCTACATCCCCTGTTCAGATGTAGCCAATAGGCATCTCAGTCTCCATGTGAGTACTCCAGTAAGGGGAGCAGTGGCTGTTTCCGACATGGATGCTGTTCTTCTCTCTTTGTTCACTTACCCCTTGCAGAGTGGCCTTGCCATGCCACAGAGGAAGAGGATGCAGGCATTCTGATAAGACTTGATAGGCTGGGGTCAGATTGCAGGGGAGGAGGCTCCCTCTTTCTGAGGACTAAGGGAGGGAGATGAAGAGGAGATGGAGGGAGGGTACAACCAGGAGGAGCCTAGTGAGGGGACTACCATTAGGATGTAAAGTGAAAAAATTATAAAAATATAAATTTAATAAAAACAACAAAGGATGCATTCCATTTAGGGTGAAGTGTTCCAAAGTCTTTTATTCTTTGCACATTGTCTAGCTGTGAGTCTTTGGATTTGTTCCCATCTTCTGTAGGAGGAAGCTTCTCTAATAATAGGTGAGCAAGACACTCACCTAGGAGCATAGCACAATGTCACTGAAGTAATTTTTTCTACCTTTCTTTAGTAGAATAATAGCATTGTTTTCTCCTAGATTCCTGGGCTGTCTAGAGTCAGGTTCTTGGCAACTTGAACAGTGTCACAAATGGATTCCAATCAGATTCTAGTTGGTTACTCCCACAACCTTCATGCCGTTAGTGCCGCTGGTGCATCTTGCAGACAGGTCATCACTGTAGATAAAACAATTTGTAATTAGCCTTGTGTTTACTGTTCTTCTCAGGCAAAGCACCTTCCAGTACCATAACTACTAGTCCTTCGGGGTGAAAGCTCCAAGTAGACACTATCCGTGCTTAATCTTGATTGTCAACTTTATGATTTAGAATCACCACTGAAACAAATATCAGGATATGACTGTAGGAAACACACACACATAATTAACATTATGTTAATTTTAAAAAGAACGTCCAGACTAAATGTGGTAACTCCATTTCATGGGTTGTCATGGACCAAATAAAAAGATTGCTTTTTCATTTTTTAAGAAATTAATACAAATAACTAATATAAATAATGTCAAAAATTCTAGACAGGGTATAATGTAGATAAAATTTACATCCGAATGCCGAGGTATGACTAACTTACGAAGGATTGAACTTGATTGAGCTTGATGGCTCCTGGAAAGTCTTAGACACAAAATTCTTAGAAATCAAGGTTTAGCATCCAGTCTGCAATATTAGTTTATTATGCAACTATTTAAAAATATCTTCATGGTTTGTTTAATTATCATAATATTAACTTTTAAAATAACCTAAATTTCACATATACATGGAAAGCCCATTTTGTATTTTATTTGTTAAAAAATGTAACAACACAGAATTAGGTCAAGCACCTTTATTAATTAACTCTAGTTCATTAAAATCATGTCCTCCAGTTTAAAATGCCTTTGCTCTTGTGTGTTAAATTCGTGTGGATGGTCCATAAACAGTCCCTAATTAGTCACATGTGTATTAAGATGTGGGCTCATGTGTTATAAACTAACACTGAAGTGTATAAGGAACTGTCAGTCAGATCAAAAGTCAACAGAAAATCATCCCATTTGCAAAGCTGTGAGCCTGTCACAGTTAGTTAGTCATAATTGTTTAAAACATCAACCAACTTCTTATTCTAATTGAGCATGAGTTGAAAGGCTGCCCACTTTGATGGCCTCTCTTTTATCATTTGTATACAGTTAAAACTATAATTATGCTTTTCCTTGAAATTCCCCTTGGAGTGGTAGACATTACTTGGTTCTGAAAATATACAGGTAGATGAACCTATAATTTCAGAATGTTTGTACAGTTTCCAGTTATTCCTGTAAATACTGACATGCAAATATTCAAAGGTAGACTTCTTTCATGTCTTTCCTGTATTTGATCTCTTTCTCCAGACACGTTTGATTTGGTGCAAAGAACACATTTGCAATAATAATTTCAGGAATCATTTTTTAAAATATACTATTTCCCTTAATCTATTAATTCACCTTGATAAAGGTATGCAATTATGCACTTTATGAGTATTCCACAGTCTATCAGTAAAATATATTTGGCTTAATGGTGCCATTATAGAGATTCTATGATAGATAGTGGCTGAGCAACACACTGGATTAATTAATTTGCATATATCAATGATCTCTACATGACAGCTCTGTAACTATATTCTTTTAATGTAAAAATTTCATACAAAGCCTGAATTCACCCTTTTCCTATGGTTTCTGATAAACAATATCCCTGAAGTGATTTAATTACAGAAAACCTCTGTAGACAGTATACAGGAGCACTATATTGATCATGGTACCACCCTTTCAAGGGATTATGATTTTGTTCATAAATTCAATTATCCCTTACATTTACGTAAGTCATGTAAAGAAAGTGCATAATTTTCCCATGTATTGCCATCCACAGTACTGCATATCTGGGTATCTATTCATGGTCACTATTCTATCTGAAATACTTGCTTTGCAGTTCTTTTTTTATCTGCCAATGGCACAGACATGCAAGTGTAACACAAATAAATGCAGTTAAAATACCCATACACTTATTTTTTAAAAAAATTTAGAGGATAAAATATCAAGAACATACCTGCTTAGGAGGAACAAAAAAAGAAAAGAATCTCAGGGTAACATAATATTTCATTCTGTCTTATTGAATTAGGCATACCATAGGAGTTCAATAATAGTTGATAAGTTTTCAATACCATGAAATATCTTTAAACAGTTCCTATAATTGAAGGTAAATATTAAAATTTCTTTAGCTTTTTTATAAACCTTAAGAAAATAAAGTAAGTGGAACTTGCTGTGATCTGATTTTAAATTCAGATGTTCAAAATTGGCAATGTTATGGTAGGGGAAAACCCAGAAAAGAGGGAGAAGAAGTATTGTAGGAACCAGGAGGTAAAGGGCACCACAAGAATTAACCCACAAAGTCAAGTAAGCAGGGTTCATAAGAGCTTACAGAGACTTAAGCAACAATCACAAAATCTTCATGCATCTAAGCCAGGGCCTCTGTATATGTGTTATGGATGTGTAGTTTGGTGTTGTTGTGGGACTGCTAATACTGAAAGTGGGGGTTGTCTGTGACTCTTTTGCCTGCTCTTGGGATCCTTTTCCTCCTACTGGGTTGCCTTGTCTACCCTTGATATGAGGGGAGGTATCTAGTTATATAGTAACTTTTTACACCATGTTTGGTTGAAGTCATTGGGGTCTGCTCTTTACTACAAGGAAACCAAGAAGGAGTGTATCCAGGGTGGGGCGGGAGGCGGGGAGTGGAAGTCAAAGAAGGAATTGGCAGGAGTGGAGGGAACAGAAACTGCAGACAGGATGGAATATATGAGAGAAGAATTTAAAGAACTAAATGAACACAGAAAATTGAACACAGCTTTCTTTCAAACATTTAATGTAACATTTTCCTGAGTAGAGTGGCACAGAACTGACCTAGCACCTAAAATAGATTATGTTCAGGTACTTCTCATATTTTTAGATTAAAAATTGTAGTGTTTTTAAATTTTGCATATAAACTAATATATTACATTTTGATGTGAAGTTCTTTTTCTAATACATAATTGCTGAAAAGTGCTCCCAAAATTCTGACAGTAGTGGAGAGAGTGAAAATTCAATAGCTGACAATGAGCCGAAGTAAAACATTCAGTCATTTCATCGGTTTCTTGATTTTCTTTTTTTTAATAATTTATTTATTTGTATATTAATCACAGGTTATATACTTTGTATCCCAGCCAGAGCCCCCTTACTCATTCCCTCCCACTCTCCCTATCTCTCCCTCATCTCCTCTCTGCCCCTTTCCAAGTCCACTGATAGGGGAGGACCTCCTCCCCTTCCATCTGACCCTAACTTAACATGTCTCTTCAGGGCTGGTTGCAATGTCCTCTTCTGGGGTCTAGCACAGCTGCTCCTCCCTCAAGGGAGAGGGGCTAAGGGTTGAAGAGCCAGCCATTGAATTCACGACAGAAATAGTCCCTGTTCCCCTTACTAGGATGCCCAGTTGGATACTGAGCTACCAAGGGCTATATCCGAGCAGGGGTTCTAGGTTATATCCATACATGGTCCTTGGTTGGTGAAACAGTCTCATAAATGACCCCTGTGCCTTGATCTATTTGGTATTTGAAGAGCTCTTGTCCTCTCCAAGTCTTACAAACTCCCCCTTTTTTTCATATGATTCCCTGCACTCTGCCAAAGGCTTGGTTGTGAGTCTTCATATTTGCTTTGATATGTTGCTAGAGTCTTTCAGAGGCCCTCTGTGGTAGGCTTCTGTCCTGTTGCTTGTTTTCTCCTACATTCTATTTGTCTATCTAAGTGAGGATTGATCATTTTACCCTAGGTCTGCTTTCTTGCTTATCTAGGTGTATAGATTTCAGTATGTTTATCTTATCTTATAGGTCTATATAAGTGAGTATATACCATGTGTTTCTTTCTGCTTTTGGGATACCTCACTCAGAATGGTCATTTCCAGGTCCTACCATTTGCCTGCGAATTTCATTATGTCTTTGTTTTTAATTGCTGAGTAGTATTCTATTGTGAAAAAGTACCATAATTTCTGTATCCATTCCTCAACTGAGGGACATCTGGGTTGTTTCCAGGTTCTGGCTATTATAAATAAAGCAGCTATGAACATATTTGAGCAAATGTCCTTGTTGTGTACTTGAGCATCTTTTGGATATATGCCTAAGCCTGGTATAGCTGAGTCTTGAGGAAGCACTATTCCTAATTGTCTAAGAAAGCACCAAATTGATTTCCAGAGTGGCTGTACAAGTTTGCATTCCCACCAGCAATGGAGGAGGGTTCCTCTTTCTCCACAACCTCTCTAGCATGTGTTGTCACTAGAGTTCTTAGCCAATCTGGTGGGTATAAGGTGAAATCTCAGAGTTGTTTGATGGCTAAGGACATTGAGGATTTCTTTGAGTGTTTTTCTGCCATTCTATAATCCTCTACAGTCAGCTCTCTTTTTAGCTCCATACCCCATTTTTTAATTGGATTACTTGGTTTCTTCCTTTTTAACTTCTTGAGTTCTTTATATATACTGGATATTAGCCCTCTGTCAGAAGTAGGATTGGTAATGATCCTTTCCCAATTTGTAGGCTGTCAATTCATTCAGATGACAGTGTCTTTTGCTCTATAGAAGCTTTTCATCTTCATGAGGTCCCACTTATTGATTGTTGATCTTAGAGCCTGTGCTGTTGGTGTTCTGTTCAGGAAGTAGTCTCCTGTGCCAATGAGTTCTAGGGTCTTCCCCACTTTTTCTTCTAGACGGTTTAGTGTGTCTGGCTTTATGTTGAGGTCTTTCAT
>CM053752.1:93498617-93513865 GCA_028658305.1 Pachyuromys duprasi | reverse complement strand
AGTCTTGGTTGGCATCTGTGTTCCCTTAAGGACTGCATGACTTCTGACCAGGCTTTTCTGGCTTTCATAGTTTCTGATGAGAAGTCTAGTGTGATTCTGATCAGTCTACCTTCGTATGTTACTTGACCCTTTTCCCTTGCTGCCTTTAATATTTTTTCTTTGTTTTGTAGGTTCAGTGTTTTGATTATGATGTGACGAGAGGTATTTCTTTTCTGATCTAGTCTATTTGGTGTTCTGTAGGCTTCTTGTATGTTTATGGACATTTCTTTCTTTAAGTTGGGAAAATTTTCTTCTCTGATTTTCTTAAAAATATTTTCCATTCCCTGGAGCCTGGAGTCTTCTTTTTCATCTATTCCAATTATTCTTATGTTTCGTCTTTTCATGGCATCCTTGATTTCTTGGATGTTTTGTGTTTGGGCCTTTCCTGATTTTACTTTTTCCTTGATTGAGGAATTCATTTCAGCCAGTGAATCTTCAGCTCCAGAGATTCTCTCTTCCATGTCTTGTATTCTACTGGTGATGCTTACCTTTGTGGTTTCTGATCTTTTCTCTAAGTTATCCAGTTCCAGGTTCTTCTCCCTTTGTGTCTTCTTTATAGATTCTAATTCTGTTTTCATGCTTTGTATCATTTACTTCATCTGATTGACCGTGTCTTCTATTTTGGTTGTTTCCTCGCTGTCTATCTTTAATTGTTCCTGTATGTGAGCAATTAAATCCTTCTTAAGTTCTTTGAGGGTCTTGTTCATTTCCTCTTTTTGTGCCTCCTTTTGTTCCTCTAATATCTGCATAATTATAGCTTTAATATAATTTTCTTGTGTCTCCGCTGAATTAAAATCTCTATTGCTTTTGGGTGTTTCTGGTGGGGCCATGGTGTCCTGATTTTTGTTGGGTGAGTCCTTTTACCGATTTCTGGGCATTTGTTTATATATAATCAAGGAGCTGTTTGTGCTTTAAGGCTGAACTTCAGACTGGAACTGTCAATTTCTTGTGTCAGAAGTATTCTTCAAGAAGATCAGGGAGTTCCAGTGGTTTGATAGTGTGTGTTGTTGCCTCAGTTGAACTCTCTTGTGGGATCTGTGTGCCCGGCTTCATGCTCTGTGCTAGAGGCTGTGAGCACCACAAGCTGGTCTCCCCTCTGGTCTGGAGGTTTGGCTCCTCAATTTGTGCCAGAGGCTGAGTGTCCCCCTTTGATATGTCCGCTGGGGGCGCTGCTCTGGTCAGGAGGCTCCAAGCTCTGTCCTGGGCTTGCTGCTAAGGGCTCTCTTCTGGACTGGAGCCTTGGTGCCTCCTTCTGGGTCAGGGGATGTGCACCAAGGTCTGAAATGGTATTTGGGGCACCACCGTCTGGACCTGATACTATGAGTCCCAGTCCGGGGTGGTGGCTGGGTGTGCCTAGGGGTCTGGGTCTGACTGGTGTAGCCTGCAGTATCTGGGTGAAACTCAGTCTGTCCGGGGTACTGTGTGCCCCCGCCCAAGTGGTGGCTGTGGCGCAGAGGGTTGTGCGCCCGCCCAGTGTAGTCCGTGGTATCTGGGTGAAACTCAGTCCGTTGGAGGTACTGTGTGCCCTAGCCCAAAGTGGTGGCTGCTGTTGCAGAGGGTTGTGCACCTGCGCAGTGCAGCCCGTGGTATCTGGGTGAAACTCAGTCCGTCCAGGGTACTGTGTGCCCCAAACCAAAATGGCGGCTTAGGCACCCATCCCGGCTGTGCGCAGCCTGTCACCCTCTGGAGTTTTTCCTGGGAGTATCTGGGTGTCCCTTGGACTTTTCCACTTGATTTCCCCACTGTAGGAATTCCGCTCACCTGGCAGTGGCAAAGGCTGGTGTTTTAGGTCCGAGATCTCAGTCTCCTGGTTGCTGTGCTTATACTACTGTCCTGCTCCTCAGACACAGTGTCCTCCTGGGGCAGCCATCTTGGAGCTGTTTCTAAATTTTTTAAATTTATTCTTTGTTTCTTTCTTCCTTCCTTATTTTTTACAGTAGATTCACTTTATATCCTAATTGTGGCCTCTTGCCTCATCTCCTCTTTGTCTCACTCTCCTCTAATCCTCCCCTACACCCTTCCTCTCCTACACTGAAAGGGGGAATTCTCCTACACTGCCTTCCGACCCTAGCTTATCAAGTCTTATCAGGACTGCCTGGATCCTTCTCCCTTGTGGCCTGGCAAAGCTGAATTGCCAGGGGGATGTGATCAAAGAGCAGGCACCCGAGTTCATACTGAAGATCTTCATAGTGATTTGCTAGACAAGTCAGGTTTCTGCATAGCAAATCTGCTTGTGAATTCCTGTCTCCAAGGTCCCTGTGAGGTCTGTACCTTTCAAAGAAACTCTCATGAAGTGGCAAAGTGTCTTACCCAAGACTCACTTCAAATATATTTTAGGCCTTAGCCTTAAATGCCCTTTCTTATTTTTTTTTTCCTCTGGAATATATAATCTAAAGACAACAATCAAAGAGTCTACCAGTGTGCCTCATGGACAATGGGATTAGTGTTAAAGAGAGGGGAGAATTTTGAATCCTGTATGGGATTTCTGAATTAGTCACTCAGATTGTCCTCGGGCACCTCTGGCTTTGTGCCAGTGTCCTAGGAGATGGGGAATGGTAGTGATTGCAAAAATTGGTTAAAATCTGAAAGAACTCTTTTATTTGAATCTTCTAATGATTTTGGAAAACTTTGCAAGCTCTGTCTTCCTGGGACTAAGGAGAAGGGGGTGAATAGAGGGTGTGGAGTATGTTCCCTATTCATGGTTTCTATTAAACATGAAAATGTCACAGCCTTGGAACAAAGGGTCAGCTGATAACTGGAATACAGAATGACTTGCGACAGTATTTTATTCTGTGGGTTGCTGGGATATTACACTCTTGTATTGATGATGTAAGATAAATCAAAGAGCATAGCTAATATTTCAGTACAGATATTAAGATGATATAGACTAGAACAAAAAGGCATGGTAGTAGCTGTGTGCATTGTGACTTTCATATTGTCCATGCTTCTAGAGTCATTCTAGAGAGATGAATATTTGGAAATGGAATTAAGAATCTCAGACCAAATTAAGAATCTCAGACATTTTTATGTATTCTTAAATATTAATAGAAATAACTATTTGGAAGAAGTTATGTTTATGGACTAAAGCTGTCACAGGTTAGGTAGGAATAAAAAATGGAAACATCAAGTGTATTGCTGTCATGACCTTAGAAATCAAAACAAAAGGAACTATGGTCCTTCATAATAAACAGAAGCTGGAAACAACCTAGATATCCCTCAAATGAAGAATGGATACAGGGTTTGGGTATAATCCAACCAAGGACCATTCACAGATATAACCTAAACCCCTGCTCATATGTAGCCCATGGAAGCTCATTATCCAAGTGGGTTACCTAGTAATGGGAACAGGGACTGTCTCTGACATGAACTCAGTGGCTGGCTCTTTGAACCCCTCCTCTGAGGGGGAAGAAGCTTTGCCAGGTCACAGAGGAGGACAGTGCAGCCAGTCCTGATGAGACCTGATAAGTTAGGGTCAGATGGAAGGGAAGGAGCACCTCCCCTAACAGTGGACTTGGAGACGGGTATGGGAGGAGATGAGGGAGGGAATGTGAGATTGGAAGGGTATGAGGGAGGGGGCTACAACTGGGATACAAAATGAATAAATTAATTGATATAAAAAATGAAAATTTAATGAAAAAGAATGGATAGAGAAATTGTATTACATTTACACAATGGAATTAGCTGAGTGATAACCCAGCTATTAAAAACAAGGAAATCATGATGTTTGCAGGCCAGTGGATGAGGTAACCCAGAAACAGAAAGACACACATGGTATATACTCCATTGTAAATGTATACTAGCTATATAATACAGGATAAACATATTAAAATCTATAGTCCTAAAGCTAAACAATAAGAAGTACCCTAGGGAAGAGGCTTAATCCTCATTCAGAAGGGCAAACAGGATGGATATCAGAAGTAAGAGAAGACAGGAAACAGCACAGGAACCTTCCTCAGGGGACTCTGAAAGACTTCCCAGCAGAGAATCAAAGCAGATGCTGAGAGTCATAGCCATACTTTGGGCAGAGTTCAGGGAATCTTACCAAAGAACAGAGAAATAAAAAGGACTGGAGGGAACAAGAGCTTCATAAGGAGACCAACAGAGGCAAAAATCTGGGCTCAGGGGTCCAGCAGAGACTGATAAATCAACCAAGGACCATGCATGGAGGAGACTTAGACACCTTGCTCAGATGTAGCCCATAGGTAACTCAGTCTCCATGTGGATTCCCTAGTAAGAAGAGCAAGGGCTGTCTTTGACATCAACTCAGTTGCTGTCTCTTTGATGACCTTCCTCTGGCTAGGTGGGCTAACTAGGCCACAGAGAAAGAAGATCCAAACAGTCCTGATTAGACATGATAGGCTAGGGTCAGATAGTAGGGGAGGAGGACCTCCCTTATCTGTAGATTACAGGGGATAGATACATGGTGTGGAAGAAGGAGGGTAGGACCAGAAGGAGATGAGGGAACAATGGGCTACAGCTGGGAAACAAAGTAAATAAATTGTAATAATAAATAAATAATAAAGAAAACATCAGAAGAAAAGAAAAAAAGAAAAGAAATGATGGCCTATACAAATGCAGTTTTGGCTTTCCAGGGTTAAAGACTAGGGAAGTAAGTTTGAGAATGGATTTTTGTTGTTGTCGTTGTTTGTTTATTTGGAGAATCAGAAACATAGAAGCCCCTGGCCACAGTCTTCACATCAAATACAAACGTACCAAATGTAGCATGTCACATATAGATGTGAGAAAACTTGATAAAATTGGTCTTTTAATTGGCAATGCTATTGAGTTCTGCTCTTTAAATAGTACATAGACAGATCAGATTTTGCAAGTAAGGAATAAGAAAATGTGTTTTGTTATTATTTAACAATGTATATAAAATTGATTAAAATTGAGTACTTAATAGAATTGTTAACGGAATCTCTGTTTATCAATGAGTGCAAAAATCATATTAATTCCACAAAATACTTGGAATTCAGCTATCTCCCACTTTATTCTCACCTTCATATATTTTACTTATTTTATCTTTTTATTTTAATTTGTCTTTCACATAAATTGAGGCTTATCTCGCTATTTGCCTATATTTATTTAAAAAAAAACTATTGTTGAATCTGTGTGTACGTGTATGTGTGTGCAGGAGCACACACACGCACATTGCTGGAGATTGAACATTGGCCTGATTCATAGTTAGGAGAGTGAGCTACAGCCCTAGCCCCAATGCTGATATATAGCAGGAATTTTATTCTAACATCAGGGAACAATGTACATCTGTATTATATTGAGTTTTCCAACCTGTAAACACAAAATGCCAATCCATTTAGTCAGAAGTTCTTTGATTTACTGACTTTTATAGTTTTATTATAAGAGAACTAGGCATATTTACTTAATTTAGACTAAAACATTATAAGGGATTTTTTGTTAAAGAGTTATAAATAGTGTTGCATTTTTAATTTCTACATGCATATATGTCGCTAGTTTCCAGAAACACATTAGACTTTTTTTTTTTGCACCTATCTTGTGTCACTGTTAAATTTTCTCATTATCTTGGGGTATTTTTTATGGATTCTTTGGAATGTTCTCAAAGGACAAATGTACTATGAAAAATAAATTGTTACATAGAATTGACACAAGGCACTTCAATCATCAGTGTCACAGATTAATTGGAAATATTTCCCACTAGCTGAACAACGAATTGTTTTCTCTGAACTTACTTTCCATACTACCCTAAAGAACAGACTACAGAACAAAGTTTGCATGTACTCAGATAATTAGAAAATGTTCCACTCCTTCAGAGCCTCTTTTAACACTCAGCTAAATGGTTATCTGAGAACTTATTTTGGAATATTATTACCTTTGAGAAAGCATTGTTATTGAGCACTTTTTTCTAGACGACATTAATGTGTATAATTAAAAACATACAATTCAACTTCTCTGCAGGATATCTATGAAATCGTTTATGGGTTGTTTTTTCTTGTCCTTCTAGGTGTTGCTAACAGTGGGCTCAGGGTAATGAGAACAAAGTTATTTTTAGGTTGGCATAAGTGTTTTGGTTGCTCTAAACTAAAAGGCCTTATTTAGAGTCTGTATATACTACTATGGAACACTGTGTTTTGTACAAAGCTAATTGCTTTCTTTAGTTTTGCTGTTTTCCATTTTTTTTCTAATAAGGCTTTTGCTACTAAAGAAATGAAAATAGAATTGAATTGTATTGCTGTTTGAAAAAAACACTTTAAAAAAAGGATATATTAAAACACAAACCTGTCAACTACCTATCACAGTTTAAAAGAATTAATACTTAATTTTAAAATAAATGAGAAAATGTGTATTTTATGAATGCTAAATAAGTAACAAGGTGAACCCAAATGATTTTTATATCCCTGAATATTTGCAAATACAGCAGATAAAAAACTTAATTTTTCTGCCCACAGATATTCCAATATTCAGAGTAGATTCTATATTTATTACAGTCTTCGCTATGCCCTCTTCTTCATTGGTCACTAAAAAAGAGCAACATTAAACTCTTATGGCTCTTGAATGTAGAATATTAGTACCTCCAGCAGAAAAAAATATCAGGTTATTATTAAATAGTTGTTCAAAGTCTCAAGTTTCAAGCTCAATTTACCCTGAAAAATGAATACTAATTGAATATAAAACCCACACCACTGTCCCAAGGTCATTGAACATTTGATCGCATATGGAGATATAGTTCTTATCAGCTAATACTGGCTATGATTGTATTGTCCATTTGGACATGAACATTTTCTGACATAGTCTGTGTGGCTCTTTCTTATGTCTAATCATAAGGGGATGAAAGCCAGTCCAGCATAACACAGAAACTTAGACTATTGTCAGATTGAGTTTATTCACTGTGGGGTAGATTGAGCCACATATAGGCAAACAAGATTATCTATGTGTATATGGGAAGATAGAAATATAAGAGATCCAGGAGGTTAGCAATCATGGTCTTACTACTAATACTATTTTTCCTTCAATTTACTGATTACCAAGTCATTTTAAAAGGCAATTTGTTGAGTACTTTTGGAGGATTCAGAAAGGCTTGTAACCTGAAAATTATGAACGACACATTGAAGAGACAATCAGCTTGTCAAAAACAGTGTAGCCAAAGTGAATTCTGTGTTTGGTGACACTCACTCTTTCTCTCTAAGGCTGTCATACCACCCTGACCAGGTGATATTCTACTGTCTTACTTTTCTGTATCAATATGTCACTGGGTAGTCTGATAAACTGGATTTTCGGTTTAAAATTTTCTGTTGCAGAAGATCTCTCAAGAGTGATCACTGAGACAGGTATATCAGACTGTACACAAGCTTAGTCTTAGATTACCGTCCAAATGGTGCTTACTCTTTCTGCGGAAGAAAAGAAAGAATTTCATTTTCAACCTCTTACTCAATCTCTGGCTAATACGTAACGAAGTGTGGCAGAGCACTTTTTATAACCTCTTCAAGGAGCAAATGGAATCAGCCTGGAGAAATTCACAAGGCCCCTTTTCAAACAATACATAACATAAAGGCTAGACACAGGACAGTGGTATAATAACTAAACAACACACACACACACAAATGCATATATCTAGATAGGTATGTATTTAGTATATGTGTTCCTGTGTGAATGCTACCAGTATGTGTTGAGGTTAGGAGGCAAATATGAAGAGTTGGTTCTCTTTCACCACATGAGATTGAGCTCAGGTTGCCACGCTTCATTGTATATAAATACACACACATAGAACCCAGCTCCTCACTGTGTGGTCCCTGATTTATATGCACATATGCATATGTATCATATATATGTGATATATATATGTATATATACATATGTATGTATGTACATGTATCATGTGTGTATATACATATATATCATATATCATTCATATATGTGTATTATTATATATCATATATCTACATATCATATATCATACATATATAGGTATATATAATATGTGTACATACATGTGCATATATACATATATACATATATATGTGTGTGTTATATGATCAAGGTTGAGGGATTGTGTGATGTATCAGCATATATGTGAATATATGTGTACATATGTATATGACCAAGGATGGCATAAAAATGTTTCTTAAGAACATAAAAAAGAAACAGATCTTCATCTGCTTTATTGTCTTTGACCAAACATTGAGAATATCAAAGTGGTATCCCATAAACATGGCAATGAGGAATAAATGAAATTGGTTGTGTTAGACCTCCAGTTTTGTGAACTGATTTTATTTTCTCTTTGACTTACCTTACTTTCCTATATAATACTTACTAGTTACTGAGCTAGGGAAAAATTCTTGAATTTATTAACATGCATATATGAAGTGGGAAGCAGAGAGGCCCATTTTACCTAGTGTTTGCATATATAGGGATATTTACTGAAATTACCAGTGCAAGGGAGTTCATAACGAGAAAGGTTTCTGTTTAATGGGCATAGATAAAACCCATGGTCTCTATTCTCTGATGTCGTCCTTACATACTATAATAGGTCAAACAGATTTTAGAAGTATAATTTTAATTACTGGCCTGTGGATTTGAAGACATGATTACTATCTCACACAAGCCAAATATACCCATATAAATCCAATTGATAAATTTCTTGAGATAAAGGCAAAATATATTATATCAAAATCGAAAGTCAGAGAAATAGAACATAAGGAGAATTAGCTTGCAGAGTAAGCAAGAGCTTTACCACGTTAATGACATGAGAGCTGATGCAATATTTAAAGAAAAACGCAGGGGTGGAAAGGACAGTGTGACAAGGAGTCTGTGAGGGACCCAGCTAAAAAATAGTAGATATCATGGACCATACAGTTTTCCGACCTTGAGGAGCTGAGTTCTACCTATCAGCAGATCTCCCTGCATTCACTGCAACAACCTCCAGCTAGAGGACAGAAGGCACACAACCTTGTAGCTTTGTAAAATTAGAAGCATAGGAACCAGCCAAGCTTCAGGCCTACACCATGATAAAAACCTGGATTCGTCATGTTATCAGCTCTTTAGTGGTAAGAATTTGATTTGTTAGTGATAAGAATGATACAGGACACATGCAATGAACCATTTTCCCCAGGGAAGCACACACACTCACACTCTCAGTGGTATACACATTAACCGTACTGTTTAAATTGTGTGCTTTAGTTGGAACAGTAAGAAAAATTGTCGTATGTCCTCTACAATGTCTTCTTAGTTTTACTTAGAAAACAGTAACTGAAAAATTTCTTTTCACCATTACTGAAGACTGAGTAGTAATGTTTACATCTAAATATTTTCTGACAGGTAAACTTATAAGACTAGAGTGACTATAGACTATAGGAAAGAGTGATGGCACAAACTGTAATACCAACACTTTCAGGGCAGAAGAGGATCTCATGCTTCAAGGTAGCTTAACACACACAACTGCACAACTCCTTGAGAGACAGAGACAAATTATGCTATGACTCTCTCAAATCTCTAGGGCAAGGGGAGTAGCACAGTGGTATAGTTCTTGCTTACCATGTGCAATGTCTTAGGTCCAATACCCACTACTGCCAAAAGCTTTGTGGAGTGTGAGTGTGTGTGTGTGTGTGTGTGTGTGTGTGTGTGTGTGTAGAGTCTACGATAGACTCACAACCTGAGATGCTAGCTGTAGGGTTGTCCTTCAAAGTTGTGAGTTTATAGCCATATTCCCACCATGAGTCTGCTCACATAACCAATAATTATGCAGCCTTGGTGTAAATGACTAAGCTTGATTGGAATGTAGTTGTCAAGGGCTGAGTTGTGGAACCTGTGCCTGATGGGTCATGTGGCCCATCACAGTATGAAGGACAGATACGTTTCTTTTCTTGGTAAGAAGGCAGCCTTTCTATCACCCCTCATAGACATCATCAGTGGGTTAAGGAACATCAAACCGTGCTCTTTCTAGTATCAGCTTGGAATATTAGGAGGGAGGATTCTACAATCAAAGAGGAAGTAGAAACGCAGCTTCATAGCACAACTCCGCATAATCGCACCTGGAGCTGTTGAGCAGATAGCCTCCCATGTAATTTAGCTGAGCTGGAAATACTGTGGGTTTTGTGGGATCTGGTGTCTAGTAGCAACTGTGACCATTATTTTTCTTTTTCATTATCTTTCCTTTTAAACTATGCTTGAGATCTTTGTTGTAGATGAATACCCTCTGGCACCAGCCTGGTGTGTGGAGACTTCAGTGAGATTCAGCACTTGAAAGGCTGTAGTATCACTGTGATGAATCACAATGACAAGGCTGAGTTGCAGCTAAGTCGTGAATGAAGAAGTGAATCCAAACTCACTTCCTTTGACAGTTAAAAAGAGAGATGAGTGGCTACCTGAGGATTTGGATCACGATCTTTTTATGTTTCTATTTTTTCTGTAAGAATGGCCACACACACTGTGTGTCACTACCCTAAGATCAAACGTCCAAGACCAGCATTTGCTCTGTCCAAAATAAATATCATCAGCTGTCAAGTGCACATGTTATTAGCCACAGACTGCATTTGTTGATCATTCATGAAGGTGGGGAATTTGGCATTGATCCAAGGTTTAGCAATGTGTGAGTGAGATGAAAGAGTCTTGCCTAGGTATGCAGAAAAAAGACCAGTGTAAATACAGCCATGCGGTTAACAAAGCAACCCAGTTATTATAGCCCTCCCATGGAGCACAACTACAAACTCACCAAAGGCCACTTCAGGAGGGCTTTTCCTTGTAGTGACTTAGTAGTATCTTCTTGAAACATTCTAGTGTATAAGAATTCAAGGTTAAAGCCAAATCACATTGGACCAAGACAAAATAATTGAAGTCATATTGAATATTTTAATTTTGGTGTGACAAGAAGAAATGCCTATGGCTATTCTGTGCATTTCCCAACTAGACTCAAATTAACAGGACTGACAGGATCCAGATAACTTGGAAAAGTGATGCTCAGATGTAGCCCATAGACTCAGTCTCCAAGTGGTTTTCTTAGTAAGGGGAGGATGAACTCAGTGGCAGGCTCTCTGATCACCTCCCCTGCAGAGTGCAGCACTACCAGGTCACAGAGGAAGACAATGCACCCACTCATATGAGACCTGATAGGCTAGGGTCAGAGGGAAGGGGAGAAGGACCTCTCCTGTCAGTGGTCTAGGGGAGTGGCATACGGGGAGAAGAGGGAGGGAGGACGGGATTGAGAGGAGATGAGAGAGGGGTCTTCAGCCAAGATACAAAATGAATAAATTGTAATAAATAATAAAAATGAATGCCAACTCCAAATATTTGTGATAAAGTTTAATTCAATAGGATATATGTTTCTTATGTGCCATGTATCAGAAAAATCAATATATTGTTAGATACGTTCTTGTAAAGTAGAAACTTCTTTTCCTTATTAAAATTTTTGTCATCACGTTAACCCACTAAGTACAGTTGTGATACTCATAGGTGTATGGGGACAGGGTCATTCACTGAAGCATAAGCAACCTCTCAGTAGCCACAGCCACATGACCAAAACAATGTCTAAAGCTCATCTCTTCAGCCATGGGTGGGGGCTTTGGTAAGGCCTGTCATATCCATGCTCTAAAGGTTTGAACTTATGCAGGTCTTTTGAAGAAAACCACAACTGCTTTGAGTTCATGTGTGCAAAAGCCATGTCATGTCCATAAAATAGGATTTGTAGCACCCATCCTTAATCTTCCACCTCTTAAAATCTTTCTCCTTTTCTTCTGTGTTCTCTGCACCTTCAGTAAGCACACATTGGTATTAATGTACCATATATGGCTGAGCAATCCCAGTCACTTATCTTCAGCACTTCACAGAGTTCTGTATCTCTCCATTAACATCTGTCCATTCTAAAATGAACTTTGTCCCAGCAAGGTTAAAAACATAACAACTCTTGGATGTAAACATAAGTATTTAGCACTTTAGTAACATGATACCTTAGCAAAGCAAGAAAATCCCTAAGGCCTATGGCCTCCCTAAAAATGTGTTTTCCCTACGAGTACAGTATCAGGAATAGAGCAGGATTTCATTGCTGGTTCTGTAAATTTCTCATGAAGAAAGTAGTTGGTTATTCCTATAAGAGTCTCGCCACTATTGCAACCATGAGCATACCTTTCCTGACACCTTAGTAATGCAGCATGGAAGTTCCAGCATGGGACATCTGTTCCAGAGTTATCTTTTTCTTCTCCAGCAATAGGATCATAAAATGATTATGATTGTCAATCCCAGGTAATGGTAATAGTCTGTATTTTGAAGATGCTTCTACTGTTTCCCTGACCAATAAGTCATATGGAAAAAGTAATACATGTTTGGCATTGACATAATCATTTAATAACTAATGCCACCCTAATACAGCCTTGCTCATCTGTGTAGGGTATCTCTGTTGTGTTTTTAACATTTTACAGACTAGTGGGGCGTAATTAGGTATTTACGTAGGTTTACTTTAGGTTATTTAATCTGTCCCACATACTTTCCTTGCTCCCAAAACACTTAACCTCCTGTTCTTTTATAACACCAGTCTTCTACCATCCCCCTCCCCCCTATGTTTTTTTTCTTGAGGTACAAGACATATATTTCCATATAACTTTTTCAAACACACTTTAGTTTGGTTAACCCTTTCTGTACCTCTTCCTTTCCTTAAACCCATTGCTCCAGTGTATGCTTCGTTTCTTTGGCCTCCGGTTCCCTCTACCTCCATTTTCATTTTTCTTCTATTATACTACTGCTTCCTCCTTTGTCTTTCTACCTTTGTAAGTTATGCTGAGGATTAGCACTTAATTTACCAACCATCATCTATTTTAAAAAAATCCAAGTAGAATCTAATTTTATTTCTGTGTTTTTCTGAGCTCTGACTTTTCTTCCTATTTGCTGGAAAGTATAGCATAACAGCTGCACCAATCCTTGTCACACTAGCAATTTTGAAGTTCTGAATAGGAAAAAGAATGCCTTCGAAAACGTTTCATCCGGTAAGTAAACAAGCAAGCAGCTCTTAGCCTCTGAAACACGAATGTTGGGAATACTAAGGTTAACAAGGGAGGAAGTCAGAGTCGGGCTCTGCAAAAAAGGTTACAAAAACAGTACACTCTTGAAAGCATCTTTTGGCAAAACTCCTGTAGAAGCATTTAGAGTAACAAAAGTTTAGAGTTACTTGAAAAGATAAAGGGGCAGGGATGATGTTCAGAGAACAGAATAAAATAATTACAGCTGGGAAACAGAGAGATGAGCTCAGACTCTTGTTTTGGGATAAGAAAAGAAGGAAGCTGGGGAAACTACAGTTTATGTTGTTCACATGACCAGTCTCCATAGTCCCCCCAGTTCATCTTCCAGTTTCATTCACATTCTCACGATTTCATCCAACTGCTTGGCAGATTTCAAAAGAAATGACACATATTTCATTGAACTCCCAGTACACTCATATTAAAGATATTCCCTTAATAATAACTGTTTTAGTTTTTCTTGGAAGGATTACAGCTACATGAGCCAGCCAATTACTGTATCTGATAATAGGCAGGATTGACCAGTGGGTAAACATGCTGAACCACAACACAGTTAACATTTTGCCTCATATTTCTTTGTTATACAAATCATAGCATACTTTCCAAAGCTTTGTTTAGACTGAGTGATACTAATGAGACCTGATTGATAGAGGCCTAGAAAGTATTATAAACTTATCTGACTCTTCAGTTAATGCAATGTTTATTAGGTTTACACAATGAAAAGAATGAATTTACATAATATAAACTTGGAATCTGAGACATTTCTCTGAAAGTTTGAGCTAAGTAGTCTTCATAAGTATTGGTATGGCATGTGTTTCTAAAGCATTTTATAATATAAACCTTACACAAGGTATTTAATTTAGAAATAAAGTTATTCCAAAGCATTTCTAAAACAGTGATTTTCAACTAGGACCTATTTGTTCTCACAAAGGAAGTATTTTAATCCTAGAGACCATTTTAATTTTCTTAACTAGTATGTTGTATGGGTAGATAATATTAATGTTCAATGTAGGAAAGTCGGGGTACTATTAAGCATCCCAGATTGCCCAAGAAAACCTCAACAGCTAAGTATTATCTAACCCTAAAAGTCAAAAGTGCTGAGCCAGAAAAAAATCTATAAAACCACCTACTTATCTTCTATAAGGATGGTTCTTTCAAGTTATGGTTATGGAGCTACTAAAATAAGCTTCATAAACCTTCCACCAGGAAGTCCTCTCTTAGTTTGTGTTCACCATGGTCTTAAGAGTAATTCCAATGAATATATCCCTTACTGTTTTACTACATTTGAATGATGAACACTAATTATTTTATAAGGGCATTGAAGAGACATTTCCATAATCTTCCATGCTCAATATAGTTTATGCATGCACACACATACTAATAAATAAAATCTTAAATAATAATGGTTTTAAAATGAAATTTTGTCTCTATAAGTATACATGTATTATTCTAGTTAAGGACTATCAATCCAATTGATAGGATATGTCATCAACATACATTATGGCTCTATTTTAATAAATGTGACAACATGATCTCTTTATGAAGTTGAGCAGAGTAATGAGCAGTATTTAATGGCATTGACCCCTTAGGTAACATACATGTATAGGTATAGGAATAGGTATAGGCATGTGATGTATATGTATTTGTGCTTGCGTGTGTACTTTCATGCTTTATAGGCTGCAGGAACTTTAACATATGGATTTAACGCAACTCAGAAATAAGAGTGTCCTTCTAAACTGGTGTTTTCTGGTAATCGTAATGTATATTAACTTGAAGGGCTCAATTGCCCTTTATACGTAGGTAATAATCAACAACATCTTGACTTTTCAAACTCCCATTTATTTTACGAGTTGTTTATTAAACCAAGCACAGCAGCGTTTCAATAATGTGTGCATCTAAAATTTTACTCTTCATTTGCTTGCAACTATGGTCCCTGGAGGGTCTACATACCTGGCCCTGACTTCTTTCCACTACAGTTCTGATAAATAACAATTGTCTATCTTTCTTTCCATCTCATTTGAAGCAAAGCCAATATTTTCTTATCTATTCTCTGATGTTTGTATATATTTGATATGCATCTGCCTGTCTGAACTATAAAAGTAATCATATCTCACCAACATATTCTTTGCTTAAAAATCATCTTACCAAATGACATTAATAAATATATTCTGATATAAAGGGTTGGGGGCAACTAGATAGTTTCCCTACTTTTGTTTGTTTAGGGCCATGATCTGT
>CM053752.1:93451968-93498517 GCA_028658305.1 Pachyuromys duprasi | reverse complement strand
TGTTTCCTATCAGTGAGAGTGGTAGCCACCTAATCCTTAGAACATTATTTTAGAAATTTGCAGAAGAAAATAGCTTTATTACTCAAGTCTGTTACCTCCATGTTGTTTCCTATCAGTGAGAGTGGTAGCCACCTAATCCTTAGAACATTATTTTAGAAATTTTATTTCTTTCTCTTCATTTTTAAGTGTCCTTGTACTCCTGACCAGGAGTTAAGCTTGTCTCTTGATCTAGAATGTTTATACAACACACAACTAAATATTATTTTTTTGATTCAACAATAAGTCACACAACACTGCTTCAGTGTCAGCATGTGGCCATGACATGAGGAGAAAAAAGACTGTTCGTGGTGGGCTGCTTGCCTAATCCAAGTGAAATTAGTGTGCTCTCCCTCTCTTTAGAATAAGGCACTTCTTAGGATGTCAGGCACACTGTGTTAGGAGTAAAGGGAGAATTTATTTCCTGTTGTCAGAAGAAAAAGAAAGCCCCCTTGGCAAAGGCATAGTGTGTTTCTCTTACCACTCTGCATGTTCCTTCTCTCCCACCTTAGTACCCCAAACATGAAGCCTGCCAACTTAATAGCAAATCCTTTCTTCAAATATTGACAGAATTAAACGTAATATGGACAACTCAACTGATTTTGTTTCAAAATATGTATTTATGTTATTTAATGACCTTTGCAGTGAAGGAGAAATTAAATCAGAAAATGAAAAATAAAATGCAATTTGCAAAATACCCTAGGACTTGTTTATTGTATTTGTGGCTAAGAAAAAGATTATACAATTATAAACTCTTAAAATATTTCCTTCCTTTGAGGGAATCATCTAACTTTAGAAAAAAAATCTGTTCCCATGTTTTTATTTGAGCGAAATATTGAACTTTCAAAATTAATCTCACCAAACATTGTGCATATACTCACAGAGATGTATTTTGTATTTTATAAAATTCTCCTCTGATCATGATATCATGTCTATCTACATATATTCAATTGACTGCAGTTTGAATAAGTTACAGTTAATACTTAACAAGGGATATACTTTATTTCTACTCCTACCAGTAATCGCCAGCTATTTCTGAGTTATCAGTGAGACTGTGCTTTCTCTTCTAACAGATCCTGCTAGAAATGTCCTGGTCATAAATGAGATTGTATCTGTAACCATGATATTTCTATGAGACAAGAAAAAGAAATGGCCTCTCTTTTCCTCTTCACCAATGGAGGGAAATGATGAAGAGAAGTGCTTTTAGTATTACTTTTAAGTTGTGAACTTTGGCAACTTCTATACTCATTTCTGTAACCATTTTTACAACTTCAGTGATCTGGAGGAAAGTAGCAACTCTGAAAATAGTGGAAAATAGCCTCCCTTTAGCAACACTAGCTGCCAGTGTGGTTTCCATGAGTGTGACAACAGGAGGAAACTTCTTATCACAAAAATGAGTGGGAGATAGTTCCCCGTAGAAGCTGTAAATGCAGTAGTGCTTCTTGGCTAAAAGATAATGATGACAGCAACAAAATGCCTCATTCTTCTTTGAAATGCAACATGCATATTCTCATGAAAGCAAACACTGCAAGCAAAACATATGAATTCAGAATCAGAGAGGCCGCATGTCCTCCCTGGCCTGCTTGCTGCTTGAAAAAAACACAATGTGAAAAAGGAAAGGACAATTAAAGCTGCACTTTCTTTCTTTCTCTTTCCTAACAAAGGATGAGAAAGCAGCAAGGAAGACAAGGGCTCCTCCTGGCCTTTCTCTCAGCATGGAAGACGATACAACAGTTTACAAACTAGCTGACAGAATTTCGAAAGAAAAGATCAAGTGAAAAACTACGGAGGTCTCAGGGCTTTGAGGGCTGTAAGTAGTGGGGTACAGGCATGTGGATAGGCTTTGATGGTGAGGGCGTGAGGATAGTGACGGTAGTTCCAAGCCAGTGGCAGACAACAGGAAATATATGAAGGATGTGGGTTTGTCTTAGTTAGGAGGGAGGGAAGACACATGAGAGTTTCTTTCAGTTGACTGATTCTAAATAAGCCACTCACACATGAGGCATCGTGCTCAGGTCTGCTTCCTACGTCTAGGTCAGCCACGACCAGTAGAGGACCATCAATCACTCCTACTCACGAAATGGAGAGAGCGTGATTGATTGTTGAGGACTGAATTAGCCCTGCCTGATTCATGGGAACCTTAATGGAATCTGGAAGCCCTGAACTGGAAACTTAGGTTTTGGCCTGGAAATGGACCCCAAACCTTGGGGCTAACTCCAGGTGTGCCCTAGTCAATCCAAACCCTCCGCCTTGAGGAGGAGGAGGTACTTGGTGACCGAGAGCTACGCAGGGCAACTTTTCTTCTGAATCTTTTTAACACTTGAAAGTTTTCTTTCAGAAAAATCATGAGAACGAAAATATAACTTTCTTATTACTGCAGATCAAACTTTATTACTACTTTCATGAAGAATATGCTTATTTATCCGACTCCAATCAGTTCTGTGTATCGACATACAATATAGAGAAAAACACTTTTCAAAAAGTACACATTAATGTACAATGAAATGTCCATCTCTTACCTACTTTCACTCTAGTATTGTGTAAGAGCTGAAAGGATGCTCTGTCAGTTACTTTTCTACTTGATATGATAAAATACTCTAAAACAAGTATACTAAGAGAGGAGAAATTTATTTTGCCCCATGGTTCGACGTTAAGTCCATAGTTAACAGTTTCAGGGAAGTCCCCCTGAAAACTGTTTTAGGCAGAAGACCACATTGTGTTTACAGCGAACAAGCCAAGAGGAATGAACACTGCAAATTAACCAGCTTTACCCTTTGGTTTACCAGAGACCCCAGACAGGTGATACTGGTACCCAGCTAGAGTGGCTTTTTCTACCCTTAATAATCCTAATCTAGGTAATCTCCACAGAGCTCTAGGGTAACAATATTACAACACTCTGGTATAAACTGGAACATAAGTGCTGTGGATATGTTTTCAAGAAGAGGTCAACTCTGAGTAATCATCTTTATTTTAAAATGAACCTTGGTCTTTTCTTCACTCAAATTGTCCTGTAATGTATAAGACTGTCTGTAGTGAATGTGGAAGAAAATGGCAGACATTTCAGCATTTCCTTTCTACCCCTTGGAAAAGCCTTTACCTCCTTTATAATATTTAGAAAAATTATTTTTATGAAATTTTAGATAGGATAAAAATTTTAGTTTCTGTCTCTTGTTTGTTTTTGTTTGTTTATTTTTCTGAGAGTCAGGGTTTCTCTGTGTAGGTCTGGCTGTTCTGGAAATCACTTGGTAGACCAGGCTGTCCTCAAACTCACAGAGATTGTCTACCTGTGCCTCCCACGTGCTGGGATTAAAGACATGCCTCCATTGCTGGCTTAGGTTTTGTCTAAGTCAATATCCTTTTGCCATGAAGAGACACCAAGATCACAGCAGCATTTTAAAGGAAAACATTTCATTGGGGCTGGCTTTCAGTTCAGCGGTTTATCAGAACTGAAATTATCATTTCAGGAAGCATGGTGGCATGGAGGCAGTCATGGTATTGGAGAGGTACTTATATCTGGACAGCAGACAGCAGGAAGAGCGTGAACCAGCTGGGCCTGGCTGGAGCTTCTGAAATCTCAAAGCCCACACCCAGTGACACAGGTCATCCAGTCAGGGTATACCTACTCTAACAAGGCTACATGAGCTAATCTTTTCAAATAATATCACTTCCTATGAGCCTATTGGGATCGTTTTTGTTCAGACCACCATTGTTTCTTACACAGCACTGCACGGAAATACTGTCCCTTTCATCAGAATAGTGGCAGCCAATTCCATAATCCTGCAGACCACATTACGCTCTTCCAGAATCACTGACCCCAATGTTTGCAGACAAGTGTGTGAAGCTGAAGACTTATAAGGAAATTTATATTTAATGGATAGTTATTTTATGCTTGAAATTCTTTTCAAGACAAACATTTAAAGTTTGGGGTATTTTGTTTGTGTGTTTGATATATATATATATATATATATATATATATATTTTTTTTTTTTTTTTTTGAGACAAGGTTTCTGTGTAGCCCTGGCCATCCCATCCCGAAACTCACACTGTAGATCAGACTGGCCTTGAACTGAGAGACACGCCTGCCTCTCCTTCCTGAGTGCTGGGACTAAAGGCATGTGCCATCAACTCCAGGCTCAGATTTTAAGTTTTAATTTCTGAATCAGTGATAGGAATGATAGGTTAATGCTTCAAAACATATTTAATTGCTTTGGGGTTGTAGTATCTTTATTAGGAGTAGACATCTGTTATATTTAGGTACAAAATTATACACATTTTATTGCACATTCTAATGAAGAATGATAAATAAATATATCCCAAGCAATGTATCTGTTTCAGATTATAGTCTTTAAAGACGGCATGTCCAAATCCAACTCTGCATCATCTGAAGTTATCCCATCTTTACAACGAATCTGTCTAAGATGACTTCCTCAGGAGTCAGTGTGCAGTTGGAGAAATTTAAAAACATTTCCTCATCAAACGCTCATGATGTGACAGAGCCTGAAAACAGTTAAAATTCTATATGTCTAAATAAACTCAGTATTATTTTTGATAGTTCATAAGAACATCAAATTTTGTGCCAAAATTCTGAAAAAATACTAAGCATCTATTGACGTTAAAAGTAGCTTGTTTAAATGGAAAGGGAGTGACGAATTCGGTGTCTGAACATTTTTTCATATCTGAATTAGATGATAAAGCAAGTCCTATACACATGGAATAGGAATCTGGCTGTGTGGGGCAAAAGTTCCTCAACAGGCAAATTCTGATCATCTCTTGCAAGATGGCTTGTTACTGAGTCAAGCATATTTACCTATGTTACTTGGAAAGAAAATAGCACACACATTCATTCATCCATGGTTTGCATTCCTTGAATTCACACTAACCTGCTTGATAGCTAAGATCAAGGTACAATTGTGAAAACGAAAAAATCAAGCACCTCCTTATGAGAGTCTGAACACTGTCAGCATGTGCTTTACCACAACAGGACACAGCATACACACTACAAAGCGCCCCTCTGTACCACGACATAGGTGCTTAGATGTGAGGGCAAATAAGTGGAAAATTAATCTCTGTGAATCACAGAATGCAAGATTTTTAAAATTCCATGACATACAAATGAAGATTCCACATTTCCCCCAATTCCTTCTCCTCGTCCTCCCCATCTCCTTCCTTGTCATCTTTCCCCTCCTTCCTCATCTTTCCTCACCTTATTTTTAGCTTTATGAGACATAATCTTGCTATGTGTTCCAGGTTGGCCTCAGACTCAGCCTGTGTAGCTTCTTCCTTCTTTCCTTGAGCCTCCATGCCCTTTATTCATTTTCTACAGTGGTCAGATGTAGATCACATATCAAGCTACCAAGTTTTCTACACTAGGTTCAGGTTTTTGTTTTTGTTTTATGTTTGTTTGTTTTTGTCATTAGATTCCTCATACATGTCCAAGATCAGTGATTCAGGAACAGTCCACTATCCACTATACTACTACACTTGAACTCAGTCCACGACGTTTGCATTAAATTCTGTTGGACATACTGTTGTTACATGGCTTCAGAGTTTGTCAGAGGATTTTGACTGATGATAGCTTTTCGTTTGCTAAAGAAGTAAGACTGAAGAGGTTTTTCCAATATGGGTCAAAATAGCACATCCTAAGATTGAGAAATGAATTATAAATTTAGTAGAAAAAATTCATTTTTGAGCAATAGAGAAAGCCATACAGCAAGAGCCTGATATTCTTGCAGTATAAAAAAAAGTGGGGGGAGATAATATTTCTATTAATAGCTTCAAATATAATTTCTTAAATTGATGTCAAAGTTAATGTCCTAAGTTAGTATGTTGAAAATACTGGATGTGAACATTTGTGTGGATGCTTCCTAATCAATAAATGAGAGAGAGAGAAAAAATATTAAGGAACACTTAAGAGAGAAACACAGGGAGAATGATTGTAAAGGAACACTTGCTGTCTTTTAATTGACGGAGCAGATTGCCTGTTTCTGTGATTCATCTCCTAAAAGCATTTGATGACCATTAAAAAAAAAAAGAAGAATCGTGGATTTTTCACAAGACAGGTTAGACAGAAAAAATCCTGCCTAAACAGGCAAGTTTGTGATTCAAAATGGGATAAAAATAGCAACTGGCTTGATGACTCACTCACATTGTGAAAGTGATGTGACCCTTGGTGAATAGCACCCTATAGATTTCATCAAATTTTTATTGTTTGTTAAACAAGGTCTTTATTTGTAGCTGGACATGAGTACCTCTTTTTGGCTACAGTATCATGGCATAATTACACTCTTAAATGATTATACGTTCTGTTGATTCTAGAAAGAGTCATGAGTTGAAATATATACAGTACATATAAACACATACGTGAACGTATTTATTATCAATCCACATCTTATTTTTTTCCTTTCTTTTGATTTGACTTTGATGACAATGATGGATAGAGATTCCAAAATGTAGGTTTCATGCTTTTATTCCGTAGTCTAAAATAAATATTTCCAAGTCCTCTTCCCCCTGGGCAATGTGCTTCTCATTTGTTGCGGCTCTCAGCGCAGAGGTGCAGCTGACCACTAACCTGACATGGCCTGTCATCTGGGACTGCCATTTCTTCCATCTTCTTAATGGACATTGCTCTACAGACGTCTGTGGCCCTACCTGACTATAATCCTTTAAATTTTAATTCACTTTACATTTAGCTTGGTCATAAATACCATTTAGGTACCAATACTCTGCTTTATGCAGTCCCTAAGGAAGTGTTTTTATTTTAATGAGGCCATTTGCAACTTAAGAGCAAAGAAAAAATTCCATCTTTGATTGAATATATTTGTCAGTTCTATTCCCGATTGGCATTTTCATGGGGAAACTTGGATAAAACTACAGAATGGCTGCTTACCAAGTGGGATAAAAGTCCCAGCATGTTTCCATTCTCAAATTCAACTGAATAAATGGTCTTCAAAATACATTTTGAAAACACCAAAGTAAACCCTGGGTACAATTGAAAGTAAATTCCAGAATTAAATTGTATTATAAATGAAATTTACACTAGCATTTTTTTCCCAGTAGGCAGGAAAAACACAAATAGAGACTTCAGTTTGTAAACTCTTCAGGTAATATACTTGCATAATAACAGATGGGAGCGAATGTCACAGAATATAAACAAATAGTGGATAATCATCCATCTTGTCGGTTTTGTCTCTCACTTGTATTCCAGTGTTAGGCTCTTCTTGTGAGTTACTTGTGAGTTACATGATACTTGTCCAACAAGCTTTTGGAGGAGAAAAACTGCTACTGAAATATATGAGGTGATAAATAATAAATTCAAATTTTTCTTGGTATATTTTGACAGTGCCGATGACAGAAGTAATTTCAACTTGAGAAACTGCACACATTGTACTTTTTTAAAGTGCTTCTTTAACTTTAAAATATGAAGATGTCAGAAGTAGTAGCGTTTAGCTGTAATCCCAACACTAGTGAAGCCAGGGAGGATGACTATGAGGCAGAGACCATGTGAACTATATAATGAGTAGTCTCAGACCAGCCTGGACTGCCTACAATGACCCCCTGTCTAAATAAATTAATTAAACACATAAAAATTCATTAGTTTTGGGTATTACTTTAATTACTAGATTCTCATTTTCAGTTTTGGCTTATAGTATTTCTTAAATAAAATAATCATAACTTTCTCAAATCAGCTAAATCCATTTTCACATTATCTCTTATTTTTCACAACTCTTGTGTTTGCTGTTACACTTTTTGTTATGCAACTGAAAACATTAAGGAAGAAGGCAGCTAAGTGATAGTCTGTGCAGCCATTGTCCTTATTCCTTATTTTAACAGATTCAAAGTAGTGTTGAATATGATCCACAATAAACTATATAAGTAAAAGGAACTTCTGTTTTCTATTCTTAGCATCGTCATACTTCCTAGTTGGTATCAGTCAGGTAACTGAGGGAAAATGTGGCAAAATATGGGAAAATATTGTTTTTCTTATTTCTTTACACATATCTCAAACTTGATATGCTTAACATATTGGTTTAATAATACCAAGCAACTTTGTGTCTGTGGGTCACCTCACAAAGTCCCATACTTCCTACAGACTTTGTTATCCCAGTCAATAATGCCATATCTCTCAACCTTGGTGTTTCTTTGCCACTAATACTAAATATTCAGCCATCGGCCACTTCAAATTCACCTAGACCCCAACTGTGGATTGTGAGATAAACAACTTTAATTGTTATCAAACCCTACAGGTTTGTCCTTCCCCAGAATAAAGGGGGTTATTCTAATTTATATGAAGTTCTGCTTCCTGTCATGGTGCCTTTCATTCCCGTCAATAGAAAAAGTGTAGTCATTGACCTTCAAAGACTCTCAGTGGTTCCCATCTCAGCAGTTTTTAAAATCTATCCTGTCTTCTGGAGAGCTATGTCCCAGGCACTTTCATATCTAAATTATTTTCATTATTGGCTGAGTTATTAATATCACATCTCAGCACATCATTCTTTATCCTCACCTAACTTCATATATTCCAATTTTTGCATCAGATCAGAAAAAAATAAACAAATCAAATCATGGCTTACAATCAAAATTCCAAACACGGCTTATCTTCACAGATGAAGTTCAATTGGAAAACAGGTGCTTTCTTTGTTTACCCCGAGAGTTGCTTTGCTCTATAAAGGCAGAAGTTTAGTAGTCATCAAAGAGCTCTCAAGACTCCCAAACTTGAAATTCTTGTCATCTCTCTAAGGAAAAAAAAAAAGACAATTCTTGTTTTTCTTTTCTTCTTTAGCTTATCATTATATTCCACAATAGACTTTTTACATTTCATTGTCTCTCTCTGTCTCTCTCTTTTTTAATTTGATGCATTCTCCTAGAGAATACCTCTTATATCACTGTGCTAGTTACTGCTATCAAAGCTGTGACAGATGGTCGAGGAACATTGGTGATTATATGAAGTAACTTTTTATGGTATGGTTCTATTTTGGGTTGATGGTCATAAATTTAGAATTAAGTTGAAATGATAAACACAATTCTACTCCATAGAAATTTAGATTTCAGAAATTGTACTCATTGAATTTTGACGATAAAATGCACACTGAAAAACTACTTGAGGAGGGGAAAAATTGGAGATAGTCTTGCAGTAATGGCTATGTAAAAACATTTTTTTTCCCTTAAGAAATAGCTCACCGAGCTATCATGGGCCCCATCTGAGCGGGGGTTCCAGGCCACATCCACACATGGTCCTTGATTGTAGAAACCCTCTCATACAAGACCCCTGTGCCCTGCTCAGTTTGGTCTTTATGGAGCTTTTGTTCTCCCCAAGTCTCACCAACCTCCCCCAGATCTATCATTACTTCTGGCCCTCTGCCAAAGGCTTGAACGGGAGTCTTAATATCTGCTCTGATACATCGATACATTGATCCCCCCCCCAGAGGTCCTCCTTGGCATACTCCTGTTCTGTTGCTTGTTTTCTCCTCCATTCAATGTCCATCCCATGGACTGAAGACCCTAGTGAGGGAAACAGGGACTGTTTCAGTCATGAACTTGATGGCTGACTCTTTGACCCTCCCCCATACAAGCCAGGGAGTGACAGACTGGCTAGATCCCAGGGGAGGACATTGTAGCCAGCCCTGAGGAGACAGGATGAGGGGGAGTTGGATGGAAGGGGAGGAGGTCCTCCCCTGTTGGTGGACTTGGAGGGGGCAGGGAGGAGGGAGATGAGGGAGGGAGTGGGAAGGTGGGAGGGAATGAGGGAGGGGGCTACACCTGGGATGCAAAGTACCTAACCTGTGATTGATATAAAAATAAATAAATTAAAAAAAAAAAGAAATAGCTCACTAGGTCTTTACAATTCTTAAGGGAAACTTCTACGTGGTGAGTTGTGGCTAGAGAAAGAAGGCCAGCACCTAATGTCAGAAGTGAGTATTCTTTCCACCATGATGAACTGGCAAGAGCCTGAGTGAGAAACTATTAAGACTGTCTCACAGAGCATATTGAACATGGAATGGGACAAATGTGAGTTAATTTCTCAGACAAATTAAATAACCTCAAACTAAATATGGAAAATTTAAAAAAGTTTGTTCTGGTTTTGTTTTTCAAGAGTGTTACAACTTTACAGAAGAGCTATTTAGATTAAGCAGTTATACATTCATTTTCTGGTTCATGTGGTTTACTAGAAATTTGAAGTAAGCTGGAATTAATTGGTATTTTTTTCTACCCAATAGCTCTTTGTTCTTATGTAAGTTATTTAATGTCTTTGAGACACAATGTCAATTTACATAAAATGCATTGTGTTATCTTCGGTCATCTTAATCGTATTGCAACTTTAAACATACAATCACACAGAAACTAATAAATTTTCTTTTAACAGTTAAATGAAGATTTTCTTCAAATGAAACCAATAGATATAGAAACTTGTTACCTAATTTCTCTAGTGTATTAATGATAATTAATCACTATAATCTGCAAATATTTTGTTTATTCATGTGATGAGGATTTGAGGTTTTTTTGTTTTGTTTTGTTTTACTTTCTGTGTTAAAAAGAAGGGGCATTACTATTAACTCTAACCTGAAGCTCAAGGAGAAAGAAGGAACCGCTCCCCATAATTTAACTGTGCGCTCTGACATCTGGGGTTACACTGACTGTTTTAGAACCCAGCATCTATTCTTTCTATTTGTTTTCTTTACTGCTGCTGTGTTCTGACTAGAAATGAGAAAGCTATTCCCACCATGCACTAGAGAGCTCTTTCCTGGCATTGCAGCTCTACCTAGACACTTAAGAATACATTTCTCTTTTTATTGTTGTTCAGTAATCATTACTGTAAAATTATTCGTATTTTGCTTCATCTCCTCTTGATCCAGCTGTATTTTGACCTCTGTTTATCCTGAGAGAGTTTTTCTCATAGATTTGTACTACCCTTGCTAACTCTTTCTTTCTTTCTTTCTTTCTTTCTTTCTTTCTTTCTTTCTTTCTTTCTTTCTTTCTTACTTTCCTTCTTTCTTTCTCTTGAGTAAGTTATTTTTCTGAAAGGTCAACAGCAATGGAATTTAGTATGCTAACTTCACATAGTGACCTCTTTAAATAAACATTGCTGAAATGAGTTGTTCAAAGGAGATTGCATGGTCTAAATAAAGCTGTGCTTAGTCAACTTCGTGAAGCAGTTGGAGTTTATCTTTCTCTTTCTTTCCTTCTATTAAAACATGGTTGTCCTGTGCTCTACTTTCTGGGGCTCTATCTTAACTGGTTGAGTTTAATCTTATGCTAATTCTGTTCCCACAGTCTTCATGGTGTCTCACATTGTCAGAGTTTTCAGTCACGATGTTTCAACAATTGAAATATATTTTAGATTTTATTTATTACCCTTGAAGGTAGGATAAGTGTCACAAATAATATCTATTACAGCTAAATTGGTAGTTTTGTTTTCCTAGTTGCACATTATATAATGAGGCATCTAGTAATGGGTAGCATCTTTGATCCAATCGAGTTATTAAAAAAACAAAACAAAACTTCCAGAAACAACTTATCAGTTGCTTTCCATTGCTGTAATAAAAGATCATGACCAAGTCAATTTAAAGAAAGAAATGTTTATTAGACTATGGTTTCTAAGGTATGAGGCTCTGTCATGGCAGAAAAACGTGGCAACAAGCAGCGAAGCAGAAGGGTTGTGTCATAACCCACAAACAGGAACCAGCCCGCTCAACAGGCATACTTTCTCTAATAAGCCACAACTCCTATACCTCCTCAAAGAGAGCCCCCAACTTGGTCCCATTCAAACCACTGCCTTCTACTTTCTAACCTGGATAGGCTTGTGACCATGTGATTCAAATGCATTTTGTCCAATTACAAATGTCCATAACTATCAACACTGTTCAAAAGTCAAAAATGAAGTATTTTCTGAGATTTAAGGCATTTTTTTCACTGAAAGTCTCTGTAAAATGGAGCAAATTACATATTTCAACTGTGATGATATAGAATGTCCAGTTTCGATATGAAGGATTGGGTGTTGTCTTGGTTATGATTACTATTTTGTGATGAAACACCATGGCCAAAAACAACCCAGAGACGAAAGTGTTTATTTGGCTTACACACCACATCACTTTCATAACTGATAGATGCCAGGGCCGGAGCTCATGTGAGGCAGGGCCCTGGAGGCAGGAGTTGATGCAGAGACTGTGGAGGATTGCTACATACTGCCTTGTTCCCCAGGGCCTGATCATGTGAGGTTGCTACGAAACATAAAGATCCGGGCCCTCCCCCATGGATCCCTAATTAAGAAAAATGCTTCATAAGCTTGTCTTCTTGTATACTGAAATTCTGAGGCATTTTGTCAACTGAGGCTCCCTCTTCTTAGATGACTATAGCTCGTGTCAAACTGACATAAAACTTGTCAGCATAGGGTCATTGTGGGAAAAATAACTGCAGCAGAACAACACCAAGTTCTCTAGTTCCATGTACAACGTCAACAGGACTAGACAGTTCTCACCTTCCAGGTTTCCTGCTTTGAATATGCATATCTCTTGTTATACCCAAATCTCAAGGACCCCAAAGACCACCACGGAGACAATTCTGTTGCAAACACGGTCTTTATTATAAGCTCAAGCTTGGTCCCACACTGTCACCAACAGAGTGCTTCTCAAGCGTAGAGACCCAAGCTCAGGGAGAGAGGGGTTTTTACAGGGGTTACAGCAAGCTTTGGCGCATTCCAGTTTGGCAGTTTTATGATTGATTGACATTTTGCAAATCTCAGGTGTCTGGAGGGCGAAACTGTAATTGTTTTACTCAACGTATTATAAAGAACATCTGGGTAAACTCTAGGTATTCTCTGATGGGTTATGGTTAAATATTACCAGAGGTGAATAGACGATATTTTTGTGGGTTATTTTCAGGATATTCCTTGGGGAGAGGATTTTATTGTCTTGTTCCTGGTTTTGTTGACCTATGGCCTAGTTTTTGGGACTTGTGACTTTTGGGACGAAGGGTCAGGCCTGGTCCTTTCACTCTGTTGGTTTGGCTTTACTCATTATGTGCAGCTCTTTTTGGCAAATATCCCTTACCTCTGAATCTTGGGGTTGCCAATAAAACTTAGGACTAACATTCAGATATTACTGCAGTGGCCTCTTAGGAATCTTATGCAGAAACTAGTGGCTTTCTGAAAGTGTGGAAGAAGAATCTAGAACCCCTTCACATGTCCATCCAATGTGGGCTGGTTACTTGGGATACACCTGCAACCTATTGAACTGCAATTGCAGCTTTTGTTTGTCTTTGATTTTAGAGTCAGGAAAGACTTTAGGCCTTTTCGTCAACCAAGTATGAAGTTGCCCAGGGCAAAGCTTGCCCTGGAGGCACACTTTCCTTTATTTTAGAGCAACCATGGCCTGTCCTTAGGATGATGATCTCCTTGCCAAGAACAAGCCTCTTTACAGTGTTAGCTGGTTAATGTCCCCTCTCTTTCCCAACTGTACATTTTATATTTCATTCTACTCTGTCTGTTCTTTACTATAATACTCCCAGGTAAGGCTCTTTATCATGTTCTAGAATCATTATGAAGCTTTCCTAAAATCTCCTTTGTCAAGAAAGTAATCCATTATTTTTATTTTATTGTTTATTTAAAAAAATTTGTTTTTAGGTAGCATATTCTGATTACACAGAAAAATTACCAAACTAAACTAGTAAGTAGCTCTGTAGTCATAAGGAAAGATATAGTGGGTATCAAACTTCCAAGGAGGAAGGGCTGGTGGTGGGGAAGAGAAAAATGTAACTCTCCTCCTCTGAGGGAGGAGCAGCCTTGCCAGGCCACAGAGGAGGTCATTGCATCTCATCAGGATGAGACCTGATAAGCTAGGGTCATATGGAAGGGGAGGAGGACCTCCCCTATCAGTGGACTTAGAAAGGGGCATCTGAGGCAATGAGGGAGGGTGGGATTGGGAGGGAATGAGGAAGGGGGCTATAGCTGGGTTACAAAGCGAATAATGTAAAAAGTAAAAGTTTAATTAAAAAATTTTAAAAGAAAAAAAAAAAGAAACTGTAAAAAAGGGTAAAAACAAGCAGATATTTCATGACAGTCCCCATGGTAGGGACTCTGAGACAGACTAGGTACCCTTGCCAGAAGTAGTTGTGCTCTGGAGGGAGGTTAAAGGGAATTCCTATAAGATTAAGGATGGTGCCTAGTGAACAGAAACTGCCAAAAGAGATCTGTTTTTGTAGTAAACAGAAACCTTTAGGCTTGTTTACCAAATAACAAGTCTTCTGTTTACCTAGACAAAACGTTGACACTCTAAACAGTATCATCAACACTGCCCTTTTCTGGAAGGAGACTTTGGACAGACACTGCCCACAGCCCCACCCACCCAAATCTAAACCCTTTCTTCCTGACTCTCATTAGAATACAAACAGGCATCTATACAAATAACAAGAGGAAGGATGGTAATAATAATTATAATAATACAAACCTGAATTTCTCAATTCCTAAGGTCTGAAGCCATACCTTAAGAAACTCTTGGGTAATCAGAAACAATCAGTTCATTTGGTTACATTTAACTAAATTTTGAAGATCAGCTTGTCTCATTGTGCCAGATTTCTGTTAGTGTCTCTTTCTATTGACAAACCAAGACCGTTCATTCTGTTCATGGCAAACAAAAGGAGACTATTAAAATGATATTTTAAATAACTTTATTTTTCTCATTTATCTCATAAGTAAGATTTAGAAGCAAAACCTCAAATTACTATTGAAATACTCTCTAAAGAACATAAACCATGTTTTATTGCACAGAAAACACAGCAGTTTCTATCTATGATGACAAAATCTTGGGTTGACTGTACAGTGCACTCTAAGGAATGTTTATGTTATATCCACAATTGTTCACAGGAAGGAATCATAAGTAAACTTGTAGCAGTTTTCTTTTTCTTTTTTCTTATCATAACCTCATAACTTTCTGGTAGTGAAGGATCACTTTTATTTATTTATTTTTTTGTTAAACTTGGATATACCAGCTGCTCAGTGTTAGCAAATATCTAATGATGTGGAGGGTTAGCAGGAGAAAACAGGCCATGCACGGGATAGCCTGTTTCTGTCTCTGCATTCTCTGGCTTTTAGTTTCTATTTACTTCACTCTTGTTCCTATCAGCCTAGCTAAGCAGAAATAATCACCTCTTTTTTAGGTTTCATTTGATCTGATTAAACATACAACACAAGTTATTAATTGTGAATGAGAAGACAGATGAAAAAGCAACTAGCTACTGATTTTATGAGTTGACATTGATACTGTTTTCATTTATAACTTCTGCAAAATCCCCAGAGGAAGATCGATAATATGAATCCTGGGTAGCATTCCTTATTTATATGAAAGTGAATTAAAATGCACTCATGAGGACTGCCTGGATCCTCTTTCTCTGTGCCCTAGTTAGGCCACTTCACCAGAGGGAAGTGGTCAAAAGCTGACTACTGAGTCCAAAGCAGAGACAGCCCCTGCTCCCGTTACTAGCGAACTCATATGGAGACTAAGCTACCATGGGCTACATCTGAGCCAGAGGTCTAGGTCCTCCCCATGTATGGTCCTTGGTTGATTCATCAGTCTTTGCAGGACCTCCCTGAGCTCAGATTTTTTAGCTCTGTTGGTCTCCATGTGTTGCTCCTGTCCAATTCGGGTCTTTTTATTTCCCTCTTTTTCAGTAAGATTCTCTGCACTCTGCCCAAAGTTTGGCTATGGGTTTTAGGATCGGTTTCAATAGCCTGATGAGTAGACTCTTTTAGATGCCCTCTGTGGAAGGCTCCTGTCCTGTTCTCTGTTTCTCCTACTTCTGATATCTATCCCATTCGCCCTTCTGAATGAAGATTAAGCCTCTAGGCAGTCCTTGTGAGATGTGATAGGCTAAGCTCAGATAGTAGGGGAGGAGGACCTCCCCTATTAGAGGACTAGAGGAGGGACATGGGAGGGAGAATAGGAAGGGAATGTGGAACGGGGAAAAGATGAGGGAGGGTGCTACAGCTGGGATACAAAGTGAATAAATTGCAATTAACAATAATAGTAATAAAAACTTTAAAATAAAAAATGCACACATAGAAAGTACAATCTAGGGAGACTATACAGTATTACAAACTGAAAAATAATTGAGAAATATTTCTTTTCTGTAATTTAATTTTATTTATTTCAATTTATTTATTTTGTATCCCCACGGAAGCCCCCTCCCTCATCTCATTCCAGTCCTACCCACTCTCCCTTTTCTCCTCTTATGCCCTTTTCCTAGTCCCCTGGTAGGGGAGGGCCTCCTTCCCTTATATCTGACCCTAAGTTCTCAGCTGTCATCAAGGCTAGCTGCATTATCTTCCTCTGTGGCCTGGCAAGGCTGTACCACCCAGGGGGAGGTGATCTAACCACTGAGTTTGTCATAGACAGCCCTTGTACCCCTTAACAGAGAACCGACTTGGAAACTGAGCAGCCAATGGGCTTCCTTTGAACAGGGCGTCTAGGTCCTCTCCATGCATGGTCCTTAGTTGGAGTATAGGTCTCTTAATGACCCTCCTGGGAACAGGGTTTTTTGGGGTTTTTGTTGTTGTTGTTGTTTTTTGTTTTGGCCCTGTTGCTTTCCTTGTGGTGTTCCTGTCGTCTCTAGGTCTTTCTATCTCCCTCATCTTCCATAAAGATCAAGGCCTTTTGCCCAAAGGCTATGACTCTCAGTACCTTCTTTGATACCCTGGTGGGTAGAGTCTTTCAGAGGTCCTCTGTGGAAGGCTCCTGTCCTGTTCCTTGTCTTCTACTTTCAATGTTTATTCTATTTGCCCTTCTGAATGAGGTTTCATCTTCTTCCCTAGGGTCCTCCTTTTGGTTTAGTTTCTTTAGGACTCCAGATTTTAGTATGTTTATCCTATATTCTATAGCTAATATCCACTTTCAAGTGAGTGTATACCATGTGTGTCTTTCTACTTCTGGGTTAGCTCACTCAGGATGATATTTTCTAGTTCCCACCATTTGTCTGCAAATTTCATGATTTTCTTGTTTTTAACTGAATAGTATTCCATTGTGTAAATGTTCCACACTCTCTGTATCCATCCTCTGTTGAGGGACATCTAGGTTGTTTCCAGATTCTGGCTATTACAAGTAAAGTTGCTAAAGTTGGGGATTATTGGAAGAGTAATGGAAGCTTCTAGAGAAGGTATCCTTCATGCAGCACTGGGTAAAGAAAAGCTAGTGAACAAATCAAACACAAATCAATACTTTTGGTTCCTGCTTCATGATCTAAACCTCGAAATCTATAACTTAGAGAGGATAAGGTAACACAACCTACTGTTTTCAGGCATTGACAAAACCCATGATACCAGCCAGGGCAGAGTAAAACTAAAGCCATCGAGAAAAACTAGAGATAAAGTATTAGCAAGAGCCAGAGCAATAACTGAAGAAATAAATGTAAGATTTTATTTTTTCATCTGTTTTTCCTGTTTGTCTATTTATTGTGACATAGAGTATAGATCATTTAGAATAGCTTTAATATATGTTTAAAAATAAGCATAAACAGAAAGAAGCACCAAGGAAAATGATTAAACACCTAACTGTGAACTCCTTCTTAAGGAAGAGCTATGCAGAGCTGCAACACTTCAAAAGTGACATGAAGGCACGTTTCCTCTTCCTTTAAAACTGACATATTTAAATATGGGAGCCATTTTGATTGAAAAATTTAAGTGACCATTCTTAACAGATCATTCTAATTGAAAAGAAATGGACGCATGCAACAGAGCCAGAAAGGAAGAGATCATAAAGTAGTCAAACAGGAAGTGTTAGAAATGAGTGGTTAAGAAAAGAGCAAAAAGACTTCTTAGTAGACTCAACATACTGGAGAGAAAATTCAGCAGTCATTAACAAAGGTGAATCGAAATTACTTAAGCTGCTAGGTACCTGAATTCAGTCCCTCTTTGCTTCCTTCCCTGTGGGGTTTTCTCCTGACAGGGAAACCCCAGATACACATGGTATATACTCACTTATATAGACCTATAAGATAGGATAAACATACTGAAATCTATACACCTAGATAAGCAAGAAAGCAGACCTGGGGTAAAATGATCAGTCCTTACTTAGATAGACAAATAGGATGGACAATGAATGTAGGAGAAAACAAGCAACAGGACAGAAGCCTACCACAGAGGGGCTCTGAAAGACTCTAATTAGCAGTGTATCAAAGCAAATATTAAGACACATAACCAACCCTTTGGCAGAGTGCAGGGAATCATATGAAAGAAGGGGGAGTTAGTATGACCTGGAGAGAACAGGAGCTCTGCAAGGACCAAATAGATCAGGGCACAGGGGTCTTTTATGAGACTGTTTCTCCAATCAAGGACCATGTATGGATATAACCTAGAACCCCTGCTTGGATGTAGCAAATGGTAGCTCAATATCCAAGGGAGTGCCCTAGTAAGGGGAACGGGGACTATTTCTGACATGAACTCAATGGCTGGCTCTTAGACCCCACCTCCACCCCCAAGGGAGGAGCAGCCTTGCTAGGCCACAGAAGAGGATATTGCAGCCAATCCTGAAGAGACCTGATAAGCTAGAGTTAGATGGAAGGGAAGGAAGTCCTCCACTGTCAGTGGACTTGGAAAGGGGCAGGGAAGAGATGAGGGAGGGATGGGGGAGATAAGGAGGGAATGAGGGAGGGGGCAACAGCTGGGATACAAAGTACATAACCTATGATTAATATAAAATAAAATAAAAATGTTAAAAAATAATTAAAAATTATATAAAGAAAGAAATTACTTAAGCTGAGCAACGAAAAGAAAAAAAGATAAAACAAACACATAAAACACATAACAGACAATATATAAGCAGAGAAAATAGCCTATCAACTACTTGAACAGAATTCAAGAAGAGTCAGGACGGTGTATTTCTTTTAGTGTACATTCAAACTATTTTCCCATACCTAAAAATAGTGGTTGGGACACTTCTTAATGGAAAGACAACCATATGTCAACATCATAACCATAAGCATAAAGAGTTTTATATAGTGAACTTGCGTTTTGACAGAGACAACTCGAGAAACGATAACTAGCATGTTGATAAGGAAGTAAATAGACACAGTTGATTATGCTTAGAAAACAGTGAATGATGTCCAAGAATTATCAATAACTACAGACATTAGCAGAGGCAAATTAAGTGTTATGTCATGATCGCACTTGTAACTGAGTAAGAACGTTTTGCCCTCTACACCTCTTTTTGATTTCTCCCCATTATTTATAGCATAGAGTAACTTTTCTCCTTTTATTTCTACTGTAATGTAAGGTTGATGAGGCAAAAACCACACTGGCTTTCACTGTTATAGTTTCAATTCCTGTTTCATGATAAACACTCAAAATATTTGTTTTATTATGTCTCTACATATGGTGAAAAAAACTTTTAAAATTCATTCATCGTATCAAAGGAAAAGGTAAGTTTGGATTAACTGGGTTACTTTTAGAAGCTTGTTTATTCTTCCAGGAAAATAATATGTTACAAAGAATATATATTTATTTCACTAAAAGTTTCAAATTGGATTTCCCATTAAAGATGTCTCTGGGCTAAACTCAGAAGAATTATATTTATGTCAAATAAAAACAAGCATTATGTTCCACATATGGTAAGTCAATGAAACTCATTGGGAAAAAACAATCTGGTAGAAATCTCTTGGTTGTCACAAACATTTTAGGGAATAATGTCCACATGTGATCACAAATGCATGTGGTGCTCTGACAGAGGCATTCTCCTCAAGAAGAAATCATCTTGATTTTGTCTACCATTTTAAAGAGGTCGCCTGCTGTCAATCGCTAGTCAAAAAAAATTGTCTTTACCATATGTTTTCTAATGCAATATTATCTGAGATATAAGTAAGATATGACAATGAGAAAATGATAACTATTCTAATTATCTCCAATTTTACTTTTAAGCATATTTTCAAGAAAAATACATAATCAAATATATGTGTAATATTCTATCATGCTTTCATGTGATCATATCCTGCACCTCTGTTTTCAATATGATGCTCTAGTTGGTCAGTTCTAATGCTTTTGTAAAACTGTCTTTCATAGTGACATGCAATTACCTCTTAACTGCCTGCATGTGAAATGCCCTACCTGCACTCTAGACACAGCAAAGTATAAATTGAATCAAATTTTATCATTCATAAATATTTACGGCACTTTTGTATAGATTTATGTTTTTTAAGACTTTTGGATAAATATTTCTTTCAATTCTCTTGCTGCAATAATAAATAAGTTCTATTTCAATATTTATCAGGAGAGTTCAAAGTGAATTCGTCAAAATTCATTTTTTTTTCAAATTTAAAATTTTTTTCATACATTTTTTTAAGGAGAAAGCTGGTATTCTCACTCTGCTGGTATTCTCTCTGTGCTACTGCTGCAAATGATCTTAGTCTGTGTAACCGAAGAAGAACATACATGTCGCTGCTGTCTCAGTTCTACTCTGTGCTTCCCAGGTAGTTTTTGGATCCTACAGGAGGACTTGTGGAAGAGGTATGGTGATCACTGGAAGCCTGTGTTGTGTGGGCTTCGATCTCGTATTCCAGAGAAATTTTTCTTAGGACCAAACAACATTGTTCATTCTCTCACTTCTGATAGTATGATGTGAGTTCCCACACTTAACATTTCCTATGTGAAATATTCTATCATGACTAATATGTAAGAGTTAAAACCCTTCTGAATGCTACTAAAATATTATCTTCATAGCTAATATGAGCAGAGATTCTTAGAGAAGCCACTGAGCATTATTTAAGATACTTCACGATAATTTCATAATGCAAATGTTACAATTAAGGTAGATTCCTGTACAGAGACCAGAGCCAAGTTAGTATTATCCAACAAGTCTGTTCTGTCATGTTCTCTGACTTTTCTTATTCTGATTTTTAGCATCTATACTACATCTTTATTTTCTATATCTGCTCTATTCAAAATAATCTACCTAGAGTTGCTATGGTAATCTCCAAAACTGAATTTGTAAAGTCCAGTAAAAATTATATGAACAGATGAACCTGGAAAAAATTTCCATAATTCAAGTACTAATCCTGAAGTTATGCATTGTAATTCATTTGTTTGTTCCTTATGCAAATAATTAGGTACCTATAGTATTATTTAAAATACTTTTCTGACATTTGAAACATGGTTGACGGAAACACTTGTGTTATCGGCAATATGACATAGAGTTTTATTATGTGACAAGGATAACCTTAAATTTTCAAGAAATTTATAGTGAATTTGCATCAAGACCAAGATAGAAAATATGGAAAACTGGTTAAGAAGTGAGAAAATAATAATTCTGATAAGTAACACTAGAATAGATTTTTTCCTTTTTTCATTTTTATTTTATATTAATCATAGGTTATGTACTTTGTATCCCAGCCGTAGCCCCCTCCCGCATTCTTTCCCTATCCCTCCCTCATCTCCTCCCTGCACCTTTCCAAGTCCACTGATATGGGAGGACCTCCTCCCCTTCCATCTAACTCTAGCTTATCAGGTCTCTTTGGGAATGGGATTTTTAACTGAGGAAAAACAAAAATAAGGCAGATTCATCAACCAATAGGGACAACTAATGAAACCAGACCCTGAGTTCTTGTATATGTAGCAACTTAAGAGTTGGTATTTGACTACATACAGTAATTTTGAGGGATTTCATTAATGTTGTTTGTTAATATAGTAGTTTTAAGGGACTTTATTAATGTTGCTTCGCAGTTTGGATAACTGAATTTATTATAATAAGGAAATAGCTTTATTTAAATGACAGGTATGCAAAGGTTAGTGAGAATACATGAAGATATATCAAAGCTATTGCTGCATGCTTCTGGTCAACATGTCTTGAAATTACACCAAAAGTAAAATGTAAAACACAGTTGACACTTAAAAACAAAAGCCCTTTCTAAAACACAACTGTGTCATCAGGTATGACATAAATGATATTCCTTATTACCTCTGCTTGACACAATCTTTGGATAATTAGTAATTAATGATTTGTGCCTTTTCTGAGAGGAGTCAAGATTATTTGATTATAGATGTCATATCTCTCTTTGCATTTTAGATTATGGCAGAGGATGTGTTATAATTAGGTACCTAAAAAACAATAAACACTGAATAAGCACTTACATCTTGATGTTTTGAGAACTGTATATTATAGACTCTTAGTTTATATAACAGTTCATAACTCTGGAATCTTAAATGTTTTAAAACCATGTTTACAGCTGCAATTTGCTGTTACCCTTTGGTTGACTCTCAGAAATGCCATAATCTACACTTAAACCTGGCATCCAGTTTGTTTTGTTTTTTTTTATAATCATTAATTTGCACAGCAGTGAACTATTTGAGAATTTTCAAAACATCAAAAATTGTGAATAAAAATAGCAGTGTTCTGACCCGAGGAAAGCATCCTACTTAAATGCATTACTTCCAGATCAGGATTGCTTAGTAGGACTTGTTTTCAGCCTTTCTGTCTCTAAACTTCTTATCTCACTGTATATGCCTTTTTGTCCTTGCCATGCCATGGCACATTCATATGATTCATTTGGTTATTTTTATCAGTTCTTTTTTTTTGTAGACAGAGTATATTATACTCCAGTCTTGAATGGTTTCTGTTTCTTCTAATTATTTGATAGCTTATATTCTAGAAATAGTATGCTCGGAAGAAATGATGGTGATCCATGCCTGGATTTTTCTTCCACAGAGGACCTCTGAAAGACTCTATCCATCAGGATATAGAAGCAGATGCTGAGATTCATTTTGGGCAGAATGCAGGGAATCTTGTGGAAGACCTGGAAGGGAAATGAGCTCCACAAGAAGATGAACAGAGATAAAACAAAACAAAACAAAATAAAACAACAACAACAAAAACTTTGCCTCAGGGGGCCCTGCAGAGACTGGTGAGTCAACCAAGGACCATGCATGGAGAGGACCTAGATCTCCTGCTCAGATGTAGCCCATGGACAGCTCAGTCTCTATGTGGAGACTAGTAAGGGACATGGACTCAGTGGCTGGTTCCTTGAGCACCTCCTCCTGGTGAGGTGGCCTAACTAGGCCACAGAGAAAGAGGATCCAGGCAGTCCTGATGATACCTGATAGGCTAGGGTCAGGTAGTAGGTGAGGAGGACCTCCCCTATCAGTGGACTAGAGGAGAAACAGAGGGGAGAGAGAGGGACTGGGAGGAGATGAGGGAGGGGGTTATAGCTGTCATTCAAAGTGAATAATTTGTAATAACTAATAAAAAGAATTATTGTTATAATTATAATAAAAATTTAAAGATATCAGTGTGCATTCAGTTTCCAGTACCAGTGTGAAACAAGTTTATTCAGCTACCATCCAAAACTACCTTTATTATATCTTTTCAGATACAGTTCTTATTGATATATATCTTAAACATCTTGATATACATCAATATATTTATAATTATAATATAATAATATTATATAATATATGGTACAGTATATTATGTACCTATATATAATGGGGATGGCTGACTCACTGCTTCCTCCCAGGAGCATGGCACTTCCATAACTTTTGTTAAGGTGGCTTTAGAACTAGTTCATAGTCACAACTTCATCATTTTCCTACAGATAGTCAAGCTCTAAAAAAACTTATTATTACCAAACTCATTTGTAGGAAGAAGAATTACAAACCAAAATGCTGATTTATTCCCTTACAAGGAGCAGCACACTATGCTGTATAAAATAATTCTTGCATCAGCTGTCTAAGTGTCTTCTTTGGAAATAAAAATATGATCAGACGTCTTACATTCTGAATGAAGATGCAGAACATAAGGAATTCACTGCTTTGGGGGAATGCTGAGTGACCACCTGCGGAGAAGTGAGGGCCAGCACAGTCAGTCCAGCCCACTACTTTTTTCTTGTCAAGGAGCCTTGGCAAAGTATAAGATTTCCATCAAAACACATTTCTTATCACTTAAAAAAATCTGCCATACCTACTCTGCTATAACTATTCTTTGTGATGGACATTTCATTTAATTTATTATTTCCTGGCTTATCTTTTATTATTTACATTTCTGATCACTGTTACCTTTAAGAGGTTTTGAGAAGAAACTCATCCCCAAGTTTAAAAATTTTAAGCATCTTATCACTATGATATATAAAATAGCCACATTGGGATGTTTATGTCTCTACTGGATTACACAGCTGTTTTTTTATTATTTATTATTATTGAATAATGTCAGCTTCAGTTCTCTATGTGACACTGAAGAGCTGCATTTATGTATTTATATATTACTTTCTCATTATGAAGCATGATATAAAAGCATAGACCACATACCTAACACACTATCTGTTACTGCTTAGTGTTGAGAATTTCACACTTTAATTTTATTGTTTGTAAGGAGAAGGGCAAACCTACATGTCACGTAATTTCAAATATGGTGTATGATGGCCACATTCAACAATTCATTACTGTGTAAGCTTATAATGTAGTTCCTTTAACACACAGGCATTTCATATGGCTTTGTGACATGAAGATGAAGAAGATTTAGAATGCTATTCAGAAAGTATATTGAATATATTAAATATAGATCAGAACTTATTCTCAGGTTGAGTAAATGATCATCTATTACCCACTTCATTTCAGAGGCTTCCAGAAATGGATTGCTTTTCCTTAAAACCTCCTTTCTCATGGCCAATTGATTCTTCACATCCTACCATTAAAATCTTATAACTGTACAATTACAATTTATTTAACTTACCTTGTTGGAAGTGATGTGAAACTGAAAGAAAGAATCTGGTCAAACAGAACACTGAGTGAATGAAGAGTGTACTAAAAGGCCAGGGAGTTAGAATGACTTCTGGTCTTGTCTTTATCCTACCTTATTTTACATGAGCCATTCATGCGGTGTGAATTACACTTACTGCTCTCATTAAGATTATTTGAATCAGATGAATGTTTGTTAAAACTGGGATGAATTTCTGATGGCTGAGAGGTGTTGAAGATAAATGGACAAAAAGTCCTAAGACTCCATGCTATCAAACACACAAAAGCCACAGATGCCTTCTCAATGAATTCATAGCTTTCTATGTAAAATCATGTTAAGCCTCATGTTTTAAAATGTTTCAGAAGTTGGTAGAATTGCACAATAACATCATGACACTTAATTTCTATTATTCCAAAGCTAAACATTATTTCTGAATGTTGTGAGGCTCTTTGGGATGAAGTTAGCATTTGACTCAGGAAATAAGAATGTTCACTTCTGTTTAGATAGATACTATTCACGCCATAGCAAAAGGAATTTTCTTCCTTTTCCTTGACTTCATGCTTGAGCAGATACATCTTAATTTTCTCCTGCTCCTAGACTCAGACTAGCATCATTAGTTTTCCTGTTTGCCAGGTCATCCAGTCCCAAACTGAACCATGTCATTGTCATCTTTCCTCTTTTCCCAGAGAGACAGTAGACTATGAAACTTCTCAGCTGTCATAGTGGTAAGAGCTAATTCCTCATACCAAACTATCTATCTATCTATCTATCTATCTATCTATCTATCTATCTATCTATCTATCTATCTATCATCTATTTTAATCACATCTATATTTAATATATTGATAAATTATTATCTATTTGTGTTTTTAAGTAATGAAATTGAAATTAATCTATTTTCACATTTATTCCAATATTAAATTTTAAATTTTGTTAGAGTTAGGAAAGGGCTAAGGAAAAGAAATATAAAAGATTAGATCTCCAATATTTTAGAGATCAGAACGCATTTTTGCCTTACATTGTAGAAAAGAAATTTGTTGTTTAACACCACTAATTCATGATTCTACCGTAGTCCTTGATTCCATTTTAGACCTTGCTTTAAATATTGTGTTATGTCTATAACACAGAGATGTTGAGAATTTGTAATAAATTATAATGACTGTCTACTGTATTGGTCCTGTAGTAACTGAACTACAGTTACAACTCAGTCATCTTAATGAACACTGGATATTCATTTGACTCAGTTGCTTCTTTATTTATGAAAAAATAAAGGCAGGAAAAGCATATAATAGTCATGATATTTATATTATCTAATTATTGTGTGCATAGTGTTATAAACTCTCACTCTTTCTCATTCTTAAAGAGATGCAGCTTAAAGTTACTTTAAAATTTTTAAATTCCATGTATATATACCACATTTACTCCATTTGACCCTTCCCTCACTCTCCTCCAACACTTTCCATTCTTCCTCCCTTCCCACTCAGACTTATGGCTTCTCTTACTTTACATATTATTGTTTCACATTCATATAGAACTTGGTATGTAAATATCGCCTGATGAGTCCATTTATTTCTACTCACATGTTTGTTTTAGGACTACCTGGTTGACACTGGATCCTTAAAGATATTAGGGTAATCGCTGTTTATTTCAAATTCTGGTTCTATGACATACAAGTAATCCTTATCAAAGAACAAGTTTTAGCTTTTATATGTTATAAATAAACCAACATTTTCTACTATTATATAATTATATATTGTATGAAGCAGGAGACCAGTGGTTCTCAACCTTCCTAAAGCTGCTACCTTTTAATAGAGTTCCTCATGTGTTGAACCCTAGTCATAATATTATTTTTGTTGCAATCTTGTAACTGTAATTTGATACTGTTCTGAATTATGATATTTATATATATATATGCACATATACATATAATAGATATATATGGTTTCTGATGGTCTCAAACAACCCTGTCAAAAGGTAATTCAACCTATCCCCCAAAGTAGTCATGACCCACATGTTGAGAATCACTGCTCTGCACAGTGTTGTTTTAAAAACCTCAAGTCCACAGATTTTTAGCAGCAAATCTAAGTCTAGCAGCAGTTGACTGCTCTGCCTGGCTACTGTCCGTGAGCACTTAGTGCCAATGCACAACTGGCAGCTATGATTAGTGAAAAATATGTTTCATGAAGTCTTGTAAAGTCACATGTAATACAGGAAAAGGGACACAGTTTTGTTTATACTCTTGGACAGATTTATTGCAAAGGAGAAAGTAGTCAATACATTTGTTACAGGTATTTACCTTTGGGAAATTATCCATATTTACATGAAGCTGTAATGAATGACATCAAAACAGCTAAGAAAGGGCTCTCTTCCCAGTAGTACCTTTAAAGATAATACAGAATCCATATGCCACCTGCCCCTGGACATTCACTTCCAAACAAGCTCCTGAGAACTTCAGTTATTTCATTTTCTTCAAGCTCTGCAAAAACTACCTCAGCATGGAGCATTGCCACACAGGGGTTAAATTGTTAATGCTTTACTTTCACTTCCTTAAATCTTTTTTAATCAAACTTTGCCTTTTCTCTCCCTGGGGACCAGCAAATGGACAGCTTTCGTCTCTCGTGCCCCTCCTTCCATTACCATCACAGCAGAATGCATCTGAGACTGTAATAATTCAGTGATGAAATACAAAATGTCGCAATGCCATCTCTCCTAAAGTGAGCTGAGATTTTGTTATGCCATTTTAGGTGCACTAATAGCAACTCAAGTCCCATGGAGTGTCCTAATGTGAATTTAATGAGCTGATAGCATATAAATGGCAGTACTGTGAGGGTGAAGGTGACATAACCTTTTTCTTTCTACTTGATGTTTGTCTTTGAAAAACTACAGATCTGCTCAAAATGTACTGCATTACTACTAAGTGGCACATCACTCAGCAAAGAGGCGACTATTGTTTTACCATTTAAGAGTATTTTTCTCTTTTACTGGAACATGTAGCAAGAGCAATCTTTTTATCATTAGGATAATAAAAATCTGAATAGTTTTTTCTCTGAACAAACAGAAATTATGTTGCACTCTAGTGTCTATTTTGCCATAGGCTGATGGTCTCCAGTGACAAATATTTACTCATACACCCCATAGCATTTGAATGTCACACTCAGTGAGTAGGCAACAGCAAATTGGGTTTTAAAGATAGTGAAACTATTCGTCCTTATGTAACTTATTATTTAAGGCTGCTATCAAGACAGACATTTAGAGACATTTTGTCAATTACAATTGCTTCCCTGGAAACAACCAAATTAAATTACATAAAGCATCATGGTTTAACCTTGGGACAGATTGGAAATGGAATAAAGAGAAAGAGTTGACAAAAGAAAACATTATTCATTAATTTTGATGGTCATCCATAGTGATAAATATAAAAGCACATTCTAAAAGTGTATAACTTCTTTATAAAATTTAGTGGAATTTATTTTCTCTACACATTAGGTCTGCATCAGACTTTGCATTGAAATGTGGATCAAATATTGACATGAAAAGAAAAGATACAATTTAACTCATAATTACTTGAACTTTTGGAAAGTAGTTAAAGAACTCTTTAAGACTAAGGGGAGGAGGTCCTCCCCTGTTGGTGGACTTGGAGGGGCCGGGGAGGAGGAAGATGAGGGAGGGAGTGGGAGAGTGGGAGAGAATGAGGGAGGAGGCTACGCCTGGAATGCAAAGTACCTAACCTGTGATTGATATAAAAATAAATAAATTAAAAAAAATTAAAAAAGACTAATCAACTTGTGCTTCCCCCAAAGAAAATCACTTAAATTATAAATGAAACAACTGGAAACAAACAAACAAAAAAAGGGCCTGTAAGATTTTCAGAAGTCTCAAGGCTGGTTGAAGTAATAGCTAAGTAACATTAAAAGAATGAGCTGACTCTGTCTGTGGCTCACACTCTATATCAAGACCTACGAAGAAAATACGAAATCCAAATGATTTTAAAAATTGCTAATCACTCACAAAGGTTTAAATAAGTAGCACAAGCTATGATCTAAATAAAACTTATGGTCCCTGTGCAGTAAAATATCTCTTGGCAAAAACTGTCAAAACTCAATAAATGCAGTTGTATCTCCAATAAAAATATTCCTTGGGTTATATTTCATGAAATTAAGATTGAGAAGCACAAGACTATTAAATTTTGGTTTTTAACAAAGGGAAAATATCTTTGGGTTGTTAGGTTACAAAGTACAACATCACATATGTCTGACAACTGACATACACATGTTTTCTTTCTGAGGTTTCCTGGCCTGTCCAGGCACTGTGATGCCTCATTGCTAATAGGGTTTCCAGCAGGGAGAGTGTTGATCTCTTTCACAAAGTATGTTCTCAATCTACAACAAAATCTTTCCCTTGTTCCTCATTGTTTAATGACTGAATAAAGCTTGCTGTATCCAGTAGAATGTGTATGTCATTTTGTATTCATGTACTTTAATGGTGTTTCCATTGGTTCTGTGGCTGCAGTTGACGGGAGACACACTCTGATAGCTCAACCAAGCCTCCAACCTGCTCTGTAGCTAAGCCTGACTTTGAACTAGCCTTCTTTCTTCTACCTCCCAAGTCCTGAGAGAACAAGGGTGTGCTACTAGGCCCAGTGAAGTTTCTATCTTTGAAGATGGGTTCACAAACTAATGCTATGGAAATTCTGATTAGAAGTGCTCTACTCTTCTAAATATACATAAGCTGTGTGTTCACATACATGCATGTCAAACAAATTAAGAGAGGAAGAAGAAAAACAGGGGGGAGGAGCAGGAGGAAGAAGAGAAAAAGAAAAGAAAGGGAAGGAAAGGAAAAGAAAGGAAAGGAAAAGAAAAGAAAAGAAAAGAAAAGAAAAGAAAAGAAAAAAGAAAAAAAGAGTTGGAGGTGGAGAGTATCTCAGTGGTTAAGAGCAATGGTTGCTATTCTGGGGTACCTGGGTTTGATTCCCAGCTCACAGCCTCTGTAACTCTAGTCTCAGAGGATCTGACACCCTCTTCTGGCCTCCACAGGCACAGTTGTGCACATGGTGCCCTAAATTTTCGTGAGGTATTTGACACATTTTAATTTTTATATGTTGTAAGATGTTATTTGAGTTCTTTAAACAGAAGCTTATTTTGTTTTCAGATTCAAATGAATAATGAAATAAAAGGTGTGCACATTTGATTAATTGAGAATATGTATTTTGGAACTTGATGGTTTTTCATAATTGTACATCTTCAAAATACTTTTGCCAATTAAATTATCCATTTTCTTTAATGTATGCCTCTATATACATACATAATTATCTGACTTTTAATAAAATTAGCTTTACATTTTATTGTTCATCACACTATCTTTTACTTATAAAAATTTCTATTTATTGAGCTTATAATTTAAGATAAAATATGAATGTATGCATATTTGTACATAAGATAGGCATGTACTATAGGAATATATATTAGATTTCTTCAGTTTTCTGTGTTGAATTTTTAATTTTAAAATTAGTCCAGCAATATATTGTTTTCCATTTTAATACACCACTACCTCTCTCCAGTTCCCCTTCGTGCCCTCCACTCAATCCCTTTTCCTGTTTCATGTCTTGTTTTTTTCATCTATCTGTCTATCATCTATCTATCTATCTATCTATCTATCTATCTATCCATCTATCTATCCATCTATCTATCATCTAGCTTCCATCCATCCATCTATCTATCTCTCTCTCTCTCTACCTATCTGTCTATCCACTTTGCATCCCGATCTTAGCCGCCTCCCTTGTCTCCTCCTCATTCAGGAGCATTTGGCTATTTCTACAGAACTGGGAAGAAAAATCTCTCCTGAGAAACAGGTCTTATATTCAATCAGAAACTCTATTACCCTATAACAGTTTTGCCACTACTGCACATCTTGCAGTACTTGAGTAATGTATCATGCAGGCTCCAGGGGAGAATAACATCATTGATGCCTTTTCACATCAGCAGCTTTATAGTACCTTCCAGTATTTTGAAAACAAGCCAACAGGGAAAGAGTTTCTTGTGTGTGTGTGTGTGTGTGTGTGTGTTTCCCAAACCAAAGTTTAGTGGTGTCCTTAAGCAATAGTGTTTCCTCTCCCTTAAGACATCTGCCACCAGTAGTCAATTTCTAGTTTTCTGGATACCACAGGGAATGTAAGTGAAACATAAAAAAAGAAAAAAGAAAAAGTAAATATTTAAATCAGGAATACCATAGAAGCCATTTATCTTATAGGGTCTGGATAACCTTATTCAATTTTTTCCTGCTCTATCCATTTACCTATAATTTTCATAAGTTCACTTTTCTATATTTAGTAATATTTCAGAATGCGTAAATGCTAATTTTTTTACCAGTTGATCAGTTGGTGAACATCTTGGTTGTTTCCATTTCCCAGATATTGTGAATTTAGCCTCAGTGAACATTGCTGTGTTAATATATCTGTAGCGGAATATGAAGTACTTTGGGTATACACCCAGCAGGTACATGACTGTGTCATGTGGTAGCCCTATTTCTAGTTTTTGGTTTTGTAGTTTTTGAAAAAGCTGCAGACTGATTTCCACAGATTTCCACAGTAGCTGCATGATTTACACTCACACCAACTGTGAGTGCATAAGGCTTGCCCTTTCCCTACATCAATATCAGCATTCATTATTATTTGGATTGATTTTGGCCATTCTGATTGGGTGAAATGGAATTGTAAAACATTTTAATTGCATTTCTCTCATAGGCAAAAATATTGGATGCTTTTTAAAAGTGTTGACTATACATTTACATTTCTTTGTTAGTTGTATTTTTATGTTGGTATTCTTTTTGCTTTGCTTTGGTTTGGTTATTGCTGGATCTCCCTTTGTAGACCAGGCTAGTCTTGAACTCATGGAGATCGATTTGCATCTTCCTGTCTGGTGCTGGAATTAAAGTAATGTTCCACATTACAGAACTTCCATATGTAATTCCTGTTTAGAGAACTTTTTAAGTCTTGCATCCAATTTTAAATTGTGTTTTCTTTTGGTTTAGTTATTTTAGTGCTTTATATATTTTAGACACTAGTCCTCTGTCATAGTTATAACGGGAATTTTTTTCTCCCATCTTGTGGGCTGCCCTTCATTATGTTGACGGTTTTCTATGCTGTACAAAAGTTTTAATTTCATGATATCCCATTTGTCAAATGTTAGTCTTGCTTCCATTGCTAAGGGAAATAAATTCAGAAAGACCAAACCTTTGACTATACGTGTACTTGTGCTTGATTGTCTAGCAGTTTCAGAGTATCTTATGCTGAGGTCATTGATCCATCAGAGTTATAAAAGATAACTTTGGGATATTTGAAAACTCAATTTTTTAATAGATTTCCAAATTTCCCACCAAAATGATTATGATTATTTAAATCTATTTATGAATTTATGAAAGTAACTACACATACATCAATCCCGGGTGTTTTCAAATATTAGTGCTAAATATACATATATATTATCCATATACATGTGTAAGTGTTGGCATGTATAAATATATAAAAGGGTATTTATTAGAGTGGCTTATAGGCTTTGATCCAGGTAGTCCAATAATGATTATTTCCCAACAGGTAGGCTAAGAGTCTGGTAATTGTTCAGTTCACTAAACTGGATGTATCAATAGTTCCAATCTGGTGCTGGAGTTCTGGGGTATTCTGAGAGAACGATCAGTTGTCAGTCTATGCTGAAATCTCAAAGAAGTATGTTCCAAAACCAGAGAAGGAATGGCTCAGGAACTAGACTGCTGAACTTGCCAATGAGAGTAAAGGCAAGCAAACAAAATAAATAAAATTTCCAATCTTAAAATATGGAAACCATAATATCTGCTAAAGTTGTAATTCTGTAAAATAAGATATTGCAAATGTAAATTAACCCTTTTTTTTTCTTCTGTGAGTTTGCTAACTCTCCCAGTGCTCTGGGAGATTGGATAAAAGAAAAGTAAGCTGCAATGAACAAAGGAAGCTACTTCTGTCTCTAATTTGAGGATGTTGGGTTTTAGTTTCTTTTCTAACTAAATGAAATTTTTATTTTTGATTTCATCACTTGGCCTCTGAGAGATTCCTTGCTTCCTCATCTAACTCAAGAAAGTGTAATGTTAAGTACTAGCCTTCCTTAAAATGTCTCACTACAAAATTCTACAGACATCAAGCATCTGATAGACGTAAAGTTATACAGTGAACATATGAGTAAATAAGTTCTAATGCAACACTAAAAGAAAAGTTTTAATAAAAATCCATATACTAAGTGAGCATATAAAATCATAAAAGGATCTTACATTTCTTTTGGGCTATATGCAACATGTCGAGAGAGAGAGAGAGAGAGAGAGAGAGAGAGAGAGAGAGGACAGAGAGAAGAGAGAGAGAAAGAGTGAGAGAGGGGGGTGTTCTGATAGCTTAGTGGCAAGAATTAGGGCCTAAGTTTGGACTTTCAACATCTACACAAAATTGGGTGTGCTGGCACTGGCCTTAATCACAGTGCTGGAGTTTCAGAAACAGAAGTGTTGGAGGGTGATCTTGTGAACCATGTATTCGGATGCCTATTTCTGTGCCCTGAGATCTGGGTTGCAGTCAAGACATAGACATGTTCATTTCTGTGAAAAACTTCTGTATCATTGTCTTACAAAGAATCCTTGCAAATGTTCTTTGATTGATTAATAAAAAAGCTGAACCGTCCATGACTGGGCAGAGGATATAGAAGGCAGGACTTGTTTTCCCAGTCAGGGGGTCTCAGATGGGATATAGAATAAGAGAAGAAGGAAGAAGGTAGAGACGGCATCACAGAGAGTTTACCATGGGGGCAGAAAGGTACGGCAGAAGGCCAAGCAAAACAGAGATGGCTGAGAAGTAGCCAGACTAGAATAATTGGGTTAGAGTATATGCGTATCTGTCCAGTTACAGTGCTGAAAACTTGTTGAATAAGTCTAATATGCCTCTCGGTCAATTATTTGGGAACTAGGGTAGATTTTAGAAAAGGACCCTACTAACACCTTAATTCAACACAGAAGAATCTTGGAGCTTGTTGGCCAGCCAGTCTAAAGGAATCAGCAAACTCCTGGCTCAGTGAAAAACATTAACTCAAAAATTAAGATAAAGGTGTATTAAGATACCTAAGGTAAAACCCTTGCTTCCAAATGCATTCTCAAATGCATGCATGGTTATATCCTAGAAAGAGAGAGGAGAGACAGAGAGAGAGAGAGAGAGAGAGAGAGAGAGAGAGAGAGAGAGAGAGAGAGATCATAGAATTCACATCTAACAGTAGAAACAAGAGATTCCTATGCATAAAATACCTAGATAGTTAAGGAAGTATGCTAGGTATTATGTCATATACAATGGGTGTATTTAGTTGTGAGCCTAGCCTTTAACGGCTGAAACTAATAGCTGTATATAACTTCTGGGTTTTCAAAGGACCAGCATAGAATAGTTGCCACAGAAGCCTAATCCAAGGATGAATATTAAAATGTGATAATTAATGGACAGAACTGTTATTATGTTCATTCTGTCAAAGAAACTTATATGAATAAAGAAGATCAAAAGCAAAGGAGGCACAGATAAAGTATGGTAAGAAGTCACAGAGTAAAGGGTGGCGCTTTTTTTCGTCTAATTACACCTGCTATACTGTTTGATTAAAGAGGTGAGACTTTAATTTAACCTTGAAAAATCAGAGAAAATTAGGCATGGAAAAGGAAACAATGGAGACAAAAAGTTCTGAGTGAATATGCGATGTGCTCAAGGACAATCTCCTATTTTGATCTCAGACAAAAAATGATTAGTTAAAAAAAAGCTTTAGAAAACTTCAGCCTCATATTCAGCACAAGGTCATAAAACGTTATGGTGTTCTTGTTCTGTCCTCGAAGGCTAATGTCTGCACACAGATGTAGGCACATTTGTGTATCATATAAACTCTTGTCAAATACAACACATACAGAAACATCAGATTAAATTTCATATGCTGTAAAAGTACATAAACTGATCGAATGTGTTATTATTTTGGGAGACCTCATAATCTCTTATAGTATAAGAAATAAGGAAACTTATATTTGAATTTTCTTCCTGTAGTCCTGCATAAAATAATATACAATTCAGTCCAACTTAACTTCTGAATTCTACTAGGAGCAATAGCAAAGAATCCTCACTACAATAGTCCAAATGAGAGGGGAAATTAGGCTGCATCATATTTACTGAAATTACCATGTAGGAATGATTGCCAATTTAACTGCTAGCTGCAGAGTCTCTTCAGAGGATGTGGATTAGAGCCTAAACACAGTCTATAAAGATGAAGCTTCCATCCAGCCACACCGCACACACCATCAATTAATTTAACATTTACGCGATGTACAGCCTATCTCAGAAAATGTTCATTGCTTGGCAGTACAATTCTCATATGTGTGATATGGAGGTTTTACTGAGAATGGCCTCCAAAGACAGATATAGCTTGAAGTTTAGTTCCCAGTTGGTGAAATATTTGAAAGGATTAGGAGTAGGTTTGGAGTAGGTGTGGCCTTATTGAAACAAGCTACTGCTGGATTGTGCCTTGTGGTTTCAAAAGCCCATGCCAGTTCTAGTCTGTCTTTTTTCTCTCTGCCTGTTTCTGTTTCTCTCTGTCTCTCTTTCTGCCTCTGTATCTCTATCTCTCTCTGTCTCTCTCTCTTTGATTTAGATGCCATATATAAGTCAATAATGACATTCTTTTAATATGTTTCCAACTGTTTCAGTCAAACAAGTGGATAACAACATTGATCAGCTAATTCTAAAATAAAAAAATAAAAGAATGAGTACAGTCAAGAGTGGCCTTTCTGCAACCTTCTAAGCCTAAAGATGTTGTCTTTCCAGTATGTAGGGATAGCTGTTCCCTTAACAACCCCAAGAGAAGGAATTTCATCCCTTAACATCAGCACATGCCAAAATACATGTGCATTGATATGAATTAAATCTCACTTTCCTTAAATGAAGAAGCAAACAAAAAAAAAAGGAATGCAGAGGTCCTCCTCCCCTTTCATCTGACTCTAGACTATCAGGTCCCATCAGGACTGTCTGGATCTTCTTTTCCTGTGGCCCAGTAAGGCCACCTTGTCATGGGGAGGTGATCAAAGAGCAGGCAACTGAGTTCAGTGGACTTAGGGAGGGGGTGGGGGGAGTGGGAGGGAGGATGGGACCTGGAGGAGATGATGGAGGGGCCTACAGTGGGATACAAAGTTAACATATTGTAATTAATTAATTAATAATAATAATAATGAGAAAGTAAAAAAAAAAGAAAAGTGCAGATAGCTTAACTAAAAACACACACTGCATGTTGTTTTCTCAAAACAAAAAGCCCTCTCTCCCCCCCCTCAAAGATCCCCCAAATACATATCCAGGCATGGAAACAAATGGACAGTGTTTAAAACTGAACAAAGTCAAGCTTCAGGCATCCAGGGAAATGAGTGGCTTTGGAAAACCAGCCTCCATCAGCTTATACCAAAGATCATCGGGCTGTTACCAATGAGATTTTAAGTTTTGATCTGTGCATCTTTGGGTAGTTGAAGTTTTGTTTGGCTTCCCATCCCATATTTTCTTTCTAACATTTTTTTTATTATTACAGAAACAACAATTTGTTCAAAAAGGAGATCCAGAAGCTTAATCATATGCACATATAATGCCATTTTGTAGGACTTTCTTATTTAATGTAGTCTGATGCTCTAAGTCAATGTTAGCCTGAGCTTCTCTAGCTGAAATAACATGGAAATTTTGTAACCTACAATTATAAAAAGCATAGTTACAGGAAAGAAATTTCTTCCCAGTCTCTTCTGGGAACTCTACATAACTTACTTATTGACCCCACATTTGATTTATAGCAAATGAAATGAATTGCCATCAAAATCCCCAAAATGTAATTATTCCCATAGGTCACATATCTAAAATGTGCTGTAAGAAGTTCAGGCTAGAAGCATAGAAACTCTTTAGTGTTATCCAAGTCCTTTAATGGACAAACAACAACAACAAAAAATAATGTCAAGGAGGCTTGCTCAGTGGTTTGTGTTCAGATAGTAAAATGTATTAACTCAGAAGCCAAGTTTTCTTACCCATTCCCGGGTTTCTTACCCATCCCCACAATTTCTTACCATCTTCATACAAATTCATTTTCTCTAAAACAAATGAAATACCATAAAATTTGACTCTTAAACTTATTTCATTTCTTAACTCAAGAAGGAGATATTTGAGTATGAAGGAGGCTGTTACACCTAATGAGCTGCCTTTCTGTGGGACATAGAAATTTCTATTAATATGACATTTTATTTTACAAGATCAAATCACACTAGTCCAAAACACCAAAGCTAATCCATACAAAGTAATGAGGAAGAGGAGAGAGAGAGGAGGAGGAGGAGGATAGAGACAAGGAGGAAGAAAGAGGAGGAAAGAGGGAAAGTTATTTCCATTTTAGCATATGTGCTCTAAAGACACATTGGAATGTCTCAGCCATTATAAAAATTACAATATTTTATCTGGGATTTGCTACTTAATTAAGTATTATTGATAATGAAAATTTTATTGAACAGCATGTATATATTTTTTCTTTATTATTATTATTTTTTACAGTTTTTTTCACTTTGTATCCCAGCTGTAGCCCCCTCCCTCATCTCCTCCCAGTCCACTCTCCCTCTCTCTTTCCCCCTATGTCCCTTCCCTAGTACACTGATAGGGAAGGTCCTCCTCCCCTTCTATTTGACCTTAGCCTATCAGGTCTCATTGGGACTGTCTGGATCTTCTTTCTTTGTGGCCACCTCACAAGTGGTTGCTGACCAAAGAGCCAGCCACTGACTCCAAGTCAGAGATTGTCCATGCTCCCCTTACTAGGATACCCACATGGAGACTGAGCTGCTCATGGGGTACATCTGAGTAGGAGGTCTAGGTCCCCTCCATGCATGGTCCTTGGTTGATTCATAAGTCCCTGCAGGGCTCCCTGAGCCCAGATTTTTTTGGGTGTTGGTCTCCTTGTGGATCATGTGTATTTTTACTCCAAGTTTTATACTGTTCTGTAAATAAATATGAGAGGCTTTCTGTAGGTATTCATTACCTGAGCACTACCTCTGTAGTGCCTCATCTTGTAAGTTCAGTCAAGGTCATAACTTGTGCAGGTGCTAAGGACATGGGTGAGTTGTTACTTAAGTTCTTAAATGTCAAGCACTTCTTGGTTAGTACAGAAGAGGTTTAATTTCTGTACACAAAAGAACAGGTGAAACATGAATTAATTAGTAATTCAATGACATGTTTGAAAAGTGATTCTCCCTGGGCATGGTGGTGCACATCTGTAACCCTGGCACTGGAGGTAGAGGCAGAGGCAGAAAGACAGAGAGGCAGAGGGGCAGAGGGGCAGAGGGGCAGAGGGGCAGAGGGGCAGAGGGGCAGAGGGGCAGAGGGGCAGAGGGGCGGAGGCAGAGGCAGAGGCATCTCTGTGAGTATAAGGCCAGCCTGGTCTACAAAGTGAGTTGAAGACAGCCAAGGGTACACAGAAAAACCTTGTCTCAAAAATAAATAAATAAATAAACAAACAAATGAATAAATAAATAAACAAACAAATAAATAAATAACACAAGAAATAAAAAAAGAAAAAAAACAAAGAAAGAAAAGTTATGGCTTTCAAATTAAGTACATTTTTAACTAATTAGTGTATATATCTAGGCATTTTAAAATCAATTCTAGTTTTGAATTCTGGCATAATATCTAATTGTTGCAAGAACCAGATTGCCTTGAACTGATGATTTTACTGATTTCACTGCCAACTATTCATGCAATGTAGCTTGGCATCCTTAGAGAGGGCTGCCATTTGGACATCAGGCTTTAAAAACTTTCAACCTGTAACTGTAGTTTCAGGCAGAGCTAGAAACTGGCCCCACACAGCCACCGTTTTGGTGTCATTTTCTGTTTGAGTTGGAGCCACAGAATCTTTTGTCCATGTTTTGAGGCATTTTCAAATCTACATTAGGAGAAGCTGACATGAACAGCTGCTTTAAAAACATCCCCTTCAGAATAATCCCAGAAATGACAAAACATGTAGCAAAATGCCCTAACAAATGTCTAAATAAAGGTATATGTTGTGTGTGAACGCTAACGCTACCCGGGCTCAAATAATAATATTCTCTAATCCATCCATCTTGAATGGGCTTGCCCTGCATCACATTACTAATCATTTCAACTTTAGTTTATTATTATTACTTTTATTTTTTACAATTTATTCATTTTCAATCCAGATTGTAGCCTCCTCCCTCAACTCCTCCATGTCTGACCCTCCTCTCCTCTTTCCTCCTATCTCCTTCCCCTAGTCTGCTGAAAGGAGGCGTTCTTCTCCCCTCCCAACTGCCTCAAGTCTCATCGGAATTGCCTAGATCCTCTTCCTCTGTGGCCTTGAAAGGCCACTCAACAAGAACATTTGCTCAGTTATGTTCATAGCAGCTTTATTTGTAATAGCCAGAATCTGGAAACAACCATTGATGTCCCTCAGTGGAGGAATGGATACAGAAATTGTGGCACATAGAATACTACTCAGTTATTATTATTATCTTGTAATGTAGGCACTTAGAGCTATGAATTTTCCTCTTGGCACTGCTTTCATTTTGTCTGAGAAGTTTGGGTGTGCTGTATATTCATTTTCACTGAAGTCTAGAAAGTCTTTAATTTTGTTATTTTTGTCTTAACCCATGTTTTTTTCATTCAGTAGTGTTCCAGATTTTCTGGATGTTTTGTGTCAATATTTTTTATTTAATATGTTATTTGGTTATGTATCCATTTTTTGTATAATTCTTCAATTCCTGAGATTCTCTCTCCCATCTCTTGTATTCTGTTTGTGAAGCTTCTCTTTGTAGCTCCTATTCAAATTGCTAAACTTTGCATTTCTAGATTTTCCTGTGTTTGTGTTTTCTTTATTGATTCTGTTTTCAGTATTAGGTCTTGAACTATTTCAGTAATTTCCCTCAACTATTTCCTTGTGTTTTCTCAGATTGCTTTAAGGAATTTACTTATTTTCTCCAATTGTTTTTTTTTTCCTGGATTTCTTTAAGGGATATACTTTCTTTAAGGACCTGTACCACCTTCATACGTTGTCTTTTAAGTCCTTTTTTTTTTTTTATGCGTTAGCTATGTTGGACTATTCAGGGCCTGCTATGGTAGGATAGCTTCTATTGGAGACAATGGCTGTCACTGATTGTTTTATTATACTGGTATCTAGGCATCACCATTTGGGATTATTATAAGTCAAGGTGCTGGCTTCTGGGTTTGTCTTTGTTGAGTTGTTGTTTTATTCCTTGCTTTCTGCTTCCTCTCTGGATTTTGATGGCTGTGTTTTATCTGATTTACTGACCTGCTTAGTTGCTGTGCTCACAGTGAACACTGCTGATATTAGAGTTTAGGGAACAAACATGCATGATTTGTTTCTTTAACTTATTTTCTTTCCCGTTTCTATTCTCAATGAGGATAGGGTGACCACCCATTCTCCTAAAACTGAGAGGGAGGAAAAGAAATCTGCCTTTGCATTTGGTAAACTTTTCTCTATCACGTCTTTACACAGATGAAGGAATTTCATGAGTTGTGTTTTTATTAAAGTCAGTTGGGTTTATGCTCATATTATGTGCCAAAGGTGTGAAGTATGTCAGAGAAAAGGGAGGAAACAATAGTCATCAGGTGAAATGCTAACACCAATCTGTTTTCAGGAACTCCCCCTGTGACCTGCCCCAATATTTTAATCAGTTCTATCCATCCCCCAAACTGGTACTTGAAATATACTACTTAGACTATTGGGTATAACTACTAGTCCCTTGTTTGGGATTCATGCCAGCCACTGGTATAGAGGAATATTAATTCAGAACATGGCTATTCTGGCAAGAGATCACATCCAAAGACCTTCTAGGTCTGTGTGATCAGCCTTCAATACAAACATGCCTTTAATCCATGTGATAGAAGCCAGCAGATCTGACTTCAAAGCCAGCCTCATACAAGTAAACAAAAGTTTATGTCTAGGCCTATTGATGCATGCTTTTAATCCCAAACAATGAAGGTAAAGTTAGTTTGTAGAAGGAAGCAGCCCTGTTTCAAGTTGATGTCTAATTGAATGGCAGAAAAAGTAATGAATCAGAAAAAGTTTTGGCAGAATAGGATATGACCATCCCTCACAAGAAGAGATAGGAAAAGGAAGCTACTTAAAGACAATGCAGACAGAGACATGAGGCAGTATTACCAGGACAATTTTGCAGGGAGAGGTTGAATGTGAGAACAAGCTAGACACAGGTGAAGACAGAATGAGCCAGAGAATGAGAAGGAGCCAGAAGATTAGAAAAAGATTCCTGGAGTTAGTCTGAGGCCAATTCAGAGGTTGTGAGAAAAGCTAGATTGAATTAGTTTGTTGAGAAAGGATTTTGAACCAGAACAGCTGAATTAAACCAGCTCAGAAAGAACAAAACAGGGTAGCTTATTAAGCATTAAAACTCAGAGGCTGAAACATTCTAGGCCTAGGTTAGATTGTCCAGAGGCTAGATGCTTTTAGGACTATGTCTAGGCTATCAGAGGCTGTAAGTTTCCCAGACAACAATTGACAGACATGAATAAAAGTTCCTTTTACATATTGGAGTTCTACTTAAAAACATTTATAATCACCACAGACAAACTGAGTAAAATTTTCTAGGATGGAAAATATATTTTCCCCCTGTCCTTGATAATGAACCAGAAATCAATAAGAAATTGGAGGCTTTTGTAGAATAAATTTAAATTTAGCCTAGGATGATTTTGAGAAACAATAGAGAAATTGGAAAGTGTTTAAGTAGGCTGACAATGATAGAAGGAGAGACAAATCTCCATAAAATAAATCTGAAGACCCAGATTCATTTCTGTTCCTTTGTATTCAAGACAAAAATGTGGTAAACATTTCCATCCTTGGAAAACAGCAAGTACACAGGGTGAAATCCAAACCGCTTTTCATGGTATCATGATATTGATGGTATCTATGGCAATAGTTTCCAATCCTAAGCCAAGCTTTCTTGGTTCCCTTTTCATTTTCTTTTTACAAGGTTTTAACCTTTGTCTTCAGTGTGTTAAATTCTCTTTGGTCTTCTCCACCTAACTGACCTAAACACATTTGGAAGTTAATGTGTCTCAACACATTCTTCTTTGAACGGAATAATCGACAGCAAGACTGCTTATATACAATGTGTGGTACAGAAAAGGGCTTTAGGATAATTGTTTTTTTACTTAATTTTTACTTTTTATATTATTTACAGTTTATTAACCTTGTATTGCAGCTATAGCACCTTCTTTATTCCCTCCCAACCCCACCTTCCCTCCCTCAACTCCTCCCATGCCCTTTTCCAATTTCTCTTCCATCTGACCTTAGTCTCTCAGGTCTCATCAGGCCTGGTGGCATTGTGGCCGGGTAAGGCTGCTCCCCACTCAGGGGAAGGTGATCAAAGAGCCAACCACTGAGTTCAGGTCAGAGACAGTTCCTAGTTCCCTAACTAGGGAACCTACTTTTATACTAAGCTTCCATGGGCTACATCTGAGCAGGGCTTCTAGGTTATATCCATGAATGGTCCTTGGTTAGATTTCCAGTCTCAGAAAAGACACCTGTGCACAGATATTTTAATTCTGTTGTTCTCCTTGTGAAGCTCCTGTCCTCTCCAGGTCTTACTATTTCTCCCTTCTTTCATAGGATTCCCTGCACTCAGCCCAAAGTTTGGTTATCAGTCCAAGCATCTGCTTTGATACACTGTTGGAGAGAGTTTTTCAGAGGCCCTCTGTAATAGGCTCCTGTTCTGTTTCCTGTTTTCTTCTTCTTCCAATGCCCATCCCATTTGTCTTTCTGAGTGAGGATTGATCATCTTACCCAGGGTCCTCCTTCTTGCTTAGCTTCTTTAGGTGTATAGATTTTAGTATGTTTATCTTATAAGTCTAGTATCCACCTACAAGTGAGTATATACCATGTGTGTCTTTCTGCATCTGGGATACCTTACTCAAGATGATGTCTTCTAGTTCCCACCAAGTGCCTGCAAATTTCATTATTTCCTTGTTTTTAATTGCTGAGCAGTATTCCATTATGTAAATGTACCAAAATTTCTGTATCCATTCCTCCATTAAGGGACATCTGGGTTGTTTCTAGCTTCTGGCTATTACAAATAAAGCTGATACAAACATGGCTGAATAAATGTCCTTGTTGTGTACATGAGCATATTTTGGATATATGCCTAGGAGTGGTATAGCTGGAACTTGAGGAAGTGCTATTCTTAATTGTCTGAGAAAGTACCAGATTGATTTCCAAAGTGGTTATACAAGTTACATTCCCACCAGCAATGGAGGCAGATGGCTAGTATCCAGTGTATATAAAGAACTCAAGAAGTTAAAAAGGAACAAATCAAGTAATCCAATTAAAAACTGGGATACAGAGCTAAACAGAGAATTCTCTGTAGAGTTCTATAGAGTGGTAGAGAAACACTTAAAGAAGTGCTCAATGTCCTTAGTCATCAGGGAGCTGCAAATCAAAACAACCCTAAGATTTCACCTTATACCCATCAGAATGGCTAAGATCAAAACTCAGCGACAATACATGCTGGGGAGAATGTGCAGAAAGGGAACCCTCCTCTATTGCTGGCAGGATAACTGTATTGATTTAAGAATGGCAATTTTTTTCAACCCAAAGGACCATGAATAGTTCCAGCTTTCTTTCATGCCTACCCTTTTCTTTCATGTCCCTTCTTTCCTTATTTCCTTCCTTTCTTCCATTTTCTTCTCTCCCTTCTTTCCTCCATCTTCCATTCTCTCCCTTCACTCCCTCTTTCTTATGCCTCACTGTTCTTTCCTCTCCTGTCTCCTAAAAATCCATACCTTCTTAGTGAAGTCAAGAAGCTTCATTTAATTAATATCCTTGGTAATTCACTTTATTCCTCATGGCATTTAAATATTCATGCAGTGTGGACACAGGACAATAGATTTCATTCTCTTTGAATAATCCTAATTATACCATTTCTGCTTTTTAAAGCCCTTACGTCCTCATTCTAAACAGTCTCCACACTTGGCCTCCAATTCCTCCACCACATGCATCCACCTAAATCTTCAGGAAAGCATGAAGATGACTTAATTTCCATCTTGCTTCCATCTTGCTTTGGTAGAATTTACTTTGCCCTAGGCATTTCAGTTCTTATTTGCCATATTGTTTAAGTTTCTTATTCTATATCATCTTCCAATTGACTTCCTGGATTACCTTATCTAAAATATCACTGCTCTCATTTTCTACTGATTCATTGTATTGTAGGGTGCTTCTTAATTTCTATCAAATGAAAATTGAATTTGTTCTAGTTGCTGACATTTGTCTGAATTTTACTCTCTCAATGAAATCCCAGACTGGACATTTTCCTATGGTTTATCTCTGTATTTACAACAATGTAGGGATTATTAGAAGGGTTCTGGCTACATGGGTGAATGAACAAGTGCATTCTATTGAACATGAAATGTTTTAGAAATATAACTACTGGTACATAATAATAAAAATGCTATGTACAGGAATTAATATAATTTTACAAAAGAATGTCAAATAAAGCAATGAAAGAATGTCTTAGCTAGTTATTGTTTAAATATCATACTCTTATCTATCTAGTATTTAGGATACTAAGAAAACTTTGAAGAAGTTTTAATGAAGTATAAGGACAATGAAAGACAGTTGCTGTGATTTTAATTATAATAATTAAGGTCAGTGTTTTCATTTACATTTTAATTTCTCTAGAGCAAAGGCTGGTAGACATTCAAATAGCCACGTGAAAATGATCAAAACTGCTCTAAGTAAAGGAGAAAATACTGTCTGTGTTTATAGATTCTAGACTTTCTAAATGTTTCTAGCTAGACTTTCTAGCTAACATCTTCATTAGTCTTTAGAGCAAAATAGATTTTATGTGTAGTGTGTGTTTGGGTGTGTTATTAAATTGTCAAAGTTCATAGTTATCTTCTGTAAATTAACTTGGAACTTACTACAGTTCTTAGGAGTTATTTTATTTGTATTCATTTCTACAGTCCTACTATTAGCATTAGCCTTGACCACTGACTGTATTAGTCAGTGTTCTCTAGAGGAGAGAGAGGTTGGGGAGGGAGGGAGAGAAGGAGGATTTAGTAAAATGACTTACAGCAGCTGTGGTCCAGCTAATGTAAAATTGGCTAATTGTGAACAGAAAGTCTAAGAATTCAGTAGTTGTTAAGTCAGTGAGGATGGATGTCTCATCTGCTCTTCAGTACCAGCAGAATCCCAAAGAAGCCAGCTTTAATGCCAGTGAGGAATGAACTTGCTAGTGAGACAAGAGTTAGTGGTAAAAGAGCCAAAGTGTCCTTCCTGCATGGCCTTATATAGGCTTCTATCCCAGACTGATTTCCCAGAAAAGATCTGGATCAAAGATATCCCTCCTGCCTCAAGATCTAGACTAAAGGCATTATCGTCTTACATAAAAGACACAGAACAGAAGTGGATCTTTTCACTTCAGCTTGATCAAAATTCCCTCACTGGAGTGCCCCCCCCCTTCTGGATTTCAGTTAATTTCATATCAGTCAAGTTGACAACCAAGAAAATCCAACATAACTGGCTTACCCAGAAAACATCTTCAAGACAAAGTGTGGATTTTCATACTCTCAGTCATCATACATTTGACCTTGATGGATTTCTATTTCTTTACCCACTTATAATGATGTGATCATGTTTAGAGACCCAGAGAGTTCTGAGCAATGAGGAGCATCTCATTAACTCTAATGAAAATGATATTCTTTGTCAGGTGTTGCTGTCTGTCACTGACCTCATTTTATAGGCCACTGTTCTGTGGTCTGAATTTCAACTCAAGTGTTATGCTTGCTTTTTGCAAAGTGCTGCTAAGACAGTCCCGCCTTGAATGTTGAGTACTTGTGTGCACGCCTATACATATGCATTATGAAATCTAAGGCAGAGCACTCCAGAGGCAAATCAACAAATGGTTTGCACAAAGAATCAACATTTAGCACAGAGAAAACAAACATTTTAGTGTTTCTGTTTACACCTTCTGAATTACATGTGTCAGGAACTGCACCACATGCCCAAGAAAGGAAGTTTGTGTTTGAAAATTTTCTTAAGATCTTTATGTTATGTTCTTGTAGCATAAACATGTTTCCTGAGAGTCTTGGTTCCTCTGATGTGACATTTAATTAGTGGGGCACATAGTTGGTGATTACACATTTTTAAATGTTTTGAATGTACTTTGAACATTTTTTATTAATTTATTTATTTTTATATCAATCGCAGGTTAGGTACTTTGCATCCCAGGCATAGCCCCCTCCCTCATTCCCTCCCACCTTCCCACTCCCTCCCTCATCTCCCTCCTCCCCGCCCCCTCCAAGTCCACCAACAGGGGAGGACCTCCTCCCCTTCCATCCAACCCCAGCTCATCCTGTCTCCTCAGGGCTGGCTGCAATATCCTCCCCTGGGATCTAGCCAGTCTGTCACTCCCCAGCATGTATGGGGGAGGGTCAAAGAGTCAGCCATCAAGTTCATGACTGAAACAGTACCTGTTTCCATCACTAGGGTCTTCAGTTGGATACCGAGCTATCATGGGCCCCATTTGAGCGGGGTTTCCAGGCCACATCCACACATGGTCCTTGATTGTAGAAACCGTCTCATACAAGACCCCTGTGCCCTGCTCAGTTTGGTCTTTGTGGAGCTCTTGTTCCCCCCAAGTCTCACCAACCTCCCCCATTTCTATCAACACTTCTCGCCCTCTGCCAAAGGCTTGATCGCGAGTCTTAATATCTGCTCTGATACATCGCTACATTGAGCCCCCCC
>CM053752.1:93429200-93451468 GCA_028658305.1 Pachyuromys duprasi | reverse complement strand
TGGTTGTACAAGTTTGCATTCCCACCAGCAATGGAGGAGGGTTCCTCTTTCTCCACAACCTCTCCAGTATGCGTTGTCACTAGAGTTTTTGATCTTTGCTATTCTGGAGGGTGTAAGGTGAAATCTCAGAGTTGTTTTGATTTGCATGATGATTACACTTTTATTATACATTTGTTTTCATGATTTCTTATTTTGAGCTTATTTTCCACCCCTGCAACATTAGCATACATCACAAATTATATTTAAATGAATTTTAGTTTTAAATAAAGTATTTTTGTTATTATTATTATTATTATTATTATTATTATTATTATGTGAATGTGTGTGGGGTAGGTGTCCAAAGAGGAGACCACAGGCCTCCTGGAGCTGAGTTACGAGTATTGTAAGTTGCCTGACGTGGGTGAGCAGAAACACATTTAGTTCCTCCAAAAGAGCAGTAAGTATCCTTGACTACTGAAACAACTGTCCATCCAGCCCCAAATTATAAAGATATAAGCTTAAGAATATACAATTTAAGTACTTATATGACATATTATTTATATTTTGAATGGTTCTCCCTTTGTGACTAAAGGTTAAAGGACCTGTTTTAAAGTCACATATATAGTTCTTGATAAGTATGCAACACATTATCATGAAGAATGTTGTGTTAAAACAGACAAGCAAAATACATTTTAGTAAACTTCTGGATTTCAAGTGAAATTCTTAGATATAATAGTTATATATAATTATTAATGTGATTCAAAAATGTTATCCTTGTCTCATTTAATATATTTAACTATAGTAAAATATTTAAGTATGAATACAGGGCAATAAAAACAGTTAACCTAACAATAAGTATATTAAAATTTCCTTCACTATTCTCTTTTGAAATAGAATATCAGTTATTTCTGCCTCATATTAATAGTTCTAATATCTCCAAAGCTCCCAAGAGACCCCCAGAAAGCCCCAATCTGTTTAGCTAATCTGACTCCCTGACGGAGTTTATTTTCAACTTTACCTAACTAAGCTGGAGTTTCTATTTTTCAGAACATAGAAAAACATTTTCTGGAAAATTCTCAGCACACAGGCAGCCAATCAGCGTAAAGGTAACACATGGGCTTGAGCTAAGTATAATGATTTAGTATACCTGAGGAAAAGGCCTTAGCAACTCTGGAAAACTCCTAAATGTTTATCCAATCCAAATCCCCATAACTCCTGAGTCAACCAATCAACTGAAAGGTTACTTCACTCCTTCTGGAAACCTACCTAATTGTCTTTAAATTGAGCATGCATGCTCTCTTCATGGCCCCATTCTAAGGAATGGTGGCCCTGATATGCTGGTACATTCCTGCAGAATAAACGCTCCTTGCTTTTGCTTAGTACTTGAGTCTGCGGTCTTTTGTCAGTGATTCTGGGAAAGTTCAAATGTTATTGAATTACAATATATGTTTTCATAAAAATGGTAAATCTTTAATGTCATCTAACAATGTATTATTGAGCTGAGTAGAGTCCCGATGCACAACAATGTATCAAATAATATATTTAAATTTCAAAAATAAATTTTTGGTGATAATAAATTTCAAAAAAATGTTCTGAATATCTAGGTTTCCTTGTTAGAAAATGTGTATATTTTACTCAAAAGACTGTAGACTTGATAATCTTTCCTTCATTTCATAAAAAGATTTAGCCTTTATAAAATCAACAGAAAGCTAAAATTGAGAAATCTAAAAAGACACCATAAAAATGATAAGAAAAGCAGTATCTGGTTGGAACAATTGGCACTAGATGATACTTATAAATTATCCTGATAAGTTTTGCAAAACCAGTTGCGCAAGACTGGAATTTCCAAAAGCCAAACACTCTTTAATAAGACATCATCCAACTTGTATTCTGTTTTCTTCTGAAGAGATACAGTGGGTGGGGTTAGCAGTCCTAAACAAACTAATTATGCTTCTGGGAAATGTCATTTTCCACGTGAAAACACCTGTACCATACTTCCAGCTTTACTGTAGAAAGTTTTCTCACTCTGTGCTGTGTTTGCTTGTTCCTCAGCAGGATCTGCTGAAGCTAATGGACTCACAGCAGTGCATCCTCCATCAGTTATTACAGGTCTAATTCAGTCATTAACATTTCATTAATGGACAAGCCTCCTCGCTGCCGGCAAGGCTGTGCAGATATTGATGAGCTCTGCTGGAAGAAGCTAGTCCATAAGGTGGACGATTTCAGAGAAGGACTGCTTGAGTTAGCTTCCACTGGCAGATACAAGGACTTCACTGAGGTTTCATCTGGGTGCTCTGCTATGAAAAATAGAGAATATAAAAGTTTTGATCTCAGCCCTGGAAGACTCTGGTAAATTTTATCAACATTTTAAGAAAGATAGCTTACAAATTATGAACCCCCTTTTGAGAGAAAAAAAAAAACCCCAAAGTACTATGCACGTGTCTCATCTAAAATTTGTAAATCATTTACCGCTATTAATTATAATTTGTTCTCAGCTACTAGGTATACAAATTTCAAGCATTTTAACGAAGATGTATTTTAAACCTTCAGTTCCCTACCATTATATGTGTATCCCTCAATTATATACATATATACTTAATTATATATGCACACATACACACATATATGTATATATGTGTATATGTGTGTGATATATAATACATATATACATATCTACATATATATACATATCCCAAGATCCTTTTAAGATAGCCAGAAAGTTCAAAACAATCATTCAAGATTCTCTGTTGACTCTCTATGTTATATTACTGAGATCAAGATACTTCCTTTAACTTCTACTTTCTTCTCTGTAAAATGAAGTTGTTGAACTATTTGATCTCCAAGGCCTCTTCAAGCTGTAAAATTCTATGACTGGGATTCTATGCTCTGCATAAAGCTGGACAATCAGAGTTTTGAATATGTGTTGTATCCCCAGTTCTCCTATTAAACAAATTGCTGTCTTCCTGTGCAAGCGTAGTTGAAATGTATTATGTCATACAAATTTCTAATGCAAGGGCTTGTGGAAATTACTAATTTGATACCACAATTATATTTGTAATGTAAAATTATTAAGTATATCCATATTGCTTGTAACTGTACATTGAACTTATATTGTTGCAATAAAGTGTATTTAAACTCCATTACATAACCTTATTGTACTCTCTAATAGAATCCACAATTTAAATGGAAAAAAATAAAGAGGCAATCAAAAGAAATTGATTGTAGGAAGGTCAAATCCTACTCTGAGGCTTAAAGGGAGTACATAGGGAGGCATCCATGAACACATTTAAATTGTGTTTATGGGCATGGTATTCTAAACATGACACCCAAATGAAATAGGCTAAGAAGTCATTGATAACACTGTGAAGGAGATAGGCATAAAATGCAGTCTATGAGAATGCTTGCTTTTTGTGGCAGGTCAGTATTTCATGCATTTCATGATAGTTCTTAAGAAAGATGGCTCACAAACACAACTACCTCTTATATACTATGGTCATGCTCTTAAAATATCAAAGCAACTATGAAACAATCAAGTTATATGTCCCGCATGGGGTAATATAAAAAAGTCACATAGTCAAAAGTCGTTTACCTCATTCACAGTCACATAACATCACCTGCAGGAAATATCAAGAGACAGTATTTTGACAAAAGAAAATTAGACAAGAATTCTAACTACTTTCCACAAACTTTATTTAGATAGCCAGTTCTAGGAGGTTTTACTTATTAAGTACAACAAAGAAACTACAGAATCAAAACTGATTGATGTGGCAGTGAAATTGTTTGCTCAAATGCCTTAGCTTTGTTCTTTTGAAATTAATTTTTGGTATTTTTTAAATTTTATTTTTTATTAATTACAGTTTATTCATTTTGTATACAGCTGTAGCCCCCTCCCCGATCCCCTCCCAATTCCACCCTCTGTCCCTCTTCTCTGCCCTAATTATAGTTTATTCATTTTGTATACAGCTGTAGCCCCCTCCTTCATCCCCTCCCAATTCCACCCTCTGTCCCTCTTCTCTGCCCATGCCCCTCCCCAAGTCCACTGAAAGGGGAGGTCTTCTTTTCCTTCCTTCTGATCCTAGTCTATCAGGTCTCATCAGGATTGGCTGCATTGTCTTCCTCTGTGGCCTGGAAAGGCTGCTCCCCATTAGGGGGTGGTGATCAAAGAGCCAGCCATTGAGTTCATGTCAGAGACAGTCCCTTTTTCCCTTATTGGGGAACCCACTTGGACACTGAGCTGCCATGGGCTACATCTGTGCAGGTGTTCTAGGTTACCTCCATACATGGTCTTTGGTTGAAGTATCAGCCTCAGAAAAGATCTCTGTGCCCAGATTTTTTGTTTCTGTTACTGTCTTTGTGGAACTCCTGTTGCCTCCAGGTCTTTCTATTACCCCCTTCTTTCATAAGATTCCTTGAACTCTGCCCAAAGTGTGGCTATGAGTCTCTTCATCAGCTTTGATACCCTGCTGAATAGAGTCTTTCAGAGGCTCTCTGTGGTAGGCTCCTGCCCTATTCCTTGTTTTTTTTCCTTCTTCAAATGTCCATCCCATTTGCTTTTCTGAATGAGGATTGATCCTTTTACCCAGGGTCCTCCTTCTTGCTTAGCTTCTTTACGTGTACAAATTTTAGTATGTTTGTCCTGTAATATATGTCAAATATCCACTTATAAGTGAGTATATATCATGTGTGTCTTTCTGCTTCACCTCACTCAGGATGTTTTCTAGGTCCCACCATTTGCCTGCAAATTTCATTTCTTTGTTTTTAATTGCTGAGTAGTATTCTTTTGTGTTTTATTTTGAGTTTATTGTATATTCAGGTGCTTTCAATTTTTTAGGATATCAATGTTCCAAATACTTAACAAATGTGATCCCATTAAAAAACAATAAAAGCTCAACACAACTTAATTGTTAAATTTAGTTTGAAGTTACCATATTTACAACAACTGAAATCAATAGAAAATCAATAAAAAAACATGTGTCCTCTCATGAGCAGAAATGACCATAAATATCTGTATCAGTTAATATGCACTTATGGTATATGTTAATATTTTATATTCTCCTGCATGTTATCACATGATGTACTGGCTATCTTTATGTCAGTTTGACACAAGCGATCATCATCTGAGAAAAATGGACTCTCAACTAAGAAAATGCCTCCATAAAACTGAGCTGTAGGCAGCCCTGTGGAGGATTTCCTTACATATCAATTGATGACCATGTGTTGCAGCCCATTGTGCGGAGAACCGCTCTGGCCTGGTTGTCTTGGGTTTCATGAGAAAGCAGGCTGAGCAAGCCAGGAAGAGAAAGCCCTCTATGTGATGACACTTGGAGATAAGCTTAATTACCTTTGGATGAGGTTGTAATATAGACCCCTTGTCACATGAGTAATGTCCTTATAGACATGTTCTGCAGAAGGACGTCTCTTTTTCTTTCTAGAACCCAGAGAACAACTTGTCACCTGTGGGTATGAAGAGGATCCTTGACTTAGCTTCATCAGGTCAATACCCTAGTCTCAAACTCTTCCAACAGAACTGTGAAAAAGAAGTATCTGTTTTCCAAGGCATCCAGTTTATGATAACATTGCCTGGCATCCTGAGCAGACTTAATAGACTCATATATATTTTTTTTTACTCTAATACATTGTCTGCCATTTCAATAACAAAACTGTGCAGCCAAGAAATATAGCAAGTTCTGAATATTAATGCATATATTTAATTTCTTTAATTTGTTTTTCTCATATCTATACATTTTCCTATAATATAAAGTAATGTGGGGTCTGGAAAGATGGCTCAGTCAGTAAAGGATTTATAGCACAAAGAATGAGAACCTGAGTTTAATCTGCAAAACCAAATGTAAAGTTTCCTGTACAGCCAGCTCTGGATTACAGGACCTGGGGATCAAAGTTATCAGTCAACTAGGGTGTCTTGATTGAGGGCTCTATATTCACTGAGAAACTAGACAATGTCTCAAAAACAAGTGGGTAAGACTAGAACAGGTAGCGATCTCTTGCTTCCACACACATATGCATAAATTTTCATGTACCTCAGGGCACACACATGCATACACCAGACATATATGTAACACATACCACACAAGTTCACAAAGGCACAGTGCCATGCACACACACACACACACACACACACACACACACACACACACACATACACAATACTACCTAGGTATAAAACACGGTAGAAACAATAGGTCATTGCTAAATTTAGCCAATGATTATCCAAACATTAATATTTCTAGTACAAATATTGTTCTTTAAGTGGGAGTCCATTTTGAATTATTGAAGAAAAGGCTATTCCAATCATATCTCCAGTTCCTCCTAAACCAGTCAATGGGTTTTATCAGGTGGGTGGTTCAGTGTTTTTGTAAGTGGAAGTGAATTTCAGCTTATTTTGTATGGGCAATTAACTAATGCCAGAAGGCTGAAGCTTGATTTAGCTTTACTATATTCATGTTGTAGCATGGATGATGCTATTAGCGGCCATAAAATTACTTAGTTGTATGTGTGTAGATTATTTCATTAAATGATCCCTTGAACCAGAGATGCTGCAGGTTATCTGTGTTAACTATAGGCTGCCTGAGAAAATGCTTCTTCTTGTTTAGTCTGTATTTATTATCCTTTAAGTCCAGTTAGGGTCTCTTTGCTCTTGTATTTTTCACAGCAGTGAGTAGGAGGGAGTTGTCAATGGTCACTTGACTCTGAAGGAGAAACACTTCTTCGCACAACTGAAATAACAATAAGCTCAAACTAGTAAGCTCATTCATTATTTATATAAAATATAGAATTCATCTCTTCTGACCCTAAGTCACTTTTACTAGCCCTAGGAATATCACAGGTTTAAATAAGTATTTTTCTGAAGCATTGAAAAATAATCATCCAGGAAGAAGGGGACTCCCTAGAGCTGTGAAATAGTACCTACATAGGAAGTGCACAGAATACCCTGCTAATCACTTCAGCTGGGCCTGGAATGAATCTGGGTGAGAAGGTGAAGTCAGTCAGGTGTCAGAGTTTCCTGAATAGTTCTCACATAGGGGCTCTCAGGGGTAACTGCTGCATGCCTTCGAATTCTGCCTAGTGTGGCAGGATACGTGCTTTGCCTTTGCTCTTAAAAGCAAGAAGGTGAAGAGCACAGAAAGAGTATTGATATGGATAAAATTTCCTTTTGAATAATAGCCAGACAACATACCTAGAGAGACAAACACAATACTCATTCTTTTACATGTTGTATTAGATTTTAAGCTTTAGATATGTGTGTTTCTTTGGTAATTCCCACAAAGTTTAAGAAACTAGTTAGAGACCATGAGGAGCATGGCATTACCCAAGGAATTGAAATAGAATATAGAGTTATAAAGAAGGAAAGTAGGAAAATGGAGCAGGAAGGATTAAATGGGAAGGTGGGATAGGAAATCAGGTCAGGGTAGGCGGGTGAATATGAGCAGGTATAATTGACACTAAACACCTTTTTAAAAAGCTATATGGGAACCCTACAACTGCATACACTTCCTAAAATATGTACCTATATACATGGAATTGAAAATGGATTTACTTTAAAAGTGGAGAACAATAGCCCAACTAGAAACATATGCTACAAAATAAAATTCTAAGTATTATGGATGGGTTGTCGGGTTTTTCGTTTGTTTGTTTTTCTGGTTTTTTTCAGTTGTTAGTCAGTGGGTTCCCATAGGCTTCCCCCAAAAATTTTTGGGTTAATTTCAATGTTGTGGGTTATCCTCAAGAACTTCTTGATGAGGCTCTATTGCTGAGCCAAAGAATATGGAGACATCTTGCAGGTACTCAACTGGAAACATCATCCCTACTGACTAGCACTCATAACATTGGAAGATGCTATGCATGCTGCTGGAGGAGAAATGCAATCATTAATCTCACTCAGCTATGGCTCAGAAGAGCTACAATAACAACCTAGCTTTGTACAATAGTTAAATAATTATTATGGGAGTAACAAACCATTATTTGGGTATAAATCTTGCTTTACTGGATGGAACTGTATCTGACACGATGCTATCAACGAAGCACCCAAAACCTATGTACAGATAGGTTATGAACCCTTGGAAAAATCCCAATACTATTATTTTGCCAAATAGAAATAGAACTGGAAATAAAACAACTTTTAAGACACAATTGCTATACCCATTAATCATTGTATTGTTCCTTCTTTCAGTAGATGGCAATTAACACATATAACCACAACTGTTCGGCAGTACAGAGGATCAGAGACTTTAGAATGTGCACCTCCAATTTGGATATCTTTGTCATACCTCCCTCCTCAATGCTCAGTGATCTAGGCGGAAGAAGTGGAAAGCTGATAAGTACCATTGGTGGTGGATGATTTCAGGGAAAGAATCTTTTCATACCAACAAGGCTGATTTACAAATCTCATGCATGCTCTCACAGAAATTATGATACTATGCAAGAGATTTATACAAGATTAAACCAGACTAAAATATCCCAAAATAGACAAGGAAAAATGAATATAAAGTGCCACACTGGAGCAGGAAACTTAGTGACACTGACATGAAAGTCGGTTTGTTTGTTTAATAGTGGAATGACACCTGGTGTATTGACTACTGTCCAGGGAAGACTCTATACCAGGAGCAGTCATCAAATACAAACCAAACTAGGTGTGTTTTCTTTTTAAGAATAGAGAGAAAGGAAGGCTGGAAAAGGGTAATGTTGGGTAGTTGGGTGGGTAGGAAGTGGTGAAGGCAGAGTCTGGGCAGAGTTGGGGCAGGGAGATAAATATGGCCAAACTGCTTTATTTGAAATTTTGAAAAAAATAAATAAATGCATTATTTTAAAGATAAATAACTATATTTTTTCAAATAACAATATGAATTCATACTCATAGCATGCTTCAGTGGAAAGACACACTATAGTCATTCAATATTCTGCACAATTTATGAAATAATATCTTTTCCTTCTTGTTGAGGTTTGGAAGGTGCTAGCAAATAATTTATTGACATAACATAGTAGGTTATATTAAAATATTACAAACACTAGGGGAAATGTTAGGCGTAAGAAAGGCCTAATGATTAAAAGGAAAAGCAACGGCGTTGACATACGTCTTGGAAAAACCAAATTCTCCTTAGTGATAGCAATTAAATTTAATATAGTGGAGCCAAAGTGCATGAGTCCACTTAGTAAGTGCCCACATTATTGCCTTGGGTCTCAGAAGAGATTTGGACTTTAGACTTTAAAAGTGTTCAGACCATTAAATACTATGGGACATTTTTAAGTTGCATTAAATTCAGTTTCCATTATAAGATTGCTAGAGGCCTATAGGGCCCATTTAATGAAAATGGTACCATATGCTTATGTTTGGATAGTTGTTTCCCAGACAGTGGAATTGTTTGGGAAGGATTAAGAGGTGTGTCCTGGTTGGAGAGCTATGTCACTAGATTAGACTTTTACATTTCAGAAACACACGTACGCTACGCACTGCACGTGCGTGCACACATGCACACACAGACACACACACACAAAACCAACCCCCCCCAAAAAAACAAACCAAAAACCATGTGATCTTACTCTCTTTCTATTTCTCTCTCTTTTCCTCTCTCTCTTTTTTTTCTCTATCTCTCTACTTTCTACTTGAGAATCTAGACGTGAGATCTTAGGTATTCCTGCCAGCATGTCTTTGTTTCTGTTATCATGGAATCTAAACCTCTACCATAACTCATGGTAAATGACTTATTTTACAAGTTGCCTTGTTCATGGACTTTATTTCAAAGCCATAGAAAAGTAAGACATTCCTTCAAGTCCTGTAATTATTTTTATATTCTCAGGCATAAATGTTCATTCATGAACTTTCTTTTCCTTAAACTTTGATAAATAAGAAAGAAAAGTCAAAACCAAAGGAAAAAATGCATGAGGGATTGATAGAAATAGAAACAGAACAGCTTTTCCTTGTTGTTTAGGACTACAGTGGTAAAACTACTTAGAAAAAGGTAGCTCTTTTCATATCAACTTTACACAACAATCTAATAATACATAGGACAGAGGCATTAATCCCAATAAAAACACAACAGACACTTAATCTTTTAGCAGATGAGGCTATTTGAATAATCCCGTCTCATTAAAAATTTTAATATTACTTTAATAGCACCTTTGTGATTTAAAAGAAGGCCTAACTGCTGGTTTCTCAGGTGATCAAGGCCATGGCACTGTGCTGCATTTGCCATAAACACTAGTAAGCTAAGGAATAAAGTGTAGATGAATGATTTTATAGGGTTTGGCAGTTGTTTCTTTGAGTTAATCATGTTTATTTGCTTTTTTCCATGCCATAATATGTTTGATTAAAGTCCCAAGATTTTATTGTTTTGTTGAGTATTATTAGGAAGGATTGCATTTAGTTTTGATCTTTTTACAAAAATGTTATAGTTTTCTTTCTCCTATTTTCTTAACTTTTAATTTTTTAGTTGTTTTGGTTCCATATTCTAGGTATATCTTGTCCAGTTGTTGTACTGAAGCTCACACTCTGTACCCACCTCTGAACAATGTATCAGTCTTCACCATGTTGACTTTGAGGCATTGGTTGCTTGCACTAAACAAGGAGGATGTGCTCAGAGCAGTACTTACAAACATACTGAGCAAGGTCGCTTAGCACTGAGCCCCAGCCTTTCACTTTCCCATTCAGAAGCAATACCACCACATTTTGAAGGTGAAGGGTTTAGTTTTCAAAGCCTTTCACAACTCCCAGTCTTCTTGGAAATGGATTTGTACAAACCCCTTTATGACTTTGAATATAGTTTTCAGCATAACTGAAACACAGAAAAAATTATTAGGGGTAAAAATAAGCAAAAGAAGAACTAAGTGCACATGTACATAGTTACACAGGCTTTAAGAAAAGAGATACTGTGTTAACATAATATTGACTTTAGTGAAATTCCTATTTGAATTAATGTTGAATACTTTCTGAAAATCATGATTATTACCTGCTGTCATGTAAAGAAAGATCAGTTGAAAGTATAAGAGTGCAGTGATTCATTTAAAATGAAGACCACTCAGTTTCCCAGTATCTAAATTTAGGAAATCAAGAGTCTAGCTTTCAAATGAGTCTTTTTTCTTTCTCTTTAAGCCTGTCAGTTTTAGTGTACTACTGTTTTTATTGCAAAGTTTCAAATTTTGTACTATTCAACATATTATTTTATTCACTGATAAATAAACAAAAGCATTCTCACTCTATGCACACCTAGAACAGATGTGAAAAGTAATTTCAAATCTTGCCCGTACTTTGTACTGACATTTTCTTTGTTGATTCAGACTTCTGTAAGAACCATAAGGACAGTGGTCAGCGCTGCAGTTGTAGCTTATGTACTGATGGCTGGTGTTCCTTTACAGCATGAGTCCTATAATATAGTATCCTTTCCACATGACATCTCTACAGAGGAATGGCCTTTGTAGCAAGGACAATATCAGGCAGAATATGGGCTATACCCACTTTAAAATAAAGAAGAAATTATACTGGTAAAGTAATGTATAGTTTCATATTAAAAGATGTAGCAAAATCACATGCCTACATATGTGTGTTTACATACACAAAGCATTTTACCTACAGACATATGCACATGAAGCATAATTATACTGCACTTATAAGTTTGTTTCTTCATCTAAAAAGGAAAGAGATGTTTACTACCAAGCAAGCCCAAGCTAAATGACTTGATAGCTGAATCTGATGACTAAGTTAACTTTTTGTTCTTTTTACTGTTCTCAAATGCTTATTTTTGTACTTTCACTTTTATTTCATCTATGTGTGTATACCTTTTGTATGTCTGGTTTTCACAGAAACCAGAAGAGAGCATTGGATCTCAAGGAACTGGAGTTGGGAGCACTTAAAGACAGTTGTGAGCTCTCATGGGGTGAGGGAAATGAATCTGTGTCCTCTTGAAGACTCACCAGGTCTTTTAACTACTAAATCATTTTTCTACACAACTAAATTAACTCTTCAATTGAATTCTTTAAAACATTTAAACCTAATTTATGCTTATGAATATTTTCTCTTTGCATATTTATGTCACTCAAAATATAGTGATTGAAGGCAAACACTTGCATTCTTGTCAATTTCTTTTTTTCCTGGGAAGAAAGGGGCTGGTTTGTCTTTCTCTGCTTCACAATGTCTGGTATCCTAGGGGAGAGATCTTGAAACCTAGCTGCTGGAGGAGTCATTTGAAGGTTCACTTATTATGGTGACCAATATGTAGTCCATATTGGATGACAGTTGTGAAGGTCATTTACTTACAAAGTTGGAAAATCTCACTGTGTGTATATGAATTTGTGTTTTCATCCACCCAAGGCTTAGATTGCATATTCCTGGAGACTGGAAGGAAGGCAGAAACCCATAGACCTTTCGTAGTCAGTACTAGAAATCACACAACAATATATGGTTACAAAGACTTCTGCATTTTCAGACAAGAGCAAATACAGTGCAGATTTGATGAGCAGTGACAAAGTGTGCTTTCAAAACCATAAAGTGCTTTACAGTATTATACTTTGAATTAAGTAAGAAACAAAGGCTTTTTTCAGACAACCTTTATTAATCTCATAAAGAAGAGGAAATCTTTAAAGGATGATGTAGTGGGGTAAATGAGATGAAAATTACAAAATTTTAATAGGATATTGTTTTATTCTTCTCTGTCTGAAGACTGGATAAAAAGTAAAATATGTTTATGGACACCAAGATGACAATCATAATTATGGTCTTAAAATATCTATTCTTCTTAGCACGTATGTATGCATGTATATATGTGTTTATTTACTTATAATATGTATGAGATGGCATGTTATAATACATGTGTGAGAAGTCAGAGGACAACTTGTGGTGATACCGTCTCTCCTTTGACCCATATGTATTATGGCTACTAGGTTTGGTAGTATGGGCTTTTACTCACTGAGCTATCTTGTTGGCCTTGGATCCATGCTTTGTAAGACCATGTTTGTGGAAGAACAAGGAAAGTGACAGCAAGGCAATGAAAAATATATTTAAATCCAAGGTAAGTAACAATGTTCCCAGTTTCTAATTAAAACAGAGTAAATGCATGGTTTATGAGACTAACAAGTTTGCTTTTTCCAAAGGTAAAATGATTGGTCATGATTTATTCTTGAATTTATTGGTATTCTTGAACATTCTGTAGGGATATTGAATGCACATCTATTCAAACCATAAGTGATGTCAACAACAGACAAAATAATTTCATACAAACCTAGACAAGTGAATGGATGAGTTTATTGGCATTTTTTTACAGGAACATGGGTAAGTAAAATGCAGCCGCAACACTGGAAGGCTTATCTGAGGTAAAGTGGTAACCAGTGAGAGACTGTTGAGTTGCTGGTACAAAATGTAAGCAGCTTCACTAAAGAGACTTCTCTCACTCACTGGAGTGTGCTCTTCTCTAATAATTTGTCCTACTTGTAAATATGAAGAGCTCATCAGCTGAAATTAGTGAAGAGACCGTCAAGAACTCAGTAACCACAGTAAAAATAGAGTGGTAAAAGCACCTTTTCATTGTTAAAAGACAGAGTCAACCCAGCAGACACTAAAGTGAGATCCCTGTCCACAATGTTGCTTACTTGCTCTCCGAGCACAGAAGTCCTTCACCAGTCAACTGTCACACTGACTGCTGACAGCTATTGTGTAAATGTGAGAGAGAAAACTCAGTAGGCACCCTCAAAGATGTAGTCCAAAGTAAAAAAAAAAAATGTCTTCCCAGGATTCTAACAGTAAGAAAGCATGGAAAGACCAGACCAAATCTACAGTGCTCATAAATGACATGGACAATAATTTTGGACATCTCTGTCCTCTTACAGAATTAGGAAGGGGAGGTATTCTGAATGCAGCAATTTTATGATGCCTCCTGAGCTCAAAAGTGGATCCAAAACTCATCTTTCTATTACTACCATATCTTACATGCTTCTGAAACTGAATGTCAAATTTATTGAATAACTATCAACTGGGTTATATTTATCCTGCCTAACATAATGTGGAGTTTCCTATGTATAGGTACAGAGCTAGCCTGCCGTAAGTATAATGCTATAGGTTCATACTCATCTTAAATGCATAGAAAAGTCACTTAAATATGTCTTAAAGCCTACTTGCCAAGGACCATGAGTGAGATATACAAACCTTAGCAAAATAAAGCATTTTTTCCAGTTTTGCTCTCTAAAGCAGTTATAATTTTAGGGCAGTAATAATAAATATTTTTTCGGGGGTGGAATCCATTGTGAGAGAGCATGACATTCTGATAACAGTGACTTTTCCCTCTAGTACGTATCTTTAAAATAATCTATGACGTATGTGGTTCTTGCCACAATGACCAGTTTTTAAGGACCAACGATCATTTTCTGTATCTTTGAAGCAAACTTCTTAAATTTACTACCTATGCAATCACTATCTTGCAGAGGATGTTGATTTATTTATGTAAAAAGCAAGATAATAGAGAGTGGCACCAGGGAATTATTTCCCTTCTGCCCTGGGCCTTTGAATCATAGGCTCCATCATGCTGTTCAGCTGTTGACTCTGGACGGAGTCCAGAGCAGCACAGCACAGCAGAAGATGCCAGAGAGATACACCTCCTTATAGCAAACAAAACAAGACTTATCTACTCCATAAGCTCTGGAGGATAGCAGAGTGATTTGCACTGCAGTTGATATGCACAACATTCATCCTTAATTTTCAGTGTCAGTCAGGGGCACTTGTAGTTCACAAGATGGCCTATTGCTCTCCCAGGAAGTGAAGGGAAGGCAGGCTTTTAGAGAAAACTTTCTGTATTGTTGATGATTGCACCCTAATATGGTTAGGCACACAAAAATGATTTCTACAATTAGATGTTTGAGACTTTCTTTCTAAGCAGGTCAAGGATGACAGTAAAAAGTAACAAAAAAAAAACGATTCTGTGTACAAAGGCCCACGGTAGAGCAATAGACACCGACTGTTCCTATCATCCTTCAAGCAGCTTCCTGCCTGCAACAACACAGGTAATGATATCAGCGTGTTCTGCTCATCTCCTGTGCTGAGAGTTAAAATTACCATGTTTTACAAAGTCGCTCATAGCTCTGACAGGCAGGATAGCTAATTTTCTTAGTTGCTTCCCAGGACCAGGGCCCTGCCAGGCACTGCAGCTGTGCAAAAGGATGGAGTCTCGTTTTGTGGGAGAGACTTCATGAGATTGCATTGCAGTTTCAGAACGGAGAAATACTTGGCACTTCAGGAAGAAAAAAATTGTTCTGAATTTGTTTTGGCAGAACTTCTTCATGACAAAAAAAAAAAAGTGCCTAGAAAGCATGGCTATTGTGGCCCAAGTTGTTCCAAGGCCCAGTCCTTTGAAAGCCAATTGATACAATTCCTTTAGGGTGTGCACATCTGTCCAGGTTGGATGAGGAGATCAGGAAGGTGAAATCTTTGTTCACTGTAATCTACACCATCATACAAGGAGTGGAACATCTAAGCAAATCCAATAACCCCACCATTCACAGTTAGGCCATACTTGATTTATTATAAAAATGTTTATTATAGTCTTATTTGGCAAGGAAAAGATAAATGAATGAATACAAAAAGCTAACAAAAATATAGAGAGATATTATAGGTTATTTATAAATGTTGGTTGTATTAATGCTCAATTCAAAATAGAATAGCACTCTGAGAGGCTGAATTTATTTTGCTGATAATTGAGCCATGTGAAGATTGAAAATGATAATATTTTTTGATGATTGAGAGGGGTAATTTTGATCTTTCTCAAATCTGTGGAATCTGAATTACATTTTGGGAATAACTATCCCTCTTTTCCCTGTGTTAGTTATATCAGAAAACTCTGCATCTATACCTGTAATTCTTTCTCATTTTCACCAAATATCTCAAATTTACATCATAGCTAGCACAGAGCCAAACCATGTAGGCATTTGACACAAACCAGGTATTTAAAAACTAGAAGAATGAAAACCTTTATTAGTTTTTTTTATTGTGGAATATCAATAATTACATCATGAAAGAAGATACTATTCCATAAAATATACCATTTGTGAAAGCAAAATTGATGACTCATAAATGTACAATAAATTGTATATCAGATTGCATTTATGGACAGTGTTTCTTTACTTGTAAGATATTGTAAATTGAGGAATTCTTGTAATATTTGGTATTTTGGTTCGAATAGCTATTAGTACATAATACTTTTAAAATGTAAAATTGTAGCTGCAAGATCCTAGTAAGCACTGAGGACAGAATTGAAAAAAAATCAGACTTAAGACAGAAAATTTAAGCAAAGCAATAATTAAAAACTTACAGCATCTATATTTTCATTTTCTTGTATTTTGGTACATCATAAATATAGTTAATTACCAGAATACCATCAGGTTAGTAATAAAGAGATATCAGAAAGAATCTGCAAGGTAGATCATTCATTCCTGCATCCACATTTTCGTTTTTCTATAAAATATACATTATTTTAATTGCCAAAGATGTCAAGATCAAAACATCCATTATAGAGTAATGTCTTAATATGTAAAAATAAGGCAAAGATTGTTCAGTCAGTGAGTTATATGCCTTACAGGCCTGCGATTGATGCCCAAAAAGTGCATAAAAATCCATCAGTGCTAAGTTTTTTAATTGTAGGGCTGGGGAAACAGAGACAGGCAGATCCTGGACATACTGGCCCTCCAGCCTGGCCTACTTTTAAAGTTCTAAGGAAGTATGAGACCTTGTCTCAACAAATAGCTCGACAGAATCTGAATAATAACACCCAAGGATGTTCTGTGGATTCTATATAATTGCACGTACATTTACATGCACACTTATGAAAACATGGAGAACCCAGCATGTAGAAACAGACACACATACACAAAAAATAAAAATTATTTTCTACTGTAATAGTATTAAAAATCCATTGTTGAAACCTACTACCTTCCATGTACTTTCCCAATATTGGAATGCAAATGTATGTTATATGCAATTATTGCCCTCAAGTGACCCATGTTTTCCTATGAAGACAAAGACATGAACAAATGGGATTTTTTTTTCCATGATCTGTAAGCTAATGGGGGCCAGAGGCCAGTCTGGAAGAAGTTATTCATGGAAGAAGAGGGATATAAAAGGACCCAGGAGGGGTCAGGAGCCACACAAGAAAGACCAACAAAGCCAAAAACAAACAAACAAACAAACAAACAAACAAAACTGGGCCCAGAGGTCATTGCAAACAAACAAGCAAACAAAGAAAACCGGGCCCAGAGGTCATTGTAAACAAACAAGCAAACAAACAAAACCGGGCCCAGAGGTCATTGCATGTATCAACCAAAGACCTTACATAAAGAGGACCTAGACTCCCTGCTCAAATGTAACCCATAGACAACTCAGTCTCCATGTTGGTCCTTTAGTAAGGGGAGAAGAGACTTCTCTGACATAAACTCAGTTGTCTGTTCCTTCATCACTTTTCCCTGGTGGGGTGACCTAGCCAGCCCACAGAGGAAGAGGATCCACAAAATCCTGATTGGGCCTGATAGAACAGGGTTAGACAGTAGGGGAGGAGGGCTTTCCTTACCAGTGGACTAGGAAAGAGGAATAGGGGAGGAAGAAGTAGGGATGGTGGGACCTGGAGGAGAAGAAAGAAGGGACTACAACTGGGATAGAAAGTGAATAATTGTAAATAGTAATAGTGATGATAATTATAATAATAATCAAAAAAGATCACAGTGTTGAAATAAACCGTTGTTGTCATTTGATACCTATCAGTTTACATCAGGATGACAGAGTAGAAGGAAAAATTATAAAATCCAGAAATAAAGGAATTCAGTGTGAAAATGAAAACATAGTGAGGAATCCCATGTAATATGTAATCTATATATATTGTTTTATTTACTCACATGAAGGGATGAAATGACAGCTGTACCCAAGCTTTACCAATACATGACTTGGGCTGAACCCAGAGTGAACATTTCTAACTATCCCTAGGCCTCAGACTGGAAGTTTCTAGCCTCCATATAATCTAATCTGCAACCTCTGACCTTGAAGGCTTTAGCTTCCATCCTGAGTCTGCTAACCTAGGCCTAGAATGTTTTCATAATCCAAGACTTATAGCTGAATATGCTCATTCTTTCTTGTTCTTTCTGAACTCTGGCTGGCTCATTCAACCCAGCTGTTCTAGCTCAAACCTCCAATCCAGGCTGACTGATTCAAATTGGCTTCTCTTAGCCTCTCATTGATTTGCTCTGTTTGGGAAAAACTACCTCTAGACTTCATAAACTGTACTGAACCAAACTGCCTTCACCAAACTCAACAGAAGTGCAATTTGCAACAAACTGTACTATACTGACTGCATGAACTCTATTGCATTCCTGAACTGTACTCTTCTTTTTTCTCTCTCTCTGTTACTCTTTTGTTTTTGTTGGTTTATTTCTTAATCTTCTCTATTTTATTGATTTATTATTTATTATAATTTATTCACTTTGTATTCTGGCTGCAGCCACCTCTCTCATCTCCTCCCAGTCCCACCCTCCCTCTTTCTTCTCCCGCTAAGTCCCTCCTCTAGTTCACTGATAGGAGAGGTCTTCTTCTCCTACTTTTAGATCCTAGCCTATCAGGTCTCATCAGGACTGGCTGCATACTGTTCCTTTGTGGCCTGGCAAAAGTGCCCCTCCCAGGTGAAGGTGATCAAAGAGTCAGCCACTGAGTCCATGTCAGAGACAGACCCTACTCTCATTACTAGGAAACTCACACAGAGAATGAGCTGCTTATGGTCTACATCTGAACAGTCCTTGCCAAGCATGGTCCTTGAACAGCAGGCTATAGAAGATGCTGAGACTTATAGCCAAATTTTGGACAGAATGTAGGGAATCTTATGGAAGAAAGGGGAGAGAGGAAAAACCTGGAAGGGACAAGAGCTGTACAAGGAGACCAACAGAGCCTAAAAAAATCTGTGCTACTCTTAAATAGCTTTTTTTTCCTGTTTGTTCTCATGAGAGTTGGGATCTCTAACTAATTCTGTCAAGTGTTCTCTGATTTGTCACTTTGTCTGTCCTTCAGTTAGAAGTCATTGTTTGGGATTTAACAGTACTTACTAAAGGTGTGTCTGTACTTTTTTTTCTTCTTTTTTAGGATATTTGTTTGTTTATTACAATACATTATAATTTATTCCATTTGTATCCCAGCTGTGGCCCCCTCCCTCATCTCCTCCCAACTCCACCCTTCCTCCCTCTTCTCCCCCTATATGCCTCCCCTAGTCCACTGTATTTCATGCAGTGTTTACTGAGGGTGTGTCTGCATTCCAGCTGGATCACGTTGATCTAGAAGGTTTTTGGATGTGATCCCTTGACAGAGCAGCTATGTTGCTGGCTTAAAATTCTTCTACAGTAATCCTCTACATTTCACCACAAAGGTCACTAACAAATGTTTACTGGAAACACAGATCTATTGGGCTAAATTTTAAAGATATGTGCAATGCAGGGTTTAATGATGGAGGTCTCTTTTTGAAAACCATGAGCTTGAGAAGAGTCTCAGAGAGAGAGGGTCACAAGTCTGTTAGTATGCAGTGTAATCAGACTACTGAGAAAAGAAATTCCAAAATTTTCTGCTTCTCTGTAAAGAACTCTGAAGTTTGAAGAAGATAAATGTTAAAGAAAGGTTTAGGGAGAAAAAGAAAATGGGATGGGACTTGAAAAGAAGGAGCTTTTTAATTGCATCAGACATTACAAAAATCTGAGAAGTGGGAGGAAAGAAATAGATAGCATATGGTGATTTAACAATTGCCATTTGTTTCCCACAGTAGTGGGTTGTGGAGCAAGAAGGCAGATTTATAGCAGGTCTTGAATGTATTGTCAGAGAACTTGAACTTTATCTCTCAGGCTGTAGAAGATACTGGAAACTTTTAAACAAAGGATTGATTTGTTTTTATAGTGAGGACATACTTGCAGTTCTGTCCACAAAACTTCTGTACACCACAATATGCCTGGAGCCTTGGACTGATGAGACTACATCAATCAGGGGCAGCAAAGAGACATCACGATTTCAACAAATCTCATCATCCCCCAAAGGCCTTAATAAGTTCCTGTCATCAAAGCCATTCCAGCAGCTGTGTTGTGTAAACAATGTGTCTTTGGCAAAATATTTTGGAGTTCAACAGTAATCCTTCCTACTCTGCAGAAGGATAAGGATTGTCAAAGTTGGTATCCTCACTCCAAGCACATATTTTTGCATAGAAACCAGAGAAGTCCTTCCATCTTATAGCAGGTATATATTCAAGAATAGAGTGCTGAATATGGACTGCACAAAAACAGGTTTGGAAGAGAGATGTGAGTTGCATGTGCACTTTCCTATCAGGGACTTCATTTTGCTCTCAAAAAGTTTGAATGATATTCAAAAGAACAGGACTCTGTTCACTCCAGTGTACTAGCACTTCTTTAAGATTTTCCTTCAGTTTATTCATAATATAATTATACATATATATAAATTTCTAGTTAGTGTTATTGGCCTGGTTGGATACTTTCAACTTTATACAAGCTAGGATCATCTGGGAAGAGTGAGCTTCACTTAAAAAAAAAACTGCCCCAGTAAAATTATCTTGCAGGCAAGTCTTGCAAATCTTGATATGGAATGGTCCAGATCACTGTAGGTGGTGTTACTCTTGGAAAGGTGGTCCTAGGTTGACTAGAAAATCAGTCTGAGCAAGCTATGGGGATCAAACCAGTAACTAGCATTCCTCTATGTTCTTTCTTTCAGTTTCTTCCTAAATTTCCCTCAGTGATGGACTAAATGCTATAAAACGAATTAAAGCCTTTCCATCCCAATTTGCTTTAGGTTATACTGTTTATCACAACAAAAGAAAGCAAACCAAGTCACAAATTGGTATGAAAAAGTGGACAGTTGCTGTGATAGACTTGACCGTTTTGTTTTGGGGAGAATTATGAAAAGACGTTGGATCCAAGGAAGCAAAACCTTTGCTTTAGTAGGACAAATGAAGTTTGAGATTTACAAAAAGGCACTGGTAAAGAAAAGACCACATGGTATATACTCACTTATAAGTGGCTATTTGAACTCTAGTACAGGGTAGCCATACTATAATCCACAGACCCCAAGAAGCTAAGGAGCAAGGCAGGCCCAGGTAAGGATGCCAGAATGTCACTAAGAAGGGAAAATGAAATAGACATCAGAAGTGGATGAAGAGAGGGAATTGAGAAGGAAACAGAATGGGGAGGGAAAGATGAGAGGGGATCAGATGGGAAGCGAACAGGGATGGGAGGTTAAGAAGCCTGGGAACAAGAAGGGAAACTGAGGGGGGGGGGCACCTCTTGTCAAGCTGGAGGCCTGCAACAGGGTATACTCTTGGGAAGACATAGGTGTGACTCTAGCTGAGACTCACATGAAGACTGAAGTGACCACCTCCTAGCATGGCAGGACTAGTGGATGCAGGGAAACAACAACCCGTGGACACAACCTGTCATCCAAAAATTATCCTGCCAACAAGAAGTACAGGGGTAGGGAGGGAACAGAGATTGAGAGAATTTCTAACCAGTAATTGACCCAACCTGAGATACACCCCATAGTAGAAAGCCAGCCTCTGACACAATAAGGATATTCTGCTAAGCTTTCAGACAGGAGCCTAACTTGAGTGACCTCTGGGAGGTTCCAGCCAGCAGAGCATCAGGACAGATTCTGGAACTTATAGCCAAGCATGGGGTGGAGCTCTGGGAATCCTGTGGAAGTGCTGGATGGAGGGGGGCGGGGAGGGAGGGGAAGAATAAAGGACCTGGAGAGAACAGGGACCTCAGAAGAAGACCATCAGTGACAACTAACCCAGTCCCATGAAGAATTTCAGAGACTGAGACATCAACTAAGTGTCATGCATGATCTGTACCTAGGCCTGCTGCACACTTGTAACTGATGGTGCCTTGGTCTCATGTGCGGAGCCTGGAAATTAGAAGGATTGGCTGTTTCTAACATGGACTCTATTATCTGCGTTTGGATCACTTCCCTCTGGCAGGGCCATCTTGTCTGGCCTCAGGGGATAAAGATATGTTCAGTCTATTCAGGAAGTAGTCTCCTGAGCCAATGAGTTCTAGGACCTTTCCCACTTTTTCTTCTAATCGGTTTAGTGTGTCTGGTTTTATGTTGAGGTCTTTGATCCACTTGGACTTTAGCTTTGTGCAAGGTGATAAATATGGATCTATTTTCATTTTTCTGCATACAGATATCCAGTTGGACCAGCACCATTTGTTGAAGATGCTGTCTTTTTTCCATTGAATGGTTTTGGCTTCTTTGTCAAAAATCAAGTTTCCATAGGTGT
>CM053752.1:93410556-93428700 GCA_028658305.1 Pachyuromys duprasi | reverse complement strand
CACTTTTTTTCATGAAGTTAATCAGGACCAACTGCAACACGGTGCCCCCCATTCTTTTCTGTTCCCATTCACCTTTTGAAATTGTTGAGTATCAGAAATATCTTAACATTGAATATCAAGTGAGAATTTTTTTCTTATTTGTTGATTAAAGTATTTTTTTCTGGTAATGCCCTACAAAATATATGTACTGTGAAATATTACAGCCTGAAAACAATTTATGAAAATTTATACAAATATATATAAATAAAAGTCAATAACAAAATAGTTTCTCATTTCCACAAGTGCTGTTAAGCATGCTATAAATCCACAGATGTATAAAACAACATGAAATTAATATAATTCCATTCATGTAGACCCACTGTAGACTTTAAGATAGCGAAAAGAAGCAAAGAAATCTTCAGCAAGTTTCAGATCATTGGGGTAAAATAACATGAACTTCTGCATTTACATACTGTTTTACAAATTTGTAGATTTTTCTTTTTCTGACAATTGAAAGACACCGCACTTTTTTCAGAAGACAGTATCTGAACAAGATCGTTCTAATTCATGGGGAAAGCCATGAATTTTTCCAGCACAGCTTAGTTTCAGGGCTAATTCTGTACTGAATAAACTTGACAGTAAAGTGCTTAGTAATTGTTAAAAATAGAAAAGCAGCACAGTAAAGTCTGGTACTTTTTTTTTTTCATTCCCTCCCATCCAGGCAGAATAGTGTACTCTTATTTATCAAAGGTGTGAAGTGAGTAAAACACATGAATATGACAGTGAATATATGGCTTTGCTGCATTTGTTCCTGTGGCTTCTTGGTGCCCTCTGGCTTTTCTTATGTTTGATTCTAGACATGACATTTGCCTTTTATGATGGATTGATGTTGAGTCCACCAAGCTGTGTCACTTTTCTATTTGACAGAACATAGCTCATGATATATAGATCTGATCACACAGCCAAGTGCTATCTCTTTACTAGACACTCAGTGGCTGACAAGACTTGTTATAGACTTGTCTTATTTTGAAAAAGGTGATGATATTTCTTGCAGATGACATGTATCTTAAAAATCGTGGTACTAAAATTAAGAGGTCCTTTCTGAGACATTTTATAAATACTACACAGTTACCATATAATCACTGTACTTTCAAGTATTTATGGACTGCCAGATTACCTGTAGAAATGCCTACACTTTAGCATGGATCTTTCCAGTAAATATATTTATCCCAGAAGTCATACACACTTGGTGCTCTCCTTATCACCACGGAAAGGCTAAGACATTTATTTCCTATTCTGACTACTGCTTCTGTTAAACTCCTGAAAAGCTTAGCCTTATGCTTATTTCTTAATAGTAGAAATTAGAAGACAGTCATCCATAACTTTAATTAGTTCTTTGAGAATATCATACAGTGCATTTCTGTCATAGTTACCCCCTCCTCTAACTCCTCTCAGTTCTACCCACACTCTCTCCACTCCCAATGTTTTATGTCCTCTTTTATTTTTTAAACCCCTGAAGTCCAATTTATGTTGTCCTTGTACTCTTAGAAATGTGGGCTTCTAATGCAGCATGGTCTATGTACCAAGGAAAACAATCATAAGGAAAATTGAACTCGCCTTTTCTTGGAGTGTTGAATAACCAATTGTTACGCAGCTACGGATTTCTGTACAGGATTCCCTCCATGCTGAAGTTATGGCTTGCTTGAGCTTGTGCAATTCTTGTGAATGCTGTCATAATGATGTGAATTCTTGTGGGCAACTGCCATGTTACATCCAGAAAACACTGTCATCATTACTGATCCCAACGTTTACAAGCTTCCTGAGTTCTCTAATGTGACAATTCTTGAGTCTTCAGAGGAGGGGGTATGATACAGATATCTCATTTAGATTTGCGCATTCTTCAACATCGTTTTGTCTGTATTTGAGCAGCTGTGGATCTTTTTTGTTATTTGCTTATAGTACATTTGTACCTTAAAATGTTATTCAAGTCTTAAGAGGAATGAATTTGTGAAATTCACAGGTAAATGGATGTGGCTGATGAAAATAATTCTGAATGAGACAACCCAGATTCAGAAGCCAGATATCAGATACGTTCCCTATTTGTGGATGTGAGCCTCGAATCTTCAGATATGTGTGTTTCATTCAGCACCCCATGGTCAAGAAATTATTTAGAGGCCATGTCAGGATATTCAATTGAAAATAAATAGGTTGTAGTGACATAAAAGTTTAAAAATAAAAATGAAACAGAAATTGTTAAATTCTGGTATTAGAAGGGGAAAACTGGGTCATGAAGGGAAGATGGGTAGGTGTAACATCACTAAGTACATTTCAAAAAATCATAAGGAAATATACTACTGTGGACTTCCTAGCATATATACAAAAAGTTTAAATGTAGTTACCTTGGAATATGGTAGGAATGAGCCTTCTAGACCCTGTAGACCCACAAACAAAAAGTCTAGTGCCAGGAATAAATCACATATTTTGGAGTTATTGGCCAATGAGGTCCCATTGCCTCCCAACATTACTGGCTACTGGCAATGTTCCTGGCTATTTTCCAGTACTTGATGTAAATCCTATTGTTGAAGATACTTTATACATGAATCATAGAACAGAGACAAATTGCCTGGAAGCTTTATTGCTACTTGTTACCTATCATTGAAAGTACTCTGGATACTATCAGAGACTTGTAATCATAAGTCTTCCTCAGCTGTGAACCCTGGGAACTATAATAACAACCGGCCTACCAAAGACATACTCGATGTTGCAATAGCAGGATGGGCATCATGTGAATAACCAACAATATTCTGATTGGCTTAAGGTCCATTCCACAAGAGGAAATCTATACATGGCAATATTATCAGGGCAAAATCCTAGGTCTAAACAGGCCACCATGTGTTAGAAAGAATCTACTTCTTTTCTGTTATATGGACACAACACAAAACTGACTCCTAATGGCTTATAATTTCACTCATAGATTAATGCATCTCTTATCCCTCATCAAAAAAGCTCTATCTCCAGTAGATGGTTATCATTAATATTTTATTTTGAAAACATGTACAGGTATATTCCACAGAAACAAAACTGTGAAGTTTTTACCTTTGAGACTTATATGTGTAAACTCTAGAATACATGTGTGTGCCAAATCCCTCAAAATATGCATTGGTTACCCAGTCTGAAATATCATAGACCTTGATTAACACAGCCACTCAAACAAGCATGTATCTAGACACAAATCACTCATCTCAATAAACTTCCAATTTTATAATAGTTACTCTGAAGCCATGGAGCTTCTGTTTGAATATTATAACTTCACTATCAGTTGCTTTTCTTTGTACTTTGTAACACTCACACACATACCCACAGTGGGGGAAAGGAAACAATAAATACAAAACTAGGAAACAATTAACTTTAAGAACTCATACATCCTTTAATCTGCATTCTATCTTTCCTTATCACCAAATGTTACCCTTTCATGTTGTCTTTCAACACATGATACAATATTCCCACGTATGTTTCTTTAGAAAATTACATGCATATATTATAGATTTAACATTACACATTTAAGTCTATTTTTCATGAAAGATTTGTAATTTTAGTTTAGGAATGAATAATACTGTACCAGATTTTCATTATTTACAAATGTGTCTAGTTTTCCACTAGGTAAACTAATTATTTCTCTACTTCCTTGCAATAGTTGAATAGAGAAGCAATGAACACGATTGTGACAATATCTCTATGGCAGTGTGTAGAGTTCTCCAGTTATTGGCCCAATAATGAAGTAGTTCATTCAAATGGCTGTCCTATATTCAATTTTTTCAGGAAACTCCAAAATATTTTCCATAATGACTATATTAATTTACCATCATAATAGCAGTTAAAAATTCCTCTCTACTCCACATCTATTTTTTGTAATTATATCTTTTTAAACAAGAAAGCCTGTAAGACATTTTGTTTCTTTTATTTTCATTTTTTAAATTTTTTTTCACTTTACATCCTTGTAGCCCCTTCACTCCTCCCCTCCCAGGCCCACTATCTCTCTTTCTCCCCCCTCCTCTTTTCTTGAGAAAAGGGGAATTCCTTTTTCCATACACCCCAGCTCATCAAGCTGCATCAGGACTGAACATATCCTCTTCCCCTGAGACCTGACAAGGCAGTGCTGCAAATGGAAAGTGATCTAAAACTAGCAAGTGACTCAGTGTTTGATGTAGTCCCCACTTTCCTTACTAGAGTACTCACTTGAAGCCTAAGCTTCTTGTCTGCTAGTCTAGGTCCAGTTAACGCCCGGTCCTTGGTTGATGCTTCAGTCTAAGCAAGCCCTTCTGGGCCCTATTTAGTTGGCTGTGTTGGTCTTTTGTGGAGCTCCTGCCACCTCCAGATCTTTTTCTTCTTCTCCAACTTTTCCTCAAGACACCCTACACATAATCTAAAGCTTGGCTCTGAGTTTCAGCATATGTTTTGAGTAGAGTCAGAAGGCAACTCTGAGGGGGTACTATTTGCTAGTTTAGCAGAATTTCATTCACAGTGTCAGAGTTGGTAATATCCTATATTGTGGTTCTTTGCTTGGACCAGGCATTGGTTGGGCATTCCCTCAAGCTTTGCTTCATCTGATCTATCTTTATCCATGCACATCTTGTAGGCAGGGTAAATTTGTGGTCAAAGTTTCTGTGGGTGGGTTGGTGTTCCTCTCCCTTTGCTTAGAGTGTAGTCTAGTTCTCTTCAGTCTCTATAGCCTCTGCTGCTAAGAGTCTCTGCTTGGATCTTCCTTATATCCCCCAAGAACCTACCCAGACTTAGGTCTCCAGCTTGTCACAGATACACCCTCTCTGTTTCTCTTTTTTCTATAGGCCTTCTCTCCTTTTGTGCTCACTCTCCCCAGGTGGTTGTATAAATTTACATTCCCACCAGAAATTAAGGAGGATTACCCTTTCTCCACATTCCCTCCAGCATGTGTTGGCACTTGAGTTTTTGTTCTTAGCCATTCTGATGGTTGTAAGATGGAATCTCATGGTCATTTTGATTTGTGTTTCCCGGATGACTAAGGATGTTGAGCATTTAACTGTTTCTCTGCCAGTCGATATTCCTCTGTTTAGAATTCTGTTTAGCTCTGTACCCATTTTTTAAATTGGGTTACTTGGTTTGTTGGTGTTTAACTTCTTGAGTTCTCTATGTATTCTGTATACTGTATATTAGCTTTCTGTCAGATGCAGGGTTGGTGAAAATGCTTTCCCAGTGTACAGGCTATTGTTTTGTTCTTTTGATAGTGTCCTTTGCTTTATAGAAGATTTTCAGTTTCATGAGGTCCCATTTATTGATTGTTTCTCTTAGAGCCTGGGTTGCTGGTGTTCTGTTCAGGAAGTTGTCTCCTGTGCCAATGAGTTCAAGGCTCTTCCCTACTTTTTCTTCTAACAGATTTAGTGTGTCATGTTTTATGTTGAGGTCTTTGATCCACTTGGACTTTAGTTTTGTGCAGGTTGTTAAATATGGGTGTATTTGCATTTTTCTACATAGAAAATGGTAGATATCCAGTAATAGCATTACCATTTGTTGAAGATACTATCTTTTTATGGTTTTGGCTTCTTTGTCAAAAATTAAGTTTCTCTAGGTATGTGAGTTTATTTCTCAGTCTTAGATTTGATTCCATTGATCCAACAATCTCTTTCTATTCCACTACCATGCTGTTTTTATTATTGTTGCTTTGTACTACAATTTGATGTCAGGAGCCAGCAGTCGCCATTACAAGATGGCGCTGGTTTCTGGGTTCTTCGAGGACACAGCAGTGGTAAACAACTTGTGTGCGCATGTGCATAGCCTGCCAGGGGTTATGCTAATGAAGGTTTGAGACTCGGACCAATCATAGAAGTACACGCTGTCTTAAGTCCTATTTAAGCAGCGTCAGTCCGGAGCTCAGGGTCTTCCGCCTTTTGCCACTAGCTGCGCAGCTGAATAGCATGATGTATCCCCAATAAAGCGTGCTTCAGAAGAATCCTGTTGTAGCGTCTTCCTTGCTGGCGAGGTGGGCGCAACAATTTGAGATCAGAGATGATGACCAAAGATATGTGGATTTTGACGTGAGACCTAATGATTTTTATGATTTCCTCAGTGTCTGTTGTATGTCCTCCTTTATCATTTCCTATTTTCTTAATTTGGATACTCTTCTGTCTTTTAGTTAGTTTAGCTAAAGGTTTGTCTATCTTGCCGATCTTCTCAAAGAACCAGATCTTGGTTTCATTCATTTTTTGTGTCATTCTTTCTGTTTAGATTTATTAATTTCAGTTATGAGTTTTATTATTTTCTGTCATCTACTCCTTTTAGGTGTGTTTGCTTCCTTCTGTTCTAGAAGTTTTAGGTGTGTTACCAAGTTACTAGTATGGGATCTCTCCAATTTCTTCATGAAGATGATTATTGCTATGAACTTTCCTTTTAGCACTACTTTCACTGGGTCCTATGAGTTTGGGTATGTTGTGTCTTCATTTTCATTGAATACTAGAAAGTCTTTAATTTATTTCTATATTTCTTCATTGACCCAGTGGTCATTGAGTAGGAAGTTGTTTAGTTTCCACTTGTTTGTAGGCTTTCTGTTATTTCTGGCATAGTTGAGTTCCAGCTTTCAACATGGTGATCTGATGAGATGCAAGGGGATATTTCAATCTTATTTTATCTGTGAGGATTGCTTTGTCACTGAGTATATGGTCAGTTTTGGAGAAGGTTCTATGAAGTGATACGAAGAACTTATATTGTCTTGTGTTTGGGTGAAATGTTCTCTAGATATCTGTTAGTACATTTGATTCATGACATTTGTTATTTTCTTAATTTCCTATTTAGTTTCTGTTTGATGATATGTATGTTGGAGAGAGTGTGATGTTGAAATCTCGCACTATTAATGTATGGGTTTTGATGAGTGATTTAAGCTTTAGTAGTGTTTCTTTTACAAATGTTGTTGCCCTTGCATTTGAGGCATATATATTCAGAATTGAGATGTCATCTTGGTGTATTTTTCCTTTGATGAGTATGAAATGTCCTCCATTTTTAAAATTGATTTTGGTTGAAAGTTTATTTTATGTGTACAGAGTTTAGTACGTTTATCCTATAATATATATCTCATCCCCACTTACAAGTGAGTATATACTGTGTGTCTTTCTGTTTCTGGGACCTTTCCTAGTTTCCACCATTTGCTTCCAAATTTCATGATTTCCTTGTTTTTAATTGCTGAGTAGTATTCCATTGTGTAGATGTACAACAATTCCTGTATTCATTCCTTTGTTGAGGAACATCTGGATTGTTTCCTGATTCTGGCTACTACAAATAAAGCTGCTATAAAAAGTGGTTGAGCAAATATCCTTGTTGTATACTAAAGAAGCTAAGCAAAAAGGAAGACCCTGGGTAGGATGCTCAATCCTCACTCAGAAAGGCAAATGGGATAGATATCAGAAGAGGGAGAAAATAGGGAATAATACAAGAGCCTACCACAGAGGGCCTCTGAAAGACTCTAACCAGCAGGGTATTGAAGCAATTGATGAGACTCATACCCAAACTTTGGACAGAGTGCAGAGAATCTTATGAAAGAAGGAGGAGATAGAAAGACCTGGAGTAGACAGGAGCTCTACAAGCAGAGCAACAGAACAAAGAAATCTGGGCCCAGGTGTCTTTTCTGAGACTGATACTCCAACCAAAGACAATGCATAGAAATAACTTAGAACCCCTGCACAGATTTAGCCCAGACACAGCTCAGTGTCCAAATGTGGTCCCTAGTAAGGGGAACAGGGGCTGTCTCTGACTTGAACTCAGTGACTAGCTCTTTGATCACCTCCCTCTGACTGGGGAGTAGCCTTACCAGGCCACAGAAGAAGACAATGGATCCAATCCTGATGAGCACTAATAGGCTAGGGTCAGATGGAAGGGGAGGAGGACCTCCCTTATCAGTGGACTTGGAGAGAGGTATAGGAGGAGATGAGGAAAAGATTGTGCGATTGGGAAGGACTGAAGGAGGGGGTTATAGAGGAATACAAAGGGAATCCATTGTAATTTATAAAAATATACATAATTTTTTTTAAAGTGGAAAAAAAAGAAATGTCAGAATCTAAACACATGAAGTTTCATCAACATCATTGCTTAAACAGGATCTGGACAAAGACAACACTAAAAGACAAGCTAATGGATAAAGTAGTGCTCAATAGACCTCAACCCTAGAGAAAAAAAAAAAAACAAAAAACAAAAAACCTCTAACAAGGTATTCTGTAAAAAGAGTCTCAATATTCTTTATCTATGCTCTGTGGTAATTTGTTTTGATTGTCTTTGTAAATTCTATTTTTTTCTCCAGAATTGTTTTTTTTTTACAGTTCCTCATTTAAATTTGATGTTAACCTAAAATAAATGATGGGAAAAATAAGAAACTGTATTTTATTATATACTAGAATGTCTACAGCTGGTTTCTTGGGTCCACCTGCTTGGAAAACCTTTTTCCAGCCTTTTACTCTGAGGTAATATCTACTTTTATTGCTGAGCTGTGTTTCTTATATGCAACAGAGAGATGGGTCCTGTATCCATTTTGTTACCCTGCCTTTTTTTTTTTGCAGGACCATTTTTATTATCATTTATTATAATGTATTCAATTTGTGTCACATAGAAGAGAGGTCCTTTCCTTCTATTTGACTCTAGCCTATCAGAATTCATCAGGACTGTTTGCATTGTCTTCCTCTTTGGCCTGGCAAGGCTGTACTCCCCAGGGCGAGGTGGTCAGATGCCAGCCTCTTAATTCATACCAGAGGAAGCCCCTGCTCCCTTTACTAGGAAACCCACTTGGAGACAGAGTCTATAGTCTTCATCTGAGCCGGGGTTTTAGGTCCTTACCATGCATTGTCCTTGGTTGGTGTATCATTCTCTTCAGGGCCCTCAGGGCTCAGTTTTCTTTGACTCTGTTGTTCTCCTTTTGTATTTCCTGTCCCTTCCAAGTCTTCCAATCTTCCCCTTCTTTAATTAAATTCCATGCATTATGCCCAAAGTTTGTCTATGAGTCTCAGCCTCTGCTTTGATACCTTGGTCACCCAGAAATCTAGAAACAACCTAGATGTCCCTCAATGGAGGAATGGATACAGAAATTGTGATACAATAACTCAATGGAACACTACTCCACTATTAAAAACAAGCAAGTCATAAAATTCGCAGGCAAATGGCGGGAACTAGAAAAGGTCATCTTGAGTGAGGTAATTCAGAAACAAAAAGACACATAGTATATACTCACTCATAAGTGATTATTAGACATATAATATAGGATAAACCTACTAAAATCTGCACTTCAAAGAGCAAAACAAAAAGGAAGACCCTAGGGGAGATGTTCAGTCCACACTCAGAAGGACAAATGTGATAGACATCAGAAGCAGAAGGCAGGGAACAGGACTGGAGCCTTCAATAGAGGACCTCTGAAAGACTCTATTAACCTATGTCTTTTTTACTTTGGGTGTGATAGCATCTCTAGGGCTTATTGTGATAGGACTTCCGGTTTCTGGTAGTGTCTTTTGGCCCTGAGTTTCTTAATGCTGACCTCGAGCCATCTGGTTGATTTTGGTGTTAGCAGGCCTGATGGTCCCTTTGCTGGATTTACTGTCAGTGTCCTAGGTGGGTCAGGCAGATGGGAAGCAGGCAGAAAGATCACCATGCCAAATTCTGATCTGAAGTACCACAGGCCCCCTAAGGATTTGAGACAGTGGGGTTTGAGTCTTCGAACCAGCTCACATCTGCTGGGTTGACTGTCTGTGACAAAGGTGGGTCAGATGGCTAAGGCACACACAGAGAGTTCTCCCAAACCTAAAGGTGGCCTGGTGCTTCACAGGCCCCTTGAGATGGGGGGGAAATGTGGCTTGGGTCAGCAACCCAGTTTACCATTGCTGAGTTTGCTCTCTCTGCCTGGGTTCACTGTTTGTGACACAGGTGGGCCTTGATGGGAGACAATGGGGTTTGAAGTCTGTGCCCAGCTCACCTATGTTGTGCTTAGTGTCTCTGATACAAGTGGGCCAGGCAGATGGAGAGTAGGTGGAAAGATCTTCTATATGAAAGCTGTTTCTTTGTAATTATATCTTGATGATATTCCTCTTCCTGGGGTAAGGTATTATCTCAATGTAGTTTTAATTTGCATTGTATTCACTTCTGTGGATACAGAATACTTTTAAAAATGATTTGTATTAGCAGTTTTTTCCCTTAGTATTTAATTTCTCTATTTGTTTGTAAATGTTGGATATTTAACACCTGTATGAAGTACAGGTAAAGATTTTCCTCAATCCTATGGGATGTCCGTATCATAATGCAGCTTTAAAGGATTTATACTTTTTTTCTCTCACAGTTTCTGAGCTTTCAGTTCACCATGGCAGAGGAGTGTAGCTGAGCAGAGGAGCATACTTCATGGTTCCAGAAGCAGAGGAAGGGCATGCATTTTTACCTTTTATCCCAACTCAGGCCTTCCTTGTAGGATGGTAACACTCACATTCACAGTAAGTCTTGGCTGTTTTCCTTTCATGGTTATTGGCTATAATTTTTCATGGAGTATATTTTGATCATATTATTTTCCTTTACCAAATGCAGTTCCTTTCTACCTTTTTAAACACTTGACTTCATGCTAGTTCTCTCAAAGCATACAAGCAACATCAACAAGAAACCAAAAACAAAGAGAAAGAAAGATAAAACCTAATCTAAAAATAGCACAAACAAAAAAACTAACTAACTAACAACAACAAGCAGACATACAGAGACACACAAACATAGAGTCCATTTTGTGTTTTGGCAATCTCTTCCTAAGCTTGGGTCTGTCCTGTAGGTTGACATAGTGCCATTTCACTGGAGGAAACTTATTTTTCTCTCTTCTAGCAGTTGAAACTTGCTAATAGATTCTTGGTTCTGGGTGAAGATTTATGCCCACTTTCCTTCTCAGTACTGAAATTTTCATTGACATAACTTACATGTGCTCTCACAGTTTCACATATGTGAGCTTATGTGTGGATGAGCCCTATGTTTACTTGGACTCATTTACCACATTCAGCTCTCTCTTTTCATCTGCCACACTGAGCTCTTCAATATAGATTCCTGAGTTTTAAAATTTGATAGAGATTTCCATTTAGACCTCAGTGCTTCAAAGTCTCTCCAGACTAAGTTTTCTTATCTTCAGTTACTTATTTCTGGAGAACACCAGAAATAAGTAACAGAGACACCCAGAAGTTATTTTACCAATGTTTTTAGCAGTTGTCTCTTCAATAAAGTTGATTATAATGATTAACCATTCAACTTCATATTGAGCAAACTAAGTGTAGAGAGGTTAATTTAATATGAAAGTTCATTGCTGTCATTTCACATAGATATGTATTGTTTGTTATCATTCATTCTCATAGTTATGGAAACAAATGCATGTGCCATACCAATACACATTATACATTATGCCTCAATTGTGACAGTTGATTCCAGTGACTATATTATACACAGTACAATAGCTTCAATTTTGGATGCTACACAGTTATATTTATAAGTCAATTTTACTATTAGTTTTCACTTGTTTGGTTTAAAAATATATATAAATGGAAATGTCATTAAGATTATCATTTATACCCTTTAAGTTATAAAGCTAAAGTTCATCTCTGCTACTATAAATAAATTTCAAAATTGCTTTTTGTACTGAGTTGAGATGGTGTGTGTTTCAATAACTTCTACTGTAGCATAAGCAATAAAAGAACTCTGATCTCTGAAGCCAAAGAGGAATGAAGAGGCTCTTTCTTAACTATTGGCTATAATCTTTGCATTTGTACATTAGGAAAACAAAAATTATATACTATCTGGTCAGTGGACCCAGTAGACCATTACAATCTGTGTCCCAGTCTATTATACAGTACCTGCTCTAACATGGAGATTAAGATGATTATTTACTTTAGCATTTGATGTCAATTTAAAATCTGAAACATTGCTATATTTCTCTTTCTAAGCATGGGGGTTCTTACATGAATCATATGCTATACCTCCTTGTTATGATGGTCAAACAAGCAGAGGCTGAAAACATTTTATTCTACCACTCCAGGTCCTTGCACGATTAAGAGTAGTTGTCTACTTCCATGAGACCTGACTTGGAACATGAGTTGAAGAACATGGAAATTGATAGCTTCCTTAGTATTGCAGCTCTACAGAGGTCACTCAGTTTGGAAAGGTCATTCTGGTTCTCTACATTCTTTTCCTCTTTCCACTATGCTGAGTTCTTTCCTTTCTGCATGACAAGGTTTTCTGAGAAGGTGAGGCCTGGGAGAGGCTTGTGTTCACCCCTACTTGAATCCTGAAAAAAATATGCTTTTTGTTTCAAATGTTCTCTGCTTGTAAACATCAATTTATGCATTTTCTTTATCCTCTCCTAATGATTCAACAAGTTAACCTGCTAAAATCTCAAAGGTTTAGATAAATTAAAAGAAAGTATTATTACATTGAATATTCTGGGATATAAAGGTTGTTATTCACCTTAGTTGTGACTTATTCAGTCATTATTAGTTGATGAAAATCTGGTTTACGTAATGCATTTTTTTAGTACTCACATTTATCTGAGTCTTCTTCTTCCTTTTCCACTGTATGCCATAGTCAGCACTGTACTTCAATGTGGAAGAGCCAATGCTTTATCCAAGCTTCTAAGTAGTACACCTTAGCATTGTCTCTGTGAGGTTTGGCCACAATGTTAAATGCTGCATCTTGGAAGAATGTTTTATCTGGATTAGCTCTTTGAATCCAAGTCTGTAATCTATTTCCCTTAATCCAGTATCCTCAATATTCATACCCACACATTCTCTCGGATATTTTTAGCACACAGGAGAAAAAAATATATAGCTTTCAGCACTTCCTAGCATATATTTAGATAGTATTTTTATTAGTCTGTTTAGCATAAGTAAAATCTATTTTTACAGTCTGAAAAGAAGATATGTAGAGGATAGTTCTTCATATTACCTTAGTCAGGAGAGAGGAGTCAGTTTTTAATAGATAAGGTAATATACTCCTATAGATCCAGAATGTACAGAAAGATGTGCAGTTTCAAAATTCTTGAGAGCAGCAAGTTATAAATGACAATTGCAAGTCTATGACTCCCATACTTCAAACTAGTGCTAATCAGTTGGGGCAGCAAATGTATTGTTGATAATTTCAACTTGTCTGGGGATACATCATTCATATTAGAATTTCTAAAACTTACGTTTGGATCATACTACCTTCTGGTTGTAAGGAATAATATTATCTTTTTATGATGCCCCAGTTCTTTGACATTCACAATTGTTTTATTTCAATATTTATCTATAGCCTATTATATTTATTGGATGCTTGTCATTGAAACATTTTCTACTTTAAAATTCTATCAAATATATATTACCTTTCCTCCGACATCTGAGTTATGCCACTAGTCATTGTTTTCTTTTTTGCTGTGGTTGTTCTTTGTTAATTATCAGAAAAGTTTTATACTTCAAACTAGGAAATATCAGTAACATTATTCTATCTGGCCCCTCATGATGAGAGTCTCATCACCAATAAATCAATGACCTGTCACTTAAATTTCATGTCAGAATACTACAATCATAATCAGTTATCCTGGAAGTACATTCTGCTTGAAAAATCACCAGGAGTTTTATTGGAAATTCTGTAATGACAAACATATAAAAACAAGATGGCAGAATTGAACGAAGGAGCACACTGAACTATATTGCTACAACAGCTGGATTAGACAAAATTAATCTCGTTACGAGTCGTGAAACTGAAAACAGACTTCCAATTGGGACAAGAAGGCTTTTGTAGCCTTTTAATTGTTCTTGCTTCCATGAACAAGGAAGGCTTTCTGTCTCAGGGAGGCATTTTCCCGTAAAGAGATGGAGCTGAGTACATTAAGGAGACAACACTCTAGGAATGTATTGAAATGAGTATGAATACTTGAAATAGGGTTTGCATGACATATCGTAAATGAGAGAAATCTCTTGATAGGAATACTGATTAGGTATGGCTAGAAACTGATTCATGAAAGATAAAATAGTAGAAGTTGCCAATATCCAGACAATGGAGAAGGAAGGGGAAAAAGTAAAGACTGATGTCTAGTGAATACATGGAGAAAAAAAAAATCCTCTCTTCTCCATAGGTGATTACCAAAAAATGGTGGCAGGGGGCTGGTTGAAAGCTACTGCTTTTTATTATTTTTTTCTTTAAATGGTTGTGTGGAGAAGCACTTACTCATAAAGTTACTTAGCCTTCTATGCAAGACCTTTTAGGGAATGTAATCTATTTTTAATTGAAAAGTAAATACTGAAAGGATAACAAATTAAGAAAGAAACAAACTAGATTTTTTCTTTTTTATTATTATAATTTATTACAGTATATTTAAATTTAATCTGGTTGTGGCCCCTTCCCTTATCTCCCCTGAACCCCACTCTTCCTTCCTCTTGTTTCCTAATAGATATTTTTTAATAGTTGTCATTAATCAAGATCATAGGGGTCTTTTCTGAAACTGATACTCGAACTAAGGACCGTTTATGGAGATAATCTAAAACCCCTGCACAGATGTAGCTCGTGGAAGCTCAGTCTCCAAATGGGCTTCCTAGTAAGGGGAACAGGAGCTATCTCTGACATGAACTAAGTGGCTGGCTCTTTGAGCACCTCCCCCCACCGACAGGGCAGGGGCAGCCTTACCAGGCCACATCAGAAAACAAAGCAGCCAGTTCTGATTAGATTTGATAGACTAGGGTCAGATGGAAGGGAAGGAGGACCTCCCCTATCAGTGGACTGGGGAAGGGGCATAGGAGGAGAGAAGAGAGGGAAGGTGGGATTGAGAGGGGATTAGAGTAGGGGCCACAGCTGACATACAAAGTGAATAAATTGTAATAAATATATACATATTTATATTAAAAATAACTAAGATACCCATGAGTCAGTATATCATTTTACATAAAGAGTTTAAATACAATCTTCCCTTCGGAACTGACAATGATCCAGTGAAGATCTAATTACTATCAAATAAAATCCCTAAATGAGGCATAAGAAGCCCGCTTTGTCTTGTTGATAAAGGCTGTTCAAGAGACTCCCAAAACATTTGTATTTTGTTGCCCCCATGTCAGTCATAGAAAATATACCCGTGGTTCATTTTCTTTTATTATTATTATTCACAATTTATTCACTTTGTATAAGTTTGAAGAGAGGGCCTTGAGACCAGCATGATCAGGGAGAAACAGTTCCCAGCCTGTGTCATTTCTTGGAGCCCACCCTGATCTGCAATCCCTGAGACCAACACAGATTGGATCTGTTAGGAACAGCAGATTGGGGCTCCCTGCCACCATCTACTGGCCTGGAACAGCCTGCCAGCAGCATTGGCCAGGTCTGCCCAGGGCCCTCTGTGCCCCACTTCCTCTGCATTCCCAACACCCCAGTGTCCCAACCTGTGTCACCTCCCAGGACCTACCCCAATCTGGTGCCCCCAAGACCAGCATGGATCAGGGAGCATCAGGCAAGAGACCCCCTGCCCTCTCCCCTGCTGTCCACTGGCCTGGCACAGCCTGTCAGCAATAGCAGCGAGGTCTGCGCCGAGCCCTCTGTGCTGCACTTACTCTATGTACGTCATACCTTAGTTCCTATCCCTGTGCCATTTTCCAGGACCCACCCAGATCTGTGGCCCAGGAGACCAGCACGATCAGGGGTCAGTGGAAAAAATAGAGGTACTGGCATCATCTGGGACCAGGAGCTCTATCTACAATCCCAGAGACCTATTATCATTAGAGCCAAATGGCTAGAGGTCAGTGCAAGAACACCAGCAACAAAATCCAGGGCTGTCATTTGTCCTGTACCCCCCCAAAATTTTTCACTTTGCAACCTGAGTTCTTTTTGTCAAATAAAAATAAGAACTGTGTGGTCATGCAATCTAATCTAATCTCCATGGGTTTTCTGAAAAATTTGTACTATATTCCATATTTTCTATAAAGATACAATGTCCTTCAAAAAAAAAAATCCAGGGCCGTATGATAACACCAAACCCAGGTATGCTTCTACAACAAGCCCTGACATCAGAAGCACAAGAAAAGGATCTTAAATCTGAACAATTAAAAAAAAAAAAACACAACCCGAGGCATTCCTGGAGATGGAAACCCCAAGGAAGGGAACAGGAACTACAGACACAATCATCAATAACAGAAAATAAGATATGGAAGAGAGAATCTCAGGGATAGAAAATGCCATTGAAGAAATCGATATATCAGTCAAAGAAAATGTTAAATCTAAAACGTTTCTGACACAAAACATCCCAGAAATCTGGGACAATATGAAAAGAAAAACTTAAAAATAGTAGGAATAAAAGAAGACTCCAAACTCCAAGGCCCAAAAAATGTTTTCAACAAAATTAGAGAAGAAAACTTTCCCTATGTAAAGAACGAAATGTCTATAAATATACAAGAAGCCTAGAACATACCAAATAGATTGGACCAGAAAAGGAAATCCTCCTATCACATAATAGACAAAACACTCATATACAGAACAAAGAAAGAGTATTAAAACCTGTGCAGGCCTGATAGGCTACAGTCAGATGGAAGGGGAGGAGGACCTCCCCTATCAGTGGACTGAGGAAGGGGCCTGGGAGGAGATGAGGGTGGGCAGGATTGGGAGGGAACAAGGGAGGGGGCTATAGCTGGGATACAAAGTGAATAAAATTTCATGCATTCATTCATTAACTTATTAATTAACTAATTTTTAAAAAAACTGCACGGGGGAAAAAGGCAAAGTCACATACAAAGGCAAATCTACCAAATTACATCTGATTTTTTATATGTAAACAAGAATTGTCTTTATGTGCTGCACAGAAGCTGGCATGAGTAGATTTTTGTATGGCCAGTTTGATAAAATGTCCCCCATACACAAAATTAATTATGGTATGTACTCACTTACAATTTTAATTTACATGAACTAAAAGCTACACCTGATTTCTGAATAGAGAATATGAAAGCAAGAGGGGCCTGGGAAGATGTCATGCAAACACTAAGAGAGCACAGTTGTCAACCCAGACTAATACCCAGCAAAAGTTGTAATCACCATAGATGGAGAAAACAAAATATTCAATGACAAAAACCAAGTTTTTTTTTCATTGTTTTGCAGTTTTTAAATTAATTAATTATTTTATTTTTGTTAATTACAGTTTATTCATTCTGTATCCCAGATGTAGCCCCCCTCCCTCATCTGCTACCAATATAACTCATCCTCCCTCTTCTCCTCTCATGCCCCTCCCACAGTTTACTGATAGGGGCAGGCAGTACTCCTCCCCTTCCATCTCACCCTAGCCTATCAGGTCTCATCAGGATTGGCTGCATTGTCTTCCTCTGTGCTCTGGTAAGGCTGCTTCCCCATCAGGGGGAAGTGATCAAAGAGCCAGACACTGAGTTCCTGTCAGAGACAGCACCTGTTCCCCTTTCTAGGAAACCCACTTGGACACTGAGTTGCCATGGGTTACAACTGTGCAAGGGGTTCTAGGTTACCTCCATGCATGGCCCTTGGTTGGTGTATCAGTAACAGAAAAGACCCCTGGGTCCAGATTTTTTGGTTGTGTTGCTCTCCTTGTAGAGCTCCTTTCCCCTCAAAGTCTTTCATCTCTCAGTTCTTTCATAAGATTCCCTGTACTCTGGCCAAAGTTTGGCTATGAGTCTCAGCATCTGCTTCCATACCCTGCTGGGTAGAGTATTTCAGAGGCCCTCTGTGGTAGGCTCCTGTCTTGGACCCTGTTTTCTCCCACTTCTGATGTCCATCCTGTTGGCCTTTATTAATGAAGATTGATCATCTTATCCAGGGTCCTCCTTCTTGCTTAGCATTTTTAGGTGTACAGATTTTAGTATGTTTATCTTATATTCTATGTCTAATATTCACTTATAAATGAATATATACCATGTGTGTCTTTCCGCTTATAGGATACGTCACTCAGCATGATTTTTCTAGTTCCCACCATTTTCTTGCAAATTGCATGATTTCCTTGTTTTTAATTGCTGAGTAGTATTCCATTGTGTAAATGTACCACAATTTCTACATCCATTCCTCCATTGAGAGGCATCTGGGTTCTTTCCAGATTCTGGCTATTATAAAGAAAGCTTCTACAAACATGTTTGAGCAAATCACGAAGGAATTGCAAATCAAAATGACCCTGAGATTTCACCTTAC